>JAMPIV010013494.1:0-665000 GCA_024509875.1 Oreohelix idahoensis
TAATCTTTATATCAGCCTTCTTGCCTTAGCAGTTTCTTGCTTGACTACCCCGGCCAGACTGCTGTCTGTTCATAATGTACTTCTGAAATGGTTTAACTAACGAAAGAATCAGGAGAAACATCTTTCATTTCAGCACTGGTGGGAAAAATGTCGACTTGTTAACTCAGACTTTATCACGCTTTCTAAGATTTAAAACTTCTAGTAAATTGACAGGTACCGAATTAGTTTTTTTTTTAAAACTCTCTCTCTCTCTCTCTCTCTCTCTCTCTCTGTCTCGCTCTTCCCTCTCCCCTTTTTTAATTTTTAAAAAAAAAAACATATCTCTGCCGTAATTTTATCAAGAAATAGAAATATCCTTGGCATCAGCTGGTAGACGTCAATGACTTGTATCCTGGGCTAACTTGGATAATTTCTGGAGACTTGAGAAGACTGTTATTAGCTGGGCGTTTTCTTGATTAATGTCGCTATAGAAGAGATCAATTTGTTTGAGACGTCTGCGCTTATTGCTTCCGCACAAGGTGCTCTGTGTTGATTTTTTTTTTAAATTATCCTAATTGAAAATACTGTTTTGTTGGGGAAAGTCGGCGTACAGAAACACTGTTCGTGCTCTTGTGTTATTGGAAGTTCTGGTACCTCTTAGACGATTATTGTTGCTTCCTGTCTGTATTGCAAGCTTTAAAAGAGAATTCTAGATGTCAGGGTTACAACAGCGGTGCCTGAAAAACCACAGGGTAAAAAGAAAGACGAAAGATCATGAGAATAAATGCAGAAATAGATAGTGGGTGCTGTACTTGAATAACCCTTACCGAATATTGCTGAACACCCACATTTATCTTAGCAGCGACATAGAGTTCAACAACCGGACAACGATATCAGAATAAAGATATGGAGAGCAAAAGGGGCCTTCGTTACTATGAGAAATATATGGAAATCGAAGGAGGCCAAGTCTAACACAAATACAAATTGTCAACACAAATCTTAAGGCAGTCTTTAAGAATAAAGCTGCGTCACAATGGATATGCAAAATATGAATTTAGAAATTAGCAGCAGGAACTGTACAATTTTATTCCTTAATAAAAACATACACCAAAATAAATTTACTAAATGCATAATAAAACATTAAGGTAGTGTTTGTATAACAGACATAAAGAAAATCGTATAATGTCTGCTATGACCCTAATAAATCTACATCAAGACACTCGGTGTTTGACATGCCGAGCCTCTGATCGTCACTTTTACACACCTTAGTGTGTTTCCTGCCTTCAAAAGTTGCTGAACACATAACTATTCTTCATTCATCATTCATAACCCACCACATCTCATAACTATTCTCCATTCATCATTCATAACCCTCCACATCACATAACTATTCTCCATTCATCATTCATAACCCACCACATCACATAACTATTCTCCATTCATCATTCATAACCCTCCACATCACATAACTATTCTCCATTCATCATTCATAACCCTCCACATCACATAACTATTCTCCATTCATCATTCATAACCCTCCACATCACATAACTATTCTCCATTCATCATTCATAACCCTCCACATCACATAACTATACTGCATGAGCAAAATTTGGGCCTCAATCGTGGCGCAAGACAGTCATTCCTCTTGCAGTTTTTTGCACGCATCTTTTGCGTCTTCAGAAAGGTCAAGTGATAGGCCCAGTCAGGAATGTTTGGATTACTGAGATTATGACATCTCTTCTTTATATACTCCTTGAGGGAGCCGCGCTGGTGTAATGGCTTCGGCGTTGTACTGGCGAGCAGGTGTTCATGGTTCAAACCCGGGCGTCAGCGTTTGAAGAAATGTTTACGGCCGGAAATTTGACTGAATAGCCTGAACGGCTCCTGTGATAAACCTTCTGTGGATGGGAAGGAGCGAAGCTCCTGGCCGGGTTGGAAGGAAAGTCCTCAGGCTCCCCAGCCTCGCAATGACATGTCATTGGGCCGAAGGGCTGAAAGCCCAAGTGCCGCTGGTTAAGGAAAAAAAAATATATATATATACTCCTTGATGATTTCAAGATCAGAACAAAATTTTGCCAGGTGAGAATCTGGCAGTTGTCTGTTGCTGTAAACTTAGAAATTGACAAAGTTCACGACGTCATTAAGCTACATTTCAGTTTGTCATGTATGCAGTGACAATTCTGTGTACAGTACTTTAAATGAATTTAATTTGTTCATGGTAATTTGGAATTATGATCATTCATTGTGTCAAAAGAGGGAACAGGAAGGGTACATAAAGCCAACTTAATTTTATTTCGTAGTCAAGATTCTATGTGGGTTTTTTTTATTGTAATCAGTCTTTATTATTGACTGAGCACCTACACCTTCCTCAGTTGCAATATTATAAAATACATATATACCCCCACCCCCTTTTCATTCAGTCACAACTGGGGACTGTATCGCCAAAGGTTGAGAACCACCAGTCCAACAGAATCATCATTTTCCTTTTCGCTCCATATGGAGCATGGGGTCACCATTGTATCTGGTCCTCTTACAGACAGCCTGCATCAAGCAGTTCTTGCAGTGATGGTTTCTGCAGCAGTTTATTTTACATTATGAGTTTTCCAACCTCATCCAAGTTGTCACCAAATTGCCTCCCCTGCTTTGCAGTAGTGGTCTAACAGTGTCCAAAACTCAAGAGTATCTAATATGGGTCTTCAAAGGTGCCTACCTTCGCTCAAGATTACTCTTGGCAGAGCTGTAATGCTGCGTTGAGCAGGGCAATTGTTAACTTATATCTGATCCGCCGCCTGTTATGAAGAATTAAGCAATTATTAATTTCAGCTCGTTCAAGCCCCCACCCTGATTTACTTAGTGGAATTCTTCTTATTATGTTATAGCTCTGTTTAGAGTGTATTTAGTAAATTGACTGAGACAAACATGCAGTGCATTCAAAATGATTAATTGGCGTTAAATTTGTATATTTACAAATAACAGATTTAATAATCACTTAGGTTTTAACAAGGTTTTAAAAAATGAATAATTATTTATCAGGAAAATTATCATCACTGTTGTGATGGAATGGAAGTTTGTAAAGGAGGTCACTTGGCTTCTTTTATGTGTTACTTAGCTGTCAGTGACGGTTCTGCTCCTTCTGATGGTTTGGTTCTTGGTATGCTGGATCGCTGATCACGCTCGTCGCTGGTCAAAGTTGTAGGGCTCAGCACGTTCCCAGAAGTGTCAGGAAGTGTCTACAAAGTTGGTCCCTCGTCTTTAAGCCCTGTGATGGTATCTAGCTTCGACTTTAGGCCACTTGTTCCCTTCTTGTTCCAGAGATAGTACCCTCTGCTGGTACCACGAACTAATATGGTAAAAGAATAGAAACAAATACCTTCTGAGTATTGAGTTTCCCTGCATATATTTATGTGTCCCTATCTTTCTATTCCACCAACCCATCTACCTCAGACTTTACCCTCGATGAGAATTACGCTTAAACCCTCGAGAAAAAAGTTCTTTACATTTAAATTGAATAGCTTTATATTTACTTTACATTCGAATGCAAAGGTTAATAGTATAGGTAGAATATGTTTACATTTACATTTACACTGGTTAAAAAATGCTCACAATATAGATAGAATATGTTTTCATTTACATCTACTGTGGGTGAAAAACTTGAAAACTTTTACTATTTTTAAAGTGAATATGTTTACATAGACATTTACACTGGTTGAAAATGGAGATTGTACATCATTCCTTTCATCTTTCCCTTCTTGCTCCATATGGAACTTGGGACTACGTTTGCTTTTAGTTCTCTTTAAGAAACTAGCAATAAAGCCGTCACCAGTCCTTGCAGTGGTGGTTCATGAAATCATCATTCTATATGCTGAGGTTGCCAGCCTCAATTGACGTGGTCATCCACTAGCAATTTTCACATATTAATATTCACATAGCAATATATACATATTAGTCCACATGTTAGTAATGAAAAATATAGAATGTAAAATGTACAACACGCCAATCTTGGCTCACAGACTGTTTGCTCAGAGAAGTAGGTTAAGGCACTAGAAGGTTCCTTTTTTGACGTGATCATCGGGGCTGTTACTTTTAACAATAAATTCTGTGACTCCGTGTTTGCCGTTTCCTCAGATACCGGTTTTCCTTATTAAAATGATAGAGTTTTCCCCGGCTGTTTAAGTCCGTCAGAATGCTCCAACAAAATCCGGACTGATAAATGGTATTCTGATTCTATTTTCTGACAGTCTGGTCGTCGTCTTGGCAAGCGATTCTCGCAGTGTCTAGACTTGCAAAAGGGTCAGATTATATGGCCCTTCTTCCCTCGCATTTGTTTGTTACGATGCAAAGTAGGGCTCCAATCGTTTCAACCATGCGTGTTTTGTGGGGTAATTCAAAATATTTTCCACGTAGGAAAAATTCTGCGCGTGATGCAAAAGTTTACGTCTCCCATATATTGAAGTGACATGTCCGTACACTCTCTCAGCAATGTTTTTCGGATGTAACATCTTACTTTTATCTAAAGTAATCTGTTCGTGAAAGTCGGACAGGAAACGATTATGTCATTCATGTCTGTCCAAAATGTGTCGCACAGACAAGTAATCTCTTTATCCGTCGCTTGTGCACACAAAATTCGTCTGCTGGCGAGTAGTTTTATCACCTGGAACGGTTTAAGCAAACAAACTTTGCAAAAACTGAGCAGGCCCATTTTGGTTTCTACCTACGATAATCTCCGCAAAGCTGTAAAGCGCCAAGCAAATGTGATGAGTTATCACCAAAAAGGAGTGTCAAATGATTTGACAATATCGAATACCTGTTAGATAAGAGCAGAAAAAAATGTGTAATCAGTCCTCATTTCAATTGAGAACGAATAATGACGTAGTGGAGAAGGGATCGAACCCAAAATTCCGTGACACAAATCCAACAAAGTGGCCGGGGGGAATCAGAAGGAATTCGCAACATAATCGATACAGGAAATAGTCACAGCAACGCCGTGCAGAGACATCACCTGCGCCAGTCGATACCGAACGTGAAGAAGTATCATACAGTTAGTTAGGAAAGCGCTGCTATCAATAATCACTAGTTCGTTTCGTCCCGTACATTTTCACAGAAGGGTTTAATCCTGGTCCCCCACTGGCCAATTTCTTCTCTCCTCCCTACTTGACGAGAGATTCTTGAAAGGTGATCCTGGTGGCACTTTTTTCAGTTGCTTCTTACAGCTATTTTATCGTTAAGCTTGGTTATACATTACGGCAGGATGCAGCATTCGTTATATAGATCATAATTGATGTGCACACATGAAAGCAATAAGCACTGCCCGAGTATAATAGTATTTTCCAAATTAACGTAGAGTATATTTCCATAGGAATATAATGATTAATTATGCCTTCCGGGAATTAACAGAAGAAGCGGGCTTATACTAAAGGGAAGACACGTCCACTGTCATTGATGCAGATTTACGCAGTGTGTATGTTTTTTTTTTTTTATATGAGTTTTTGCGAGGCACTTCCCGTTCAACCTAGACATAAAGTCCGTCATTATGGTGCGTGTCAAAAAGACTCGTATCCCAGCATCATGATCATTTGTTTTTAAAGTTAAAGTTAGTCCCATATCAGATACTGCCGTACGGGAATGATGTGTTAGAGACTTCACAATACTAGGTCCAGCTCTTTTACGAGATGGAATGACCGAAACCCTTCGTCGCTGTCTTTGGCCTTCCCTAACTCGAGAGTAGTGTCAGGTACCAATTTACAGCTGGGTAGACTGAAGCGTGACGTTACTAGGTTTCTATCCCGGAGCCCGGTAACATCACCGCGAGAGGAAAGCGAGCATTACAGTACATAGTGTGAAGCAATACCGTATGTTATTTACGCCTAACAGTTTAATCAAAGTCATATGCATACATTGCATTGAACTCATTAACTTGAAACCGGAACTAATTAATCCCAGGAGTATAGATGCTATACTCAAGAAATGCAGAATAACACCACCTTTAAAAAAGAGTCATAAACTGTTTATTTATGTGCTTGCTTTCCAGTCATTTTCTTTTGTGAACCACCAGTAATACAAATAAGATACCTACACCTACCACTAAATACAACCAGGACATCCCCACCAGCAATTAATACAAACAAAACATATGTGCCTGTCACTAAATATAACAAAAACAACTATACTTCCTACCAAATACAAACAAAACATCTGTACCTGCCACCAAATATAACAAACACATCTATACTTGCCACCAAATACAAACAAAACATATGTGCCTGCCACCAAATATAACAAAAACAACTATACTTCCCACCAAATACAAACAAAACATCTGTACCTGCCACCAAATATAACAAACACAACTATACTTGCCACCAAATACAAACAAAACATCTGTGCCTGCTACTAAATGCAAACAAGACATCCATATCTACCACTAAATGAACACAAGACATCCATATCTACCACTAAACACAAACAACACATCTATACCTACCACTAAATACAAACAACACATCTATACCTACCACTAAATACAAACAACACATCTATACCTACCATTAAATACAAACAGTACATCTATACCTTCCACTAAATACAAACAGTATATCTGTACCTACCACTAAATACAAACAATACATCTATACCTACCGTTAAATACAAACAGTACATCTATACCTACCACTAAATACAAACAACACATCTATACCTACCACTGAACACAAACAGCACATCTATACCTACCACTAAACACAAACAACACATCTATACCTACCACTAAACACAAACAACACATCTATACCTACCACTAAACACAAACAACACATCTGTGATAGGGTGGGAGAGATAATGATGCTGTTGTGATATGTGATCACTTTCTTGCCCACTCGCACCGACCCGAACAACAATAAAACTCTTGATTCGAAGGCAGGGGCTGTATTTATTTATACAACCCTGTCAGCGACAACAAGCAAATAAACGAATGCTAAACAAAACATTAAACAAACAAAACACCCAGCCAGTGCTCAATTGCTAATGTGTTCAAGGCATCTACAGATCGACTCTGGTTTCTTACTCTGGGTGTCTCACATCTTGCCTCTATTGCGAATCTCACCAAACTGACCGCTTCTCCTGCGTTAGACTTTTCACATGCCAGCGATGAGGGCTCGCGCAGTCACGTGGGCTGGGGCTTTATTGTGGCCCTCGCGTATAGTCACGTGGGCTGGCGTGCTTGTTGGAGCGCGCACATCGAAAATATATGTGCGTTAAACACATAAATATGACAAGAACTTGAGGGGGTCTCTGGTGTGTTTTTATGGCCCCATCACATATCTCCCTCCTGAAGATGTTGTCCCCACAACCTACTCTCCACCGTTGGCCCTGCGCCTGATTCTTTCTGAGCGGCGAGGTTTGGGGCTCAGATTCTGTAGGAGGTACCAGCCCGGCTTGTGACCCACTTGGTCGTCATGTTCCTAGTCGTACGTTGTTGGGCTGGCAGTTGATGTGGTTTGGAAGATTCGTCTACTTGTGCAGACGCTGCTTGCTTGTGACTTCTGCTTGTCAATGCATGCAGCTGTCGACTTTAGAGGGGGATTGCTTCTAACGTGTTTTACACTCGTTTTGTGTGGACGGTGGCTTACATTCCCCACAATCTGCTTTAGATGAGTTTCCTCTTCTGAACATCTATGTGCATTCCCGTCTATCTGCTTATGACGAGTTTCCTCCCCTAAACGACGACCAATTTTCTCGGCGCCCTTAGGGTGACAGTTGTCACGGCCATCTCTTGGCTTGCACCCTAAAGGCAACCTAGTTGTGGCAGTACGTTTAAGGAAAGAGCTCCTTGAGGGACAGGCGGATATCAAATGTTCTGTGGACTTGCACTTAAAGCATCGTTTCGGAAGCGGACCTTGAGAGCATTTGGCTGCAATGTGGTCTGAAAACTCTCCACAATTGTAGCACCTCAACTTTATAGGCTTTATCTGTGCCATTGGTCGCCTCCTACTATCCTTACATTCCTGGCCGCCAATGTCGCATACATAGACTGCTTCCATGCCCTGGACAGATGGTTTGCTATCAAACTCTACTTGCTCGTTCCTTGCCAGACTCCGGAATCTCTTTCTGAAGATCTTGGTCTGATGTACGAATACATCAATACCTCCATCATCTGGCGTAATAAACCCCCATCCCCTGTTGACATTATACCACTTGCAAACCCCTTGTCGCCTTGTCGGTGCAACTGCGTTTGTAGTTACTGTCAGATCACAGCTTTCCTTGTCAACAGCCTGACTCTCACCTACAAGAAGGTCTAGATGAGGTTCCTGCTCACACACCCCTTCGTCGTGCTTTGGCTGTTTCCGCGGTTGGCGAGGTGTTTTCTTTCTTTGCACCTCCTTTTGTGCTGGAAAACTGGTCTGTGATAGTTGTGCTAACTGGGACTTTAGACTAGCTACTTCTGATTTGAGTGCCTCCTCTTCATTGTGAGCTTCTGCGCTGGCTATCTGCACTAGTGTATCAGGCTTTTTGCCTTCCCAGAAAACAGCATTGTCCCTAACTTCCCTAAATAAGACACCCGGATTTTCTAGGACATATTTCTTCACAAATGACATCAGATTATCTCTCAGCTGGGCAACAAAATGATCCCTGAGGATGGATGGGTCCGCAGGAGCCAAGCCTTTCTTCACCCGCGTTGCATTCAATCTCAGAAATAATTCATTCAACATGTGAGAGAATTCCGTTACTGATCAGCTAGGCCCTGACTTATGGCATAGAAACCCCTAATCATCTCATTGACTAGTTGTCGCTCACTGTAGGCTTCTTCCACTATTTCGAGTAACTTCTCAGGGCTGGCCTTGGCTCCGCCACGTATCCGTAATTCCCTAGAGACCACTGGTGTAACATTATTCCAGACAATATCCAACTTATCCTCTACAGTTAGGGGCGCTACCTTCCATGCGGCTTTTACATCTTTCACAAACTCTTGCCAAGTGGGGCTTGCCTTTTTACCAAATCGCCTTACCTCCGGCACCGTCACGTATATTACCTTCACAGGCGCATTGCTCTGGCTCCTACTTTGCACTACTGATGTACCCATTACTGGTATTGGATCTGCATCCTCGCGCTCTCCTCTGCTCGGAACACGTGTACTCCTCGAAGCCATCTTGCTGCAAGAATGCACTGCTTGTTTGCTGTTGGCTCGGTGTCACTGTCTGCCTATCCTGCCGACGACGCCAACTGTGATAGGGTGGGCGAGAGATGATGATGCTGTTGTGATATGTGATCACTTTCTTGCACACTCGCACCGACCCGAACAATAAAACTCTTGATTCTAAGGCAGGGGCTGTATTTATTTATACAACCCTGTCAGCGACAACAAACAAATAAACGAATGCTAAACAAAACACCAAACAAACAAAACACCCAGCCAGTGCTCAATTGCTAATGTGTTCAAGGCATCTACAGATCGACTCTGGTTTCTTACTCTGGGTTTCTCACATCTTGCCTCTACTGCGAATCTCACCAAACTGACCGCTTCTCCTACGTTAGACTTTTCGCACGCCAGCGATGAGGGCTCGCGCAGTTACGTGGGCTGGGGCTTTATTGTGGCCCTCGCGTAGTCACGTGGGCTATCGTACTCGTTGGATCACACACATCGAAAATATATGGGCGTTAAACACATAAATATGACATGAACTTGATGGGGCCTCTGGTGTGTTTTTATTGCCCCATCACACATCTAAACTTACCACTTGTGGTGAACTTCTAAATACAATATCTAAATTAGAATATAACAGTCTAGTGCATAAAGTCAAAGATAGGATAGTACTACAAATTTTCGGCGAGAATGGTAGTCGTCGCCTACGCCTTCAGCGTATTAATTGATAACGCATTGGCCGAACCAAAAAGGGTACCCTATTTTTCAAATTCGTCCTTGAGACAAACGTACCACTTTTTCAAGTTCAATGAAGTATTTGCCTAAAATACATTGTAGAGGGGAGGGGCACGGATAGATAACCCAACGCAAATCACGTCTCACGTTGTTTCTAAAAATAAAACTAACTTGCTAGCCTTGCCTTAGGCGGTTTTCAAATTACGAGGAAAACGTTAGAAAATGTGGACACTACAGTTAGAAAACACGCTTAGCTCTTATTGCGAATGACGTAATTCTAGACGTGTTACGAGAGACTCTCGTAATTAGCTTGAAAGTACATGGAAAAAGAATTGAACAGGAGGTAGTTTAAAAATAAACAACTAACATAGAAAAAAAGATAGAATTTTGAACCAAGCCACTTAGCCCCATAAAAATCATATATTCGTGTACCTGAAGACTTGTTGACCAAGAATATGTAGTTAGTTATCTAAATAGTCCATTAAATAATCAAATATTGATAATAATACATAGAGAATCGGAGATACTGTCAGGTCAAGTCATGTCTGCTTAGATTGGATAGCATATTTTTTGGGGAAAAAATTAGGTGAAAGAAAGGCTAAGATAGTACGATGAAGAGGATTGGATGAAATTTGAAGGAAGCCGAAATATTATTGGCTAACCTAAATATACAAATCTAGTTGGTAATAGTAACACATAGTGGTTTGATATATTTTTTTTAAAAAGGTTTCATTCAAAAAAAGAGATGCTTGGTCTCATTGGCCAAAGCTTTTCACATGATAGGAAAAGTAGGCTGCTCGCTGCCATTTTTTCAAAATATTCTGAGGAACAAGCAGCGATGAGCAGACTTGTGCTTTGTTTTAAAATAAATACAACAGAAAGCAGTCTGAACAGAGGCAGTGATGAAAATGTGCCATATTCTATTGCCTAATTCATCGTTACTTGTTTATATTTCCTTGATATGTGGTAAGATTGATTTTATTGACTTTTTAATTTAAAAAAAGGGTTGTGTGAAAAAAGAAAAGGCCATGTAAAAGATTGTAATTAAATGGTTCCATGGCAGACTTAGGCATGACCTAAATGTTGATCCATCATATAAGGGACTATCTAAGAAGTTTAAAACTACAGGACTATATATATATATATGATGGTCATACAGGAACATTACACCTATCTTATTGCATGGAAAAGATTACTGCAGGAATGACAGAGGCGTAGCATCCATTAGGGAAGAGAAAAGAAAACTGGTACAAATTGTTCCATCAAACTAAAGTGGAGAAGCAGAGTTGTCAGAGAGAGCTGACCATGTTCTTTTGTATGGAATATATGTTTACATGTAAATAAGGAGGAATTGGTTTGATATTAAGACAGAACCATAACTTGCATTGATACAGGGGTTCCTGCTGGCACTTGTCTGGTGCTGGTACTCGATGATAGAGAAATTCAGCACGATTTCTAAGAGTCTCTGACATCTGCTTGTATAAAAGAAGTTCAAGACCAGAGGAGACTGAAGTGCTTGGTCAAACCAACTACAACTGCTGTGATTCCAGGATCCAGATAAGTGCAATATCTGGCCTGGGACAACTTATCACGACTAAAGAAAAATCTCCTGTATAGACCAAAACGTTCCTCCAAAAGACTAACATAAACAATTCTAGTGAAACAAAAGAACATCGGGATGATGTAAATCCCCAACCTGCATCTCAGTACCAGTAGTTAAATAGAGTAATTATCATCAACTTGAAAATTTGTAACAATGTACTATGGACATATTGTCTGTTGTATGTAAATATCTTTATATATATTTGTAAATATATCTATCCTTCTAAATTGATTCTCATTGAACTGTAGTCCTGACCAAAACAACTTTAGGCTCAGGACCAATAAAGTTTAACAAAAGAATTTTTAAATATAAAATTTAACAGCTGGAGTTAGTTGAGTTTATCATAGTAATTAGTATATGTTTGTATGTGTTTTGTATTGAGATTCTTTAACAACACTCTTACAATACCCTAGACACTTTATGTAGTTTTCAGTCACGCTAGTCAATAAAGAATATAACTTAGAGTGAGATCGTAGGGTGGTAACAAGAAAGGTACTCTGTAACACAGTTGTCCATTGTTTACCTCAGAGACCTTCACAGTTGATCTCACTCAAGTACAACTATACGCACACCATTCTTCTTAACATCAAAACCCATCACACCACTAAACACAAACAACACATCTATACCTACCATTAAATACAAACACCACATCTATACCTACCACTAAACACAAACAATACATCTATACCTACCACTAAACACAAACAACACATCTATACCTGCCACTAAATACAAACAATACATCTATTCATCATTCATTCATAACCCTCCACTCCCACAGGAGCATAGGCCTTCAACAAACACATGCCAAGTCCTCCTGTCACGTGCCATCATCTCAAGTTCTTTCCATGTTCTCCTCATCATTTTCACCTCTGTTTCCAACTCTCTTCTCCATGTACTTCTTGGTCTTCCTCTGCCTCTCTTGCCCTGGGGGTTCCAGAACAAGGACTGCCTTGTAATGCTATCAACAGGTTTTCTCAGTGTGTGTCCTATCCATCGCCATCGTCTTCTTCTCATTTCTTGTTCCACTGGCACTTGTCTAGTTCTTGTCATCAGTTCCACGTTGGTAACCTTGTCATACCATTTTAATCCTTCTATTCTACGCAAGCACCCATTTATGAAAGTCTGTAGCTTTTTGGTTGTTGTCTTTGTTGTTCTCCATGTCTCTGAGCCATACAATAGGACTGACTTCACATTTGAGTTGAAGATTCTTATTTTCGTGTTGGATCCTATTTCTCTTGATCTCCATATATTTCCCAATGCAAAGAAAGCTCCTCTTGCCTTTTGTATTCTTATTTTGATATCGCTGTCTGTCCCTCCAACTTTGTCTATATTACTGCCAAGATATGTGTATGATTCTACATCTTGTATTGGTGTTTCTTCAAGTTCAACCCTGTTATCATTACCTGCATTTATTCGCATTATTTTTGTCTTTTCCCTGTGTATTTTCAGACCCAATTGCTGTGACATCTCATCAAGTGTTTTCAATTTGTCCTGCATCTGATTACGGCTATGGGACAGAAGAGCCAAGTCATCAGCAAAATCCAGATCATCCAACTGCTTAGTCAGAGTCCACTGGATTCCATTTCTGTTGTGTGTTGCCGATGATCTCATAACCCAATCTATTGCCAGCAAGAAAAGAAATGGAGACAAGAGGCATCCCTGTCGCACTCCTGTTCTTATCCCAAACGGTTCTGTAAGCTGTCCTTCGTGAAGAACTCTGCATGTCATGTCTTCATATGTTTTCTTTATTAAATTAATGATCTTCAGGGGAACTCCATAATGCCTCAACAATTTCCAAAGTGATTCTCTGTCTACACTGTCAAATGCCTTTTCGTAGTCCACAAATCCGATGTATAGTGGTGAATTCCATTCCAGACTTTGTTCAACTATTATTCTCAAAGTGGCTATCTGGTCTGTACGTGATCTGTTTTGTCGAAAACCTGCTTGTTCATCTCTCAGTTTCTTGTCTATGGACTCTTTTAATCTCTCAAGGATAATCCTGTTTAATACTTTTCCTGGCACTGATAGTAACATTATTCCTCTATAATTTGTGCACTCTTGTAAATTTCCCTTCTTAGGCAACTTAACCAGATATCCTTCCTTCCATTCTGCTGGTATCTCTTCCTTTTCCCAGACTTTACCAAGTAATTTATATAACATCTCTGTAGCCGTGTCGATATCTGCTTTGATGGCCTCTGCTGGAATGCCATCAGGTCCAGACGCTTTTCCATCTCTTAGAAGCTTTATGGCTTTCTTTATTTCTTCCTTCGTTGGTCTTTCACCGTTAATTTGTAGCTCTTCTTCTGCTGGCTGGATGTCCGGCGGGTTTTGTGGAGCTGGTCTATTGAGAAGGTCCCCAAAATATTCTGTCCACCTCTTCATTTGCTCTTGTATATTGCTGAGCAGTTTCCCATTCTTGTCTTTTATGAGGCAACTTGTTTGCTTGTATTTCCCTGTTAGCTTCTTTGTGCTGCTATACAGTTCTCTCATATTTCCTTTGGCTGCAGCATCTTCTGCCTCTCTTGCCAACTCCTCAATATACTTCCTCTTGTCTCTTTTGATACTTCTTTTTACTTCTTTGTTTGCTTCTGTGTACACTTCTTGAGCCTTGGCTTTGGAACTTCTGGTTTTGCTTGTGTTTAACTCTGCTTTCTTGTTTTTTCTGTCTTTTATCTTATTGATGGTTTCTGTTGTTATCCATGCTTTTTGTTGTCTTTCCCTTTTCCCCAGTATTTCTTCACATGTCTCCTTCCATACAGTTTTGACCTGCTGCCAATAGTCTTCTGTATTCTCTACATCTTCCAGCTGTTGGAGCACTTGGAATTTGTTGGATACTGTGACCGCAAATTTGTCTCTTGTTTCTTGATTTCTTAGCTGTCCTACATTATACTGTTGTCTATAATTTTGCATTGTTGCATATCTCTTGAGTTTCATTTTTTTTGGCTATCAGAAGATGGTGATCTGATGCCACATCTGCTCCTCTGTATACCTTTACATCCTGCAATGATGATCTAAACTTCTTGTTTATGCATATATGATCAATCTGATTTTCTGTTCTATGATCTGGTGATATCCATGTTGCCTTGTGTATTCTCTTATGTGGAAACATGCTTCCTCCTATAGCCAGTTGATTAGAAGCACAGAAGTTTGCGAATAGTTCTCCATTTTCATTCATTACTCCTAGCCCATGTTTTCCCATGACTTCTTCAAATCCGGTGTTGACTGTACCTATCTTTGCATTCATGTCACCCATCAAAATTGTGATGTCTCTTCTTTTTACTTTATCCATGAATTTTCTTTTTAGCTGTTTTGAAAGTAGCTGTTATTATTCTGGGTCCAACAGCTTCCCATTCAATGAGTGCTTTCTGTGCTTCTTTAGATAACATAAGAGCTACCCCTTCACTGTGGTATGAACTTTCGTCTTCATGTCCTGAGGACAGCACCAATTCACCTGTGATGAGTGTCTTCCTGTCTACCCCCTTCCACTTTGTTTCACACATTCCCAGAACCTCGATTTTGTATTCCCTCATTTCTGCTGCCACTTGCGCCACTTTCCCTTGTTCGTTTAATGTCCGAACATTCCAGGTGCCAAATCTGGAAGTTCTCCTAGAAGAAAGAAGGTTAGTCAGCAACACAGACTCCTTTCGGCTTTCTCTGTGTTGCATCATACGCCTCCCCGCGAGAGGACCTTCCCCTGTCTTGGATGGCTGTGTTTTATTTTCTTTATTTGACTTGTCCATATTTGTTGAAGTTTTTTGTGGTTTAAATTTTTTACAGGATGGGGTAACCGGCCCCATGCCCAACCCTCCTTAGTCGCTTTCTACGACATGCTTGGCAGGGGACAGTGTTACTATTCTTTGCTCCCCTTTCGGGCCCCGGTAAATACATCTATACCTATCACTAAATACAAACAACATATCTATACCTACCACTAAACACAAACAACACATCTATACCTACCACTAAATACAAACAACACATCTATACCTACCACTAAACACAAACAACACATCTATACCCACCACTAAACACAAACAACACATCTATACTTACCACTAAACACAAACAACACATCTATACCTACCACCAAATACAAACAACACATCTATACCTACCACTAAACACAAACAACACATCTATACCTACCACTAAATACAAACAACACATCTATACCTACCTCTAAACACAAACAACACATTAAACCTACCACTAAACACAAACAACACATCTATACCTATCATTAAACACAAACAATACATCTATACCTGCCTAAATATAAACAAGACATGCATACCTACAACTAAATACAAACAAAACATCTATATCATCAGTTTAAACAAGACATTTGCAGGCATCTACACATACCAATAAGTACAAACGAGGCAGCCAGACCTACCAACAAATACAAACAAAACTTCGACCCCCCTCCCACTAAATTTATACATACAGAACGACATTCACACTGTCGTAGATTTACGATAGGAGAATTAAGACTAGGTTTGGTCCCTTCTGAATAGGTTTGAATAGGTGATAGACTCAGTGAGAGTTAGTGAAAGGTAATAGAATTTCCACACACGTGAGATGATAGATTTTGATATAGTGGCTGTCTCTGAAAGCGAAAAGAATTCTTCTCTCTCTCACCTATCTTCTACAACAGTTGTTACAGCGTCAGACAGACTACCCCAATATACATATTACGTATATTTCTATCACTCACAGGCACGCACATACACGTGACGACAGGTAAACACTCAGACGTGGGAAAACTATAACAATGATATATATATATTAACTAGAACGAGCTGACCAAACACGATTATTAAGTTCAAGAGCGATTTTAATATCAGGAAAAATCGGCTCACAACATCAAAGAAAGTACATCAAGGAAAATACATATACACATAGTCATAAAAATTCAAGGAAATGTTGCAAGGATGATAGCCCCGTTATAGTGTTAACTCTAGGTTTAGCCCGGCCCCGTTAAGAGAACAGATGATGGCGCCCGAGTCACAGATACATAGGGTTTGAGTCTAAGAGTTTTCTTTGTTTTATCTCGTAATTATATGCACAGAGTTTGAAAAAAATCTGATTTAACCTAAGACAAAAACACAAGAACTCTAGCCTTAGCAACAAATTATGCAGATTGAAAAAAACAAATAGGACAGCAGCAGGGTGTCAAAGATATAATAGTGAAAATATCACTCAAACCAGCATACACTCATTCATTCCGCCATGGCCTCTCATACATGTACTCACGACTTTGCTCGCTGCCTCTTGGAACACACTGATTTTAGATCTTCACACAGACTCAAAAAAAAATGCAGTCTTCTGCCAAGAAGTCCCCAGTTCCAAAAGACGTATTTAACTCGGAGTCTCCGGGAACGACTACTTGGGTGTGCAAATTTGTTCAAATGTCTGATTAAGTCACCTAACATTTATTCCAGGCGCGGGAGTTAGCAGAGCACAGTGTCAATAGCGTAGGTTTCTAGAAATGATGAATGTCAGGTCGGTGCCTTCCCTCAGTATAGGATTCACTTTAGTCACACCACAGATTTGTCCACAAAATATATATATATATATATAGTCGGGAAAATGTTAGTTAATACTTGAAGTATTTTGCGCCACCAGGCAGAAAAATTACGTAGAGTTTTTCTAGAAGAAATTAAGATCTGGCTCCAAGGTCCAGTATTTATCATTACAGTCTTTGAAAACCCGTTATTGGGATACAGTATTTCTGGCTAACTCGGGTTGCATATGCACTGTTAGTCCAGTGGTACTTAAGAAACCCACGTGGTTCAAAATAAGGACTGTCTATTTCTTCACAAGTATGGAAACTACTACTAGGTGCTGGTAAAGTTAGGGTCACCCCAAAACTTTCACTGTGTGGAGGAAAAATAACACATATAATATAATAAACAGAATCTGTACTGCTTATAACTTACATTTAAACTTGCAAGCAGAGAGCTTTGCTTATCATTTAAACTTCCCGTGACGTAAGTTATATTTAAAAATCAGCAATCCTCATGAATTAGGAACACGTGCGTATTCCGTCACCATTCATGAGGCTCGATTCTAGAGTTTATACGTTAGTTTAGAAAAATACACTCGACTGAGTATTAGCGGTTAAATTAAATTCATAAATAGCTACACTTGCCGTTATAAGCTAGAAATTTTAATTTTATTCTGCTTTCCACTGAATGCTTCCCTAGAAAATATAATAGCCTACCACTTTATTTCTCTTCTGCGCTAAAGAAATAGATTAAAATGAATTAAGCGATTAAACACTTTAACACTCACAAAATCTATATATCTATCATATTAATTACCTCAACCACAGAATTACAGGTAGTCGCACAACTTAAGAATAAAAATGCTGAAAATATTTCTGGAAGTCTAGAAGTTCGACAAATTGCCGAAACAAACTGAGATCTTCGCTAACAGCTATTCTGTTTACAAGCAACCTATCTACTGTGAGTCTATGAGCGAGAATGAAATTAAAGTTTCAAACTTGGCCAATATCTTTAAAATCGGACACAGGATCCTAATCTTATTTCGCCAAGCGAAATAGTCTCCCCTGTCCGTATAACACCTTCGTCCGCTTATCGCGTGACGTAACGGCCATCAGTGGCCGAGGGCATGCATGAGTTGCAAATCTCAGACCACCGTCTGCAGTGCGGAGTGGATTTTCACGCTAAGCCGGGTTTTTCCTGACGAAAAACCTCATGCGTTTACTGAAATGCAGACTCTCTGTCTACTTTCCATGTCCCTCGGGTGAATTTTCACGCCCCAGGCCAGAGACCCTCAGACGAATGTCTAGCGAATGCTGTAAATTCACGCCTATCGTCCGACCAGCGCGACTGACATGTACGCAATACCACCCAGGTGCGATTCTCAGTTTTAGAGAAAGGAAAACAGGTAAAGTTTGCGAATTATATGAAAATAATATTCGCAAAACGAATGGATGAAAAATATACAGGAAAAAGGAAATACAGAGATAATAAAAGAGAGAATTCGGGTGAAAGAATAGGAAGAAGATGTAGGAAATTTAATGAATATAAACCCTACGTGACAGAGCCTCCCCCCTTTAAGATATGGAAGCACTCCATGTCTACGTTATGGAGTTTAATTTCCTATAACCGTAGCTTCGGGGTGTCTGTCTTCTTCCCTCTCCTCTTCCCCCTCCATCTCTGTCCAATTCCTACTCAAGTCCACTCCTCAAAGTTTCCTTCCCCTGGAATGTCTCATTTTGCGCGCTTGAAAGAGCGTCGCCGCTTCTGACATTTTTGAAAGATTTCCTCTGATAGCGGTGGAATATCCCTGCCACTATCGTCATCTTCGTCAGTTTTGGCGATCGTCAGGAGATGGTCGGAGGTTGGCACTGGTTTTTCCAAGTATCTCTTTAAGAGATTTAAATGGAAAACCTTCTCCTTTCCTTCAATAGAGATCTGGTAGTTAGCCTTAGAAATCTTTTTCAGGACGGTAAATGGCCCTTGCCATCCGATCTTCAGTTGGTTGTTCTCGGTAGGGAGCAACACCAAAACTTTCTCTCCTGCTTCCAGTTCTCTCTCTTCCGCGACTTTCCTGTATCGGTTAGCGTGCTTGGTGCGTGCTCGCTTAAAGTTAGTCGTTGCTAGGTCCCACCCTAGTTTCAACCGTTCCTTTAAAACCGACACATATTTACTGGCTGAGACAACTGTCTCATCAGCCTTCTCGTCTGTCAGAGACTGAAGTAAGGCTTCAAGCGGGCCCTTAATGGGTCTGCCGAATAAGAGTGTAGCTGGCGGAAATCCTGTGGAAGTATGAGGAGATTCTCTGTAGCCAAATAATGCTGCAGGAATACAGAGATCCCAATCTTCAGGTTTCACTTGTGCCAGCTTACTTAGCATCATGGTGAGGTTTCCATTAGCACGTTCCACGAGCCCATTTCCGGCCGGAGTATATGGCTTAGTGTGGATGTGCTGGGTCCTCAAGATCTTAACGATCTCATCCATCAACAGGTTTCGGTATGGAGATCCATTATCCGTCAACACTTGCTGAGGGAATCCCAACCGAGTGAAAATCTGCACGAGGGCTTCTGCGACATGCTTGGCATCTGCGCATGTTAGCGGGATAGCTTCTGCCCATAAAGTGCATGTATCGACTAAGGTCAGGATAAACCTGTTCCTTCTTTTAGTCCTTTCGAAAGGCCCTAAAATGTCGATCACGACCCGTTCGAATGGTGTTCCCATTATTGGCATTTCACCCATGTGGACTGGGGGTGTCCGTTGCTTGGGTGGTACACGTTGGCACTGGGCACAGGATTTGACGTACCTGATAATATCAGTATTCACTCCTGGCCACCAATAATGAGTGGTTATACGTTGGTTTGTGGCGTTCTGTCCCATATGTCCGCTAAAGGGAAGAGAGTGCCCCATTTCTAGGATTTGGCTTCTGTACTGTTTCGGTACTAGGAGCTGGTTGTAACCTTGGTCAGGCTTGCCCGTTCTCCGATAAAGTACGCCATCCTCAGAAAAAATGTCCCCGTGCTGTTTGGGTTCCTTAGCCATGGGCAGTTTCCTAAAGCAGGGTGCCAAAGTAGGGTCCTTGTATTGCGCTTCTTTAAGTTCCATAGGTAACAAATTAGGCGCAGGCTCCCGTTCCTTCTTGGTTTGCCCTCTTGTAGTTACTGCTGCCACAATCGGCTCTTCCGGTTTCCCAATACACACGTATCTCCCGCCAAGTATGACTGGGTAGATGGGATCATCCATAACAGCCGCTTTGATCACCCCTCTGACAAAGTCAGAGTGTATCTCTACCAATGCGATGGGAAGCGCTGTAGGTGCATCACTCTTACGAACTCCACAAAGTTTGACGGTCTCTGCTGTCTCTTGACCGGGTTTGACCAGGTTCCTGGCAACAATGCAGTCATAAGAAAGCCCCGTGTCAAATAAGCAAGAAGTTTGAGAACCGTTCAAAGTAACAATACCTCGCGTTGAGGGTCTATCCCCAACAGGTTGGGAATCACTGTCAATAATTCCGCCTTGCGAGACTGTTAATAAGCATCCGATTCGTTTCGGCTCGGTGTGCTCGGTCTGATCATATGTCCCGTGCTCAGGGGTTCTCCCTTTGCCACCTTGTCCTTTCTGGCTACGCTGCCATGTAGGTCGGTCGGGTTGATCAGACTGTTTGGGGTGGTTGGGGTACTTGTTCTTGTAGAACTTGGATTTTTCCGGAGGGGGTTTTGAGGTCCAGTTTCTCTGTGGTTATTTTGGTTAGAAGCCTGAGAAGATTGCTCTAGGTTATGTTTTCGAAAATGCTCCTCTGTCGGTTTCCGCTTTGTGGCCGGTAGTTCAGCCAGCGCATTATGGTAACGCTCAGACTTCTCTAAGATGTCTTCGAGCTTTTCTGCACCCTGCTCAGCTAGAAATCTCCGGGTATCTGCAGACAATGTGTTCTTTATTTGTTCTGTTAAAACAAATTCCTCAAGACCTTCATAGGTAGAGGGGAGTGTTACGTGCAGTCTTTGATATCTTACAATATTATACATAGGTAATTTTTTAGTGCTTAAGGGAAAGTCATTATTGAGTTACTTCCCTTGAAAGTTGTGTCGGCTCTTTCGATCAAACTCCGCGGATAAATCCATTTTACTGCGATTTATTCGTTGTTTGGGTAATAATAGATTGTTCTTGCTTCAGAATATCTATGGCCTGAATTTATGTGTATTGTTTGTCTGAGTAGGACGAGTCTGTCTTATATCTGTATATCTTTACATATCTAAGTCGAACTATATGTTCTGTTGTCTCTAGAGAGGTCGAAGGCTATTCGGCGGATGTGTCGCTAGAGAGTGGTGTGATTTGGCTTCGTCCTGATAGGGACTGTGTGTTTTCCATGTCGGCCTGTCGCCGGGGAAAAAGTGATCTCAGTATTTGTGGGGAAGGTGATAGTCGTCTAAACCTATCGTGTATGCTTTACCCCAGTGTTTAGTCGTATTGCCAAGGAATGGCAGTTTCATATTTCCTATACCAAGGTAATCAAAGATACTCTTATGAACTCTCGATCGAAGCCACCATTTTCGATAGTTACGATTTGAATGTCTAAGAGAATATATTTGACTCGATGAAAACGACTTCGATTCCTAGCAGCACTATATCCTGTAGATTGCAGTCAATTGTTCATGATCAAATCTACAGAGCAATGAAATGTTTTATGAATGACTAACTTTAGGACAGATTCATTATCTGTATCCAAACGTGAGTGACAGCTCACGAGTGAAGCCATCTTGGAACCAAAACATGTAGTGACTTTCAAGAAGAGAAAAGGGATGCCCGTATTATCGCTTGTTTAGTCCAGAGATCACTGCTACACATGAGAACCCGTTATTAGCGGTTCAATATTATTATATGGAAAAATATGTGCTGAACATTATGTTGAAGAATCGTCGCTAGACGAGATTAGGTTTAGAAGCCATCTGAAATATTGTTTATAAGCTGACGTGCTCAGTCAGTGAAGTCAGATGATATATGTATGGGCGATACTGAATGCTTGGCTACTGACAGTCCATTATACACTTATTCTACATGAGTGCCCATGTAACATTGCAAGACCATTTATCCACTGTACTATGATGTATTATGGCAACCTGTGATTTGTCACTATCTGTGCTGTCGAGTGTGTACGTCCAATTAAACTTTAGAAAAGGTACACAGTCGTTGGTGTCGATGACTTCCAGCCATACATGAGTGTGAGAAAAGAACATTTTTTGTCAACACCACGAACCTTTATCATCATTCGCACATTATACACTCAATCCATGTCTACACACCACTGCGTAGGTCAAGTTGACATTCCATACACTACAGTGGAGCAAACAACACCATAGAGATCTTATCAACTGATGATGATGATGATGTCTGCTTCCATCCACTTATATCTATCTTTTGGTGGATATCATTAACGGGAATAAAAATCCAACGTTATCAACCTTATCAACTGGTGGACCAGCTTTCTGGGTTTGACCTCGCAGAAGTTCAGAAGTCAACGGATTACCGATACCAGACGTTTCCTGTGGCTGATACGACACACTTGCAGTAGTGGTTTGCTCTTTGTCAACACTTCGTCACGTGACCTGTCAGGTGAATGCAGTATGTAGGTCAGCGTTGTTGACATTTCTTACATTAGACATTATAGAGTTTCACAGAACAGTTGGATCAATTCTTGTCAATGTTAACAGGAAGACAGTATGAGTGAACTAAGAAGTCCTATTTTCATCGATGGATCTTCTTGTTTTCCATATATGAACTTTAATATTTAAGGCCAGAATGTTTAATTGAATAAAGTGGCAGTTTGTTTGTTTTCATAAAAATAACTTTGCCATTACTGTAAGACTGAGCCTATTTTGCAACACATACTATCATACACATAATTTATATATATTTATGTTTACATGTTATTTGTTTGTATAGTATGTTAGTTTCTATGTCAGCGGGTTGTGTTTAAGGTTGGGCGGCGTCCTCACAACAGAATATCCCACGTCATAGAGGGTCCGTTGTGGGCGTTTTCTATAGGTGCAATTTTCTTGATTGAAAATTTGCTGCGACAACTGTTGCTTTTGTGTTAGCTGTGAAGTCTGTAATTATTGTTATTTTTGTAATATTTCTTTGTTCTTTAGTTTTGTTTTGATTTGTTTGTAATTTGTTGGTCTAACCTTTTCTATCTTTCAGTTCTATTCTCAATTTATATTCATATATTGTGACGTCATTTGTGTTGTTATTCTTTGCAGATTCAGTGATTATTTTCATTGATTTCCCTATTTGATTTATTTTGATTTCTGCAAACGTTCTTGTATTGTCAGTCCTATTTGTACTTTATGTATTCTGTTGGTTGACATATGTTTTATATAGGTATATTTCATAAGACACAATTGCCTGTGCACTGCACTTGGATTATGGTATAAACCAGTACCTGATTATTATTACTATTATACAAGACCTTATTAAAGGCTTGTGACCCACAGATATTGGGATAGTATACTGATTAATCAAGTCATTGAGAACTTGTGGTATTATTATTGATTCAGGTGATTAGTATTATTGTTAGACATCATGGCTACATTAGAATACTTCATTACACAAGGGAAAGCCCTTGATAAGACTGGTCAACAATTAGAACAATGGGCAGTTGCTCAATATGACAAAGCATTAGCTGCAGAAGAGAAAAGATTAGCTGCAGAAGAAAGAAAAGCTATGGCGGAAGAGAAAAGATTAGAAAGAGAAGCTGAGGCTGCTGCTGAACAAAGGAAATTGCAGATGCAGGTGGAGGAAAGGAGATTTGAAGCTGAACAAAAAAAATTAGAAAGAGAAGCTGCAGCTGAACAAAAAAAATTAGAAAGAGAAGCTGCTGCGGAACAAAAAAGATTAGACAGGGAAGCTGAACAAAAAAGATTAGACAGGGAGGCTGAACAAAAAAGATTAGATGCTGAAGAGAAAAAAGCAATAAGAGAACATGAATTTGAGTTAGAGAAATTGAGATTGACAAGTATGAGTAATGTTAATCAGGCATCTAGTGGTAATGGTAAACCTTCTACTTACAAGGTTAAGGTTCCACCGTTCAATCAGTCCAGTGACGATATTACATTCTGGCTGGATAGATTTGAACGTTCTTGTCGTACACATAATGTGGATAAATCACAATACGCTAATCAATTATCAGAAAACTTGAAAGGTGAATCTTTGACTAGATTATGCCTTGTAGGAGAAGCAGATAAGGATAATTATGATGTCATTAGGGCGGCTTTGATAAAAAAATATCAGCTAAGTGAGGAAGGCTATCGCCTTTTATTTAAAACGATGGTGCCTGAGACGGGTGTAGAATTCTCAGAATTCACTGCAAAGGCACGTCTCACAGTTGATCGTTGGATTGAGCTTTCCAAAACAGAAAAAACGTATGAAGGACTTATGGATTTGTTGCTCAGAGATAAGATTATGTCATGTGTGAACAAACCTTTCCTTGAATTTATACATGAGCGTAAACCCAAATCTCTAAAAGAAATGGAAGAATATTGTTCCCAATATGTCACTGCACACCCCGACGTGACTTTTGGCAACACTAAGATTAAGGAGAGTATGCCAGTTGCTTCAGCAACACCATACAATCCCAATTATTCACACAGATTTCAGGGACCTCAAAACAGATTTGATAAAAAAGGTAACCATAATAGTTATCAAAACCAAGGTAACCAATCATTTCAGGGTTCTTCTTCAAAGAACTGGAGACGACCTGATAGCTCTCGACACAGGGGTGGTCATAATTATAGGAATTTCCGTAGAGGAAGTAATTATAGAAACTATCAGGGTTATCCGTCTTGGAGTCAACAAGATCATAATTACAGAGATACTCATTATAATGAATATGATAATGGTAACCAAGGGAACTATGACTCAAACCCAAATAGGGGTTACAATAGAGGTAACAATAACTACAGAGGTGATAATAACCGAGGTAGATCTCAATACAAAAGACATAAACCACATTTTCAGGCAAACTCTGCACAACAAGAGTCCAATGAAGCCTATAAACAGAGTAAAGATAATAATGATGCTAGTAATATGGCATGTGCCGCTTTTGATTTTGGGAGAGCATCTCAGTGTCCCAATGCAAAACGCTATTTGAGCCAACCACAGTGTCTACTTTAAGCTGTGGCCATCCTCTTCCTGCTCTTCCGGCATCAGTCGCGCATGATGGAAGAGGTTCTCTTGTCTTACATAAGGGTTTAGTGAATAACAATCCAGTCTCTGTGCTATTTGATTCTGGATGCACCACAATTGGTGTTAGGCAGTCACTCGTAGATCCTTCCCGTGCCACTGGACAAGTAGTCAAATGTGTAACATTTGGCGGCACATTAGAGAAATACTCTACTGCTATCATTAGGATTGCTACTCCTTTCTTTACAGGAGATGTACACGCATGTCTTCTTCCGAATCCGATCGCTGACCTCATCATCGGTCGCATTCATGGAGTCAAAGAATGCACTCCGCAACAAATTTCCACGTGGGAAAGGCAAAACATGCAGATTGCTAACGCTGTAGTCACTAGAGCTCAGGCTCTTAATATGCCTCAAACTTCATCTATTGAAAATAATGAAGTGCATAACCAAGATAATCCCTTGGTAATTTCTCGTGACTCGTTTATAAAACAGCAAGAAGATGATCCCACTCTGAAGAAATTCTTCATTCTTGCAACTAAAGGTGATCCGAATAAAGACACAAGTCGTAAATCGTGGATTACAAAGAAGAATGGCGTACTTGTACGTATGGTTCAAGACTCCATTACGTCAAGTCATTCTCAAATCCTGGTTCCCAAGAATTTGAGAGTTAAAATTTTGGAGCACGCTCACGACTCTCAGTGTGCTGGACACATGGGTTTTTCCCGTACTAAGTCAAGAGTCCTTGCGGCTTTCTTTTGGCCATTGGTAAACAAGGACATACGGATTTATTGTCGATCTTGTAAAGTATGTCAGGAAATTAAATCCAAAGGTCCACGGCATGCTGCACCCATTCAGGCGGCGGACATTCCTATTCGGCCGTTCCAAAAAATGGCCATAGACATAATTGGTCCATTTAAGATCAAGTCTGCCAGAGGACATCAGTTTATCTTGACGTGTGTTGATATGTGCACACGTTGGCCAGAGGCTATTCCTCTGAAGAGCATTACTACTGCTGATATTGCAGATGCTCTTTGGCTTATATTTTCTCGTCTGGGGTTCCCCGGAGAGATATTGTCAGACCATGGCACCCAACTAATATCAGATACCATGTCTCAAGTAATGTCTACTCTGCAGATAGATAGATCTTTAAGTAGTATCTACCATCCAATGTCTAATGGTATGGTCGAACGCCTTAATAGAACACTTAAAAACTTACTGGGGAAGATAACTGAGGATCATCCTCAGGACTGGGACAGAGTTTTACCTGCGGCCCTCTTCGCTTACAGAGAGGTACCCAATGAACATACGGGATTTTCTCCCTTTGAACTCGTCTTTGGCGCGCGTCCGCGTGGCCCTATGTCGTTGCTTCACGATCTCATAACATCTGACAATATTGACGATGACACAAAGTCATCCTACGAATATGTCATCGCGTTGAGACAAAAGATTATCGAAGCATGCAAATTAGCAACTTCTTCTTCTGAATTTGCGAAACAGAAGGCAAGGCAATTTGCCAATAAGAAGAGATGCTTACGACAACTTTGTCCTGGTGACAAAGCATTTGTATTACTACCTTGTAGGGAAAACAGATTACTTATTTCTTGGAAAGGTCCGTACGATATAATATCGAAAATTTCCGATGTCGACTATATTGTCGATATTGATGGGAAGCATAAAACCTTCCACATCAATATGCTTACTGAATTCCATGAACGTCCGGATTATTTGCAACCCATTTTCCAAGCAACGGACAATTCTCCAGTACCACATGGTCATTACTCATCACTGTCCGTGATACAGGATGAGGAAACAAGTTTTTCATATGTAAATCTTCCTCTTCCAATGATCCCACTTCATTCCAGTGAATCATGGAAGAACGTTACTGTCTCTCCTGATTTGTCTCTAGGAGAACAGCGACAAGTTTCAACTATGTTGCAAACATTTCAGGATGTACTCACTGACATCCCTGGACAAACGAATGTCATTCAACATGACATTGTTCTAACTGACCATACTCCTATTAGGATTAGACCTTATCCTATACCTATACATTTTCAAGCACAGGTCGAGAAAGAGTTGGATGAGATGATAGATTTGAAAATAATCGAACCATCCACCTCTGCATATTCTTCGCCGATGGTTATTGTGCGTAAAAAAGACAATAACATACGTCTTTGCGTTGACTATCGAAAATTGAATCAAGTAACTAAGTTCGATGCCGAACCTATGCCTTTACTGGAAGAGCTACTTACTCGACTCTCCAAATCTCATTTTTTCACTAAACTTGATTTGTCTAAAGGATACACTGACTAACAAAAAAAAACTTTTTTTTTCTTTCTCTAACATTTCTATGTTTTTCTGGTCAATTTTAATGCGCTGTTTTTAAATCTGCAAACCGTTTTTCTCTATCAGGTCGGGATCTCTAGAAATACGCAATTGAAGTTTTTTAACAACGCATACAGTATTACAACATCATTCGTACAAGAAGTATAACAGTTATGTAGGCTTGAATTTCTTTGCAGTCGACTTTCGTCGGTGAATGGCATGTGGTACATCGCGATGAAGCATCCAACAATAATCGGCAAGCATGGTCACACTCCACCGTCCTTGATAACGTGACTCCATTACGGCGATATCTTGATGGAATCGTTCTCCATGTTCATCACTGACTTCGCCAAGGTTGTCAGGGAAAAAGTCAAGATGCGAATCGAGCAAATGGATTTTGAGGGACATGTTACAGCCCATAATTCTGTATGCATCTATGCACTGCTTAACAATATGCAACAGAGTCGACAGATTTGTGATTTCCCAGAAAGTTATCGACGATCGATTTGAATGCCATCCATGCGCGAAGTTCACTACCATGTAACAAGTTCTCGAATTGTTTGTCTGCAATAACTTTCCTAATCTGAGGTCCTACAAAGATACCTTCCTTTATCTTTGCATCGCTAACTTGCGGAAACTTTCTCGAAGATAAGTGAAAGCTTTGCTCGTTTTATCTAACGCTTTTACAAAATTCTTCATGAGCCCCAACTTTATATGTAACAGTGGTAAAATGAAGCTGTCTTTGTTAACTAATGGCTCGTGTATTACATTTTTATGCCCGAGCTGCATACGATCCCGGATAGGCCACACCTTTCTTGCATAATGTTCCTGTCTGTTGCGGCTGTCCCATTCACATCAGAAGCAACAAAATTTAGTATACCCAGTCTGCATGCCCGTGAGAATTGCAATGACCTTTAGGTCTCCACAAATCCGCCATTGGTAGTCATTGTACTTTATTTTTTCCAAACGTATAGCCATATTGTCATAAGTTCCTTTCATATGAACAGAGTAGGCGACTGGAATTGATGAAAATAAATTTCTGTTATGCAATAACACGGCTTTTAGACTAGTCTTGGAAGAATCGATGAAAAATCGCCATTCGTTGACTATGTGCTCATGACCGTTTACATTTTTGCAATAGCAAATGTCATCATCCATCTCAAAGTATTGAACAAGTTCTCTGTGTCTATGACGAAATTTAGATATCGGAGTATTGGGCGCTAAAAGATTCCATTCTTTGAGTCGCGAACCGAGTAATTCCGCTTGTCCTTTGGTAAGAGCGAGATCACGTATTAGATCTGAAAGTTCTGAATGGTTAATTAAGTAAACACCATCATTCACCGGTATGTAATCTGAGTCAGAATTAGTTTCTAAAGCAAGTAAACTATCACTTTTCTGATGGTTCATTCACGTCCAACAGATATTGTTCTGGTGGTACTTGGATCGGACACGTGATTGGATCATGAGGCACTGGTTTCGAAACCAATTCAATATTTGAATAAACCACAGACTTTCTAGTTTTAAAAGTGAAACCATGGATATTTGTCAAGCAGAAGTAACAATCAGTAGTGTGATTTGTATGTTCACGCCATATTACTGGCACTCCAAAAGGCATCGACTTATGCTTCGGCGATTTTCGTAACCAACCTGCCAATGTATCGAACAAACTGCATTTGGCTTTCAAGATTTATTTGCATCATCAACTTTCAAATCGAAATAAAGTTCATATGCTTTCTTTAGTAATGGTGTAAAGTTTTTCTGGTCAACACGATCGGTAAAATATCCGTACACGTAACAGAGCAGATCAGTCGAATTTCTACAACTTCTAGAAGCCATATTTTGCTCAGAATTATTTCAAAATACAGTAACTATTAGAAAAATCGCGTAACATATGTCATGCATCTTTTAGCAGTATAAAAAGTAGAATTATGTTGCTTTTTATTAATTTTTAATAAGTTATATAGTAAAAATGAAATGGAGCAAATAACGGTTTCCCAAAAATATATTTATTCAAAAATATCTTAAGAACCCGACATGATAGAGATAAACGGATTTCAGATTTGAAATCAGCGCAAGAAACTGACCTAAGAACACTTATTCTTATATAAGAAAGAAAAATGTTGTTTGTCAGTGATATTGGCAAGTTCCTTTATCTGAACGCGCCAAACCTCTCACGGCTTTTTCAACACCTAGAGGTTTGTTCCAATGGAATTTTATGCCTTTCGGTCTTATGAACGCACCAGCTACATTCGTACGCATGATGCGCCGAATCCTATCTTATCGGTCAGATGTCATTGCATATCTAGACGACATCTGTCTTTTCAGCGATACTTGGGAAGATCACTATTCGGGGTTAGATGAATTGCTGTCTACTTTGCGTGAGCACAACCTGACAGCGAAACCCTCTAAAGCCTATATTGGTTTTAGCGAAATTTCTTTCCTAGGCCACCGAGTTGGTCATGGTTTCCTAAAGACAGAGGACCATAATACTAGTAAGATACTTAACATCTCAATCCCTAAGACTAAAAAACAGGTGAGAAGTCTGTTAGGTCTTATTCAATTTTATGGCAGATTCATTCAGAATCTATCCTCTATCATGGCACCTCTCTCAACACTTCTAAAGAAAGGTTCGCCTAATGTGGTCCACTGGTCTCAGGAATGCCAATGCTCTCTGGATAAGATTAAAACACTGTTTTCAACACCACCTATTTTAGTGCTACCCACTAAAGATAAGACATTCGTTCTTCGTAGTGACGCTTCATCCACTGGGATTGGAGCGGCACTAATGCAAGAGTACTCTGGAACTCTGCATCCTGTAATGTATATTTCCAGAAAACTTAATGCGGCAGAAAGGAATTATTCGGTTTTAGACCGTGAGCTATTAGCTATGGTTTGGTCGATCCTCAAACTACAGAGATTCCTTCTAGGCGCACATTTCATAGTAGAAACCGACCAAAAAGCTCTTACTGCTATACAGAGTAAGAATTTGAAGAGCTCGAGGTCTACTCGATATGCAATTGCTCTTCAACCTTTTCATTTCTCTGTGCGAGCTATTCGTGGATCAGATAATGTGATGGCAGACATTCTGTCAAGATGCCCACATGATTCCACATAACTATTAGGGCTTAGACTTCTTGATATGTCTAGTTCTATAGTAGTTCCTTTTCTATATCATGATAGATACACATTTGTAATTTAATAATATAATGATTGTATCACTACATAGCGGTTCATTGATGTTTATTCACCGCTGTGCTTTGATGATTTTTTCTTCATAAATCATAAATTTAAGATATCTAATGCGAAATGATGATATGAATTTTTTAGGCATTGTGTAATTGCCAGAATTTTATTATACTTTGATGACACCTTCCTGGAAAAATATACTTGTAGAGAAATAATTTCTCTCAGTTTATGAGACACATTCTCACCAGTCGCTCCATAAGTCGACTTAGCCTCATATTAGGCGTTATAGGTATTCCTGATATTTTCATCTGCGCATTATTCATGCGTTGTGAGCCTATTGTACGTTGCTCCTAGATGTATTTCAAAAAAAAAAAATGTTCCATTTTTTTTTTTTCCCGGGAGGTGTGGTAAGACTGTTACGTGCAGTCTTTGATATCTTACAATATTATACATAGGTAATTTTTTAGTGCTTAAGGGAAAGTCATTATTGAGTTACTTCCCTTGAAAGTTGTGTCGGCTCTTTCGATCAAACTCCGCGGATAAATCCATTTTACTGCGATTTATTCGTTGTTTGGGTAATAATAGATTGTTCTTGCTTCAGAATATCTATAGCCTGAATTTATGTGTATTGTTTGTCTGAGTAGGACGAGTCTGTCTTATATCTGTATATCTTTACATATCTAAGTCGAACTATATGTTCTGTTGTCTCTAGAGAGGTCGAAGGCTATTCGGCGGATGTGTCGCTAGAGAGTGGTGTGATTTGGCTTCGTCCTGATAGGGACTGTGTGTTTTCCATGTCGGCCTGTCGCCGGGAAAAAGTGATCTCAGTATTTGTGGGGAAGGTGATAGTCGTCTAAACCTATCGTGTATGCTTTACCCCAGTGTTTAGTCGTATTGCCAAGGAATGGCAGTTTCATATTTCCTATACCAAGGTAATCAAAGATACTCTTATGAACTCTCGATCGAAGCCACCATTTTCGATAGTTACGATTTGAATGTCTAAGAGAATATATTTGACTCGATGAAAACGACTTCGATTCCTAGCAGCACTATATCCTGTAGATTGCAGTCAATTGTTCATGATCAAATCTACAGAGCAATGAAATGTTTTATGAATGACTAACTTTAGGACAGATTCATTATCTGTATCCAAACGTGAGTGACAGCTCACGAGTGAAGCCATCTTGGAACCAAAACATGTAGTGACTTTCAAGAAGAGAAAAGGGATGCCCGTATTATCGCTTGTTTAGTCCAGAGATCACTGCTACACATGAGAACCCGTTATTAGCGGTTCAATATTATTATATGGAAAAATATGTGCTGAACATTATGTTGAAGAATCGTCGCTAGACGAGATTAGGTTTAGAAGCCATCTGAAATATTGTTTATAAGCTGACGTGCTCAGTCAGTGAAGTCAGATGATATATGTATGGGCGATACTGAATGCTTGGCTACTGACAGTCCATTATACACTTATTCTACATGAGTGCCCATGTAACATTGCAAGACCATTTATCCACTGTACTATGATGTATTATGGCAACCTGTGATTTGTCACTATCTGTGCTGTCGAGTGTGTACGTCCAATTAAACTTTAGAAAAGGTACACAGTCGTTGGTGTCGATGACTTCCAGCCATACATGAGTGTGAGAAAAGAACATTTTTTGTCAACACCACGAACCTGTATCATCATTCGCACATTATACACTCAATCCATGTCTACACACCACTGCGTAGGTCAAGTTGACATTCCATACACTACAGTGGAGCAAACAACACCATAGAGATCTTATCAACTGATGATGATGATGATGTCTGCTTCCATCCACTTATATCTATCTTTTGGTGGATATCATTAACGGGAATAAAAATCCAACGTTATCAACCTTATCAACTGGTGGACCAGCTTTCTGGGTTTGACCTCGCAGAAGTTCAGAAGTCAACGGATTACCGATACCAGACCGTTTCCTGTGGCTGATACGACACACTTGCAGTATTGGTTTGCTCTTTGTCAACACTTCGTCACGTGACCTGTCAGGTGAATGCAGTATGTAGGTCAGCGTTGTTGACATTTTTTACATTAGACATTATAGAGTTTCACAGAACAGTTGGATCAATTCTTGTCAATGTTAACAGGAAGACAGTATGAGTGAACTAAGAAGTCCTATTTTCATCGATGGATCTTCTTGTTTTCCATATATGAACTTTAATATTTAAGGCCAGAATGTTTAATTGAATAAAGTGGCAGTTTGTTTGTTTTCATAAAAATAACTTTGCCATTACTGTAAGACTGAGCCTATTTTGCAACACATACTATCATACACATAATTTATATATATTTATGTTTACATGTTATTTGTTTGTATAGTATGTTAGTTTCTATGTCAGCGGGTTGTGTTTAAGGTTGGGCGGCGTCCTCACAACAGAATATCCCACGTCATAGAGGGTCCGTTGTGGGCGTTTTCTATAGGTGCAATTTTCTTGATTGAAAATTTGCTGCGACAACTGTTGCTTTTGTGTTAGCTGTGAAGTCTGTAATTATTGTTATTTTTGTAATATTTCTTTGTTCTTTAGTTTTGTTTTGATTTGTTTGTAATTTGTTGGTCTAACCTTTTCTATCTTTCAGTTCTATTCTCAATTTATATTCATATATTGTGACGTCATTTGTGTTGTTATTCTTTGCAGATTCAGTGATTATTTTCATTGATTTCCCTATTTGATTTATTTTGATTTCTGCAAACGTTCTTGTATTGTCAGTCCTATTTGTACTTTATGTATTCTGTTGGTTGACATATGTTTTATATAGGTATATTTCATAAGACACAATTGCCTGTGCACTGCACTTGGATTATGGTATAAACCAGTACCTGATTATTATTACTATTATACAAGACCTTATTAAAGGCTTGTGACCCACAGATATTGGGATAGTATACTGATTAATCAAGTCATTGAGAACTTGTGGTATTATTATTGATTCAGGTGATAGTATTATTGTTAGACATCATGGCTACATTAGAATACTTCATTACACAAGGGAAAGCCCTTGATAAGACTGGTCAACAATTAGAACAATGGGCAGTTGCTCAATATGACAAAGCATTAGCTGCAGAAGAGAAAAGATTAGCTGCAGAAGAAAGAAAAGCTATGGCGGAAGAGAAAAGATTAGAAAGAGAAGCTGAGGCTGCTGCTGAACAAAGGAAATTGCAGATGCAGGTGGAGGAAAGGAGATTTGAAGCTGAACAAAAAAAATTAGAAAGAGAAGCTGCAGCTGAACAAAAAAAATTAGAAAGAGAAGCTGCTGCGGAACAAAAAAAGATTAGACAGGGAAGCTGAACAAAAAAGATTAGACAGGGAGGCTGAACAAAAAAGATTAGATGCTGAAGAGAAAAAAGCAATAAGAGAACATGAATTTGAGTTAGAGAAATTGAGATTGACAAGTATGAGTAATGTTAATCAGGCATCTAGTGGTAATGGTAAACCTTCTACTTACAAGGTTAAGGTTCCACCGTTCAATCAGTCCAGTGACGATATTACATTCTGGCTGGATAGATTTGAACGTTCTTGTCGTACACATAATGTGGATAAATCACATACGCTAATCAATTATCAGAAAACTTGAAAGGTGAATCTTTGACTAGATTATGCCTTGTAGGAGAAGCAGATAAGGATAATTATGATGTCATTAGGGCGGCTTTGATAAAAAAATATCAGCTAAGTGAGGAAGGCTATCGCCTTTTATTTAAAACGATGGTGCCTGAGACGGGTGTAGAATTCTCAGAATTCACTGCAAAGGCACGTCTCACAGTTGATCGTTGGATTGAGCTTTCCAAAACAGAAAAAACGTATGAAGGACTTATGGATTTGTTGCTCAGAGATAAGATTATGTCATGTGTGAACAAACCTTTCCTTGAATTTATACGTGAGCGTAAACCCAAATCTCTAAAAGAAATGGAAGAATATTGTTCCCAATATGTCACTGCACACCCCGACGTGACTTTTGGCAACACTAAGATTAAGGAGAGTATGCCAGTTGCTTCAGCAACACCATACAATCCCAATTATTCACACAGATTTCAGGGACCTCAAAACAGATTTGATAAAAAAGGTAACCATAATAGTTATCAAAACCAAGGTAACCAATCATTTCAGGGTTCTTCTTCAAAGAACTGGAGACGACCTGATAGCTCTCGACACAGGGGTGGTCATAATTATAGGAATTTCCGTAGAGGAAGTAATTATAGAAACTATCAGGGTTATCCGTCTTAGAGTCAACAAGATCATAATTACAGAGATACTCATTATAATGAATATGATAATGGTAACCAAGGGAACTATGACTCAAACCCAAATAGGGGTTACAATAGAGGTAACAATAACTACAGAGGTGATAATAACCGAGGTAGATCTCAATACAAAAGACATAAACCACATTTTCAGGCAAACTCTGCACAACAAGAGTCCAATGAAGCCTATAAACAGAGTAAAGATAATAATGATGCTAGTAATATGGCATGTGCCGCTTTTGATTTTGGGAGAGCATCTCAGTGCCCCAATGCAAAACGCTATTTGAGCCAACCACAGTGTCTACTTTAAGCTGTGGCCATCCTCTTCCTGCTCTTCCGGCATCAGTCGCGCATGATGGAAGAGGTTCTCTTGTCTTACATAAGGGTTTAGTGAATAACAATCCAGTCTCTGTGCTATTTGATTCTGGATGCACCACAATTGGTGTTAGGCAGTCACTCGTAGATCCTTCCCGTGCCACTGGACAAGTAGTCAAATGTGTAACATTTGGCGGCACATTAGAGAAATACTCTACTGCTATCATTAGGATTGCTACTCCTTTCTTTACAGGAGATGTACACGCATGTCTTCTTCCGAATCCGATCGCTGACCTCATCATCGGTCGCATTCATGGAGTCAAAGAATGCACTCCGCAACAAATTTCCACGTGGGAAAGGCAAAACATGCAGATTGCTAACGCTGTAGTCACTAGAGCTCAGGCTCTTAATATGCCTCAAACTTCATCTATTGAAAATAATGAAGTGCATAACCAAGATAATCCCTTGGTAATTTCTCGTGACTCGTTTATAAAACAGCAAGAAGATGATCCCACTCTGAAGAAATTCTTCATTCTTGCAACTAAAGGTGATCCGAATAAAGACACAAGTCGTAAATCGTGGATTACAAAGAAGAATGGCGTACTTGTACGTATGGTTCAAGACTCCATTACGTCAAGTCATTCTCAAATCCTGGTTCCCAAGAATTTGAGAGTTAAAATTTTGCAGCACGCTCACGACTCTCAGTGTGCTGGACACATGGGTTTTTCCCGTACTAAGTCAAGAGTCCTTGCGGCTTTCTTTTGGCCATTGGTAAACAAGGACATACGGATTTATTGTCGATCTTGTAAAGTATGTCAGGAAATTAAATCCAAAGGTCCACGGCATGCTGCACCCATTCAGGCGGCGGACATTCCTATTCGGCCGTTCCAAAAAATGGCCATAGACATAATTGGTCCATTTAAGATCAAGTCTGCCAGAGGACATCAGTTTATCTTGACGTGTGTTGATATGTGCACACGTTGGCCAGAGGCTATTCCTCTGAAGAGCATTACTACTGCTGATATTGCAGATGCTCTTTGGCTTATATTTTCTCGTCTGGGGTTCCCCGGAGAGATATTGTCAGACCATGGCACCCAACTAATATCAGATACCATGTCTCAAGTAATGTCTACTCTGCAGATAGATAGATCTTTAAGTAGTATCTACCATCCAATGTCTAATGGTATGGTCGAACGCCTTAATAGAACACTTAAAAACTTACTGGGGAAGATAACTGAGGATCATCCTCAGGACTGGGACAGAGTTTTACCTGCGGCCCTCTTCGCTTACAGAGAGGTACCCAATGAACATACGGGATTTTCTCCCTTTGAACTCGTCTTTGGCGCGCGTCCGCGTGGCCCTATGTCGTCGCTTCACGATCTCATAACATCTGACAATATTGACGATGACACAAAGTCATCCTACGAATATGTCATCGCGTTGAGACAAAAGATTATCGAAGCATGCAAATTAGCAACTTCTTCTTCTGAATTTGCGAAACAGAAGGCAAGGCAATTTGCCAATAAGAAGAGATGCTTACGACAACTTTGTCCTGGTGACAAAGCATTTGTATTACTACCTTGTAGGGAAAACAGATTACTTATTTCTTGGAAAGGTCCGTACGATATAATATCGAAAATTTCCGATGTCGACTATATTGTCGATATTGATGGGAAGCATAAAACCTTCCACATCAATATGCTTACTGAATTCCATGAACGTCCGGATTATTTGCAACCCATTTTCCAAGCAACGGACAATTCTCCAGTACCACATGGTCATTACTCATCACTGTCCGTGATACAGGATGAGGAAACAAGTTTTTCATATGTAAATCTTCCTCTTCCAATGATCCCACTTCATTCCAGTGAATCATGGAAGAACGTTACTGTCTCTCCTGATTTGTCTCTAGGAGAACAGCGACAAGTTTCAACTATGTTGCAAACATTTCAGGATGTACTCACTGACATCCCTGGACAAACGAATGTCATTCAACATGACATTGTTCTAACTGACCATACTCCTATTAGGATTAGACCTTATCCTATACCTATACATTTTCAAGCACAGGTCGAGAAAGAGTTGGATGAGATGATAGATTTGAAAATAATCGAACCATCCACCTCTGCATATTCTTCGCCGATGGTTATTGTGCGTAAAAAAGACAATAACATACGTCTTTGCGTTGACTATCGAAAATTGAATCAAGTAACTAAGTTCGATGCCGAACCTATGCCTTTACTGGAAGAGCTACTTACTCGACTCTCCAAATCTCATTTTTTCACTAAACTTGATTTGTCTAAAGGATATTGGCAAGTTCCTTTATCTGAACGCGCCAAACCTCTCACGGCTTTTTCAACACCTAGAGGTTTGTTCCAATGGAATTTTATGCCTTTCGGTCTTATGAACGCACCAGCTACATTCGTACGCATGATGCGCCGAATCCTATCTTATCGGTCAGATGTCATTGCATATCTAGACGACATCTGTCTTTTCAGCGATACTTGGGAAGATCACTATTCGGGGTTAGATGAATTGCTGTCTACTTTGCGTGAGCACAACCTGACAGCGAAACCCTCTAAAGCCTATATTGGTTTTAGCGAAATTTCTTTCCTAGGCCACCGAGTTGGTCATGGTTTCCTAAAGACAGAGGACCATAATACTAGTAAGATACTTAACATCTCAATCCCTAAGACTAAAAAACAGGTGAGAAGTCTGTTAGGTCTTATTCAATTTTATGGCAGATTCATTCAGAATCTATCCTCTATCATGGCACCTCTCTCAACACTTCTAAAGAAAGGTTCGCCTAATGTGGTCCACTGGTCTCAGGAATGCCAATGCTCTCTGGATAAGATTAAAACACTGTTTTTAACACCACCTATTTTAGTGCTACCCACTAAAGATAAGACATTCGTTCTTCGTAGTGACGCTTCATCCACTGGGATTGGAGCGGCACTAATGCAAGAGTACTCTGGAACTCTGCATCCTGTAATGTATATTTCCAGAAAACTTAATGCGGCAGAAAGGAATTATTCGGTTTTAGACCGTGAGCTATTAGCTATGGTTTGGTCGATCCTCAAACTACAGAGATTCCTTCTAGGCGCACATTTCATAGTAGAAACCGACCAAAAAGCTCTTACTGCTATACAGAGTAAGAATTTGAAGAGCTCGAGGTCTACTCGATATGCAATTGCTCTTCAACCTTTTCATTTCTCTGTGCGAGCTATTCGTGGATCAGATAATGTGATGGCAGACATTCTGTCAAGATGCCCACATGATTCCACATAACTATTAGGGCTTAGACTTCTTGATATGTCTAGTTCTATAGTAGTTCCTTTTCTATATCATGATAGATACACATTTGTAATTTAATAATATAATGATTGTATCACTACATAGCGGTTCATTGATGTTTATTCACCGCTGTGCTTTGATGATTTTTTCTTCATAAATCATAAATTTAAGATATCTAATGCGAAATGATGATATGAATTTTTTAGGCATTGTGTAATTGCCAGAATTGTATTATACTTTGATGACACCTTCCTGGAAAAATATACTTGTAGAGAAATAATTTCTCTCAGTTTATGAGACACATTCTCACCAGTCGCTCCATAAGTCGACTTAGCCTCATATTAGGCGTTATAGGTATTCCTGATATTTTCATCTGCGCATTATTCATGCGTTGTGAGCCTATTGTACGTTGCTCCTAGATGTATTTCAAAAAAAAAAAAATGTTCCATTTTTTTTTTTCCCGGGAGGTGTGGTAAGACTGTTACGTGCAGTCTTTGATATCTTACAATATTATACATAGGTAATTTTTTAGTGCTTAAGGGAAAGTCATTATTGAGTTACTTCCCTTGAAAGTTGTGTCGGCTCTTTCGATCAAACTCCGCGGATAAATCCATTTTACTGCGATTTATTCGTTGTTTGGGTAATAATAGATTGTTCTTGCTTCAGAATATCTATGGCCTGAATTTATGTGTATTGTTTGTCTGAGTAGGACGAGTCTGTCTTATATCTGTATATCTTTACATATCTAAGTCGAACTATATGTTCTGTTGTCTCTAGAGAGGTCGAAGGCTATTCGGCGGATGTGTCGCTAGAGAGTGGTGTGATTTGGCTTCGTCCTGATAGGGACTGTGTGTTTTCCATGTCGGCCTGTCGCCGGGGAAAAAGTGATCTCAGTATTTGTGGGGAAGGTGATAGTCGTCTAAACCTATCGTGTATGCTTTACCCCAGTGTTTAGTCGTATTGCCAAGGAATGGCAGTTTCATATTTCCTATACCAAGGTAATCAAAGATACTCTTATGAACTCTCGATCGAAGCCACCATTTTCGATAGTTACGATTTGAATGTCTAAGAGAATATATTTGACTCGATGAAAACGACTTCGATTCCTAGCAGCACTATATCCTGTAGATTGCAGTCAATTGTTCATGATCAAATCTACAGAGCAATGAAATGTTTTATGAATGACTAACTTTAGGACAGATTCATTATCTGTATCCAAACGTGAGTGACAGCTCACGAGTGAAGCCATCTTGGAACCAAAACATGTAGTGACTTTCAAGAAGAGAAAAGGGATGCCCGTATTATCGCTTGTTTAGTCCAGAGATCACTGCTACACATGAGAACCCGTTATTAGCGGTTCAATATTATTATATGGAAAAATATGTGCTGAACATTATGTTGAAGAATCGTCGCTAGACGAGATTAGGTTTAGAAGCCATCTGAAATATTGTTTATAAGCTGACGTGCTCAGTCAGTGAAGTCAGATGATATATGTATGGGCGATACTGAATGCTTGGCTACTGACAGTCCATTATACACTTATTCTACATGAGTGCCCATGTAACATTGCAAGACCATTTATCCACTGTACTATGATGTATTATGGCAACCTGTGATTTGTCACTATCTGTGCTGTCGAGTGTGTACGTCCAATTAAACTTTAGAAAAGGTACACAGTCGTTGGTGTCGATGACTTCCAGCCATACATGAGTGTGAGAAAAGAACATTTTTTGTCAACACCACGAACCTTTATCATCATTCGCACATTATACACTCAATCCATGTCTACACACCACTGCGTAGGTCAAGTTGACATTCCATACACTACAGTGGAGCAAACAACACCATAGAGATCTTATCAACTGATGATGATGATGATGTCTGCTTCCATCCACTTATATCTATCTTTTGGAGGATATCATTAACGGGAATAAAAATCCAACGTTATCAACCTTATCAGGGAGCTGTGAAAGCTCAAGGCACTTTGTTAGATATCCCTTTAGACGAGATGAGAACTGGTGAAAAGTTTCAGAATTCTCTTTCCGGCTGTTGCGAAACAGTTGCAAAAATTTTCGAGCGTTCATTTCAAAGCGCTCCAGTAACGCTTTCTTCAACAGATCATAGTTGTCTTGTTGGCTGCTTTCCAGTTTGGCGTAAACATCATACGCAGAACTTTTCAAAGCCTGGGAAAGCTTCATGTTCCAACGCGACCTCTCTAAACCGTACAGAGTTGCAATTTTCTCAAATTTTTCTAGCCAAGTGTCAATCTTCTCATTTGGACAAGGGAAAGATTCTAGCGGAAAAGACATAGCAGTGAGGTGAAGAGATTGAGTGTTAGAAGGATCAGTTAAGGAAAAATGAGGAGAAGACTCTCCATTGCTGGAGGTAGAGGCGGCACCACGACTTTGGAATTCCAGAGTTTTAAGAGCTAACTCATGCTGTCTCTCTTCTCTCTCCTTCTCATGCTGTCTCTCTTCTCTCTCCTTCTCATGCTGTCTCTCCTTTTCTCTTTCCTCATGCTGTCTCTCCTTCTCTCGTTCGTTCGCCCTGCGAATTTCCATTTCTTCATCCATCTTCTTCTGCTGTAAAAGACGGTCTTCCCTTTCCCGCTCTCTAGCTTCTGCTTCTTTCCTCTTGAGTTCTTCTTTTTCCTCTTTTGCTTCAGCTGCTTTCCTCTCCGCATCATATCTCTCAAGTTCGTCTCTGACAAAAGCTTTCGCTTCCTCTCCTTCCAGTCCCTCCTCTCTCGCTTCGTCCCTGAGAAGTTGTCTAAGCTTTGCCCTCTCGGCCATATTATGTCAGTGACTGAGACTGTTGGAGAAAGAAAATAGGAAAAAGAATAACCTGGTTCCTACCACTTACGAGAAAAAAATTACCAAAAAAATCAAAAGATGATATATTTAACCCTGGGATACCTCCTCCAAAATAAAATCTAACTATCGCTGCTATTATCGGCAATAAAGCACTCAATGCAAAACACGACTACGCCAAATAAATGGTAGTTAAGATTACAACTGAAAAATAAGTTGCTACAGTGGAAAAGCAAAAGAATATTGCAAAAATTAAAGAGAAAAAATAATCCCTTAATTTTTAAAAATCCACTATAAGTTCGCCCCTGAAGTCAGATCGGGTAAGGGAGGGAATTAATCTGGACAAAAAGTCCGAAACACACTCCTTAACTTAGTTCAAACGCCGTTCTGCCTCAGTACCCAGTGAATGTTATACACTCACCACTTTACCAGCGTTTAGTATTACAATCAGCAGTTAACATATATCCCGACAAAATCAACCTGTAACCAAAATGTATATTATTCAAAGATGCTGTGGAAAAAAAAACGTATTAGTTTGTGTGGTCAGCACGCCCGTAAACAGATCGCTAGTCTAGGGGGTAATATTTTTTTAAAAGATACACAGTCACAAGACATCACACTCTTACTTTATATCAGAATACAGAATCTTAAGTACAAAATCCAGATAGACGAGTCCACATTTGTCGTACTCGTCTTCCTATTCTAAGTTCAAAAATCCTACGGACGAGAACCCATTTGTCGTATCGCCTTAGGATTTTGGGTTCAATTCCCGGTAACGAGCGACCATTTGTCGTAGATTTACGATAGGAGAATTAAGACTAGGTTTGGTCCCTTCTGAATAGGTTTGAATAGGTGATAGACTCAGTGAGAGTTAGTGAAAGGTAATAGAATTTCCACACACATGAGATGATAGATTTTGATATAGTGGCTGTCTCTGAAAGCGAAAAGAATTCTTCTCTCTCTCACCTATCTTCTACAACAGTTGTTACAGCGTCAGACAGACTACCCCAATATACATATTACGTATATTTCTATCACTCACAGGCACGCACATACACGTGACGACAGGTAAACACTCAGACGTGGGAAAACTATAACAATGATATATATATTATCTAGAACGAGCTGACCAAACACGATTATTAAGTTCAAGAGCGATTTTAATATCAGGAAAAATCGGCTCACAACATCAAAGAAAGTACATCAAGGAAAATACATATACACATAGTCATAAAAATTCAAGGAAATGTTGCAAGGATGATAGCCCCGTTATAGTGTTAACTCTAGGTTTAGCCCGGCCCCGTTAAGAGAACAGATGATGGCGCCCGAGTCACAGATACATAGGGTTTGAGTCTAAGAGTTTTCTTTGTTTTATCTCGTAATTATATGCACAGAGTTTGAAAAAAATCTGATTTAACCTAAGACAAAAACACAAGAACTCTAGCCTTAGCAACAAATTATGCAGATTGAAAAAAAAATTAGGACAGCAACAGGGTGTCAAAGATATAATAGTGAAAATATCACTCAAACCAGCGTACACTCATTCATTCCGCCATGGCCTCTCATACATGTACTCACGACTTTGCTCGCTGCCTCTTGGAACACACTGATTTTAGATCTTCACACAGACTCAAAAAAAAAAATGCAGTCTTCTGCCAAGAAGTCCCCAGTTCCAAAAGACGTATTTAACTCGGAGTCTCCGGGAACGACTACTTGGGTGTGCAAATTTGTTCAAATGTCTGATTAAGTCACCTAACAATTATTCCAGGCGCGGGAGTTAGCAGAGCACAGTGTCAATAGCGTAGGTTTCTAGAAATGATGAATGTCAGGTCGGTGCCTTCCCTCAGTATAGGATTCACTTTAGTCACACCACAGATTTGTCCACAAAAAATATATATATATATATATATATATATATATATATATGTATATATATAGTCGGGAAAATGTTAGTTAATACTTGAAGTATTTCGCGCCACCAGGCAGAAAAATTACGTAGAGTTTTTCTAGAAGAAATTAAGATCTGGCTCCAAGGTCCAGTATTTATCATTACAGTCTTTGAAAACCCGTTATTGGGATACAGTATTTCTGGCTAACTCGGGTTGCATATGCACTGTTAGTCCAGTGGTACTTAAGAAACCCACGTGGTTCAAAATAAGGACTGTCTATTTCTTCACAATTATGGAAACTACTACTAGGTGCTGGTAAAGTTAGGGTCACCCCAAAACTTTCACTGTGTGGAGGAAAAATAACACATATAATATAATAAACAGAATCTGTACTGCTTATAACTTACATTTAAACTTGCAAGCAGAGAGCTTTGCTTATCATTTAAACTTCCCGTGACGTAAGTTATATTTAAAAATCAGCAATCCTCATGAATTAGGAACACGTGCGTATTCCGTCACCATTCATGAGGCTCGATTCTAGAGTTTATACGTTAGTTTAGAAAAATACACTCGACTGAGTATTAGCGGTTAAATTAAATTCATAAATAGCTACACTTGCCGTTATAAGCTAGAAATTTTAATTTTATTCTGCTTTCCACTGAATGCTTCCCTAGAAAATATAATAGCCTACCACTTTATTTCTCTTCTGCGCTAAAGAAATAGATTAAAATGAATTAAGCGATTAAACACTTTAACACTCACAAAATCTATATATCTATCATATTAATTACCTCAACCACAGAATTACAGGTAGTCGCACAACTTAAGAATAAAAATGCTGAAAATATTTCTGGAAGTCTAGAAGTTCGACAAATTGCCGAAACAAACTGAGATCTTCGCTAACAGCTATTCTGTTTACGAGCAACCTATCTACTGTGAGTCTATGAGCGAGAATGAAATTAAAGTTTCAAACTTGGCCAATATCTTTAAAATCGGACACAGGATCCTAATCTTATTTCGCCAAGCGAAATAGTCTCCCCTGTCCGTATAACACCTTCGTCCGCTTATCGCGTGACGTAACAGCCATCAGTGGCCGAGGGCTTGCATGAGTTGCAAATCTCAGACCACCATCTGCAGTGCGGAGTGGATTTTCACGCTAAGCCGGGTTTTTCCTGACGAAAAACCTCATGCGTTTACTGAAATGCAGACTCTCTGTCTACTTTCCATGTCCCTCGGGTGAATTTTCACGCCCCAGGCCAGAGACCCTCAGACGAATGTCTAGCGAATGCTGTAAATTCACGCCTATCGTCCGACCAGCGCGACTGACATGTACGCAATACCACCCAGGTGCGATTCTCAGTTTTAGAGAAAGGAAAACAGGTAAAGTTTGCGAATTATATGAAAATAATATTCGCAAAACGAATGGATGAAAAATATACAGGAAAAAGGAAATACAGATAATAAAAGAGAGAATTCGGGTGAAAGAATAGGAAGAAGATGTAGGAAATTAAATGAATATAAACCCTACGTGACACACACTAGTAATTGATATAAACACTTTGTAAATACCTACCACTAATTACCAACATCAAGTACAAACAAATTTTTTATACTAATGTTAAGACGTAATTCTGGTGACTTCTTTTAATACCTTGATTTACATCTTACTGAAGCCCTTTTTCATTAAAAAAAAGTATGTAAACAAATACTTAAACCTTGTTTCTGAAGCTCCTTTAAGTTAAAGCACTATAGTCTCTAAATATCTCCTCCTATCACCAAAAGGCCACCTCCTGTCATCGTTGGCACTTGTGCCACCAGCTGGAAAGCTCTGATTCACATTAACTGAATGAAAGAAGATATGTAGAGATGCATATAGAACACGGTGCTGCAGGGTATATCCTGTGTCTTATCTTTAACCAGTGCGTATTTTTAACTACATTTCACCTCTCGTAATGAATTTTCAGTTCTTGCTGTCGTTATCGAACATGGGTGAAAAACGGTGCACCAGAGGTCCCAAGGGCAGACTAACAATGTTAGCTTGATGGTTAATTAATCTGAGGAGTAACGCGAATTGAAAAAAAGGACTGCAGCTGTTCCCGAGATATATATGCAATAATAACTGGCAAGCGCAACTCGAAAAAATAAAAAAATAGGAAGACAGAGACCATAATAAATTATTGACATAGCAGGATAAGAAAATGATAGTAATAATAGAGCTAATTATAGGCACCACAGATCGTATGAAATTTAGAGATATGATCACAAGCGCACAGCGGTACGACACTTGATGTTGATGATTTTTATTTTAGGCTACTAGGAATTAGGTTTAACATGGCTTTAAAAAAATATAGATGGCTGCACATTAACTTGATTGCAGCACATTTAGAAGATGGAGGATCTTGTTTGAAACTCATTTTGTTGATTCTACTTTAAATATCTGTAAATTTTTTTTATTTTTTTTGAAAAAAGAACTTTAATTATTGCCCATTTCCCTTCAAGTGGAAACGATCAAACCGCAAAAAAAAATATTGAAAATAAAAATTATAATTAAATATTTGTAATTTTATGTGACATTTTACTACTAATGCGTTCTGTTCATTATTGTAAAATATAATAGGTATACAACTATCAGTTTCTAGATGCAATTTAAAACGCGCAGTGCAAATGATTCTTAATTTTACATACATGTCAGTCATCTTGCATTAGAAAAGATCCTTGAAATGAAATCATCAATGTTTACCGCTATGGCAATTGTAGCGCCCTCTCTGACAGCATTATATTGGAATTTTCTATTATTAACTAGCAGTGCCCGTGCGAATACTTCGCGCTTAGGGGAATTTAGGTCGCGAGCCAGATTCTTCCCTAGGAAAAATTAATAATTTTTGAAGTCAATGAGTCAACGGTAGGACTGAGCACATTTAAATTGATGAAGCAGCTTCTACTAATGGTACTGTATCATTATTATGAAAAACCGTTGCTTCGCCTGTCACTTCTGTGATCTCTGTGCTATACCATGTTATCTCTGTGGAATACCATGTGATCTCTGTGCAATACCATGTTATCTCTGTGCTATACCATGTTATATCTGTGCTAGACCATGTTATCTCTATGCAATACCATGTTATCTCTGTGCTATACCATGTTATCTCTGTGCAATACCATGTGATCACTGTGCAATACCATGTTATCTCTGTGCTATACCATGTTATCTCTGTGGTATACCATGTTATCTCTGTGCTGTACCATGTGATCTCTGTGCAATACCATGTTATCTCTGTGCTGTACCATGTGATCTCTGTGCAATACCATGTTATCTCTGTGCTATACCATGTGATCTCTGTGCTATACCATGTTATCTCTGTGCTGTACCATGTGATCTCTGTGCAATACCATGTTATTTCTTCCAGGTATTCGTCCTTCTCTTCTTGATGTCTCTTGCTCTTCGCTCCATATTGATTTTTCTGATACGCTAAAGATTCTTCATTATTTCTGCATTGTGTTGTGAATAACTCACCATCTGTGCATTGAGAGTGTATCCTAGATATGTAACTGAGCATATTGTGGAGTTACACCATTGGCTGGATTCAAACTTAATTGCACAATGATACATTTGACAGTGAATATAGAGGCAGTATGGCGCAGTCATGCAACACAACATTTCCTTATTGAGATTGTCAGTCTGAGAGTTGTTGTGATTTTGAGGTTCCTTTAGGAGCTTCTTTCCAACTTGCCACTCTCTCTAGATAATCTCCTTCTTTTTTCTGCAGAAGTTTCAACGACCTGCATGTTGTTTACCGGCTTAGAAACGGTGACGCCTCTGACAGCCTTGCTTAAGAAAAAAAATCAACTTAATTTTAGCTTTTCTGTTTTTTTGTGTGTAGAGAATATATATATATATATATATATATATATATATACAGTACTTTGCAAAAAAAATGGCAGTCATATTGCTCAGCTAAATATGCTGAAATCTAATTAAATATGCATGTTTTGCCCCAAATTTGCACTCCACTTATGTGAGCAAACACTACCAAAAGTAAAAAAAAAAATTAGCGTAGAGTACAGTCCCTTGATAATAGAGCAGACGACAATTTCTAATGCTAGTGGCAGAAAATGGATACAAAGACAAAGTGTATGTTAATTTCACAGCTTTGGATTTAAGGAAATCAAACATGTTCCAACATTTCTAAAACCTTGAACATTCCTGAGCGGACTGTCTACAGAGTTGCGAGTAAATTAAAAGCAGGTAATGGAATCGAGCGAAAAGAAGGTAGTGGGAGGCCAAGAATTTTGGACACAAAGGACCATCGGCGTCTCGCCCAAATCGTTCGGGCTGGGCCAATGAAGAGTGTAGAAAACATACGGCAGCGCATGATCGTGTTGGGAAGCCCAGAGGTATCTAATGCTACTGTCAACCGGGAGCTACACAGGATGAATTACACAAAAAAGCTGGTAATTTCGTCACCATTGCTCACAGAGACTCACAAACAGATGCGCTTGAACTGGTGCCACGAAAACAAAAATTTGTCATGGGACAATGTGATTTTTTCAGATGAATGTTCTGTTTGGTCTTATCCTGCTCAAATAAATATTTGGACGAAAGGCTCTGTAACGCTTGTGTACCAGAGACCGAAACATACCCAGAAATTCCATTTTTGGGGAGGGGTATCAGCAAGAGGTGGCACCCCACTGTGTGTTTTCACAGGAATTCTCACGAAAGAAAGGTACATCGACATACTAGAGGGAAACCTTCTGCCATTTATGCAGGTCATGTACCCCGATGGGTGCACATTTCATCATGACAATGACCCAAAGCATACAGCTCATACCACCAAAGCATGGCTGCAAGAGAAGAATGTGATGGTGCTGAAGTGGCCAAGCAACAGTCCCGACCAAAACCCAATTGAAAACGTTTGGGCACTACTCAAGAATCATTTAAAAAAGAGTGAACTCAGAGACGTTGAACAATTGAAGAAGGTAGCTGAAAAATACTGGGACAGTCTGACTCACAATTACCTACAAACATTTGTGGGAAGTATTCCTCGCCGCATCCAGGCTTGCCTTGCTGGAGAAGGCAACATTATATTGTACTGAAACCACTATTAATAGATAGAGGAGATATTAATCTTCCTCTGGACATACAGTTTTTATTATTATTTGCTTCTATGAGTGTGCTGCGTTGCGAAAATATGACTGCCATTTTTTTTGCAAAGTACTGTATATATATATATATATATATATATATATATATATATATATATATATATATATATATATATATATATATATATATATATATATATATATATATATATATATATATATATATATATATATATATATTCTAAATCTTATCGGCAAATACAATCATTTCTGTAATTTCTTTGACTATATTGGAAACCATTGTCAGATCGATGCCACATAGCTTTAAATTAAAGATTCCGGTATGTTTTTGTGTTTGTACGTGTGCTTTGCGCGCATAAGTAATCGAATGAGCGAACGATCGAGTTAATGAGTTATCCCAACGCTCGGGCAATAACTGTAGCAGCAACAACACATTATGATACACACACAAACACTTGACGTCAGCATAGCAACCGTAACGATTTTTCTGTGTCGCCGTTGTCACCTTACAAAATATAGAAGTCATTTTGATGCTGGTGAGTGGGGAAACAATTATTATATGTAGACATCTTCTTCAGGGAGCATATTGACTGGTATAGGCGATCATGTCTCTTCGTGGCTTACTGTCCCCTGCCCTGTTTATCAGTTTTCTTGCTAGCTTCTTTCCATGTTATCAAAGGTGGCGGAGCAAGACAGAGCGGTTTTATCTTTGCCGATGCTGACTCCTTTTAATCACTGGAAAAGTAGAGAAGCAAAGAAAGAGCAATTTTATCTTTGCCGAATTTTACACTATGTAGAATATAAACCGATAGATATCTCTTGATGCCATCAGTGGCGGTCTATAGGTTGTGCGAGGCCTAAGCAATCCTGAACTTGCAAGGCCCCTTTTAAATAAATTCCTGTTTTATCGACACGCATATATTTGTGAGCGAGGACCATTAAAGCGCGAGGCCTTATGCAAAAGCTTAAGTTGCCTATACCCAATACTGCCACTGGATGCTATTATTATTTCGTTTATGAGTGTAGATATGTTAAATAAAGTAGCATATAACAAAGTTCTTTCACGTTGTTCACAGAATCTATTCAAAAACAAATTGCGTTCACTAAATACCGTTACGTGCTAGTTTTATTATGTATTGACCTAAGGGGCGAACTGACAGTGATATGGGCCCGTGCGCACTAAGGGTCTTTGGCCCCTTGACAGTTGAGTAAGCCAGATGGAGGCTAAATTGTATGAAACTGACGTCAAAATAAAGAAAATCGAATGCCGTTTTATTATATTGAATGCGGTGTCACATTAATATAATAGCTCAGCCTGTCCACTCATGATTGCACAGCGGGCAGCTGTCTATGTTGTCTATTTTAACGTCTCGTTATTGACAATTATAATTGTTGATTTTGTTTCGGTGTGGGGGAAATTTATTAGTTAAATAACAGCTATTGCTCCGGTGTTTTTGACATTTGTGTTATTTATATCCAATTGGTGCAAGTGAGGGTATAAAGATTTAAAAATAGAATATGACTTTTTAATCGCCCTGTAGTATTGAACTTATCCATTTTTTAATGAGCAAAATGGGCATTCTGTTAAATACGAGATTGTATTTCCTGTAGTTAGGATTGATACCAGGAAACGATACGATACCAGTAGCAGAAACATCCATTAAATATAGCAAGACTTCAAAACCGACTACTTTTTAGTGCAAAAGTATAGGGTAAGAAAATAAAGATATTTTTAAAAATATTTTAAACACACGCTTTTAATGCACTAAAAAGCCACAAATAATTTTTCAAGGAGTTTATAGCTTGCAGTCAAAAAATGTAACATCAAATTGACAAAAATCCTGGGGCGCTTAAGCGCGTATCATATATTTTATCCATAAGTGTGTAATGAAGTATAAAGCAGAAGTTAATTTCATGTAGAATCAGCGCCCCAGGCTTTTTGTCACAAAGAATTAATATTAATTTTAATTTTATTATGTTTACGACTGATTATAATAATATGCTTTTGATAATTGCTGTTAGATTCTCGTAGAACTCATCTTTAGCTTCTGAGGCAGAGTACAGAGTAGGAGCATACACACTGACAAGGGTGATGGGACCTGTGCTAGTTTGCAGGCGGAGCGTTAACAGGCGTTCTGATCCATTCTCGCCTGGTTCAACCATGTTAGTTAGCGATTTTTTGACCGCAAAACCTACTCCGTGTTCTCTAGCTTTATTAAGATCTTTCCCTTGCCAATAAAATGTGTAGTCCTTCTCGCTCACCGTTCCAGAGCCCGCCAGGCGCGTTTCCTGAAGTGCAGCTATATCCACCTGAAGTCGTTTAAGCTCATCATTAATTATGGCTGTCTTCCTTACATCGTTTACATCCTGTAGGTTTTCGGATAGTCCAGTCAACATAGTCCGGACGTTCCAGCATCCCAATCTGAGAGTTTGCTTATTTCTATTTTTTCGATAATTGCTTGGTGCAAAATTTTCTGTCCACAGTTCGGGTTTGACCCTAATCCCCATGCACCCAATGGGGAAAGCAGACAGTGGCGGGACAACACCTTATTGACTGGGGGCTGCCCAGCTTGAAGCGGGCGGTAGCTGTCCAGTGAGATCCTAGAATCTCTCCCACTGTCGGAAGTAGCCCCTGGCGCCATGCCCTACGCCAATTGGGCAAAATGCTTATAACCGGTAACTGCTACTTCCCGTGTTTTGCCGACACCTATAGGGTGAAGCTGGAGTGTCCTCTCCAGGGCGCAAGCTTGGGCACAGTTATATGGAGATCAAGCTGTTGCCCATGCAGCATGTTCCCCCTCTCCACACAGCCGGTAGATCCAAAGGAACGGCAGTAGCCGATACAGTTTGGTACCAGCCATGTCGCAGGAGTTGCCAGAATAATGTCGAATCGACATTAGACTGCCTTAGGGACTCCGACTCCGGATTTATCCTCAGGGTTTACTCCCGAAGCCAATTCCATAAATGGATATTCCCGCAAGGCAGCGGTGGTTTGAATTCAGAGTTCCTTCTCTTAGATAAGCTACCAACCAAGGATCACGAGCCCTATCTGCCCGAAGCTGCTGGTTTTAAGGCGCCAGTCGCTCGCCTTTGCCCCTTCTCCCGTCAGTGGAAACAGTTCCGCCGGGCTCAAATTGAGCCACACGTGAAGGCTGGGAGCTGGACTTGGTTGTCAGAGGCTGTTTGAGGCGCGTGCCATAGAAGTATTTTATCTGCAGTGAGAGCTTATCCTCACTACAACTCGCGGCAATAACAACCTTTGGAACTATTATTACGACTGATTATTGAATTGTCATGGGAATACACAAACTATTGCAAGTTTCAGAGCTATTGCTCATCTGGAAGTGATTGAAAAATCGATTGCAAGATTTGAAGGTGACAAGAGAGTGACATACGTTGCAAGTTTTAAAAAAAGCCTGTAAAAATGATCTGAAATGTTTCTTGGCTTTACGCTTTACGCTTCTCGCTTTGTTGTCACCCTTTCTGTCTCTGTCCGCGTGTTTTCTTCTGTCCGCGTGTTTTCTTCATGCTTTAATACCGTTATGAAACCAATTCTCCGTGTGATCATTAGTCATTTCTTCTTCCTTTGTTCCGTGTGGTTTCCATTTTGCTTGCTAACATGTTACTCTGCGATTGGATGTTCTCTGTAAACCCCATTGTTTTCTGCCTCATGTTTCTCACTCGGCGGGCTTCTGTCTCAAAGCTCTTATTTCTGACTCGTCTGATCAAGAATTGAAGATCCTTTTGAAGTATGTGTTTATGATGATGCTCATAATCTCTGATATAAAGTACGTTGCTCTGCTGGATGCATCAAAACATTACTTAATATGAGCGTTGACAATCCCAAGTTTATTATTTTCCTTGATCTCTCCTGACTTCCAGATGTTTCTCATTGGCAAGAAATCTATTCATGTCTTTCCTGATCGTATCTTTTTTATCGTACGTACCATTGCCCTCCTGTTGGGGTTCATAACACGCTCCAAAGTTTGTGAAGACATTAATTTTCTTTTTGTCAGCGGTGTTAGACTGGTTTTGTTGTTTTCGCTGTAAATTTTCAGTACCGGTATGTGTGCGTGTTTTTTTTTAAAAGTGTTTCTATATATCCTAGTGTTGATGATTTAATTCATCGGTTATGTTTTGTCCTAAAATTATGTGAAGTCCTGTGACGGTAAAACCAAGACATTCTCTAAGTTTAGTTCTTTCAACTATATCCATAGGTTCAAGGTCCTGTTGGATTCTATTTTGTTTCAACTTTATTTGTTCTTTTATAGTGCAGTCCTTGACCAACATAATATGTGGCCAACCAATGGCCACAGAGTATATATCACGCAAGTCATTTATTTTCCCCAAAGCATCCTTCAGTGTCTTTCTTTTTTTTTCAGGTGTATCACATAGCTGGACTTTTCCTAATACGTGATTTATTTATTTTTTTTGGCACTCAGAAATGTGTAAGTAATTTGGAAAAGGCCTCTCTGCCCATAATACCGAATGCTGCCTCGAAACCTATAGAAGTTGCTTTAAAGCAGGGATGTCCAACATACCACGCCCCCCCCCCCCCCCCCAATCCCCAAGGGGTTCACTCTGACCCTTCAGTTACTTAAAAATTCAAGCACTCCAACCCACTTATGAAAATTCCAAGCATTGCACAAAAATATAAGCTATTTCCCTTTTAAAATCATACATGGCGTCATCAAGAAGTGGGAAATTGATAGTGAATGTCGTGTTTTCAGAGCTAGTTGAACAGAAAAGTTCTTCGTCGCTGAGTATAGTGGATATGTTTTATGTCTAAGTTGTCAAGAAACAATAGCTGTATTAAAAGAATACGATATCAAAAGACACAACAACATTCGACTCAGTATGGCGGTCTCATCGGTCAGGTTAGAGCTGATCGCATCAACTCTCTCAGACAAAAAAAACATTATTGCACAGCAAATTAGCAATCGTTTTTTAAAGTATCACATCAGAGTTCAGAAGCAGCAACTAAGTTAAGTTCTTTAGTAGCTGACAAAATAGCAAGAAGGGGGACATAATTTACCGGTGGGAAATTTGTGAGGTCTTGCTTGACTTTTGTTACAAGCGTTGTATGTCCGGATAAGAACTCCATGGTTGAGAATATTAGCCTTTCACGAAATCGGCTATCCATAAAAGACTTCCACAGGGGAGGGAGGGGTATGTAAAAAGTGGACTTGGAGGGGAGGGGGTATTTAAGTTCAAAGTGGACGTCCAATTCACTAACCACGTGGCAACTCTCACTCACATACAAATTTATCAAGAGAAACTAATCCTCTGATCTTTTCAAGCTTCTTACTGTCCAGTTAAACCCAAATAAACGTTCTTCGGGTTTGTCCCTCTTTCCAGTCCTTCCAATCCTTCTAGACTCACAATCTCTAATACGAAGAGGTTTTAAGTTCGATATTCCTGTTCTCTGGAACAAACACCCTTAGTATATTAACTCTCTGGGAACCGACATCACAGTTATTGTGATTTCATAATTAGATTCTTTTCTATGTGAATTTATGAACAGTAGAGTGGTGGAATTTTTTTTAGTTAACCTCCCTTAGCCATTTTCCAAAGTGATGGATTGTTTTTATTAACAGTTTGCCGGTCACGACAATAATCATTTTACATTTTAGTATAAATTTAGTTTATTTTTACAACCATTGATTAATTATATTCTGAGTTTAAAGAATCTCGACGCACTGTTTGTTGCCTGCAATGTGCCAGGCCATAGTGCATACATTGCTGTTGAAAGGCGTATGGCACCATTATCTCATGACCTATCGGGACGTATTTTGCCACATGATCACTATGTATCACGCCTTGATTCCAATAGCAAAATTGTAGGTCAATTTCAAGAAAGCTTGAGAGACACTTGCTGAAGTTTTGTATCAAACAGTCATTGATGGCTACAGTGTGCATGCCAAGTATGTGGAACCTGAAGTTAGTAGCAATGCAGCTGACCTTCCCGTTCCAAGCCAGCAATGGTGCTGCGACCATGTTCAGCAGTCACAACTCTGTCTACAAATTGTCAAGTGCAATACTCTCACATGCTGTGGACAGAGACGCATGAACTACAATGATGTATTTCGCAAATGATTCATTCCATCGCCAATGCCATTTTACAGAACATGTTCAGGCGTCAGCCGTGCATCATGTGCAGATAGCAGTGGCATATATTTTTTCACAGAATTGCGTTAGATGGTCTTGAACCACAGCATGGATTTAAAGTCACGCCATTTGACTCTTACTGCCCCTCAGCGACTGACAAATTCACAAGCATGTATGCAGCTCATGTGGACAATACCATCCATCTCATGCAGCTGTCAAAGTGCACAAATCTGTGCATCAGACAGTTACAATTGATCCAGATGACGATGATGTTGGTATGCAGACATTGCACCAAAGCAACGAGAACAACAGAGTTCTGACACTAGGGTCGTTATTGTACGCAGCCTGTTCGGGACCCCAAGATGCAGCAATAGTGAATGCAGTCAGCGACTCATAGCTTGACTGCCTGCGTCAGGACCAGCGAGCCAGAGCTGGTCAAGACCGTGCTCCACCTCCACGTGGTGGTCCTGGAAGCAGTCTGCAGCAGTGCAGGCTGGCTGAGCGAGCATGGATCGAAATGGGAAGGCAAACCCGGTCCTTAAAAAATGCCGTGCAGAAGTCGGATGTGTCGACCGAAAGGTGCAGATATCACAGCTTAGGCGCAAACAGACACATCGCAACCACCGTCCTTTTCAGGACGAACGAAGAAGAAGAAGTACGCAGCCTGTTCAAGTGGTTGCAGTCTGAATTCAGTGCTAAATGAATTGCAAACATTCACATAAATATTGTGGCAGTTAAGAGTTATTCTTAGTAATATTACTATAGTACTTTTTGTTTCAAAAGTTTAAGACATCCTAGAAACAGTAAGATAATCAGTTTCAATAAACAATTAATTTAAGATTTAAATTTATAAAATCATTCTTTCATGATCAAATTTCTTACTTTGTGTTGAGTGTCTTGGTCTGACAGTATTTCTCTGGGGAACCCCAAGCGAGAAAATATCAGCCAAAGAGCAACTGCGATATCTGTAGTAGATATGCACTTTAGAGGGATAGCCTCTGGCCAACGTGTGCACATATCGACACATGTAAGGATAAACTGATGTCCTCTGGCCGACTTTATCTTAAAAGGGCCAATAATATCTATGGCCATTTTCTGAAATGGCCGTATAGGGATGTCAGCAGCCTGGATAGGCGCAGCATGTCGTGGTCCTCTAGATTTGACCTCCTGACATACCTGACATGATCGGCAGTATATACGAATGTCCTTGTTAACAAAGGGCCAAAAGAAAGCCGCAAGGACTCTCGACTTTGTACGGGAAGATCCCTTGTGTCCAGCACATTGCGAGTCATGAGCATGTTGCAATATTTGCACTCTCATACTCTTGGGAACAAGAATTTGCGAATGTGCTGACGTAGCCGAGTCTTGTACCATACGTACAAGTACGCCGTTTTTAATTTCTATCCAAGATTTTCTTTGTGTATCCTTATTTGGATCACCTTTCTTCGCAAGAATGAAGAATTTTTTTAGCGTCGGATCTTCTTCTTGTAATTTTATGAACGAGTCACGAGAAATAACCAAGGTACTATCTTGGCTATGAACTTCATTATCATTATTCAACGAAGTTTGTGGTGTTTGTAGAGCTTGTGCTCTTGTAACCACTGCATTGGTAGCTTGCATATTATCATCTTCCCAAGCAGCAATCTGCTGTGGGGTACATTCCCTAACTACATGGATACGACCAATAATAAGGTCCGCAATAGGATTAGGTAAGTGTTACGGTGTTATTTTAAATGACGGCGTCTGCTGGGGTTTAGCCATGCGCAACGTTAGGGGTCATTAACATTTATAGAATATGTCGATATTTTACGGTATACTGAACGCGAAATATATGCGGAGATTATGACGCATTCGCGTTGGGAAGGTCACGCTGGGTGACTTGGTTACATGGCCCTTGTTACGCTATCCGTCAAGCAAGAAGGTCGTGTCTTGTATTTCTTCCAAGGAAAAAAGGCTGAGTATATAGCCTATATTATATATATAAATCGATGTAGAACTCAGGGTCAGTTCGGTTATTAATATAAGTATGAGATTAATTAAATTAACTAAATGATGGAAGGAGAATCGCATTATGATTCAAATTGTAGCTGTCAAGAACTCATGTGCTCATTTCTGGCTGTTGACTACAACAGCGCACGTATATAGCCACGATGTTCTTCTGACATATTGTTTTGACACGGACGGACATGAATACTATGCATGTAATTTCTAATGACTATATATGAATGTATACCTACGTGAATGTCTTGTGTGTGAACTGTAAATAAATTCATGGACTCTGAATTGAGGACTTTATCACATCGATACATTACAGCTATTTGCTGCATTTGCCAATGTTGTTGATTATGCAAATGAAGAACTCTTCTGATAAGAAAAATATGTATATATATTGATGAGCTCCGAAGGGAACGAGTGTATTCTTGGACATTCAACAAATGATGAATCAATATAACGTTGACCCTTGTTCCAAGATAATAATCGAACGAAGGACCCTCCAATACCAGTGAAAACCACCCACGCAACAGTGGTGGCCGATGTGGTGCGGAACTGGAATTTCATTGTAAAAAAATACTCAAAGATTATCGAGTTGAAAGAAATAATTTTCCTTCGAGCGAAATGAACACTTTTGGTATCTACACCGATGACGTCACACCCCCTTGACAACAGGATGAATCAGCTGTAGTGATGGCAGCCGCCTTTCAAGGTCTTTGAAGAAGATTATCTATAAACGCTTAATCGAACATTGGAAAATAGATTCAATCAACATGAGCATGAAATATAGGTCCTACTGTCCGTTGGCGAAGCAAGCATTGTATGAATCTATCGAGACAAAAAGATAAGTAACTTATTTGAAGGTTACAATAAGTTAATCCTATTTGTCCGATAATGCCATGTTCTTCATTTTCGTAACCATGTTAAATATTGTTTCTGTCTTTTACATGTAGCGGGTATGGATGGGCGGCGGTTTGGAATGAATAACGTGGCTCTAAGGATGCCGATATTCATTCTGAATGTTTCTTAAGGCCGTGAATTAATAGCATTTCGCGAAGAACGCGTCGGATATCGGCGATCGTGTCGTTCGGTCTTGCATTAATTCACCTTGCATGTTAGTTGTATAGTCGTGTTATAACTGTGGTATTCTAGTGTATTTGGTTCTAATTTTTATTCAGTTTTGTAACAATGTTGGTAATCTATCGTGTTTTTTCTGACCTTACTATCTTTCAGTTTATATTTTTGTTGTACAACCGTTAATGAGTCCATGTATACGTCACTAATTTTTGTGTACGCAGGTTAATTATCTATTCAGTTCATTCTTTAATTCTCACTTCCGGTCTAGTCAACTTAGTTGTAAATGCATTTTTTATTGTGAAAATGTCTTGTCGTATGGTAATACTGTTCTGTAATCCTTGGTTAACACATTGTATTGTTTGTCTTCATTTCATCCTTCTATAATTTAATATTAATGCTATAATTTCTTCATTAATAATAGTGTAGATGAATATGATTAAATTTTTATGAGTTTTAAAGAGGAATTAGGGACTGATAAGATCTTTCTTTGGGAGACAGACGTCATCATCAGTTGATAAACTCTTTTAATACAAGACCCTTGCCCTGAGCAAGAGACATGCTGAAACATCTGAAGCTCACTCGAACATCACCAGAGTTAAATACTGTGTTGTTGTGTTGCTCGTGGTTTGAGTATGGAATGTCAACTTGACCTACGCAGTGGTGTGTAGAAATAGATTGAGTGTGTAATATGCGAATGATAGGAAGAGTTCGTGGTGTTGACAAATGTTCTTTTCTCACACTCATGTATGGCTGGAAGTCATCGACACCAACGACTGTGTACCTTTACTACAGTTTAATTGGACGTACACACTCGACAGCACAGATAGTGACAAATCACAGGTTGGCATAATACATCATGGTACAGTGGATAAATGGTCTTGCAATGTTACATGGGCACTCATGTAGAATAATAGTATAATGGACTGTCAATAGCCAAGCACTCAGTATTGCCCATATATATATCATCTGAGTTTACTGACAAAGCACGTCAGATTATAAACAATATCCAAGATGACTTCTAGACCTAATCTCGTCTAGTGAAGATTCCTTAACATAATGTCCAGCACAGATTTTTCCATATAATCAAATTGAACCGCTAGCACTGGGTTCTCATGTGTAGCAGTGATCTCTGGACTAATCAAGCGATAATACGGGCATCCCTTTTCTCTTCTTGAAAGTCACTAAATGTTTTTACAAGATGGCTTCTCTCGTGAGCTGTCACTCACGTTTGGATACAGATAATGAATCTGTCTTAAAGTTAGTCATTCATTAAATGTTTCATTGCTCTGTAGATTCTATCATGATACAATTGACTGCATTCTACAGGATATAGTGCTGCTAGGAATCAGAGTCGTTTTCCATCTAGTTAAATGCATCCTCTCAGATGTACAAGTCATACCTATCGAAAAACGGTGGCTTCGTACGAGAGTTCAAAAGAGTATCTTTTATTACCTGCGTATCAGAAATATGATTCTGCCATTCCTTGGCAATAAGAATAAACACTGGGGTAAAGCATACACGATAGGTCTAGACGACTATCACTTTCCCCATAAATATAGAGATCACTTTTTCCCGGCGACAAGCCGACATAGCAAAACACAGCCCCCATGATCAGGGCGAAGCCAAAACACACCTCTCTAGAGACACATCCGCCGAACAGCCTTTGACCTCTCTAGAGACAAAAGAACATATAGTTCGACTTAGATATGTAAAGATATACAGATATAAGACAGACTCGTCCTACTCAGCCAAACAATACACATAAATTCAGGCCATAGATATTCTGAAGCAAGAACAATCTATTACTACCCAAACAAAGAATAAATCGCAGTAAAACTGGATTCATCCGCGGAGTTCGATCGAAAGAGACGGCACAACTTTCAAGGGAAGTAACTCAATAATGACTTTCCCTTAAGCACTAAAAAATATCTATTTTGTTTACAAAATATTTGCGAACATAACAAGTACACCAATGTATAATATTGTAAGATATCAAAGACTGCACGTAACAGTCTTACCACACCTCCCGGGAAAAAAAAATGGAACTTTTTTTTTTTTTGAAATACATCTAGGAGCAACGTACAATAGGCTCACAACGCATGAATAATGCGTAGATGAAAATATCAGGAATAAATATAACGCCTAATATGAGGCTAAGTCGACATATGGAGCGACTGGTGAGAATGTGTCTCATAAACTGAGAGAAATTATTTCTCTATAAGTATATTTTTCCAGGAAGGTGTCATCAAAGTATAATACAATTCTGGCAATTACACGATGCCTAAAAAATTCATACCATAGTTTCGTATTAGATATCTTACATTTATGATTTATGAAGAAAAATCATCAAAGCACAGCGGTGAATAAACATCAATGAACCGCTATGTAGTGATACAATCATTATATTATTAAATTACAAATGTGTATCTATTATGATATAGAAAAGGAACTACTATAGAACTAGACATATCAAGAATTCTAAGCCCTAATAGTTATGTGGAATCATGTGGGCATCTTGACAGAATGTCTGCCATCACATTATCTGATCCACGAATAGCTCGCACAGAGAAATGAAAAGGTTGAAGAGCAATTGCATATCGAGTAGACCTCGAGCTCTTCAAATTCTTACTCTGTATAGCAGTAAGAGCTTTTTGGTCGGTTTCTACTATGAAATGTGCGCCTAGAAGGAATCTCTGTAGTTTGAGGATCGACCAAACCATAGCTAATAGCTCACGGTCTAAAACCGAATAATTCCTTTCTGCCGCATTAAGTTTTCTGGAAATATACATTACAGGATGCAGAGTTCCAGAGTACTCTTGCATTAGTGCCGCTCCAATCCCAGTGGATGAAGCGTCACTACGAAGAACGAATGTCTTATCTTTAGTAGGTAGCACTAAAATAGGTGGTGTTGAAAACAATGTTTTAATCTTATCCAGAGAGCATTGGCATTCCTGAGACCAGTGGACCATATTAGGCGAACCTTTCTTTAGAAGTGTCGAAAGAGGTGCCATGATAGAGGATAGATTCTGAATGAATCTGCCATAAAATTGAATAAGACCTAACAGACTTCTCACCTGTTTTTTAGTCTTAGGGATCGAGATGTTAAGTATCTTACTAGTATTATGGTCCTCTGTCTTTAGGAAACCATGACCAACTCGGTGGCCTAGGAAAGAAATTTCGCTAAAACCAATATAGGCTTTAGAGGGTTTCGCTGTCAGGTTGTGCTCGCGCAAAGTAGACAGCAATTCATCTAACCCTGAATAGTGATCTTCCCAAGTATCGCTGAAAAGACAGATGTCGTCTAGATATGCAATGACATCTGACCGATAAGATAGGATTCGGCGCATCATGCGCACGAATGTAGCTGGTGCGTTCATAAGACCGAAAGGCATAAAATTCCATTGGAACAAACCTCTAGGTGTTGAAAAAGCCGTGAGAGGTTTGGCGCGTTCAGATAAAGGAACTTGCCAATATCCTTTAGACAAATCAAGTTTAGTGAAAAAATGAGATTTGGAGAGTCGAGTAAGTAGCTCTTCCAGTAAAGGCATAGGTTCGGCATCGAACTTCGTTACTTGATTCAATTTTCGATAGTCAACGCAAAGACGTATGTTATTGTCTTTTTTACGAACAATAACCATCGGCGAAGAATATGCAGAGGTGGATGGTTCGATTATTTTCAAATCTATCATCTCATCCAACTCTTTCTCAACCTGTGCTTGGAAATGTATAGGTATAGGATAAGGTCTAACCCTAATAGGAGTATGGTCAGTTAGAACAATGTCATGTTCAATGACATGCGTTTGTCCAGGGATGTCAGTGAGTACATCCTGAAATGTTTGCAACATAGTTGAAACTTGTCGCTGTTCTCCTAGAGACAAATCAGGAGAGACAGTAACGTTCTTCCATGATTCACTAGAATGGAGTGGGATCATTGGAAGAGGAAGATTTACATCTGAAAAACTTGTTTCCTCATCCTGTATCACGGACAGTGATGAGTAATGACCATGTTGTACTGGAGAATTGTCCGTTGCTTGGAAAATGGGTTGCAAATAATCCGGACGTTCATGGAATTCAGTAAGCATATTGATGTGGAAGGTTTTATGCTTCCCATCAATATTGACAATATAGTCGACATCGGAAATTTTCGATATTATATCGTACGGACCTTTCCAAGAAATAAGTAGTCTGTTTTCCCTACAAGGTAGTAATACAAATGCTTTGTCACCAGGACAAAGTTGTCGTAAGCATCTCTTCTTATTGGCAAATTGCCTTGCCTTCTGTTTCGCAAATTCAGAAGAAGAAGTTGCTAATTTGCATGCTTCGATAATCTTTTGTCTCAACGCGATGACATATTCGTAGGATGACTTTGTGTCATCGTCAATATTGTCAGATGTTATGAGATCATGAAGCAACGACATAGGGCCACGCGGACGCGCGCCAAAGACGAGTTCAAAGGGAGAAAATCCTGTATGTTCATTGGGTACCTCTCTGTAAGCGAAGAGGGCCGCAGGTAAAACTCTGTCCCAGTCTTGAGGATGATCCTCAGTTATCTTCCCTAGTAAGTTTTTAAGTGTTCTATTAAGGCGTTCGACCATACCATTAGACATTGGATGGTAGATACTACTTAAAGATCTATCTATCTGCAGAGTAGACATTACTTGAGACATGGTATCTGATATTAGTTGGGTGCCATGGTCTGACAATATCTCTCCGGGGAACCCCAGACGAGAAAATATAAGCCAAAGAGCATCTGCAATATCAGCAGTAGTAATGCTCTTCAGAGGAATAGCCTCTGGCCAACGTGTGCACATATCAACACACGTCAAGATAAACTGATGTCCTCTGGCAGACTTGATCTTAAATGGACCAATAATGTCTATGGCCATTTTTTGAAACGGCCGAATAGGAATGTCCGCCGCCTGAATGGGTGCAGCATGCCGTGGACCTTTGGATTTAACTTCCTGACATACTTTACAAGATCGACAATAAATCCGTATGTCCTTGTTTACCAATGGCCAAAAGAAAGCCGCAAGGACTCTTGACTTAGTACGGGAAAAAACCCATGTGTCCAGCACACTGAGAGTCGTGAGCGTGCTGCAAAATTTTAACTCTCAAATTCTTGGGAACCAGGATTTGAGAATGACTTGACGTAATGGAGTCTTGAACCATACGTACAAGTACGCCATTCGTCTTTGTAATCCACGATTTACGACTTGTGTCTTTATTCGGATCACCTTTAGTTGCAAGAATGAAGAATTTCTTCAGAGTGGGATCATCTTCTTGCTGTTTTATAAACGAGTCACGAGAAATTACCAAGGGATCACCTTGGTTATGCACTTCATTATCTTCAGTAGATGAAGTTTGAGGCATATTAAGAGCCTGCGCTCTAGTGACTACAGCGTTAGCAATCTGCATGTTTTGCCTTTCCCACGCGGAAATTTGTTGCGGAGTGCATTCTTTGACTCCATGAATGCGACCGATGATGAGGTCAGCGATCGGATTCGGAAGAAGACATGCGTGTACATCTCCTGTAAAGAAAGGAGTAGCAATCCTAATGATAGCAGTAGAGTATTTCTCTAATGTGCCGCCAAATGTTACACATTTGACTACTTGTCCAGTGGCACGGGAAGGATCTACGAGTGACTGCCTAACACCAATTGTGGTGCATCCAGAATCAAATAGCACAGAGACTGGATTGTTATTTACTAAACCCTTATGTAAGACAAGAGAACCTCTTCCATCATGCGCGACTGATGCAGGAAGAGCAGGAAGAGGATGGCCACAGCTTAAAGTAGACACTGTGGTTGGCTCAAATAATGTTTTGCATTGGGGGCACTGAGATGCTCTCCCAAAATCAAAAGCGGCACATGCCATATTACTAGCATCATTATTATCTTTACTCTGTTTATAGGCTTCATGGGACTCTTGTTGTGCAGAGTTTGCCTGAAAATGTGGTTTATGTCTTTTGTTTTGAGATCTACCTCGGTTATTATCACCTCTGTAGTTATTGTTACCTCTATTGTAACCCCTATTTGGGTTTGAGTCATAGTTCCCTTGGTTACCATTATCATATTCATTATAATGAGTATCTCTGTAATTATGATCTTGTTGACTCCAAGACGGATAACCCGGATAGTTTCTATAATTACTTCCTCTACGGAAATTCCTATAATTATGACCACCCCTGTGTCGAGAGCTATCAGCTTGTCTCCAGTTCTTTGAAGAAGAACCCTGAAATGATTGGTTACCTTGGTTTTGATAACTATTATGGTTACCTTTTTTTATCAAATCTGTTTTGAGGTCCCTGAAATCTGTGTGAATAATTGGGATTGTATGGTGTTGCTGAAGCAACTGGCATACTCTCCTTAATCTTAGTGTTGCCAAAAGTCACGTCGGGGTGTGCAGTGACATATTGGGAACAATATTCTTCCATTTCCTTTAGAGATTTGGGTTTACGCTCATGTATAAATTCCAGGAATGGTTTGTTAACACATGACATAATCTTATCTCTGAGCAACAAATCCATAAGTCCTTCATACGTTTTTTCTGTTTTGGAAAGCTCAATCCAACGATCAACTGTGAGACGTGCCTTTGCAGTGAATTCTGAGAATTCTACACCTGTCTCAGGCACCATCGTCTTAAATAAAAGGCGATAGCCTTCCTCACTTAGCTGGTATTTCTTTATCAAAGCCGCCCTAATGACATCATAATTATCCTTATCTGCTTCTCCTACAAGGCATAATCTAGTCAAAGATTCACCTTTCAAGTTTTCTGCTAATTGATTAGCGTATTGTGATTTATCCACATTATGTGTACGACAAGAACGTTCAAATCTATCCAGCCAGAATGTAATATCGTCACTGGACTGATTGAACGGTGGAACCTTAACCTTGTAAGTAGAAGGTTTACCATTACCACTAGATGCCTGATTAACATTACTCATACTTGTCAATCTCAATTTCTCTAACTCAAATTCATGTTCTCTTATTGCTTTTTTTTCTTCAGCTTCTTTGTCTAATCTTTTTTGTTCAGCATCCCTGTCTAATCTTTTTTGTTCAGCTTCCCTGTCTAATCTTTTTTGTTCAGCTTCCCTGTCTAATCTTTTTTGTTCAGCTTCCCTGTCTAATCTTTTTTGTTCAGCATCACTGTCTAATCTTTTTTGTTCAGCAGCAGCTTCTCTTTCTAATTTTTTTGTTCAGCTTCAAATCTCCTTTGCTCCACCTGCATCTGCAATTTCTTTTGTTCAGCAGCAGCCTCAGCTTCTCTTTCTAATCTTTTCTCTTCAGCCATAGCTTTTCTCTCTTCTGCAGCAGCTTTTCTCTCTTCTGCAGCTAATGCTTTGTCATATTGAGCAACTGCCCATTCTTCTAATTGTCGACCAGTTTTATCAAGGGATTTCCCTTGTGTAATGAAGTATTCTAATGTAGACATGATGTCTAACAATAATACTAATCACTTGAAACAATAATAATACCACAAGTTCTTAATGACTTGATTAATCATATACTATCCCAATATCTGTGGGTCACAAGCCTTAATAAGGTATTGTATAACAGTAATAATAATCAAGTACTGGTTTATACCATAATCCAAGTGCAGTGCACAGGCAATAGTGTCTTATGAAATATACCTATATAAAACATATGTCAATGGGGAGCCGCGCTGGTGTAATGGCTTCGGCGTTGTACTGGCGACCAGGTGTTCATGGTTCAAACCCGGGCGTCGGCGTTTGAAGAAATGTTTACGGCCGGAAATTTGACTGAATAGCCTGAACGGCTCCTGTGATAAACCCTCTGTGGATGGGAAGGAGCGAAGCTCCTGACCGGGTTGGAAGGAAAGTCCTCAGGTTCCCCAGCCTCGCAATGATATGTCATTGGGCCGAAGGGCTGAAAGCCCAAGTGCCGCTGGTTTAAAAAAAAAAAAAAAAAAAAAAAAAAAAAAAAAAAAAACATATGTCAACCAACAGAATACATAAAGTACAAATAGGACTGACAATACGAAAACGTTTGCAGAAATCAAATAAATCAAATAGGGAAATCAATGAAAATAATCACTGAATCTGCAAGGGATAACAACACAAATGACGTCACAGTATATGAATATAAATTGTGAATAGAACTGAAAGATAGAAAAGGGTAGACCAACAAATTACAAACAAATCCAAACAAAACTAAAGAACAAAGAAATATTACAAAAATAACAATAATTACAGTCTTCACAGCTAACACAAATAGCAACTAGTTGTTGCAAGCAAATTTCCAATTAAGGAAATTGCACCTAAAGAAAACGCCCACAACGGACCCTCTATGACGTGGGATATTCTGTTGTGAGGACTCCGCCCAACCTTAAACACAACCCGCTGACATATAAACTAACATACTGTACAAATAAATAACATGTAAACATAAATATATAAATTATGTGTATGATAGTATGTGTTGCGAAATAGGCTCAGTTTTACAGTAATGGCAAAGTTATTCTTATGAAAATAAACAAACTGCCACTTTATTCAATTAAACATTCTGGCCTTAAATATTAAAGTTCATATATAGAAAACAAGAAGATCCATTGATGAAAATAGGACTTCTTAGTTCAATAATACTGTCTTCCTGTTAATATTGACAAGAATTGATCCAACTGTTCTGTGAAACTCTGTAATGTCTAATGTACAAATGTCAACAACGCTGACCTACATACTGCATTCACTTGACAGGTCACGTGACGAAGTGTTGACAAAGAGCAAACCAGTACTGCAAGTGTGTCGTATTAGCCACAGGAAACGGTCTGGTATCGGTAATCTGTTGACTTCTGAACTTCTGCGAGGTCAAACCCAGAAAGCTGGTCCACCAGTTGATAAGATCTTTCTTTGGGAGACAGACGTCATCATCAGTTGATAAACTCTTTTAATACAAGACCCTTGCCCTGAGCAAGAGACATGCTGAAACATCTGAAGCTCACTCGAACATCACCAGAGTTAAATACTGTGTTGTTGTGTTGCTCGTGGTTTGAGTATGGAATGTCAACTTGACCTACGCAGTGGTGTGTAGACACAGATTGAGTGTGTAATATGCGAATGATAGGAAGAGTTCGTGGTGTTGACAAATGTTCTTTTCTCACACTCATGTATGGCTGGAAGTCATCAACACCAACGACTGTGTACCTTTACTACAGTTTAATTGGACGTACACACTCGACAGCACAGATAGTGACAAATCACAGGTTGGCATAATACATCATGGTACAGTGGATAAATGGTCTTGCAATGTTACATGGGCACTCATGTAGAATAATAGTATAATGGACTGTCAATAGCCAAGCACTCAGTATTGCCCATATATATATCATCTGAGTTTACTGACAAAGCACGTCAGATTATAAACAATATCCAAGATGACTTCTAGACCTAATCTCGTCTAGTGAAGATTTCTTAACATAATGTCCAGCACAGATTTTTCCATATAATCAAATTGAACCGCTAGCACTGGGTTCTCATGTGTAGCAGTGATCTCTGGACTAATCAAGCGATAATACGGGCATCCCTTTTCTCTTCTTGAAAGTCACTAAATGTTTTTACAAGATGGCTTCTCTCGTGAGCTGTCACTCACGTTTGGATACAGATAATGAATCTGTCTTAAAGTTAGTCATTCATTAAATGTTTCATTGCTCTGTAGATTCTATCATGATACAATTGACTGCATTCTACAGGATATAGTGCTGCTAGGAATCAGAGTCGTTTTCCATCTAGTTAAATGCATCCTCTCAGATGTACAAGTCATACCTATCGAAAAACGGTGGCTTCGTACGAGAGTTCAAAAGAGTATCTTTTATTACCTGCGTATCAGAAATATGATTCTGCCATTCCTTGGCAATAAGAATAAACACTGGGGTAAAGCATACACGATAGGTCTAGACGACTATCACTTTCCCCATAAATATAGAGATCACTTTTTCCCGGCGACAAGCCGACATAGCAAAACACAGCCCCCATGATCAGGGCGAAGCCAAAACACACCTCTCTAGAGACACATCCGCCGAACAGCCTTTGACCTCTCTAGAGACAAAAGAACATATAGTTCGACTTAGATATGTAAAGATATACAGATATAAGACAGACTCGTCCTACTCAGCCAAACAATACACATAAATTCAGGCCATAGATATTCTGAAGCAAGAACAATCTATTACTACCCAAACAAAGAATAAATCGCAGTAAAACTGGATTCATCCGCGGAGTTCGATCGAAAGAGACGGCACAACTTTCAAGGGAAGTAACTCAATAATGACTTTCCCTTAAGCACTAAAAAATATCTATTTTGTTTACAAAATATTTGCGAACATAACAAGTATACCAATGTATAATATTGTAAGATATCAAAGACTGCACGTAACAGGGACTTTGCACCAATTTGCAGTGATGGTCCAAGAAATGGGCAATGCATTTTATTGCTCATGATTATGGCATAATATACTATGCTTAATTATTATAACTTTATAACATATTAAGACATATTAAATATTAATTAGTACACTTTCTCAGTACTACATTGAGAACTTAGTGGCAATTAAGATTAAATAACCTAATTATTTAGGAATAATACTCATAATTATTAAATATTAATATTAAATGCATGATATAATTTCAGCACCTTATATAACTAACTATCATAACTATTTATGATAGATATTAGTGGGTATATATAATATTTTTACAAAATATTATAGATTTGTGGAACTTATAAATAACAATACAGGAATATTGCAATTTCTTATATTGATTATTCATTCTTTGAGTAATTAGAATTATCGACATAGATTCTATTGGTGATTACTAGACATAAGTAATTGAATACTTAAATAATTCAACTTCAAGAATGCTTACCTTGGATCATTTCATTAAAATTGGAAAAGATTGTAACAAAAAGGGAGATGCACTCCTGGAATTTGCGGAACAACAACTTGCGAACCATAAGGCAGAAGAGGCTGAAAGGAAAGCTATTGCTAAGGCAGAGATGGAAGAACTTGAAAGAAAAGAGGCTGAAAAGAAAGCTATTGCTAAGGAAGAGGAAGAAAGAAAGGTGGCAAGAGATGAAATCCTACGGATTGAAGAAGAGAATAAATTGAAACGACAGGAAATCATACTGCAGCAAGAAATGGAATTGCAACGGCTTAAATTGGAAACAGCAAAACTTAATTCGCAGGGTGCTGCAGCAAGCCAAAATGATAATGCTCAATCGGGATCTTCTTCCAACCGACTTAAGGGCAATTATTACTTTAAGCTACCACCGTTCAAATTACACGTGGATGACCTATCATCATGGCTGGCGCGCTTTGAGGATATATGTAAGGTCAATAACCTTGACAAAACTGCATGGGCACTTAAACTTAAGGAATTTCTGGATGGCGAACCTGCAAATGCAGCACAAAATATTGATCCTACATTAGCCACAGACTATGAGGCCATTAAAAATTTGTTATTACGTCGGTTCCATTTGAACGAAGAGGCATGTAGATTACGTTTAAAAAGTTTATTGCCAGATAATAATAAAGATTTTACGGGATTTATTGCTAACATACGCAATACTTTTAACATCCGAATGCTAATATTTCTGGCTCGTTGATAAGAGAACCACTTCCTGTAGCCTCCAATATGGCATATCATAGTAATAACAAACCAAGAACACACAGTGTAGACAGAGGTAGATTCAAAGGAAACTATGACATTAATTTTCATAAGGGACAGAATAACTTTAACAATAACTTTAATAGAGGAAGACAACAAAACAGAAATTATTCACCTCAGTCAAGATACAACAGTAATCCACGTAACTCAAGTTATAATCGGTCATATCAATATAATAATGGTAACAATTGGAAGAATAGCGATAATTATAACTCGAGACATCGAGATAACAATTACAATAGACGACAACGGGATAATTCAACTAATTATTCTCGTAATCGTTCTCATTCTCGTGGATCTTCACATTATAACCATAATACCGGGGCAGCAGTTACAAATGATATTACCCCTAAGGTTCAGGTTCCACGTAACGATAATACAATGAATTCTTCTGCTGCATGCTTTGCTATTAATTATAACGTGGCGAATAGTTGCCCACAATGCAATCTTATTTTTCAGAAGGCAAAGGAGACAGTGCTAAACTGCGGACACATTCCACCAGAAGTAGGTCTTGCAGCCAATGATGGAACAGGCTCTCTGATTTTTAACAGAGGGATAGTTAATGGTTCTATAGTCTCTGTATTGAGAGACTCGGGGTCCACAACCATTGGAGTGCGACAGTCGCTTGTACATCCTAGCTGTGCAATGGGGGAATATGTCCGTTGCATGACTTTTGGGGGAACTATTGAGTTTTACCCCACAGCTATTATCCATGTTAAAACACCTTTTTTCACAGGTAACGTGAAGGTATGCATGCTGAAAAAGCCGATTGCAGACCTTATGGTGGGTCGCATACACGGCAGCAAGGATTGTTCACCAGAAGATATTATTGAATGGGAGAGACACAATCTATGCACTGGAAACGCCGTGACAACTAGAGCTCAGACTATGCTCATGGAGAGTGTCAATGATAATAAGATGGATGCAGAGAAACAGGAGGATATTGAGGTCAATTCACCTATTGACAGGGAATCATTTGCAAACAAACAAAAAAATGACAAATCTCTAAATAAATTTTTTAACCTAGTTAATAAAGTTGATAATTTAACATCAGAGAATAATAACAAACATTGGTTTATTGTTAAAAATGATATACTGATTAGATGCTTTAGTGATAAATCACAGGTAAAACAACAAGTGATGGTACCGGCTACTTTTAGACGGTACATTCTTCAACACGCGCATGACTCACAGTGTGCAGGACATATGGGATATACTCGAACACGATCTCGAGTATTGTCTTCATTCTTTTGGCCAGGAGTATCACGGGATATTTCGCAGTATGTACGTTCTTGTACTACATGCCAGGAAGTGAAAGCACGTGGAGCTTTTCACACGGCGCCTATTCAGGCTTGCGATATCTCAGTACGACCTTTTGACAAGATGGCCATAGATATAATTGGTCCACTTCTACCATCTGCGAGAGGACATAGATTTGTTCTCACGTGCATTGATTTATGCACACGATGGCCAGAAGCCATTCCATTGAAGACCACCACTACCACTGATGTAGCTGATGCACTACATCTAATTTTTTTCTAGAATAGGGTTTCCTAGAAAATTATTATCTGACCATGGGTCGCAGTTTATATCCGATACCATGAACGAGGTAATGAAAACCTGGAACATTGATAGGAATTTGAGTAGCATTTATCATCACATGAGTAACGGTGCAGTTGAAAGACTTAACCGTACGCTTAAGCAACTTTTACATAAGGTTACTGTTAAACACCCTCAGGACTGGGACAGAGCACTCCCAGCTGTCCTGTTTGCTTACCGAGAGGTGCCACATGAACAAACTGGCTTCTCTCCCTTTGAGTTAGTTTTTGGTGCCCCTCCGAGAGGTCCTATGGGACTGATAAAAGATTTATTAATTGATGCAGAGATGACTCAGGACACTCAGTCATCTTATGAGTATGTGATTAATCTTCGGAATAATATTATTGAGTCTTGCCAATTGGCAACAGCTTCTTCTGAGGCTGCAAAAGCTAAGGCTCGATCTATACAAAATCGATCTAGACGATTACGCCAATTATTCCCAGGCGATGAGGCTTATGTATTACTCCCTCACAATAACAATAAGTTATTGATCTCATGGACTGGTCCTTATAAAGTTACTGATAAAATTTCAGACGTTGATTACGTCTTAGATATCAAGGGACACAGAAAGATATTCCATATTAATATGCTCAAGCAATTTCATACACGTCCTATACACTTACAGTCAATTTTTCATGAATTAGATGACAATACCGTATCTACTTGTCATTATTCTAATCTATCTGTTATACAGGAGGAAGAATCTTCTTTTCCTGAAGTGCAGATGCCTTTACCTGTACTTATTGTCCAATCTACTGAATCTTGGCGTGATGTGACCATTTCTTCTACGGTTACACCGCAACAGCATCAACGCGTTGCTGATCTTCTACAATCTTTCCCAGATGTGTTAACGGATGTACCGGGTTGCACATCTGTAATTAGTCACGATATTATTCTTAACGATGATACACCAATTCGTGTTCATCCTTATTCTGTACCTCTACATTTTCTGAGTAAGACATCTCAGGAACTCGAACAGATGATATCGTTAGGTATTATTGAGACTAGTACATCTCCATTTTCTTCTCCTTTAGTCATTGTCCGGAAAAAGGACAACAACATACGTTTATGTGTTGACTATAGGAAACTTAATGCGCAGACAGTACCTGATAGCGAACCACATCCTATCCTTGACGATTTACTTCCTCGTCTATCCAATGCTACACTTTTCACTAAAATTGACTTAACCAAAGGTTATTGGCAGATTCCACTAACCGAAAGAGCCAAATACTACACAGCATTCTCAACTCCACAAGGTCTTTACCAGTGGAACGTGATGCCTTTTGGGCTAATGAATGCTCCAGCTACCTTTATTCGCATGATGCGAAAAATTTTAGCAGGTAGATCAGATATAATTACCTACATTGACGACATATGTTTGTTTAGTTCATCATTTGAGGAACATTTTTTGGGTCTTAAATCAGTTTTGGAAATATTGCGGGATAACCATTTAACCGCCAAACCAACTAAAATTCAAATAGCGTGTAATGAGATAACATTCCTGGGACACATTATTGGATCAGGACGTATCCAAACAATTCCCAGTACGGTTTCTAAAATATTAAATTTATCTGTTCCTCAAACGAAGAAACAGGTTAGGAGTCTGTTAGGTTTGATCCAATACTATAGCAGATTTGTACCTCACCTATCATCCATCACGGCTGTCCTGTCATCGTTACTAAAGAAGAACATGCCAGTAAGGATACATTGGACAGACGAATGTGACAAAACTTTTCGCACTATCTTAAACATATTTTCATGCCCACCTGTTTTAAGATTACCAGATGCTTCTAAAAAGTTTGTTCTACGTACAGATGCGAGTAATTACGGACTCGGGGCTTGTCTACTCCAATATCATGATGAAGTCCTTCACCCTGTACTTTACATCTCACGCAAGCTGAAACCTCCGGAGACTAGATACTCGACTGTAGACCGAGAATTGCTCTCCGTAATCTGGGCAATTACCAAGTTAGAAAAATTTCTGCTGGGATCTCCATTTTTGATCCAGACTGATCAGAAATCTGTAGCAGCATTACGTCGTTCAAACCATAAAAGTGCTAAACTTGCACGCTTTGCTATTACGTTGCAACCTTACGAGTTCGAAATACAGTCAATACCAGGAACTGAGAACGTCATACCGATACGTTGTCCAGACATCCTACGGATTCTGAATGAATATTACTATTTCAAATTTTCTGACTAATCAAGCATTACATTTGCAATGAACTGTATCAATGCCACGTCAGAATATACAACACTTCATTTGGACTTCCTACTTAAATAAGGACATTTCGAAATAATCTATCGTGATCAAAATATCAAGTTTTACGGATCGTTTGAAAATTTGGACTTCACTTCCACTTTGCGTATCACTCATTTCGATTGAAAACCGTTAAAAAGGAACAATCTCTGATGTAGAAGGGACATATACTGTGATGACTGATTCAATTACATTCAAAGTTTTAATAAAGGAACTAACGATGATTGGATAATCATATCATAATTCGATAATATGAACCTTGTGTCTTAATGAACTTTCATACAAGTCAACAGGATATAACAACGATTGGATCTTCATGTCCGATATTGTTAAATTTTCTAGTTATTAAATTAATATATAATAAAATAAAGTTAAAGTGTGATGAAATAAAAAAAAATAAAATATACAAAGAAAAGATGAAACAAAATAATATCACACCAATTAATATTTTAATTAGTGTAATTATCAAGGTAATAGATATTACATTATGACATTTCATATTTATAGTTAAAATGTATGAATTTTTTTTTGTTCCTTTCTTCTGATTGCGTTAATTTAATTAGGTATCTATCCTTACACTTCATTTTCACACGCATTCTAATTTAATGTATACTTTAATATTTGGTTTTAATTGTCCGTGCTTCTCAATTTTTATTTCTTTTACTCTCTTATACTATTTCTCATCTTCTTCAATTAGATAGTAATTAGTTAGTACCATACGTACATACTATAATTAATTATTTTAATTTTAGTTAGTTAGAATAATTTTAATAACACCTCACATTATTAGTTAGTCGATACATACAACAAATTAATTAGTTAATTAGTTAGTGACAGTGACATTTCCTTGTTTAATATAAGTTATATGTATGATATGACGTTGATTTTATTATAAGATATTACTGACATGACCACGACACTGTTCTAGATAGAACATCGTAGGTCATACGTCGGGTTTTGTTAAATTTTTGATAATTTGATTAATATTATTCAAAAAAAAATCTATCTAATAGATTTTTTTTTCTCCCCCGTCTGACAGGAAATCTGTTACGGTGTTATTTTAAATGACGGCGTCTGCTGGGGTTTAGCCATGCGCAACGTTAGGGGTCATTAACATTTATAGAATATGTCGATATTTTACGGTATACTGAACGCGAAATATATGCGGAGATTATGACGCATTCGCGTTGGGAAGGTCACGCTGGGTGACTTGGTTACATGGCCCTTGTTACGCTATCCGTCAAGCAAGAAGGTCATGTCTTGTATTTCTTCCAAGGAAAAAAGGCTGAGTATATAGCCTATATTATATATATATAAATCGATGTAGAACTCAGGGTCAGTTCGGTTATTAATATAAGTATGAGATTAATTAAATTAACTAAATGATGGAAGGAGAATCGCATTATGATTCAAATTGTAGCTGTCAAGAACTCATGTGCTCATTTCTGGCTGTTGACTACAACAGCGCACGTATATAGCCACGATGTTCTTCTGACATATTGTTTTGACACGGACGGACATGAATACTATGCATGTAATTTCTAATGACTATATATGAATGTATACCTACGTGAATGTCTTGTGTGTGAACTGTAAATAAATTCATGGACTCTGAATTGAGGACTTTATCACATCGATACGTTACAGCTATTTGCTGCATTTGCCAATGTTGTTGATTATGCAAATGAAGAACTCTTCTGATAAGAAAAATATGTATATATATTGATGAGCTCCGAAGGGAACGAGTGTATTCTTGGACATTCAACAAATGATGAATCAATATAACGTTGACCCTTGTTCCAAGATAATAATCGAACGAAGGACCCTCCAATACCAGTGAAAACCATCCCCACGCAACAGTAAGAGACAGGCATGCACATCTCCCGTAAAGAAAGGAGTGGCAATGTGAATTACAGCTGTAGGGTATTTCTCTAGAGTGCCGCCAAATGTGACACATTTGATAACCCTTCCTGTCGCACAGGATGGATCTACAATCGATTGTCTAACACCAATAGTGGTGCATCCGGAATCGAAAAGTAGTGAGACCGGAGTATTATTAACAAGACCCTTATGTAGGATTAGAGAACCTCTCCCGTCATGTGCAACCGAAGCAGGAAGAGCGGGGAGAGGGTGACCACAACTCAAAGTCGATATTGTAGTTGGTTCGAACAAAGTACTGCATTGGGGGCACTTGTTTGCTCTCCCAAAGTCAAAAGAAGAACAAGTGACAGCGTCAGAGTTTTTATTATCAGAAACCTGATTACAGGCTCCCTGAGATTCTTGTTGAACCGAGTTAGCCTGCTGATATCTCTTTTTTTTTTGTATTGAGATCTACCGCGACTACTATTACCTCTGAAGTTATCACTGTTGTTATTATCTCTGTAGTTATTATTGTCTTTATTATAACTGTTATCCTGTTTCGAATTACAGTTTCCATGATTATTATCATGTCCACATTGATGTGAACATCTATTTGTTTGGTTTTGAGGTCTACGCGAGGAAAAGCCTCTGTTACCATATCCTCTTCTGAAATGCCTAAAATTATTAGGTTGGAAGTAACGAGGACTGTCAGCTCGTCTCCAATTCTTCGACGAAGAATCACCCTGAAATTGATTTCCATAATTTTGACCGTAACTACGGTTACTTTTCCTATCAAAATTTTGTTGGAATCTATGACTAGAGTTTTGACCATAAGGTGCTGCCGAAGCAACTGGCAGACCTTCTTTTACTTTAGAGTTACCAATGGTTACGTGAGGATGCGCAGTTATATACTGGCTACAGAAATCTTCCATTTCTTTTATTGTTTTAGGTTTACGTTCATGAAGGAAAGCAAGGAAAGACTCATTGACAGAAGACATGACTTTGTCTCTAAGTATTAAGTCCATAAGTCCTTCATAAGTTTTTTCTGTCTTAGACAGCTCCACCCAACGTAAAAAAGTAAGACGTGTCTTTGAAATGAATTCAGAGAATTGCACACCAGTTTCTGGCAACATATTTTTAAATTGAAGACGATAGCCGTCTTCGTCAAGTTGGTATTTTTTAACAATATAGCCCTGACAACCTCATAGTTGTTCTTGTCAGGCTCATCTACCATGCTTAACATACTCAAAGCATCACCTCTAAGTATTTTGGACAAATGATAAACTTGCAGTGATTTATCTATGGTATGTACTTTACATGAAGTTTCAAATCTGTCCAGAAAGAATGTTATATCGTCGATGGAAGCATTGAATGGTGGTAGATTAAGCTTGAAAGTGCTTGCATTAGTCTTATCTGAGACCTTATTTGCATCATTAGCATTACCCATGTTCATCACCTTTAATTTCTCAACTTCCAAAGCTAAGAGTTTCTCTTCATGCTCCATTATTGCTTTTCTCTCATCATACTCTCTTTGTAACTTCCTTTCTTCAGCTTCAGCTTGTTTTTCTAATCTTTTATTTTCAGCTTCTATTTCAAGTCTTTTATTTTCAATATCTGCTTGTCTTTGTAACTTTTTTTCTTCAGCCTCAGCTTGTTTTTCTAATCTTTTATTTTCCACCTGCATCTGCAGTTTCTTTTGTTCAGCTTCCATTGCTTTATCATATTGAGCAGTTGCAAATTCTTCTAACTTATCACCAGTCTTCCCAAGCAATTTACCCTGCTCAATAAAGTGCTCAAATGTAGACATGATGAGTAATAATATGAGTCCACAACCTGAAATAATTAATTATCTTATTTCAAATTTAATTATAACAAGTCTTAAATGAAGCACTTGTTTACTCACAACACTATATTATCATCCCAATCTCTGTGGGAAACAAGTCTTATATCAAAGAACTTGTGTATAGACCTTTTTGAAATATCATCAATCAACTCTTGATCATAGGTGCACTTCCCATTCAATAGTGCACAATACTATTCATCATTTATTAATCATCAGTGTAGTAGTAATGCATAAGCATAACCCACTATTAAATGTGAATTAACTACTATAAGTGTAATCAATGACTATGTAAACACAATCACAATGTAAACAATAACAATGTAAACATTACACTGTAAACAATACAATGTAAACAATACAATGTAAACAATAACAAAGATTTAGCAACAATACAAAAACATTCGTAGAAATCAACAAAAAATAAAGCGAAAATTAAAGAAATATCACAAAAAATGTGATGATATCTACGAGAAGATAATACAAATACAAGACACCACAGTGTATAAACAAAAATGGTATATGAAACTAAACTATAGAAAAGAGTAGACTAGCAAATACAAACAAATCAAAACAGAACTAAAGAATGCAGAAAAATAACGAAAACAATACTAACACATGTCATCACAACTAACAAAAAATAGCAACAGAAGTCGCTTTGCAAATTCCAGTATCGGAAATTGCACACCCTACAGAAAATGCTCACGATAGACGACCTCTATGACGTGGTATGATCTAAGGGAGACACCGCCCAACCGAAAACCCGCAGAAACATAAACATATAAATATAAATATACAAATAACATATAAACATATAACATGTAAACAAAAGAATGAGATGAAACACAGAAGACTCAGTAGAAGTATAAGGGCACAGTTCACAAACAAACAAGCCACTTTACTTATGGGTATCCAAACGTCAGCCACAGCAGAAAAAACAGATGACAATCAGCGTCCTAAGGAATGAAGATCCAACGATGATGGTACATCTGGACTGCTCCAACTGCCATGACGATGGTACTTGAGCTTCTAGACAGTACAGGCAGTGTACAGGTAGTGTAAATAACGGCACTTGACCTTCTTATTCAACCGTAAATTGCTTGAAATCGGTACTTGGCCTTCTTGAGAAAGCATCATTGACTTTTCACATCGTGAGTTAACGTGACGTCCTTGTGTGGATTGCCCTGCTTGTAATGCTCACTGTTTGAATACACATCTGCATCCTACACAAACCAGACCACAGATACCATACTATGTCTTCATCGCCTTCAACAATTATGGCGTACAACAAAAAAAGACTCGCAACACTTTGTTTATAAAGTTTTGTCACATAAGTGTTTTGCCTCATTAACTGTCAAAACTTTCATTTTTGGTTGACTGTTTTAATATTGAAAATAATTACTGTGCCGGTTTAGGAGGTGTCTTGAACTTAGGAAACCCACTGTATTATGATGTGCATAGTTTTTGCATATTTAAATTTTTACATAGCTTTAGTGTTTTTGTTTTTTGTTACTTACTGTAAGATATTAAATTAAAACTGTTTCAGTTATACGGAACACTGAGATGAGACTGGTATGTTACTATGTAATGTGCAATATTTAGTAACTCATGTTTCACATAATTAAACTGAGTTATGTGTAAACAAATGATGTATTGTATATAACTAAACTAAGTTTTAAGTATAGGTAGGTAATTAAAAATGTAAGCTTATGTGTTTACTCAAGACCATGTGGAGTGGACGTCCACAAGGGGGGAGGGGGTAGGGGTCAATCAGAGGTGGACATGGGGGAGGGGAGGGTTAAAAAATGCCAGAATTTTGTGGACGTCTTTTATAGATGGCCCCAAACACCATTGCAAGAAGGAAAGATCACTTGGCATCCGATATTCAAAACACTCTGATTTACAGAATCAATGCTTGCCAGGCTTATATCTTAGCTATCGACGAGAGTTCTGACATTAGTGACTCAGCTCAGTTGGCAATATTCATAAGAGGAGTTACAGAAAATTTTGTTATCGTTGAAGAGTTGCTTGACTTATACCCAATGAAGGACACAACAACAGATCACGATATTTATGATCAAGCCAAGCATGTGTAGTAAAATACTGATGAATGGCAAACACAATGCTTTTGTTATCTTGATGCAGAAATCTTTGCCTCATGATATTATCTCATATCATTGAATATTCATCAAGAGCAGCTGTGTGCAAAGGTTATGGATTTGAAACATGTGAATGAACGTGCTGTTGCTACAGTAAACTTCATACGATCGAAAGGACTCCATTACTGACAGTTTCAATCCTTTCTTGAAGAGGTAGGATCTGATCATAATGATCTCATTTATTTCGGTCAGGTTCGTTGGCTGAGTAGAGCTGCAACACTTGCCAGATTCTGGTGTCTACATGATGAAATCAAAGACTTCATGATAAAAAAGGGGGAAACTGTAACTTTTTTTGGAAGTGGAATGGATGAATGGCTTGGCGTTTCTTGTTGACATTACAAAACATCTTGCAGATTTGAATGTAACATTACAAAACATCTTGCAGATTTGAATGTAACATTACAAAACATCTTGCAGATTTGAATGTAACATTACAAAACATCTTGCAGATTTGAATGTAACATTACAAAGGAAATATGAGCTTGCTAATAAAACTCTTTGAACATATTCAGGCATTCATCCAAAAACTGGAACTGATCTATGGGCAGATAAATATGAAGGAACTTTCAATTTTTCATCTACCCACACTAGCTACTGTTACCGGGTGGGGAATTGGGGGTTGTTGTTTAATTGCAGAGAGTGTTAGATCTAGATACTAGCTTAACCGCTAGAGTTCGCAATTTCTCCCTTACAGTCTTACGGGATTTAACCAGTTTCGGGGACTATCCTCTAAGGTGTTGTATTGAGTTAGAGCAGATAATTATGACATGATAAGTTTTCTCATGCAGCCATTTCTTCCTTTCCCTGGGCGTAGTATTCAATAGACAATATCCTTTTGGTTTGGTCTTAACGTGATTTTTATTCCAACATAACGTATATACATATTGGCATAAAGATTTATAGTATGCATATTTCGTTCATCCACAAATGCACATTGCTTCCATTAACATAGCATGGGGAAGTTCATATCAAGTGAATTACCCTGAATTTAACTCTTAGCCACTTGATCCTTCAAAATATTAGCTAGCGGTAATTGTATACTAGCAGTTACTCAGAGGATTAAACCATTCTCTCCTTTCCTGAAGAGCTTCATGTTCTACCAAACTGTTAGTGGTTCTACTTAGCATTCCAAAGTCTATATTTTGACTCAAAGTATAACTTGCAGCCATTTTACAGGGTGCTGCGGGAGGCAAAAGCTATCTTGCTTTGCCATGAAAAATGTTTTAGGTATTTTAACAGCACTCTACTTACTGCCTTCCTTTGTGAGAATAAAATGCACAATTCACACTAAAACTGGGGAAAGACTTCCTTTAGTAAAAGTTTGAAAAATCCTCAAAAATCTGCAGCATAAGAAATACGCGTCTGTCTCTTCGGCTTCAAAATCTGCAACTGGCTTCCCGCCGGTACTAGATCGCTTTCCTTCAGCTCAAAATCTAGGTCAGCGTTGCTTCTGCCTCTTATTCATCTACGATTGGATAAAAAAGTAATCTACGCTGTTTCCATCCTATAGTCCGTTCCTATGATTAAATTTTAACTAACTTCTGTCAACTAAGCTATGGTCTGTATTTGTTATAAAGGAAAGTTCCTAAAATGACGCATTTCCTGTCACACTACAAGAAATTCAGCTACTCTGAACTTTGAGAAGTTTTCTATGTGACGGTATTGCTTCCCCTGCTTTGCAGTAGTGGTCCAACAGTGGCCAAAACTCAAGAGGATTAATATGGGCTTCAAAGGTATCTACCTTCGCACAAGATTACTCTTGGCAGAGATGTAGATAGAAGGGTGATGACACTTCTATTACAAAGGGAGTTTTCACAAGATATTCAGAATAAGCGAGAACAATACTGCTTTGGCTGCGTATGTTAACTCTGTAATTCTGCCGACGCTTTTGTGAAGGATTTAAGCACTTATGACTTTCAGCTCGTTTAAGCCCTCACCCCTGATTTACTCAGTGGAATTCTATTATTCTAGTATAGCTCTGTTTAGAATGTGTGTAGTAATTTGACTGAGACAAACATGCAGTAACTTTAAAATGATTAAATCTAAGTTAAATTTCTAAAATTACAAATAACAAAATTTAATAATCACTTTAGGTTTTAACAATTTGAAAATAATTTGAATAGTTATGGATCCAGAAAAGTTATCATCACAGTCTTTATGGAATGTGAGATGTTACAAGAAGTTCAAGTGGCAGCATAGGTTTGAACTTAGCTGCCAATGCTGGTTTTGCTCCTTCTTATGGGTTGGTTCTTTTAACTCTGCTCACGCTCGTCTCTAATAAAGGTTGTCGGGGGTAGCTCATTTTCCAGAAATGTCAAGGAGAGTCTACGTCGTGGGTCCTTCGTCTTAAAGGTTCCCTTCTTATTCCAGAGATAGTACTTTCTGCTGGTACCACCAATAACTATGGTAAAAGAATAGAACGAAACGCTCTTCTGTGTATGGCGTTTTCCACCCCATAGTTATGGGTTCCTATCTTCCCATACCACCATCCCAATTACTCAGACTTTACCCTCGATGAGAATTTAATTTAATCCCTCGGAATAAAACTTCCTTTACATTTAAATAGAATAGCTTTAGCTTTACATGACATTTAAATGAAAATGTTAATAATACAGATAGAGTCTGTTTACATATATATCTCCACTAACTGAAAAGTGTTCACAATATAAATTGAATATGTTTTCATTTATGTTTTACACTGATTGAAAAGTTCAAAACTTCCATTACTTTAAAATTAATATTTTCACATAGACATTTACACTGGTTTAACCTTGAAAACTTACATTAATTTTAAAGTGACTCTGTTTATAGGGACATTTACACTGCTTTGAAAATGTAAGTATTATACTTAGAATGTACATCATTTCTTTCATCTTTCCCTCCCTGCTCCATAGGGAACCTGGAACTACTTTATGCTTTTAGTTCTCTTTACGAAACTATCAATAAAGCAATCACCAGCCCGTGCAGTGGTGGTTCATGAATCATCATTCTATACGCTAATGTTGCCAGCCTCAAATGACTTTGACATCCAATAGCGATTTTCACACATTAAACTTCACTTGGTAATATATACATATATATGTTAGTTCACATGTTAGTGATAAAATATGAAATGTAAATCACAACTTACGCCATTCCTGACTCACAGACTATCTGCTCAGATGAATAAAAGAGACTTGAATCGGCCTCTAATCGCGTCTGAGGTGTCGTTAATTTAATAGGTTCCCTCTCTGACTTCGTGTGTGGTCCTTCAATTTCCTCAGTTCCGGTTTCCTTATTTAAAATGTTAGAGATTTCCTGGGCTGTATTGTAAGTCCTGATAAATACTCCACTAAAAGGTGTCCGGTATTTTAAGACGGAATTCTGAATTCAAATTCAGTCTTTTGTCTTGGCGAGCGATTTCTCAAATGAAATAGCTTGAGAAAATGATCAGATTATATTCCTTGCCTTTCCACGCCTTCGTTTGTTATGAGCTATCAAAAAACTCCAATCATATTCAAACAGGCGGGTTATGGGGTAATTTCAAAATATCGGATAATTTTGAACGTAAGTCAGAGGTCAACTCTCCCATACACGGTAATAAGACGTCCGATGCCCTTGTGTACACAGTTACAGACAGATCGGTAAACTCATACAACAGCGTGTTCCAAAAGTAACCATCATTACTTTATCAGAAAGTACTATTGTCATAACAAGTAGGACAGGAAACGCTTATGTCATAAGTCTCCGCCGCGTACACGAGGTCTTGTGCTAATCTTAGCCAAGCTGTGCCGCTCCCTCGCGACTGCGAGTGATTATCTCAGCAAATCTGGGTAGCGTCAAGAAAATGTGATTATTATCACCTACTGGGAGTGTCAAGCAATTCGACAATACTCAAATATCTACTACTTAGCATAAACATAACTAAGAAAGAAAGAAAGAAAAGTGCGACAATTGAGAGCAAATAATAAAAATCAGTACCACAAATGTACCGATACTGCCGGAGAGAAACAAAGATCGATAGGAGCCGATCCGTTTTGTCACATTCTATCATGATAGCTATGCTGATAGATGAATTCAACACATGGTTTGTAGATTTCAAAAAGCGCAATGAAGATGTGCAATTGTTTGCTGATTCATTTGGAGTTGATACAGTTCAAACTTGGTTCAGATGGGACTTATAGATATTCAAAACAACAGTGGCCTGAAGAAAGTGTTTAATCAGCATGACCTTCTTACATCTTACAGCAAATGTATTTCTCCAGAAACATATCCCAGTCTTTCTAGACCTGCCTACAAATATTTTTCACATTTTGGGAGCACTTACTCTTGTGAACAACTTTTCTCAAGAATGAAAAAAAAATCAAATCAAAATTAAGATCAGCACTTACAGATGATCATCTGTTTAGAATTCTTCCAGTCGCCACATTGACAACTTGTACAAGAAAAGACGGTACCAGGTGTCTCATTAAATACATCACGTCTCGTCAGAGAGACTTTTTAATCCGATTTAATATCAGTAAATGAATGTTTAATACAGACATTATGTAGCTAAATTAAAATAATTGGTATTTTAATTGATTAATGTGTAAAAGTATAGAAATAAATACTTCTTTAGTTTACTGTTTACATTTTTACGAGTTATGTCTTACAGTCGTAAACGGTCACGTGAGTGTATCTACGTTTTTATTTAAAGTCCGGCCCCCAGGGACTACCAAAACTGGCAGTGTGGTCCCCTACTTTAACTGTTGGACAGCCCTACTTTAAAGCAATGCATTCCATTCTAGTGTCTGCTCCAGTGTAATGCGCGTTGCTGTAGTACTGCCAGTGCCTGATCATGTCTCTCGATTACCTTCGTCTTGAATCCTTCGTCTTCAATTTTAACCATAACAGCTAATGCCGTAGAGGAGTAAATATTTAGAAACTTCACTTGACCAAATTTCACCTCAATGTGGTGGCGTGAGCAGTCCCCTTCCTCGCTGCCTTTGCATTCCATAACTCACGAACAGTCGGGTACCTATTTTTACACTGGGTTGACTGGAGCATGATGTGACCTGGTTTCGAACCCAGTCCCCTTGGCTTGAGGAGCAAGAGCTGTAACCACTCTGCCACTGGGATGCACCATCGCGTTAAAAAAGGGTAAAAGTAGTTTCACAGCAGATACAGCCTTAGGGAAGTGAAGTGTTAGAGACTTCACTATACTAGGCCCAGCTTTTTCTATATGCGGTCGGGTGACCAATTCCTTCCTCGCTCCCTTGCCTTCCAGAACTCAGGATCAGAGCCAGTTAATCATTTACAGCCGGGTAAGAGCGTGACGCAACCAGGTTTTGATCCCGAATCCCGGTAACATCACGGCTAGAGGGAAGCGCAATCACATATTACGCCGCAATGTGTCGTTCTTGTAATGTAGACTTGCGAAACAGGATAGTTTGGTTGTTGCTTCTCCCGACATTCCTCTCACAAACTCTTGACCTTAATGTCTCATACATGAGACACGCGCAATGTGTGTTAATTAAATATTAGACAAACATAAAGGTATGTTTTCAGGCACTCGTAGGAAATAAAGAAGTAGAAAACTAGACAACAGAAAAACAACAGTCGTGAGTGGCTTACCCAGGACTCGAACCCGGGACCTTCCGTGCGACAACCCCGCCTAGCTATGCAAGCGAATTACACTATCCTCCCTGCCATCTAGGCATCACCAAAAAATGATGCTTCGATGACGGGTCATTAGTGCGACCCGCAACACATAACACCGGAAATTTACCGTGGGCAGTCCACCTGAGGTCAAGATTCTTTGTTAGCTGTGACCTTTATGACGTAAAATGGAAATAGAGCCTACAGTAATCTGACAGTCTTTGTAATCCCGAGATATTATAGAAAATAAAAATTGAGACGGACTGACAAACACACTGAGGAATTCTCGATTTTGAAAGTCTTCGAAAGTTACATTTTAGGGGACGTTTTTTTTGAACAGTCAAATTTGCTTGACTCGTTTGATTGGTTAACGATAGTTTAGGAAAGGGGGGATAAAACTAACGCGTTACCAGAATACGCTGCCACTTGAGAAAAATATTTCAACATCGTAGATTAAGATCAGATGCATAGAAGTGTGACTAATGCCTTTGCGGTCTGGGTGACAGCGATCTGCACCTGTGCCATTGATTGCCAGTTAATCTTACTTTTGTGTGAAATATTTCATTGATTGCGGTAAGATAAATAATTTTATTGATATATTTTGTTAATATGTAGAGGCAAACCCAGATAGAGGCCCAAAAATTTGTGTTGTACGACATGGCCATGGGAAAAGAATTACGACATCACAGCAAGCATGCCTAAGCAGAATTATTGATAAACGAAATTAAATTGTGTTTGAATATTGCCATAAATAAAACCATTACGACTGTAAGTCCAGAAAGCTACTGGCAGTCTTCTGCAATGTCACAGTGTACAAATGACGCCAGAAAACATACTTAGAATGATTACAAAAAAAAATTAACAGGTTACAAGAAGAAAACTATACCTATCTGATTGTATGGAAGAAAATCATTGTTTAAGTGACAGGGGCGTTGCAGACATATGGAAGAAGAATGTAAACACAGTACAGAGTGGAGTCAAATAACTTAGGGGCTAGTGCAGATGTTTGCACACGAGCCTGACCACAAATGATGGTAAGTTTGAGTAATTGTGGAAATATTATAGCCAGCAAATAAACGTAGGGGAACGTCCTTCTTTTTCAGGGTTATACTGCCTGTTTACCAGTTGGTGACAGGAAACCTTGTGAAGACATAATTGGAAGAAGAGAAAGCCTCAACAAAGTGTATGCTGCATACTTTTTGGCCTGAAGCAAGACCTGCTGAATATATATTATCTACTGAAGCCTACGTCAATTAGAAACATCAGGTGAAGTCCCCTTACGTGGGCATTGAACACTCATTCAATAAAAGAAAATTGCCACACGTGAACTGTCATATTTGTGGGTATGATGACAAAAATAGTCCTTCCCACCATTGACTCTCACTTTTAGACATTACTACAGCAGTCTGTGTTATACACCTACAGTGATACCTGTTTATTATCAAGATATGGACAAAGATTCCACCTTATTTATTTATTATATGTAAATACATTTCTTTTCAGTTTTAACCCTTCCTGCCCCAAAAAGATTTGAGGGACAGGAAAATAAAATTGTAAAAATAATTGTCTAAACTTAACACCAGTCTTACTTAAGTCCATTTCATTGAGTTACAGTTGTGTTTGTTTTATGCACATATCACTATACTTACATTACCCTAGACACATAGCCATATAAAACACATAACAGTATCATAAAATATTTTCCGGAGTGAGATCTTAGAGAGGTAGCGGATAGGTACCCTGAGAATACATCATCAACAATTAGACTCAGGGACTTACATAGCTTGACCTCACTCCGAGTACACTTAGTTTGGTAACATCAATAACCTCTCCGGCGCACTCGCCACAAGTGCGTGGGGTGGGCCGAAGAGGGAGTACTAATTTTGAAGTATTATGATTCGTTTCAAACTTCTTCTTTTTTAAGTACCATGCCGAGTGGCATAGGAGATCATGTCTCTCCACAACTTACTTTCTCCATTACAATTTATCAGTTCTGCTGTTGACTTCTTTCCATGCCACGATGTCAAACTGTCCAGTATCTGCTCTCTTTGTCTTCCTCTATATCTTTTTCCTTCAATCTTACCTGTTGTTACGATGTATTCCAGCTTTCCTCTTCTCATAACATGCCCCAAAAAAGTGGATTGCTTCTTTCTAACTTGTGAAATAAGTTTCATGTGTGCATTGGCTTCTTTCAGGACATCCTCATTGCTCTTTTTGCTGTCCATGGCATTTTTAACATTCTTCTGTAAAACCACATCTCTGTGGTCTCCAGTTCTTTCTCTACCTGTTTGCTAATTGAACATGACTCACTCCCATATGTTAGGATTGGTTCTATATAACACTGAAGAACTCTCTTTCTTTCTTCCATTGACAGAAAATTGTTGCATAAAATACTCTTCATTTTATAGAATGCTGTTTTTGCCTGAGCTATTCTGCTCTTCGCTTCTGAGATCCGTTGTTATTAATGCGCTCAGATATTTGAATCTATTGACCTGTTTTAACACTGTTCCATTTACTTTGATAGTGCATTCTGGGGAAGCCATTTTCTTTGAGACGACCTTTACTTCTGTCTTTTAGTAGGCCTTTATTTTCACTTTCTGTTACTATTGTATCAACCATTCCTGCAGCTTCTTTCCACTTTTTTGCTGTTAAGACTAAATCATCAGCGTATCCCAATTTGCTTATGTCCGCCAAATGATATACCTAGCTTGTCCTCTAGGGATCTCATTATATTTTGAATGTACAGATTGAACAGATCCGGTGACAACACACGTTTCAAACTTCAGAAACAAAAACAATAAGTGAAGTTTTACAGACGAATACACAAGATGGCTGTTTATAATCTGTGTGGACTAGCCAGACATTCTGTGCCAGCCTTTCTATTTATTCACAGCGGCCCTGTCCCTGTAGGCCGTATTGCTGTAGTTTGGCTAGTGCGTTCTCATCGCTCTTCCCACGCAAGTCTTGCATCGCCAGGGTAATATTTAGGTCACTGATTTAAGTGTCTGGTACTATGCTTTGTCCCGTGATGCATCCTGTACATTATTTAACTCGACTGGAGTGCCGTTCGTCAAAGCTCCAGTGCAGGAAGTTGGTGCTTTCCGACTATTTTTCTTTTCGTTACACTAGTAAAATAGTAAATACACACTTGGCATCTACTGCACCGTTAAATACAAACATGACATCTGCACGTACTAATGAATACAAACATGGCATTTACACGTAATAATAAATATAAACATACTATCTTCACGTATTATTAAGGGGAGGAGCTACACTGAAATGCTATTTTCGTTATTAATTGCTGGATTTCAATGAAAATGCACAGACTTAACCTATATCAATACTAAATATGCCAAATGAAGAGTTTGATGACACTGCACCACTGGTTGCCATAGAAACGGCGGCCATATTGGATTTTATTGTTCTATTTCAATTTGTTAAGGCTTTTTTATTTATTAAGCTATCAGTACCAAATTTGAACACAACGTTTATCATTACATTTTAAAACTTTTTTAGTGATGGATTTTTGATAACTTTAATACAACAAAAGTTGTAGGACTTTGAATATAGTGTCTAAAAATAGTAACAAATTTTGCTAAATTTTACATTACTTTTTGCAATAAATCAAAAATGTGATCAGATACTCAAAATCCATCCCATAAAAAGTTTTAAAAGATTATGGGCAACATATGTGCCAATTCTTATGTCAATTAAAACATAAGTGTGGAAGTTTTAAGGAAATTAGGATGAGAAAAATAGATTTTGAGAAAATCACATTTTTCTCCATAAATAGACTACAATTAAATAAGTATGTAATATTGCCTCTAAAAAATTGCTTACTTATCATTTAGAACATACTGGCAGCATAGCCAGCTTCCTCTGCAGCTTTCTATCTGGCTTTCCGCTGAGATTTGTGCCTAATTTCCTTCCTTTTCTTAGTGCAGTTTTCTGCCGTGTTAGAGCTGAGCAATATTGGATTCTTTGTTCTATTTCAATTTGCTAAGGCTTTTTTATTTATTAAGCTATGAATACATAACTTAAACACAACGTTTATCATTACATTTTAAAACTTTTCTTAAGATGGGTTTTTGATAACTTTAATTTTTAAAAAGTTGTAGGACTTTGAAAATAGTGTCTAAAAATAGTAAAATGTTTTGCTAAATTTTACATTACTTTTTGCAATAAATCAAAAGCTTGATCAGATACTTAAAATCCATCATACACAACGTTTTAAACATTATGGGCAATATATTTGTCAGTTCTTATGTCAATTAATACATAAGTGTGGAAGTTATAAGAAAATTAATATGAGAATAATGATTTCTTTAAAATCACATTTTTCGATATAATTAGAATATAATTAAATAAGTATGTAATACTGCAGCAAAATAAAATAACTTACTAGTCATGCAGAACATACCGGCAGCATATCCAGCTTCCTCTGCAGCTTCTTGTGTGGCTTTCTGTTGAGATTTGTGCTAAATGTCCTTCATTTTCTTAGTGCAGTTTTCTGCCATTTTAGAGCTGAGCACCAGACGTTTAACGCTTTCTTGCTCCTGCCAGTCGACAAGCCTCTTTTCCACTGTTCAGCCCCAGGACTTTCTTGAAAAATATAGCAGCCTCAGGTCCTTGATTAAATTCAGCAATATTAGGGCCATATGGTTTAATTGCTATGATCTGATTGAATGCTTTGCTATCACAATCACTTTACACGGTGTAGCGAAATTTATGTCGCGCCAGAGAACAGCTTCACAAAGCACTACCTGCCTCAGCTTCCACGACACTTGAACTTCCTAGAAAGAGGCAAATGTTTGCATTAGTACAATTTCAAATAAAGATGTAAACAAGCATTAATAAACTGTGCCTTAAAGTACAATGGAAGCAAAACAATACATGTAAGTAATGAAATATGTTTCTACACTTGATATTTATGGAGATCAAAATAAATTACATGAATGTCTATGCTTAGGCAAGGGGAAACATAAAGTAAGTTTCAAAAGTAAATACCTTCAAAATGTATATGACAGCCTTGTTTCACTTTCCACTTGATGAAGTTTCCAATTTTTCTTCTGGTACCAAGAACCAGCTGTTGCACGTGTCTGGCAGGCATTTTTTAAATAACACATAAGCATCTGTGACAAGACATGTCAATAAAAATACACAAGAAACAAACATTAAATTGAGGAAACAAATATGCACTATGCTTACAAGAATCATGATAATGTACTGAATTATGAGAAGTCACCCGTTATTCTGTAAACTCAGGAAAACGTGGTTTTTAATTGACTGTCTACTACTCGTAATAGCTAGTTCATGTAACTCCCTGGTGCTTGAAATGAAGCACAGTGGGCCGCCTTCTTTGATGTCATTCCAGTAAGTAGCCAACGTCGTAAGGTTTAGGGTTAGGTTAAGATTCTTAAACCTGGTTAAAATGAGTCACTGTGGGCCGTCTTCTTAGATGTCATTCCAGTAAGTCGCCAACGTCGTTAGGGTTAGGTTTAGGATACATTTACGTAACCATTAGCCATTTTTACTGCGTCTCTGAATTCTAATTTAAGGAACTATTGTACAGCTTCGTACTGCTTCATTTCAACCACTAAGCCTAACCCTTACTCCTGTTTACTGCGTCTCTAAATTCTTGTCAAAGGCCACATCGAACAAACGGTCCGCTGTGCTTTATTTCAACCCTCCTTGCATGAGTACTAATGTCCCAGTTTTTACCATTACATCGTCACAATAAGTACGTTTTACCTGCAGTGTAGGCTAAGTCTTGCTTCCATCTCTAACTCTGGCCTATTCCAGTTGGAGATAACGAGAGCATCTCGTTTTTTAGGCATTGTCACAACTATTACTAAACAAAACTGAGATTTCGAACCTTAATGTAAACACGCGGCCATATTGTCGTTGCCGGTCACGTGAACGCGCACAGCCAATTAAAAATTTAGAATCGAGGGGAAACCCTAAATGTTGACTTGGAAATTATAAATTTCCGATCTGGCATTTGGAATCCCAAAATAAGTGACCTGCTTACAGTAAAGTGTAGATTTGGACGAATCCAACGATGTATAATATGTAGGGGTGTAAGCTTGGTTGCTATGTAAGAAACTCGGTCTAATTAGACATATTTTCTCGAGTTTGAGAAAATCTCTCCATACCATACCTTTTTCAAAGTCAAAATACATATTGTTAGAATGCATTTTGACATTTAATTCTGTTGTATTTAGATTCAGGAGATGCTAAAGTATCAGAAAATGGACTAATCCCAAAATCCATCATTTTTTTATTTTGACGTAAATTTAATGCCCGTTCCTCCCCTTAAATACAAACACGGTATCTACACAAATACTAAATACAAAATTGTCATCTACAAGTATTACTTAATACAAACATTGTATCTACGTTAATCCTAAATGCAAACATGTTTTCTTCACGTATTACTAAATATAAATCATGTATCAACATGTTCCACCAAATGCCAAAAACAAAAACAGATATCTTCATGACCAATAAAAAAAACGAAACGTGTAAGAGATTGCTGGAAGGCTGGCTGTGTGCTTATTCTTGAATTAAACAGTTTAAAACTATGTATCATTTGAAGAAATGATTTTAGAAATGCAAAAGTCATATCGAAACACTGAAAACGACAACCACGTGTTACAGCTGTTCACAAATTAGTGCTTCACCAGCTGTTCACAAATTGATACTTCACCAGCTGTTCACAAATTGGTGCTTCACCAGCTGTTCACAAATTGGTGCTTCACCAGCTGTTCACAAAGTGGTGCTTCGCCAGCTGTTCACAAATTTGTGCTTCATCAGCTGTTCACAAATTGTTGCTTCATCAGCTGTTCACAAATTGGTGCTTCACCAGCTGTTCACAAATTGTTGCTTCATCAGCTGCTCACAAATTGTTGCTTCATCAGCTGTTCACAAATTGGTGCTTAACCAGCTGTTCACAAATTGGTGCTTCATTAGCTGTTCACAAATTGGTGCTTAACCAGCTGTTCACAAATTGGTGCTTCACCAGCTTTTCACAAATTGGTGCTTGCGCGTAATGTAAGTACTAGAATGGTATGATATCATAATCAATATGGAACTGACCTGGAACGAACCAGATAATTACAAGGGGCACAGGAGGGGAGATAAAGACGTCGGCGTTGGATAGGACAAACTAAGGAAACCGCTGAGAGTGGTCGTTCTGGAATCTCCTAGGTAAAAGACATAAAGGAGCGGCTTTAAAACAGACGGACATGAGAAATGGAGGTAGACAATAAATATGATTTGTTTAAACGTGTCAAACACTTGAACGGATGGCACAGGATGAATTCACGTCAACTGATTGAAGACATACGCATCATTGAGAGCTGAAGAATAGTGAATGAATAAAATGGCATTGTCACCCTTGAAGAGGCCGAACTCCTTGATCCAACTTAAAGCTTTGCGTATGTTTTTTTTATTTTTGCTCTTGTGTACTTAGTTTTTACAATCATGTTTCCTCTGACTTTTAAAAATCTTGTGTTTAATTCAAAACGTGTAGAATTTTGAAAATCTCACAATGTTCGAAATTAAAACTTTAAAAAAAAATTGATTTAATTTAATATCTATAAATTTTTTTTAAACCTATAATTTCCAAATAATCTTCTCGACCCGCCAGAAAACCCTCCACTTACCATCAGTTGCAAGCGCGCCATTGGTTTCTAAGCAACATTTGCTCTAAGCAACAATCCTATTCCTCCCTAACCCCCTCTTCACATTTTATACGATGTTGAGGAAGTGATAGAGTCAGAAAGGAAAAAATTGACAAAATAATTGAGAGGAAGATTTGAAGAGACTGGCCTCCAGTCAGACAGATGTAATTACTTTTTTTTAAAACATGTTTTTCTGTAAGATAGCGCGGCTGGGCTTTCATCGTGTGCAGTAGTTAATGTATTTTACAATAATACGTGTGAGCTGCATATGAAATTAATGGGCTGTTCCACTGAACCAGCATAGCTTTTGATGAATTCTCCTCTCCACTGCAGCCAGTGAGCATATATATGTAAAACAGTAATAGATTAGAAAGTTGAAAAAGACACTGTTTTGTAAGTGTCGTTGACTGAAATTTTTAGCTGGTGTTAACACCTGTAGAACACGCACATTGGTGTTTTATTTCAGTCAGCTGCTTTTCGTTCTGAGTGTCCGATTGTATACGTGGTTTAAGTGCGTTCCTCTCGTCGCGAAGTTACTGGGTTTCGGGTTCGAAACTTCGTGGCGTCACGCTCCAGCTGTAAATTGGTACCTGCCTTTCCTCTTGAATTAGGGATGGCGAACGATAGCAAGGAAGGGAACTTGTTACCCCACCTCATAAAAAAGTGAACCCGGTTTATGGTCTCTAAAACGTCACTCCCCTACGGCAGTATTCTGCATGTCGTAAAAGGTAACTAACGTCAGGTTTAGCTTGGGGCTGGCAACATCATCATCAAAAACAAATTGCTACAGAAACTACCACTGCAAAAGTGTGCTGTGGCGTAGGCGTCCTCACAGAGGCCATCTGTGGTCGTGGTTCCATGTTTTATAAGGAGTTACAAAGGAAATTATCATGATGATGATGTACAAGGTGCCCTGTTAGACACCATCGTAAACATTAACGGACGTGCTTTATGTGAGCGGGTTGATTTTAATTCAGAATGTCTGATGCTCTGCTATACATGAAAGTGCAGTGTTGGTGCTGTATGCATGCACTGCAGCATGACGTTGAATAAATATCCCGTAACGCCGACTGATATCAAGGGCCTCAGAAGCTGTGTATCTGCGTGAACGCAGGTGTCATGTTACGCTTTTAAATCATTCAAGTGCCATCTTCACGTTTAAGGATGATACTTTTGCCTTAATGGCACGCTCTGGTAGACCGTTTTTCACCCACCTCTTGATGTTGCCTTGCCACCTGTAGATCTGTTAAACTCTTTCCTGTTTGAGCGCTGTAAAACTCTTGCCCGTTTGACATAACCCGTTTCCTCCAGTATACTTTCAGCAGCGCTGATCTCTCGCGACAAAGGTTCCGGGTTCGATTCACGGTATCATCACGCTGCAGTCTACCCAGCTGTAAATGGGTACCTGACTTTGCTATATGGAAGGACAGTTATGGAAGGAAAGGGCAGCAAAGAAAGGAACATGTTACCCCACCACTCGATGCTGGACCTAGTATAGTGAAGTCTGTAACACTTCACTCCCTACGGCAGAATCTGCTACAGGACTACTTTTACCTTTGTTATAGTTTCGACAAAGATTTATAACCACTTTTTATACCCATTAAATATTTTATTTGCCCACTTAGTACCACTTTCCTTATTTCTCGTGTCATTAGTATTTTTCACATTATTAGTGTCTTTCCATTAAGTGTTTCCCACTTTAAAAAAAAGGTGTAGCCGTGTACACAGAAGTAACATGTATTTTCCGTGGATCTCTGGGGAGAGAAATATTGGATATGACTAGTGCGCCCTGTAGTGAAATCTGTGAGAACTAACGCTTAATTCCACAGCACGTTCAATTTGCATACCGAAGTAAGGGCCTAAACGATTTGCCGCGGTTTAACATTAATACCATGACGGGCGTTCGAAAGACCCCCTTTTTCTCGACCCGCGTTCTGGACATATATTCACACGCTGGTTTTAGCAGACGATATATATATATATACACACACGCAATGTGACGTGGCGCCGTAAGGTTAACGTCCGATAAGGTAGTTTAAAATAAAAGGAAAATTAAGGTTAACGTCCTATTTGTTTTTGAAAATGCCGTACTGAATTAAATAGGAGAGGGGAAGGAGTCCTTAATTTGAATATTTGAGGTCAGTTTTATTTGAAAAGGAACGCTATTCATTAAACAGTCTCTGATTGGCTGTAGTATAATAGACAAACGGTTGTATAAAACCAATTAGTAGTTGGTATTCGGGGCCACTTGTTAACTAAAATTTATACACTAAAGAAGTTGTTATAGACAAGGCAAGAGTACTGTCTTGGTTGCTAATTCTGCACAAGCAGCGATTTGGATTATGCCATATACCGCAATATTCAACTGTTTAGTGTGTAGATTTCTTTGATTGCGGTAAATATTGAAACCTTTATATTAACATTTATATTGTCATTTTTATCATTATTATGTATGCATTATTGAATTTGTATGAACCTTAAAGGGGAAACATTTATCTGGAGGGAAGGCAACATCACTCTGTGTTGTTTCACAGCGTTGTTAGGAACTGTATTAACCTGGTATAGAAAAGCCAGACAGGCTTTCGGCCATATGGGGAGAAAATAAAATTAAATATTTATGATGAAAAGAAAAAGTTGTGTTATGACATAAGACCAGGAAGATCACTGGCCGTCTTCTTCAGCAAGTCACCGTGATTGTACATGACTTGATAGTATTAATGTAAAATGTTTCCTTTATCAAGGAAAATGTCAAACGGGGTTTGAAAGTTATTTATCCAGAAGGGGGTACCAACCAAATTGAGAACGTTAACTAATTGTTTAGTTACCATACTGATGTCTGATGATATTGCCATGTTAGAATAATGAAAGAGAGAGATTATTAGATGCTGAGTGGGACACATTTGTATTGTTCCAGAGTTTCATCTACGAGTGAAAGTGAGCCCAGGTGACCTAACACCTGTCCTTAAGTTCTGCAGTGAGGCCTAAATACTGAGTGTCTACACAGAGATTTACCTATAGAAGCAGAATCGTGTCTTGGCAGTGGAGACTGGCGTTTTATACATACTTCAAACAGCCTGGTTCCAGAGACCTCAGATAAGAATTGTCTGGGAAATTGATATCACAAACACTCCACTCTCTCAGTTTTCCCATAAGATAGGGTATCAGACAGTGAGGAACAAAAACGTTCAATAAACTTGTACCCTTTTCTAGGAGCAAGAAATACTTGACATTTTTCCAGCTTGAAACATATAAATAATTGTGGGATAAAACAGACTCAATGACAGTTGTAAAATAATTGGTTGTAAATAATTTCATTATCATGTTGAGTTGATTATTCCTGTGTCAGAAGAATAACTAGATACAGGAAAATAAATTATAAAAAAATAAGTTACATTCCAAACTTTACTCAGTGACTTGTTTAATCATTGTTTATTAGTAATAGGTGTAATTGTTGTCTTGTTCATACATTTCATCACATTGCATATACCCTAGACACTTGCTAGACAACATACACACACCAATACACTTCAGTAGGGGAAGATGTATAATCGGGTGAGGTCGTGGTGGAAGCAGACAGGTACCCTGTAAACTTATTTATATTTAATAAACCTCAGGGACTTGCATAGCTGACCTCACACCAGATACCATTAATATAATATTGAAACCAATACTAACAACTAATTCACCACATAAATTGGGACGCTCTTCCGGGATTAAAAGGTTCTTAGTACCCTACATTAAGTGAGTCACTAGTCCCAGTATTTGTAAAATATAATAGTAAAAATAATCTGAGAGTGGTTTGAGATATCATTGCCCTTTGTCTTGTGTTTAGAGTTGATTAATTAGTTAAGGTAGTGGATAGTATTTCATATTGTTAACTATAAAATGGCGGATATGGCTAAATACAGATCTGCTGCTGTGCAGACTGCAAAGGAAATGAATTTAGATGGGCAAGCTCTGATTCAGTATGTGACATCAGAGTGCGATAAGTATATGGAAAGGGAAGATAAGAGATTAGCTGAGGAGAAGAGAATTATGTTAGAGGATGCTAGGGAGCTTAAGAAATTAGAGGCTGATAGGGAGGCTGAGATCAAGAGGCTGCAGTTAGAAGAAAGGAGACTTGAGGCTGAAAGAGAAGATAAAAGACTCCAAAGGGAACATGAACTACGACTAAGGGAGTTGGAGTTACAAGGCCATGCTCCTGATAATGGAAGTAGCTCATCCACCTCCGACTCTGCTGCAGGCCAGGTTGCCTCAACCTCAGCCATGGGGTTCCAGTTGGACCCATTTGTAGAAAAAGATGATGATATTGAGTCATTTTTATCTAGATTTGACAGGTTAGCTACTATGTATGGACTAGAGAAAGAGAGATGGAGTATGAAGGTATCTCAGGGGCTTAGGGGAACCTCTTATGAGGTCTTCGCCAAACTGAGCAAGGATGATCAAGATGACTACGCCATTCTTAAGCAAGCTCTTCTAGTTAGATATGAGAAAAACAGTGAATTTTACAGAAAGAAATTTAGGGATGCCAAACTGTTGACTGGAGAGACTTACCACCAGTTCTCTGCACGCCTGGAGACATACCTGGAGAAATGGACTGCTCTGGGGAAAACCCAAGATTTAAAGGAAATAATTATGACTGAGCAGTTAAGAGAGTCCATGGCTCCAGACCTGAGAAAATTTCTCACGCAACAGGGTGCTGAGAGGCTGGGGGAGATCTTAAATGTGGCTGAGAGATATCAGGCAGCCCAGTCTGAGATAGCAAGTTTAAAGAAGAAGCCTATAGACCATAATAAAGCTCCACAAAACCAAAATCAACCTAAATTTGAGCACAGAGATAAATTTAACAAGGGTAAAGCCTATTATGATAAAGCCAAGTTTGACCAACGAGATAGAAACTCGCAATTGAATGATAAGAAACATTTTCCTCAGGGAAATAAATGGTGTAAGTGGTGCAAGAAAAATAATCATGACACCACAATGTGTACTCTAAAACCTCCTAACTTTGCTGCAATGAAAACGGGGAGAAAGGGACAAAAGGTTAAACCTAGTGGACAGCAGGAACCTTACCACCCCCCAGTTTGTGAGGATGTTGTATGTAATGGTGTCACCATTAGGTGCCTTTACGATACAGGTGTAGATTGTGACTCAGTCGTGAGCTCTCACCTGGTGCGAGCAGATCAATACACCACAGAAACAGTGGAGATCCAAGCCGCAACCAAGGACGTAGCAACCATGACACTTCCCATTGCTAGAATCTGTGTAAAAACTCGCTATGTGGAAGGAGTAATCAAAGCAGCCGTGATAAACGAACCCATCTATCCTCTGATATTGGGGTGTCGTTATGTATTCTTGGGGAATCCCAGGAAACCTGTGATCATGGCAACAGTGCAGACCAGGTCACAGTCACGAAAGGAGGAGGATGAACCCATAAATACTCATCCAGAGGAGATGAGGAAGGCACAGGCGGAAGATAGGTCACTCAACCCGTGCTTTAAGAAATTACCTAAGTGCCATACACCTCCTACGAAAGGAGACTACTATATGAAGAATAAACTGTTGTATAGGAAGGCCGGAACTGGATCCAATGGTCATGGCCAGTTAGTTCTTCCTACTTCATATAGGTATAAAGTGTTGTATCTAGGGCACGCGATTCCTTTCAGTGGTCATATGGGGATCAGTGCAACAGGACAGCGTATAGCTTGTCATTACTTCTGGCCAGGGATAACTGAAGATATAAAAAGATATGTGAAATCCTGTCCAGAGTGTCAAAGGGTAGCTCCAAAGCATTGGACTGCTCCTGCAACTCTAGGGGAGATGCCCATAGTGGGAACCCCTTTTGAGAGGGCTGCAGTGGATATTGTGGGACCTCTCACTCGAACCAAGAGGAGGAACAGTTATATTCTCACTCTGGTGGACACTTGTTCGATGTGGGGAGAGGCTGTAGCCCTGTCATCTATAGATTCAAAGCATGTGGCAGAGGCATTACTCACCATATTCACAAGGTTAGGTTTCCCGCACCAAATCTTGACTGATAACGGCTCTCAGTTCAAGGGGAAACTAACGGAAGAAGTTTTCAGGCTCTTCCAGGCCAAGCACTTTCATTGTAGCCCGTACCATCCCCAAGGGAACGGCCAGGTGGAGAGGTTCAATGGGACTCTCATTTCTATCCTGAGAAAGCTGGCACATGAGAAACCTGATACATGGGACCAATTTTTGCCCGCTGCGTTGTTTGCGTATCGGGAAGTTCCACATAATTCAACCGGGATGGCACCCGCAACCCTGTTATTTGGGAGGCCAATAAAAGGTCCATTAGAAGCCTTGTTAAGGACATGGACTGATGAGAAGGCAGAAGAAACTGTTACCTCATCTTATAACTATGTGAACGAACTGACCACTCGTCTTAAAACTGGATGGAAACTGGCAAATGACAATCTCAGACAAGCCAGGAAGAAACATGCTGCTTACTTTAACAAGAAAGCTAAGGATAGAGAGCTTAATGTGGGAGAGAAGGTGCTCCTTCTTCTACCCGGCAGCAGTAACAAGTTACAAATTGGATGGCAAGGGCCATACACTGTTCTAGAAAGGATATCTAGAACTAATTATAAAATCGACAAAAAAGGTAAGGAGAAAATTTATCACGTGAATCTCCTAAAGCAATACCTAGAAAGAGAGATCCAGGATGAGACACATCTCATGACCTTGTCGATAGCCACAGGAATGAAAAAGGAACCACTCGCCTCTCACGAGTATCCCTTAAAAACAGAGGAAACACAGGCACAGGTGAAGATCAGTAAGCACCTGACTAAAGCCCAGAGGGTGCAGGTTCAAAAGGTTCTGGTTGAACATACAGACGTGCTAACAGATAAGCCGGGGCATACCAATCTATTAGAGTATGACATGAAAGTAATAGACCCAACACCCATCTGTATGAGGGCCTATTCCATTCCTTTCGCTAAGGAGAAAGCTTTGAAGGAGGAAATTGAGTATCTGTTGAAGGAAGGAATCATTTCTCACAGTGAATCTCCTTACAGTTCCAGTGTGGTTTTACTAAGGAAACCTTCTGGAGAACACCGTCTGTGTATATATTTCAGAAAACTGAATGCTGTCACAGAAAATCAGGTGGATCCATTGCCAGATACCAATCAGCTGTTTGCCAGGCTGAATAAGGCAAAATATTTTTCTAAGGTGGATCTGAGCAAAGGCTATTACCAAATTCCAGTGAAGCCTGAGGTTCGACCTTATCTGGCATTTAGCACCTCGGAAGGCCATTATGAATTCAACATGTTACCATTTGGCTTGAAAAACGCCCCGAGTGTGTTTTCCAGAATGATGCGCAAGTTATTGGATCCCCTGAATAACCCATGTATAACCAATTTCATGGACGACATTCTTATTGCTACTGAGACATTCGAAGAACACATAAACTCTCTGAATATGCTATTTGATAGGCTCAGGGAAGCAAATTTGACGGCTAGACCAACCAAATGTAGTGTGGGGTGTAAAGAACTCGAATTCTTGGGACATACAGTGTATCAGGGAAACATGACCCCTGACCCCAAGAACCTGGAGAAATTACAAAAAGCACCGAGGCCACAAACCAAAAAAGATGTGAGGTCTTTTGTATCTTTATATGGATTTTATCAAAAATACATAAAGAACTTTAACTCTATTTGTGCACCGCTGACAGACTTAACTAGAAAAGGTCAACCTGAAAAAATCATTTGTTCAGCGCAGTGTGAATTGGCATACCAAGAGTTAAAAGATAAACTCACTAGCAAGCCGATATTGAAATTGCCTGATCTAAGTCAGGAATTTGTGGTGAGAACGGATGCGAGTAACATAGGATTAGGGGCCACTTTGTTACAGAGGTCCACCTCACAGGATGGAGAACTGAACCCAGTTGCTTACGCTAGCCGCAAGTTAAACAAACCAGAAAAAAATTACTCAACAAGTGAAAAAGAGTGTTTAGCATTGATCTGGGCCATAAAAAAGTTCCAAATTTATCTTTATGGTAGGTCATTTGTGGTGCAAACAGATCACCAGCCTTTAGTGTTCTTATCTCAGGCCAAGCATGAAAATGCACGTTTATTAAGGTGGTCTTTATTGATCCAACCTTATACATTTTCCATCGAATATTGTTTCGGAAAACGTGGGAGCGGATTTCCTGAGTAGACATCCTTGTGAGGCAAATCAGGAAAAACCTAGGGAATAGTACTTTGTTTACGCTAATTGTCTCACAGATAATAACTTGCAGTGAATGCATGTTTTAGGAAAGGAGGTGTGTAGTGAAATCTGTGAGAACTAACGCTTAATTCCACAGCACGTTCAATTTGCATACCGAAGTAAGGGCCTAAACGATTTGCCGCGGTTTAACATTAATACCATGACGGGCGTTCGAAAGACCCCCTTTTTCTCGACCCGCGTTCTGGACATATATTCACACGCTGGTTTTAGCAGACGATATATATATATACACACACGCAATGTGACGTGGCGCCGTAAGGTTAACGTCCGATAAGGTAGTTTAAAATAAAAGGAAAATTAAGGTTAACGTCCTATTTGTTTTTGAAAATGCCGTACTGAATTAAATAGGAGAGGGGAAGGAGTCCTTAATTTGAATATTTGAGGTCAGTTTTATTTGAAAAGGAACGCTATTCATTAAACAGTCTCTGATTGGCTGTAGTATAATAGACAAACGGTTGTATAAAACCAATTAGTAGTTGGTATTCGGGGCCACTTGTTAACTAAAATTTATACACTAAAGAAGTTGTTATAGACAAGGCAAGAGTACTGTCTTGGTTGCTAATTCTGCACAAGCAGCGATTTGGATTATGCCATATACCGCAATATTCAACTGTTTAGTGTGTAGATTTCTTTGATTGCGGTAAATATTGAAACCTTTATATTAACATTTATATTGTAATTTTTATCATTATTATGTATGCATTATTGAATTTGTATGAACCTTAAAGGGGAAACATTTATCTGGAGGGAAGGCAACATCACTCTGTGTTGTTTCACAGCGTTGTTAGGAACTGTATTAACCTGGTATAGAAAATCCAGACAGGCTTTCGGCCATATGGGGAGAAAATAAAATTAAATATTTATGATGAAAAGAAAAAGTTGTGTTATGACATAAGACCAGGAAGATCACTGGCCGTCTTCTTCAGCAAGTCACCGTGATTGTACATGACTTGATAGTATTAATGTAAAATGTTTCCTTTATCAAGGAAAATGTCAAACGGGGTTTGAAAGTTATTTATCCAGAAGGGGGTACCAACCAAATTGAGAACGTTAACTAATTGTTTAGTTACCATACTGATGTCTGATGATATTGCCATGTTAGAATAATGAAAGAGAGAGATTATTAGATGCTGAGTGGGACACATTTGTATTGTTCCAGAGTTTCATCTACGAGTGAAAGTGAGCCCAGGTGACCTAACACCTGTCCTTAAGTTCTGCAGTGAGGCCTAAATACTGAGTGTCTACACGGTGATTTACCTATAGAAGCAGAATCGTGTCTTGGCAGTGGAGACTGGCGTTTTATACATACTTCAAACAGCCTGGTTCCAGAGACCTCAGATAAGAATTGTCTGGGAAATTGATATCACAAACACTCCACTCTCTCAGTTTTCCCATAAGATAGGGTATCAGACTGTGAGGAACAAAAACGTTCAATAAACTTGTACCCTTTTCTAGGAGCAAGAAATACTTGACATTTTTCCAGCTTGAAACATATAAATAATTGTGGGATAAAACAGACTCAATGACAGTTGTAAAATAATTGGTTGTAAATAATTTCATTATCATGTTGAGTTGATTATTCCTGTGTCAGAAGAATAACTAGATACAGGAAAATAAATTATAAAAAAATAAGTTACATTCCAAACTTTACTCAGTGACTTGTTTAATCATTGTTTATTAGTAATAGGTGTAATTGTTGTCTTGTTCATACATTTCATCACATTGCATATACCCTAGACACTTGCTAGACAACATACACACACCAGTACACTTCAGTAGGGGAAGATGTATAATCGGGTGAGGTCGTGGTGGAAGCAGACAGGTACCCTGTAAACTTATTTATATTTAATAAACCTCAGGGACTTTTATAGCTGACCTCACACCAGATACCATTAATATAATATTGAAACCAATACTAACAACTAATTCACCACACGCCCTCTTGCATGTTGTGAGAGACGACTAATCCGAGTTTCCAACCCAGTACCTTCGCCGCGAGAGACCAGCGCTATAGCCACTCTTACTTGTCGTTATGAACATTAGTTATTATTAGCTGCTTACATGACACTATAGTTAATTATATTTTAGTGAGACAAGCTGATGAAACGTTCTTTGTCTAGAGAAAACATTAGGAAAAAAGGGGCAGGGGGCTCAAAGAAGCAGTTATCCAAACTAACCTCAGAAGTTATCAATACAATAATTCCCGCCGTAAGTACTTCGGTCGGTCGGTCGGTCAGTCACATTTTGCACACCGTCATTTGCGCACTTTTTATATTTTCGAGAGAGCACATTAACTTTCAACCACAGCTAAGGGGGGTGCAACTGTGGTTGAAAGTTAGACAATAATTGTATTGTTTCCCCTTATATGTACTCTCCCGAAAATAGAAAAAGTGCGCAAATGAAGGTGTGCATGAGCAGTTTGATTATGGAAAGAAGCCAACAACACAATTGATAAACAGTACATGAACTGGAGTTTCGTCAAACTTCAAACGTTCTCAGAGGCAGTAATCGACCATGGCTTCTCAGAGGCAATAAGTCGACCAGGGCAAGATTTTAAAAGATGCATGAACAATTACGAGACATGTTGTCACAAAAGAAATGTTAGTTATTTAGTCAATTTACGGTCCATTAGATCATTATCACTGCTCCACGTGTCATTTAGATAAAGTTACTCCATGTCTTCATATTTAATACGTCCATATAATTTTCACTACAAATATCTAATGACGGTCGCCTGCAATAAAATGACCACAGTGGTGATAGTACCGTCTGTAATATACATGCAACAGAAACAACACACTATAATTAATAACATGTCAATGTTGACGGGTTAATGCTAGTAAATAAATATTTATTCATGATAAGGAACGCCTAGTCAATTTTGCATGCGTGTTATTTTTTTTTTTATCCATGGCTTTTGGAACAAGTTCGGAGGATTTCGCTTTCAGAATCACTCAAGCGAGACTCAGTCGCCATCAGTCACCAGTCACTGCATGAAAATTGTTCGGGCGTTGCTGTCGGATTCTGTTGCAAGCCTGTATATTGCCATACAAGTGAAATTGTGTGATTAAATAAAAATCATTTTCAGATACAACTGGAGCAGCACGGCTCATTCAAATTTACCAAGACCCAGAAAAATCAATAATTGGATAAACGGTTGGCGAGGAGTTGTGATTATATATATATATATATATATATATATATATATATATATATATATATATATATATATATATATATATATATATATATATATATATATATATATATATTGTAAAGACCTTGAAGGATGTTACAGGACAAGAAGGTCTAGCAAAGCATCTGTGATGTCATTTTCGACGACTTTGCTTCTGCGCTGGCGTACTAGCACTCGTGTCCAGGCATTGTTTATAAAATATATTGACCAGGTCGTAGGCTATATCTCAGCGAATATATAACGCATATAAGTGAAATTGTGTGTGTGAATTTGAAATGGTATACACCCTATGAATTAAATTTTTCATTAAAATGCGGCCATTGGTTTTAATTTTCGTTTCTTTGCGATATAATATCAAAATTCTACTTGCCAACACACATCACACCCACATATTGAAATGTCTACAGTAAATTATACGACCTCATATGCACATGATTGGTTTATCAAACAATTGGCATGATTTTAGCGTGAAATTGCGTGAAATTTCACTTCTTGAACATAAAAACAGTTTATATCCGGTGTTACGCACACATTGTCTATCAGTGGTGTGTCTACAAAAAGTATTGTGTGGTTAAGTAGGAAAAATGAGTCTGCGAGTACATTTTATGACATTACAGCAAATCACAAATAGGATTTTTAAGTATTTCTGCAATGAAGCTACTCGAGGAAAACTATATCATTCTATTTCAAACCCACAAAAGAGGACTATTCATGCCTTGGGGATAAGCAAACGAGCATTGCACCACTGGATAGCGACATCTGAAATTTCTAATTCCAGTGTTTTACACACGAAAATTAGGCCAAGAATGGTGGATAATTTTGACAGAGAATTGATCCGCAGGGAAATTTGCAATATGTTTCACAATAATGAGGCAGTGACTTTAAGGAAATTGAAAATTTGGTTAAGAAAGAATAATGACATTGATATTTCCAAATCTACGCTATGGAGGGCTATTAGGAGTTTGGGATTCACTTTTAGAAAATATGTTGGTGGTAGAAACCTTATTTGTGAGAAGCCTCATGTAGTTGCAATGAGAAGCAAATATTTACGCGAGGTCAGAGAAATGAGAAGATATTGTTATGATTTTGTGTATTTAAATGAAACTTGGATCAATGCGCACCACAGTAATGAACGAGAATGGCAATCATCTGATGGGACAGCTAAGAGACTAGTACCAAGCAGCAAAGGACAGCGCCTAATAATTGCACATGCAGGAAGCAACCATCATGGGCTTCTAAATAATACTGAACTCAAATTTGTTTCAAAATCCACAGATAATAGGGATTATCATACAGAGATGAATGGCAAGATATTTCAAGATTGGATTGTGAATCATGTACTTCCTTCATTGGATAGACCGTCGTGTTTGATAATGGACAATGCTTCATATCACAACGTTGTGGCACCAGAAGATAAAGTTCCTAATTCATCAAGTACTAAAGATGTAATAAAGATTTGGCTGACCAAAAACAACATTCCATTCAACGAAATGTCCATGAAGCCTGAATTACTTGGAATTGTAAAAAAGACACAGCATACAAAGATATTTCACATAGACAAGGCAATCCATGAACATGGTCATAGATGTTTAAGATTGCCTCCTTACCATTCTCACTTAAACCCAATAGAATTAGTCTGGGCTAAAATTAAGGAACAGGTAGCAACAGAAAATAGAATCAGAGACATCTGATTATGATTCGGATGAAATTTAATTTCTTTAAAGATGACCTTACCGTTATTTACAAGCACAGTAGAGGAGCAACGTTCCATTATGATATTTATGAACCGCAAAGTGGTGATACCTATTGAAATAATTAGATGAATGAAGGTCCAGTTTGGTAGCGCACTAAATGTGAATGACAAACAATGTCACGAGTATCTCGCATGCAGATCATTTAAGAAATCATCTTCAACAGGTATTCATATGCAAACGTGATGGCCACATTATTGTAATAGTAGACACGCCTATGCCTAATCATTTCACAGAATCTGTGACTGAAGTGGTAAAATTTCTTTTCTCGATACACAATAATTAGTATGCCGACAAAGATCAAAGGATTTCATTCGTTTATGGGAACTAGACAAGATGCACAGATATAAAGTATATATTTGTTGGGTCTAACCCAATATAACATCGTATGCAAAAAATGGCATTAATACGTTGGACGGTTAATCAGATAATTACTCGTACATTTGTTTGAGGGAAAAGCTAGTGAAACGTGCTACAGCTACGTTTTTGCTCTTGTGACAGTTTTAAAATCCCCTGAAAGCTGCTAATCGCAAATATGAGTTTGTTTGCCACCAAGCTGTGTTTGAACCCTATAAATCCTATATATAAAATCCCAGATTTTTCTGTCAGTGAGTAACGCTAAGGGATGCAACTTTGGTTGAAAGTTAGACATAAATTGTATTGTTTCCCTTATATGTATTCTCCCGAAAATAGTAATACTTACCAAAGAAGAATGCACAAATGATGGTGTGCACAAAAAATTTTATAGAATGTGTTATCCCGTATACAGACATTGGTATCCTCGCTGCTGCTACGTAGTTTGTGTACTGTGGTGGTGCACAGTGGTTTAAAAAAAATACTTTTGAATAAGTAAAATTGCCGTTAGGTATTGGTGCTTTTGAATTTAATTCCCGACGGGCTTTTACACTGGTGTATTTATGTTATGTAATATAATTCTATTGACTTTGCGGCCCCCCCCCCCCCCCCCTCCCCAACATTTCACCACTGATTTACGCGCGGTCGGCGACACTATTGATTTCGAGGCTGGAAATAATAATGAATGGCTTTCATGTGAGAAACACAAACGTGCTTCAAACGTTTTGGTAAATGATGTTTGTTTAAAGAGAACATTTTGGAGTTTCGTTAAAGTGAAACATACATGTGTTTTTCTGATAGGTCTAATAGTTAATTTTATGTTGTTACCATGAGTTTAATGAAGAGATTCACCAAAAGACCAGCGTTGAAGCTTTTTACATGTGGTTCAATCGCTGATAGTAAGTCAGTTAACACTGTTAGATTTTAGGGGTTTTGTTTATTCCCACCAACCAAAATTTAAAAAAAAAAACGACTCAAAGTCAGCAATGTAGACACTTAGAAATGTACAGTACATGATATTAGCCGACCAGTTATAGCAGAGGAAATATTTCAACTTAGTACGTATCTAAATAATAAAGGCAGCACAGTACTGTTAGCATGGACTCCATCACATGTGGGAATAGAAGGAAATGAGACTGCAGACAAGAAGGGAAAAAATAGTGAGGGAAGAAGCACTGCACACAAAATAGACTTAGACGAAATGTAAATAAAAAGCCTAATAAAAAATATTATTACAAAGGAATAGAGGATTGCAAATAAAGCTTGAAAGGCAGACGCGCCCAGCAATTGCTGAAAACTCCAACACGGACATATCAAATATCCAGAAAGCCAAATGTACCCTGCAGTGTGATGAGTAAATAAATAAATAGTACACAAAGATATGTCTGAGGCACACCGTGAGAAATAAAGAAGTAGAAGGCTAGACAGCAGAAAAACAACAGACGTGATAGGCTTACTAGCTATCGAACCCAGGACCTTCCGGACGACACCACCGCCTAGGTACGGAAGCGAATCGTTAAAATCCTCTGTGACGAGTACCTCAAACATACCTTTGTGTATTATTTATTTACTGTTCACGGGCCTAGGGTTTCCCCTCCTTATTTGCTTAAACCTGCAGTAGGAAGCTGCTTAGATTGTAAGTAAGGTTTAAAAAAAAGGCAAAGGCTAATGTTACATGCCCATTGAGGCATATTGAAAATATAGTGTTTGTGACGGTATTGCCTCCCCTGCTTTGCAGTAGTGGTCCAACAATGACCAAAACTCAAGAGTATCTAATATAGGCTTCAATGGAGTCTATTTGTACACAAGATTACTCTTGGCAGAAATGTAGATAGAAGAGTAGTAAAGCTTCTATCACATGATAGTCTTCTCAAGAAATTCAGGTAAGCGAAAACAATGCTGGCTGTCGCTAAGCACGTTAATTCTGTAATCTGCCGACCACTTTTGTGAAGAATTCAAGCACGTATTTATCAGCTCGTTAAGCCTCTACCCCTGATTTACTCAGTGGAATTCTCTTATTCAAGTATAGCTCTGTTTAGAATGTGTGTAGTAATTGACTGAGACAAACATGCAGTAACTTTAAAATGATCAAAGTAAAGTTAAATTTGTAACATTACAAATAACAAAATTTAATAATCACTTTAGTTGTAACAGTTTGAAAATAATTTGAATAGTTATGGGTAAAGAAAAGCTATCATCCTCGTATTTGGGGATTGCGAAAAGGGTTAAGAAGTTCGGGGGCAGCATATGTTTGAACTTAGCTGCCAATGACGGTTCTGTCTTTTCACACTGATCACTCGTCTCTGGTCAAGGTTGTCGGGTGTAGCTCGTCTCCAAGAAACTTCAAGGAAAGTCTACACAGTGTGTCCTTCGTCTTAAAGCGTAGGCCACTGATCCCGTCTTGTTCCAGAAATAGTACGTTCTGCTGGTACCACCAATAACTGTGCTAGAAGAATAGAAAAGAACGCTCTTCTGAGTATGGCGTTCTCCGACACACAGTTATGTGTCCCCCTCTTCTATTTCACCATCCCGCTTAACTCAGAGTTTACCCTCGATGAGAATTAAATTTAATCCCTCGGGATAAAACTTCCTTAACATTTAAAGTTAATAGCGTTAGCTTTACATTACATTTAAATGAAAAGGCTAAACGTACAGATAGAATATGTTTTACATTTACATCTCCACTGTTTGAAAAGTGTTCGCAATATAAATTCATTTATGTTTTCTTTATATTTACACTTATGGAAAAGTTTGAAACTTCTATTAATTAAAATGCATATTTTCCCATGGACATTTACACTGGTTTAAAGCGTGATACCTTACATTAATTTTAAAGTGAATATGTTTATAGGGACATTTACACGGCTTTGAAAATGTAAGTCTTATGCTTAGAATGTACATCATTTCTTTTCATCTTTCCCTCCCTGCTCCATAGGGAACCTGGAACTACTTTATGCTTTTAGTTCTCCTTACGAAACTAGCAATAAAGCAATCACCAGCCCGTGCAGTGGTGGTTCATGAATCATCATTCTATACTCTGAGGTTGCCAGCCTCAAATGACTTCGACATCCAATAGCGAGTTTCACACAATAAAATTCACATGGTAATTTATATATACATATTTGGTTTGTTCACATGTTAGTAATAAAATATGAAAAGTAAATCACAACGTACGCCAATCCTGGCTACAGACTTGTCGCACAGATGAATAAACGAGACGAATCTTCTCTTACACGTGTCTGGGATTTCTTTTAATTTTACAGTAGATTACCCCGTCTGACTCCGTGTTTCTTCAATTTCCTAGTCCCGGTTGTTCCTTATTAAAATGTGAAAGAGATTTCCTGTGCTTTATAAGTCTTATCTGGTTCTCCAATAAAAGGTCCAGATAACAATTAGGAATTATGAATCTGGTTCTTCCTCTGGCGAAGGTCTGATGTCTTGGCGAGCGTGCTAATCATAGAGAAATAAAACTGTGAAATTGTCAGCCTATATTCCCTCTAATGATGTTATGTATCTAATCAGAAAGATCCAATCATTTCAAATTATGCAGGATAGGCGGTGATATTTCAAAATAGTCCCACGTGAAATAAGGTGCGTGCCTGCAAAGGTCACGTATTACCATATATGGACATCTGTTGCCTTGTATACACTCTCACACACACATTTGTAAACTCATATTGTCGAAAATGTAATAAATCCATGATTACTTTTTAACCAAGGACCGGAAGCAATTACATCACATTTGTCTGCCCACAGGTGTCACACAGACGGTAATCTCGTTATCTGTCGTATGAGTGTGCAAACCTCGGGTCTTATCTGTGAATTAAGCCGATAGCGCAGACCGATGTAAGAGTTAGTCGGCCGCGCCTATAACCACAAATCTGGGTAGCACAAATGTGATATTTATCACCTACAGGGTGATTTGATAAAATCAGATATCTGCTACTTAGCAGAAAAATAAATAAATAAATAAATAAATAAATAAATAAATAAATAAAGAAAGAAAGAAAGAAAGAAAGAAAGAAAGAAAGAAAGAAAGAAAGAAAGAAAGAAAGAAAGAAAGAAAGAAAGAAAGAAAGAAAGAAAGGTGCGATAATTGACAGCACCTAATAGAAATCAGTACCACAAATGTACGGATACTGCCTGTCGTGGAACGAGTTGTGTAAATCCACTACTTTGTAAAATCCCTATGTCGAGAGCCCAGCCAATCAACGCACAGTTGCTGAGCCGGAATAAATTACAAGAAGTTACGCCAGGAAAAAAACTTAAGCCCTGTTTTTTTCGGATGTGGGTCGCGGCCATCTTGTTCACGCAAGATGGCGGAAGAAAACTGAATAAAATTAGGCTGTACGAGCATAAGACGAAACTGCAGGCAACCAATCAGCTTGCTCCGCCAGGAACCAACCAAACGCTTTCCTTAACCAGTAGAAGTTAATTTACCTGCCTATATAATCGGGCGAGATTTTATGCTAAGACACGCAACACCAGACACGAAGCCAGAGATACCGACTGACTGAAGAGGAGCTGTCACCTTGATTTATAGCTTACCTGAGGGCATTGACCTGCAGCCTGCTTCACTGAGTCGAGTCAAAACCTGGCCGGTTTAAAATCTTAGAGGGTAAATATAATTCACTATAAACTGGTAGGAAAATAGGTACAGCAGGTATATAATGTTAGTATTTGTTGTGTGTCATTTATACTACCTACTCCTGTATATATTTTATATATTTTGGTTCAATATGAACATATCAGGTTACTGATTGTATTTTGGGGGAATTAGGTATAATGATTGTATTTCCTAATATGATTGAATAGACGAAGACTAATAGGACTCATACTTCAATCTATTGTCTCCTATAACTTCAGTCTATTGTCTCAGATAACTCCAAAATGAAATATAACCAATACAGTCCTTGTTAGGACTCAACCTATTGTCTTCTATAACTTCAATCTATTTTCTCAGACCAACTGCAATATAACCAAAACAGTCCTTGTTAGGACTCAATCTATTGTCTCCTATAACTCATTCTATTGTCTCACATAACTTCAGTCTATTATCTCAGATAAAACCAACTGCAATATAACCAAAACAGTCCTTGTTAGGACTCAATCTATTGTCTCCTATAACTCAATCTATTGTCTCCTATAACTTCAGTCTATTATATCAGATAAAACCAACTGAAATATAACCAAAACAGTCCTTGTTAGGACTCAATCTATTGTCTCCTATAACTCAATCTATTGTCTCACATAACTTCAGTCTATTATCTCAGATAAAACCAACTGAAATATAACCAAAAGTCCTTGTTAGGACTCAATCTATTGTCTCATCTAACATCAATCTATTGTCTCCTATAACTCCCACCTGATATATCACCAAACAGTCCTCGTCTCATATACTCCTATCATAAGAACATAACAATATTGTTAGGATATATGTTACCAGCTTGTATAGCACTTGTCAGAGAGGGCCTGGTATATTATTCTTCTTCTTCCGTCCCTAGCCACCGACCGTCAAAGCAGTCAGTGGCCATTACGCCTAGTGGCGTCTTAGGGCAACAGCAGATAGGTTTTCTTTGCCATTGTTTCCCATCACGCCTAGTGGCGTCTTTAGGGCAACGGCAAATCAACCCATTTGCTGTTGTTTCCGTAATCGAAGTGACTGGCAAACGGGTGATCAGCCCGTTGTGTATATTATAGGGGGAAGGAAATGGTTGTATCACACCTAGGTGTACATATTATTGGATTTATTCATGTATTGAATTTATATTATTGGATTTATTCATGTATTGAATTTATATTATTGGATGTATTCATGTATTGAATTTATATTATTGGATGTATCCATGTATTAATTTATCAGAAAGAATGTTTTGCAAGTAGACACCTGTCTTGTCTCGCTATTGCTAACTCATACTGAGCCATGTTGTCATTCATCCTACATGCAGACATCTGAGACACGCTCATTTCACCCACACTAGAAATAGATGGGCTTGAGGACAGAAATTAGCCCCTATTTTTGCTTGTTACAGGTTTTATTCGTGTCATCAAACCTGAGGTCGTATGTCGTGTCAATCCAGCTGCCTGGAACGTCGCAGGAGCACAGTGATTGCACAGGATCAACCTCTTTAGTCCCCCTCAGTCTTGGGTGGGCTAACGAAACGACCATCAGCGGGTGTTTTGTGTCAACCAAACCAAGAAGGACAGAACTTTTGAGAGATGAGTACACATTAGTACCATTTCCGTCGGCAATTGTGAGCATTTAAGTCAATGAAGAAAACGTGAATTAGCGTAGCAAGAGACAATAATAAGATCATAGTGGATAAACTATACGTAATTAACAGCATAGCTAATAATTGTTATAGACGTAATTAACAGCACAGCTGAAACCTGTACTATAATTGAATAACAGCACAGCTGATATAATTTTTGTTCCTATAATTGGAAAACTTGTTGTAATATATTTATATATCTATATTTGTAAATCATTTGTAAACTTACAAATTCATTACATTCCATTTTTCAACATTCACCCTTCAGCACAAGAGTAGATAGTGTTTATACTAAATAAATAATAAGGAAATTGTATTTGAACGACTTGTCAATTTTATCATTGTTAAGTAAAATCTGTTTCCTTGTTTTTTAATATCACAGTTAGTTACACAGCGGAGGTGGCACTTTATGTCGGTCTCCTCTCTACTATTGTTTCGAAATCATATCATTCACAGCCGTAACTAATTTGTGATACCAGCAGTCCACTCAGACACTGGGACTTCACCATTTTCTGCAGAGATACTGGGACTTCACCATTTTCTGCAGAAATTCTATTTCTGTAATTGTCAGTACTATACTGATCTTAAAGCCAAATAAAAACCTCTCGCCACACTGGGGGCTCGTTCCTGGGATATTTCTGTATATCTATTCATCAATCTACACTCTATCTTGTGCCACCCATAGATAACATAAGGAAATTTTTTTTTGAGAAATTCAATAATAGAATTTTTTATTGTTTTCTTAGGAGGAGTACCATTTAGTACTCAGTAAATAGTTGATGCTCACAAAGTTTCACGGAAATTATTTGTTCATTTAATTAATTAAGTTTAATTACAATAATTTGGTTATAGTAAATTTACATACCCTCTCTAAGTAACGCCATGGCTGATCTAGTGAAGTTCAGAACTGCGATCATGCAGATGGGTAAGGAATTAAATATTACAGGTGATGCTCTCACTCAGTATGTCACAACAGAAGTGGACAAACATATGGATAGGGAAGAAAGAAAGTTGCAGTTAGAGACTGAAGCAAGGAAATTAGAGGCTGATAGAGAAGCAAAGAATTTAGAGGCTGAAGAAAGGCTGTTGCAAGCGGAAGCTGAGAGAGAAGCCAAAAGACTGGAATCTGAGAGAAAAACCAAAAGATTAGAAATTGAAGCCAAGAAATGGGAGGCTGAAAATGAGGAAAGGAAATTACAAGCAGAGAGAGACCATCAGTTGAGATTAAAAGAGCTTGAAATTCAGGCAAATACTGGCAATAATGGTGGTAGCTCACCTCACTCTGAGAGTAGCTCCAGCCAGAGCACCTTAAGTGGGGCCATGAATTTTCATCTGGACCCATTTGTTGAGAAAGAAGACGCCATTGAGTCGTACCTGGATAGATACGACAGACTTGCCACTACCTATGGCTTAGGGAAAAAAAAGTGGAGTCTTAAACTATCTCAGGGATTGAGAGGTGTGGCCTACGATGTATATTTGAAGCTCTCAAGAGATGACCAGGAAGATTACGAAATCCTGAAGCAGGCACTGCTTGTGAGATATGAAAAGAACTCAGAATCGTATAGAAAGAAATTTCGAACAGCTAAACTTCTTCCATGAGAAAACTATCACCAATTCTCTGCTAGATTGGAAACCTATTTGGAAAAATGGAGTAGTTTAGGAAAGTGTCAGGATCTGAAAGAAATGATAATGATGGAGCAAGTGAAAGAGTCCATGCCTCAAGAAATGAGGAAGTTTATCATGGAAGAAGGAGCAGAGAGATTGGAAGATATTGTAACTGTTGCTGAGAGATATCAAGCAGCTCAGGCAGAATTATTAGGAAATAAGAAGAAGCAGGGTGAAAACTTCAAATCATCACAAAACTATACCAAATATGAACAAAAGGACCATACCACAAGGAACAAACAAAGATTTGACCAAAAGGACAAAAACCCTCTAAGATCGGATAAGACACCTTACCGGAAGGAAGGAAAGTGGTGTAACACTTGTCTAATGAGTAACCACAATACTGCGGACTGCAGAAGGAAGAATCCTCCTCATCATGCTGCATGTCTTACAACAGGGAATCAGGGAAGGAAGGAAATGGCAGTAAGTCAGAAAGACTTCCATCATCCCCCTGTCTGTGAGGAAGTGACCGTGAATGGCACTCAAGTACTGTGTTTATATGACACAGGATTGGACTTTGATTCAGTTGTGTGCTCTTCTCTAGTGAGTCCTGACCAGATAACCACAGAAAGTGGAAATCAGAGGACCGATCAAGGGAGCAAGAACCATGACACTACCCATAGCTCGAATCAACATAAGATCTCGCTATGTGGAAGGAGAAATCAAAGCAGCCTAGATGGACGACCCTATTTACCCTTTGATTTTGGGGTGTAGGTATGTTTTCCTTGGAGAACCTATAAAACCGGTAGGTATGGCAACAGTCCAGACCAGGGAAAGCTCCAGGAAAATGGAGGAGAATCCTATCAATACTCATCCAGAAGAGATGAAAAAGGCTCAAGCAGCAGACAGCACATTAAAGCCTTGTTTTGGCAAATTGATTAAAGCACATAACCCTCCAGAGAAAGGAGACTTGTATATGAAGAATGGCCTACTATACAGAAAAGCTGGAACAGGACCTAAAGGGCATGGACAGCTTGTAGTGCCAAAATCTTACAGGGAGAAGGTTATGACGCTAGGACATGCTATACCCTTCAGTGGACATATGGGAATAGGGGCCACTGGACAAAGGATAGCCTGTCACTACTTTTGGCTAGGAATTACAGAGGACATAAAAATATATGTAAGATCCTGTCCAGAATGCCAAAGAGTAGCTCCTAAGCATAGGACTGCACCAGCAACACTGGGAGAAATGCCTATTATGGGAACCCCGTTTGAACGTGCTGCAGTAGATATTGTTGGACCCCTCACTAGGACCAAGAAGAGAAATGCTTACATCTTAACCTTGGTTGATACTTGCTCTATGTGGGGAGAAGCAGTGGCCATGTCAGCTATAGATTCAAAGCACGTGGCAGAGGCCCTGTTGACAATATTTACCCGATTAGGTTTCCCGCATCGGATATTGACTGACAATGGGTCTCAGTTTAAGGGAAAGCTAACACAAGAAGTATTCAGGATATTTCAAGCCAGGCACTATCATTGTAGTCCCTACCATGCCCAAGGGAACGGTCAAGTAGAGCGGTTCAATGGTACGCTAATTTCAATCCTTAGAAAGCTGGCGAGTGAAAAACCAGATACTTGGGATACATACTTACCCGCAGCACTATTTGCATATAGGGAAGTACCCCACAATTCAACTAGATTGGCTCCAGCTACATTGTTGTTTGGAAGACCAATAAAAGGTCCACTGGAAGCATTGCTGCGGACATGGACTGATGAAAAGGCAGAGAAAACGGTGACTTTCTCATACCAGTACGTCAACGAGTTGACATCTCGATTGAAAGCAGGTTGGAAACTGGCCAATGATAACTTAAGACAGGCCAGGAGGAAGCATGCTGCCTACTACAACAAAAAAGCAAAGGATAGGGAACTGGAGGTGGGTGAAAAGGTGTTATTACTGTTGCCAAACAGCAATAATAAATTGCAGATTGGATGGCAGGGACCCTATGTCATACTGGAGAAACTTTCTAGGACAAATTATAAGATTGACAAGAAAGGAAAGGAGAACGTATATCATGTCAATCTTCTTAAAAAATACTATGACAAGGAATCATCAGAAGTTGCACATATCATGACCCTAGCCATTGCAACAGAAATGCACGGTGAACCACATCATTCTATGGAGTATCCACTCACAACTACATAGGATTATGTTCAAGTAAATATTAGTGAACATTTAACTCCAGAGCAGAAGAAGAGGGTTCAGAAAGTGTTGGAAACCCATGCTGATGTGCTCACAGATAAGCCAGGTCGTACGAATCTGTTAGAGTACGACATGAAGGTTACAGACCCTACCCCAGTATGCATGAGAACATACCCTATACCCTATGCGAAAGCCCAAGCACTAAGGGAGGAAGTTGATTATCTGTTGAAGGAGAAAATTATCTCGAAGTCAGACTCTCCCTATAGCTCAAGTGTGGTGCTATTAAGAAAACCGAGTGGTGAACACAGGTTATGTATTGACTACCGGAAGCTTAATGCGATCACAGAATCTCAGGTGGACCCATTACCTGACACCAACCAGCTGTTCTCTACACTGAGTAAGGCTAGGTATTTATCGAAGGTAGATCTAAGCAAGGGATACTACCAAATACCAGTGAAACCAGAAGTTGGGAAAATGCTGGCATTTAGTACATCAGACGGACACTACGAGTTTAATGTACTACCCTTTGGGCTGAAAAATGCTCCAAGTATCTTTTCAAGAATGATGAGGAAATTGTTGGAACCTCTACAAAATCCCCATATCACTAACTTTATGGATGACATTCTTGTTGCTACAAACACATTTGAAGAGCATATAGTAGCGCTCTCCATGTTGTTTGACAGACTGAGAGAAACTGGATTGACTGCACGTCCAACCAAGTGCTATATCGGTTGTAAGGAGTTGGAATTCCTAGGTCACACTATTTCTACAGGTCATATGTCTCCTGACCCAAAGAATATAGAGAAGTTAAAGAAGGCACCCAGACCTCAAACGAAGAAAGATGTGAGATCATTCGTGTCATTATGTGGGTTCTATCAGAAGTACATACCCCACTTTAACTCTCTGTGTGCACCATTAACTAACTTAACGAAGAAAGGACAGCCTGATAAAATCCAATGGAATGCTGATTGTGAAAAAGCTTACACAGAGCTAAAAGCAAAACTCACCAGCAAACCAATCCTTACGCTACCCGATATCACACAGGAATTTGTATTAAGGACGGACGCTAGCAGTATAGGTATTGGTGCAACTCTCTTGCAGAAATCAAAAGCCCTGCCGGAGGAACTTTTACCAGTCGCCTACGCCAGTAGGAAGCTGAATGCAGCTGAGTTGAACTACTCGACCATAGAGAAAGAATGTTTGGCTCTAATTTGGTCCATCGACAAATTTTCACCTTACCTGTATGGGACACACTTCATTGTCCAAAGCGATCATCAGCCTTTAACATTCTTGGCTGCATCTAAAAAGTTAAATTCGAGATTGTTAAGGTGGAGTCTGCTTCTGGCGCCTTATTCCTTTACCGTGAATTACATTCCGGGAAGAGACAATGTAGGAGCTGATTTTTTAAGTCGACACCCTATTACTCTGGAAGGACAGACGCAAAAGGATTAACTACAGCAGGTGTTTACACTTCAGCCATGACAGGTCACAGCTAGGAAAGGATGGGGCTATGTCGTGGAACTAGTTGTGTAAACCCACTACTTTGTAAAATCCCTATGTCGAGAGCCCAGCCAATCAACGCACAGTTGCTGAGCCTGAATAAATTACAAGAAGTTACGCCAGGGAAAAAACTTAAGCCCTGTTTTTTTCGGATGTGGGTCGCGGCCATCTTGTTCACGCAAGATGGCGGAAGAAAACTGAATAAAATTAGGCTGTACGAGCATAAGACGAAACTGCAGGCAACCAATCAGCTTGCTCCGCCAGGAACCAACCAAACGCTTTCCTTAACCAGTAGAAGTTAATTTCCCTGCCTATATAATCGGGCGAGATTTTATGCTAAGACACGCAACACCAGACACGAAGCCAGAGATACCGACCGACTGAAGAGGAGCTGTCACCTTGATTTATAGCTTACCTGAGGGCATTGACCTGCAGCCTGCTTCACTGAATCGAGTCAAAACCTGGCCGGTTTAAAATCTTAGAGGGTAAATATAATTCACTATAAACTGGTAGGAAAATAGGTACAGCAGGTATATAATGTTGGTATTTGTTGTGTGTCATTTATACTACCTACTCCTGTATATATTTTGGTTCAATATGAACGTATCAGGTTACTGATTGTATCTTGGGGGAATTAGGTATAATGATTGTATTTCCTAATATGATTGAATCGACGAAGACTAATAGGACTCATACTTCAATCTATTGTCTCCTATAACTTCAGTCTATTGTCTCAGATAACTCCAAACTGAAATATAACCAAAACAGTCCTTGTTAGGACTCAACCTATTGTCTTCTATAACTTCAATCTATTTTCGCAGACCAACTGCAATATAACCAAAACAGTCCTTGTTAGGACTCAATCTATTGTCTCCTATAACTCAATCTATTGTCTCACATAACTTCAGTCTATTATCTCAGATAAAACCAACTGCAATATAACCAAAACAGTCCTTGTTAGGACTCAATCTATTGTCTCCTATAACTTCAGTCTATTATCTCAGATAAAACTAACTGACATATAACCAAAACAGTCCTTGTTAGGACTCAATCTATTGTCTCCTATAACTCAATCTATTGTCTCACATAACTTCAGTCTATTATCTCAGATAAAACCAACTGAAATATAACCAAAACAGTCCTTGTTAGGACTCAATCTATTGTCTCATCTAACATCAATCTATTGTCTCCTATAACTCCCACCTGATATATCACCAAACAGTCCTCGTCTCATATACTCCTATCATAAGAACATAACAATATTGTTAGGATATATGTTACCAGCTTGTATAGCACTTGTCAGAGAGGGCCTGGTATATTATAGGGGGAAGGAAATGGTTGTATCACACCTAGGTGTACATATTATTGGATTTATTCATGTATTGAATTTATATTATTGGATTTATTCATGTATTGAATTTATATTATTGGATGTATTCATGTATTGAATTTATATTATTGGATGTATCCATGTATTAATTTATCAGAAAGAATGTTTTGCAAGTAGACACCTGTCTTGTCTCGCTATTGCTAACTCATACTGAGCCATGTTGTCATTCATCCTACATGCAGACATCTGAGACACGCTCATTTCACCCACACTAGAAATAGATGGGCTTGAGGACAGAAATTAGCCCCTATTTTTGCTTGTTACAGGTTTTATTCGTGTCATCAAACCTGAGGTCGTATGTCGTGTCAATCCAGCTGCCTGGAACGTCGCAGGAGCACAGTGATTGCACAGGATCAACCTCTTTAGTCCCCCTCAGTCTTGGGTGGGCTAACGAAACGACCATCAGCGGGTGTTTTGTGTCAACCAAACCAAGAAGGACAGAACTTTTGAGAGATGAGTACACATTAGTACCATTTCCGTCGGCAATTGTGAGCATTTAAGTCAATGAAGAAAACGTGAATTAGCGTAGCAAGAGACAATAATAAGATCATAGTGGATAAATTATACGTAATTAACAGCATAGCTAATAATTGTTATAGACGTAATTAACAGCACAGCTGAAACCTGTACTATAATTGAATAACAGCACAGCTGATATAATTTTTGTTCCTATAATTGGAAAACTTGTTGTAATATATTTATATATCTATATTTGTAAACCATTTGTAAACTTACAAATTCATTACATTCCATTTTTCAACATTCACCCTTCAGCACAAGAGTAGATAGTGTTTATACTAAATAAATAATAAGGAAATTGTATTTGAACGACTTGTCAATTTTATCATTGTTAAGTAAAATCTGTTTCCTTGTTTTTTAATATCACAGTTAGTTACACAGCGGAGGTGGCACTTTATGTCTGTCTCCTCTCTACTATTGTTTCGAGATCAGATCATTCACAGCCGTAACTAATTTGTGATACCAGTAGTCCACTCAGACACTGGGACTTCACCATTTTCTGCAGAAATTCTATTTCTGTAATTGTCAGTACTATACTGATCTTAAAGCCAAATAAAAACCTCTCGCCACACTGCCATAGATAACCAAAGATCGATAGAGGTCGCCCCGTTTCGTCACAGTGTTAGACCCATATTTTTGACCATACGGCACATTAGGGGTGATGTGGTCAGCATCTCGCCCGCCGCCTTTAACCTTCCCACAGTTGCTCTGGTATCCAATTCATGAAGCCGGGTGGACCCCAGAGCCGATTGCGGTTTTAAAAAATCGAACCATGGACCACTGAGCTCGGAAGACAGTGCACTTACCACTGCTGTATGCGCTACTGCAGCAGATTGCAAGTAGGTACAGGATATTCTATACTCGACGAATCACACTGCGTAACATTCTAGAGAAAAATACCATAGCCCACGACCTGCTAACATGTAAGAAATACAAACAACAAAGAAAATCACGCATAGAATACTTAAACGCACAATACTCCCAAACAACACCACCATGGGTAGATAACTGTACCGAAAATTCACCTCCTCAGAGAGCTGCTCGGTATAGTAAAGTTTTTTTTTATCCCTCCCTTTTAAAAAAAATAAGGAAATCCGTTTAAATAGTGACCCAAAAATTAATGTTAAGGGAAACAATAAAATGAATGTCTAACTTTCATTACCAAAAGACATTGCGTCCCCTCTAGGGGACAAGCTGACAGACGTTCAAAAATATAGATTAGATAGAGAAAAGAGAATATCAGTTTTATAGGACCAGTTTCTTTTTCCTGAGAAAAGAAAACACGTAAATACCATTTGTGAGTACATGGCACCAATGACGGTTTAAAACCGCTGGTTGAAAATGTTGACACCATCCACAGTTCAACACCTGAATGTATGAAGGCATTTCATACATGGTCCAAACACCCAGAACGCAAAGGTAATTTATTTCAGGACATACGCCCAAATATAACCGACGGACCTAGTGTCTATGTTGAACAGACGCTCGCCTCGCCAGAACGAGACTAAATTGTATTTTTAAAATAATGAATCAGGGATAACGGAAGGTAGAAATGCTGTGCTTGTGGAATGAGCAAGTGGACTAATCTTCATCTTACATTTTGAACCAACTTTTAAGAAATTGACCCGTTTCGTAATGTGAATGTGTGACAAAAGGCAGAAGTTCGTTAAAAACAAACAAGTGTTTGCTGCCAGCAGGAAACCACAGCAAACAGCGCTCTTATTGGTATTGGTTACAGTGAATGTGGGGCTCCCCCAAATATGTTTTTCCAATTAAGGCTCTAATTATACACTTCTCTTGTTTTCATAATTTCTTTAAGACATTACACTAATTTCCGGTAGTTGGAGGGGGAGGGGGGGGGGGGCGGCAAGCGAGAATGACTCTTCATAATGCAAGACAAGACAAAATATGACCTTTCGACCTTTAGCGAAACTAGCCCTAGTTTCTTATTGTGAGTATTCGGTTCTTGAAAATGTAGAAAATGGAACAAAAGCCGTCTCGTACAGTCTGCTTTATTTTTAAGAAGACGACACAATAAAACTCAGCAAAATCTCGAGTTCTGTAACGTTCCTATTCAAGTAACAAGGCGCACAGGCGATGGCGTAGCTTTCCGCAGCTGTACATCATTAGAGGGTAGATATCTAGTTCGGGGCGAGGTGAGTTACTGCAGTCACTGTGCCGTGTTCCGTTTTCTGCAAGTGACTTGACCTAATTCACCAGCTGCGCCTATATCTCTATTTATAGCTTATGAGGTCTGTAGCTGAGCCACGGTTTGGTATTTATGTCTTAACTTCACCGCTAGGTCGTGGCCTTCAAACTTTGTTTATCAACTGATCCGCCAGCCTTTAGCATACTTGGACCATTTTAATGGCACACGTGACTGAATTCGGCTTGTGACTTTATGAGACCTACCTGCCTGTTATGCAACAGTTGTACCAACGTCCTTCCATTTGAAATTGTTGTGCTTCCAGAGGTTTATTTTTCGGACAAACATGGTTACGGTTTCGCATTCTGTAAGATTTCGATGTTTTATTGTTGTTAGTATTATTAATATTATTTTCAGTTTTATCATCATAGTTGATCGTTTGAACACGGTGTTTTCCTTAGTGGGTTTACACATACGTAGCTGATATTCAGGCTTTGAAGAAAAAAAGTTACTAGTTATATATATCTAGAGCAGGTTTAAGGATACAACAACCTCTGCAACTGCGGTGGCTCTTTGGGGGCCCCAGAACTATGAAACCCTACCTGCCACTTAAAAACAATCATAATCATTTCCTGTTCACTCCTTATGTAACATGGAGTCACCAGTGTCGTTTCTCCCCTTGCTGGAAGCTATAACATGGAGTCACCAGTGTCGCTTCTCCCCTTGCTGGAAGCTATAGCATGGAGTCACCAGTGTCGCTTCTCCCCTTGCTGGAAGCTATAACATGGAGTCACCAGTGTCGCTTCTCCCCTTGCTGGAAGCTATAACATGGAGTCACCAGTGTCGCTTCTCCCCTTGCTGGAAGCCAGCAGCAAGCATGCACATTTTCTTTCAGCAGTAGTTTATGTAGCAGTCTGTTGTGCAGGATGAGGTTGTCAGTATCGTGCCCATCCTCATATTAGTCGCCTTCTACGACATGCCTGAGGTGGCAGTAGACATGATCTTTATTTGTCTCATCAAAGATCCACGTGACCTGTACGAGGCCTTAAAATTGTTAGTAAGTTTTAAAAAAAATTTGAAACTATCCGACGTGTGTATTAGAGGTCTTACTCTTATCTTGTATGTTTTTGTTAACGTTTATGGTCAGTCATTTTCTTGTATACAGAAATATTTTGCAGAAAGGCCCAAACTAACTCAAGCCAGCGGTGACGATATATCAGATTTCAGTCATCGTGTAATTTGTAATAAACAGCGTTAGTGTTTCAGTAGCAAATGTATGACTCTTTTCAGATATGACTAAATTGGATGTCTCGTCACCAATTTCCCATGACACACATAGCGTGTGGCCCTGTTTCTTGTGTAGTTTCGAAATTCTTTGGGTGCCTGAAAATAGAAACAAGAAAATTGACTCTTTTCACGTAAAGTGGCCAATAGAAACAAGACAAATTGACGCCTTTCACGTAAAAGGGACAATAACCTGCGGAATTAGCACTGCTAGGATGAAAGATATATTCTGCTTAGTATCATATTTTGTTCTTTATCTCATCTCAGCAAAACAACCCGGTAAAACACACATTCTCAATTCGTTTAATAATATTTCCATTTAATTATTACTATACTTCTTCGTTTGCTGTCATTTAACCGCGTCTGATGATAGAGGCAGAGCATTACAACAGAAGTCTAATCATCAGAAGTGGTCCGCCCATAAGCCATGTGTTTGGACCCGTTTCGTGAAGTTGGCGGTCTGTCTTAGGATTCTTTCATTTCGCCATACAGTTTCCCGTCAGTGGGGTTGTTGAAGGTCATTCTGTCAACGTGCACGTCTCGTGGAATCTACACTCTTGGAAGCCATGCTGTACTGTTTGCTTGTTTTCCCCACATGGACACTCGTCTGTCTAATGTTTAATTTCCCAAACATATGATTGTTATGTGAGTCTGCATTGGTTGGTTGTCAGTTTGAAAATTATAACCTGCTGTCAATTTTGGCGTTGAGTAGTACACTATTGATAAATCTGACTTAATGCGTTCTCTGTGTCATTTTTCTTTGAAGCTTTTTTTTTTAAATGAAACAAAAAACTGATTAGGCAGGTTGTCATGTATGCGACACAAACACTGACGCTCCATAGCGCTAAGGAAGTTCGGTTATTAGTTCTCTGTCAACCGTGCTTGCTGCTGATAACACTCATAGCAATGTCCGCGGAGGTTTATCTGTCACTGCAAGATGTTCTTTGACAATTTAGTTTTGAAACTCCACGCTGCGAGGGGATAAATATAATAGCAGTTATTTGTTAAGCTAATTAGATTTCATATCTTCGGGAGTAGATAACTTACTTGTATTTCGTAGAAAATGAATGTCGCTATATTTACGATCCGTTATACAGCTTCGTTTGTTAATAACATACCTATATGTGTCCTGTCAATTATGTTTGTTATTTGTTTAATGTACAGTTTCTGGGGTTTGTATTTAATGTACATTTTTTGGTGTTTATGTTTGATGTACAATTTCTGGTGTTGATGTTTATTTTTGGTGTACAATTTCTGATGTTTGTTTGGTGTACATTTACTGATGTTTATGTTTTAGTGTGCAGTTTCTGGTGTTGATTTTTATGTTTGATGTACAATATCTGGTGTTGATGTTTATGTTTTGTGTACAGTTTCTGGTGTTGATGTTTATGTTTTGTGTACAGTTTATGGTGTTGATGTTTATGTTTTGTGTACAGTTTATGGTGTTGATGTTTATGTTTGAAATACAGTTTATGGTCTTGATGTTTATGTTTGATGTACAGTTTCTGATGTTGATGTTTGGTGTACAGTTTCTGGTGTTGATATTTATGTTTTGTGTACAGTTTCTGGTGTTGATAATTATGTTTTGTGTACAGTTTCTGATGTTGATGTTTATGTTTTGTGTACAGTTTCTGGTGTTGATGTTTATGTTTGATGTACAGTTTCTGGTGTTGATAATTCTGTTTTGTGTACAGTTTCTGGTGTTGATGTTTATGTTTGGTGTACAGTTACTGATGTTTATGTTTGGTGTACAGTTACTGATGTTTATGTTTGGTGTACAGTAACTGCTGTTGATGTTTATGTTTGGTGTACAGTTTCTGGTGTTGTTTATGTTTGGTGTACAGTTTCTGGTGTTGTTTATGTTTGGTGTACAGTTTCTGGTGTTGTTTATGTTTGGTGTACAGTTTCTGGTGTTGTTTATGTTTGGTGTACAGTTTCTGGTGTTGTTTATGTTTGGTGTACAGTTGCTGGTGGTGTTTATGTTTGGTGTACATTTTCTGGTGTTGTTTATGTTTGGTGTACAGTTTCTGGTGTTGTTTATGTTTGGTGTACAGTTTCTGGTGGTGTTTATGTTTCGTGTACAGTTTCTGGTGTTGTTTATGTTTGGTGTATAGTTTCTGGTGGTGTTTATGTTTGGTGTACAGTAAGATGTTTATGTTTGTTGGACAGTTACTGCTGTTGATGTTTATGTTTGTTGTAAAGTTACTGCTATTGATGTTTGTTGTACAGTTACTGCTGTTGATGTTTATGTTTGTTGTACAGTTACTGCTATTGATGTTTATGTTTGATGTACAGTTACTGCTATTGATGTTTATGTTTGTTTTACAGTTACTGCTATTGATGTTTGTTGTACAGTTACTGCTATTGATGTTTATGTTTGATGTACAGTTACTGCTATTGATGTTTATGTTTGATGTACAGTTATTTCTGTTGATGTTTATGTTTGTTTTACAGTTTCTGCTGTTGATGTTTATGTTTGATGTAAATTTGTTGGTGTTGATGTTTATGTTTGATGTACAGTTTCTGATGTTGATGCTTATGTTTGATGTACAGTTTCTGGTGTTGATGTTTATGTTTTGTATACAGTTTCTGGTGTTTATGTTTGGTGTACAGTTACTGATGTTTATGTTTGGTGTACAGTTACTGCTGTTTATGTTTGTTGTACAGTAACTGCTGTTGATGTTTATGTTTGTTGTACAGTAACTGCTGTTGATGTTTATGTTTGTTGTACAGTAACTGCTGTTGATGTTTATGTTTGTTGTACAGTAACTGCTGTTGATGTTTATGTTTCTTGTACAGTTTGTGACGTACGTCTAAGCATGACAAATGAATTTCCCTGACTCGATGGATTATAACAGAATATTGGCCTCTCATAACTCTAGAACCCCTGATCATCTATTGTAACTTTAACCTGCATGCAGCATTTCCACGAGAATTTTACACGCTGGATCATTAATATGTAGCCTGCTATCTTCTGTGAACTTTTGAGATCGCATGGCCTTTGATGGGAGGTTAAATCACGCCCACGACCATCTCTGAGAACGATTTATAGCACTCTTTTCCTTAACGCCGGCCCAAAAGAAGACGTGGCCAGAGACTCACTCCTGTTTCTAGAGCAATTAACAGCAGTTCATTTTCTTACCTGGCTGTCGCCCCGCCTGGTGGGAGTTGCCAAAGCTTCTCAGAACAGCGGTACCATCAAAGACAGGCTGATCTTCAGAATGCAACGTGGAGCGGTATACGATCTAAAGAATCAGGGAACTCTCAGCTAACGTAGTTAGTTTCTCGAGAAATTTTCGCACCCTTATGCGAGCAGCCTGAGACGAAGAAGATCGGTAGACCGGGGAAAACGGAGGAAACACAGCGGTTAACACAACGGCGTTGTACCTCGGTTTTTGCTATACTTCAAGAAAGGTGTGAAAATCCATCACGTCCCATTTAAGTTACATTCGAGATGTATAAATAAAGAACTCCGAAAACTGCATTTTATCGTTCGTTCTGACAGAATCCTAGTTTCACTAGCATATAGCCTAGTCGGATTCCTGCTAGATTTCATCTACCTTCGTTGACTATTGGAGTGTATTCTTTCTGCGCAGACGGTAATTTATACATTAGCTTCGAGTGATCAGTGGTCTAGTTATTTCACTGGATTGTGGTGTAAATTTAACCTTATTAAATAAACCCATTTTCAAAGTTCTAGTGCAAACTAAATGTTACATCTAAAAGTATTTCCTAATACAATTGACGCGTAAAGGGAATTATAACTAGTAAATACAGTTTAGTTTTGTATAGATAGATGTGCTTTTGATTATTTTTAACTCACGGGGAGTTTTCCTGATTTGTTAATTGACGATGCTAATAAAGTAAATAGGCTAACTGTAATTTATCGCGTGTCATATTATAATATGATTTGTAATGCATTTCTTGTTTTGATTATCTTTCATTCAGAACGATCATTCAACCTGCATCCCAGCAATTATAAATTATATACAGAGTTCTGCCAACTCAATTCGATAACTCCAGTAACATATGAACTTTTTTAAAGCTAAACTTGTGGCGACCTGTAATGGGCCCCGCTCCTCTGAATTTAACTGAGAATAAAGCCACCCAAGAAACACTTTTAAAATACTAGTTCATATAGTCCTTAAAGTAAACTGGAAGCAGAACATATTTTATTCACTGCCCTATTTGTGAAGAAGAACATAGATCTACCTGAACACTGTCTGTCAAGTATATTCAGTGGATTTTACCCACCCCCGAAGAAGAACTTACCTCAGTGGTTTTAACTTGTGACAGTACGAAAAAAAGAAAGTTATCTCCACCAGCTGTGCCAATTTTAGGAACCACACCATACCTCACGCCTAGCCAAGTGCCTGTGCCATTCATTAGGAACTTTATCTAAACCAACAGTAGCCTTTACGCTTCACCGTCTGGCGATTTTTTGAGACTATTTGTTACCTCGTTAAATCTGGGGCCTGACACGGAAGAACTAAGAAGACCAGTCCATTATTCCACGGTATTAGCTGCTGTGGTAAATGATTCCTAGAGTGCCAGAATTCACCATTTTGGTAAGTCTGCGTGTGTGTCTGTGGGATGGCCAGCCCTAGTGTGTTTTTTTTTTTAATGAAAGGAGATTTAATCTTTTCTTTACCCTTTTAATTAGTTCGACCTAGTATTAAGGTGCATTATATTCATTGTACGGGACTTCTCCTAGCGGGATTGTGTAACTGTGTTCATTCCCCCCTCCCGCAAAATTTGTTGATTAAAGGGAGACATTTGAGAACCCTAGCTTTCCTCTACACCCCCCCCCCTTTACTGTAACCCCTTGCCCCAGAGTAATAAATTTACCGGTGGGTTAAATTGCCTATCTCTGATCACCCCCCCCCCCCTTTCTTGTCTTTTGGACCGGGTCTTGTCTGTTAGTAAATACAAACGGGAAAAGGTGGATGGGATATTTCTCCTCAAACCCCCCTCTTCCCTTGTCATATTTGTATTCTGTAACCTTTGATTTTTGACTGTAAATGTATAATTATTTGTGACTGATTTATGATAATAAAGGTATTGAACTTTATTTGTATTGGTTGTCGGCTGGCCCAAAACTCCAAACATTTCCCATCTGTGTAGGCTGTATTCATGTACGTTGTGCGACAGAATCACCAAATCGGTGAGTGCGCCTGAGCGACTGGAACTGACAAACAATTGTTTGTTCAGAAGAGAGATAGGAATAGTCTGTGAGAAACAGATATTGTCGTAATAAGAGACTGTCCTTGCTCTTCCCAGCGCTTGTGAATCTACTACCTCATTCTCCTAAATCCTTATTCTCACAGAGCCTTCAATATCACTCTACACTTTAAAGGGACCAATATCCATCAGAACCCTCTCAGATAAAAATTACGACAATATATGGTTAGCTCGTTCGAGATTCTGAACCTAGTTAAAATAGAGTGTGTTTGATTGTCTTTGTGAAGTAGGGTATAATCTTTAAAACTAATTACTTCCCCTAGACTAAGCCGTTCAGTATTTGGGCCGACCACACAATAATTATGACAGGTTTGGTTTTTTCCACAGGAGCAGGCAATTAGTGATAATAAAAGATTTGTCACCTTTGTATTCTCTGGCAGAGGGAATTGAAATTTTTGGTTATATAATTGCTGGGACTGCGTGATTGTTTTACAGTCACTAAAGGTTTTTTGAAGTTACTAGAGTTGAGCTTAGCTAAAGACGCCTTGTTCTGACTTTTTAAGTCTTGTTAACACGTCTCTTCTCATAAAATTGACTTCAGGGACGGAGTTTGTTGTTAGAGAATTAAAATTTCGGGGAAAATTTTTTTTAATTTTTTTTCCCTTTTAAATTGGTTTAATTTAAATCTTTCTCTACTGATAGTAATAGTAGATTTTTTTCTAGTGTAACTTACCAATTAATTGGCATAGTTGCTTGCGTTAAAAGTCTTAAGTGACAATAATAGCGGCGATAAGTTAACACACGAGGTCATTAAGTAAATTGTTTTTACTTTCGGTTTTTTTCTCGTAGCGGCTTTGTTTTTTTTTCCCTTCTTGTTCTTTCTTAATACTCTCTAATAGTAGAAGCATCCAGTTCTTCAACCATGGCAGAGAGAATTAGGATAAGATCCATTCTGAGACAGGAAGCGAAAGACTCAGGATTAGACACAGAAGCCGCGAATCTGTTTATCACCCAGAAACTGCAAATATATGACACGGAGCAACAAAGAGCAGAAGCAGAGAGGAAAGAAGAGAAACAAAGGGCAGAAGCTGAGAGGAATGAAGAAAAAGAGAGAGAAGAGAGGGCAGAAGCTAGGAAGAAAGAAGCGGACGATCGTCAATTGGAGCAGAAGAAAATTGAGGCAGAGATGGAAGCTCGCAGGGAAAGAGAGAAGGAGAGACAACGTGAGGAGAGAGACAGGGAAAGACAGCATGAACTGGCGCTTAAGGCTTTAGAGAGTCGGGGCGCCTCTACTTCGAATAACGGAGAGCCGTCTTCGCCCCAGTCAATGGATCTCTCCAGCACTCAGACTGCCCAATTAACGGCGATGTCTTTTGCTTTAGAATCTTTTCCTAGCCCTAATGAAAAAATTGACAGCTACCTAGAAAAATTCGAAAGGCTCGCGAATCTGTATGGGTTAGAGAGTTCCCGCTTGGCACTTAAGCTCTGAACGTCACTAAAAGCTAATGCTTATGACGTATACACAAAGCTGGGATCGAACCAACATGATTACGACATGCTGAAAAAGGCCTTGCTAGAACGGTTTGAGATGACCGCCCGAAAATTCCTGCAAATGTTCAGGAACAGCCGAAAAGAGAGCACGGAAACATTTTCACAGTTCTCTTCGCGTCTCACGGGCTATTTGACAAAATGCATCGAATTATCGGACCTACCTCTTACATATGAGGGACTCCTTGAACTTGTTCTTGTGGAGCAGATAAAGTCAACTTTGTCAAACGAAACCCGTAGATTTTTGGCGGAACAGGGCGCAGTCAGACTTGAGGACATCCTCAATAAGGCCGAACGCTATACCAATGCAATGGCCGAACTTCCCAGCACTAAACGTAAACCCACAGATGAGCCATCTCGAAAACAAAATCTAGAGCAGTCACCTATTCTTCTAATTCCTCTCAGAATTATAACCCAACGAGAAAATAATACCCAGAGACCTCCCCAGGAAAAATCGAAATTCTACAAAACCCGATACCCCCCCCCCCCCACAACAATTCTGATCAACCCACCAGGCCTACGTGGCAGCGCGGCCACCAAAGTCAAGGAAAAGGAAAGACCCCTACACCAGGAACGTCTGATCAGGGCAAACAAACCGGTCCAAACCGCATTGGATGTTTGCATACAGCCTCGAAAGGTAGAGTCAATGTCAGTGATTCTCAACCTGAGGGGGACCGACCCTCAACTCGAGGAACTGTAATTTTGAATGGTACCTCAACCACTTGTCTCTTTGACACTGGATTAAGTTTTAGTTGTATTGTTGCTAGACACCTAGTCAAACCAGGTCAGGAGACAGAGGAAACCGTCAAACTTAGTGGAGTTTTTAAGAGAGATGCGCCCAGGACGCTGCCTATCGCACTGGTAGAAATACACTCTGACTTTGTCAGAGGTGTTATTAAAGCGGCCATAATGGATGATCCGATCTACCCAGTTATCCTGGGATGTAGACATGTGTTTATTGGGAGACCAAAGGAGCCGATTGTGGCAGCGGTAACCACAAGAGGGCAAGCCAAGAAGGAGAAGGAGCCTGCGCCAAATTTGTTGCCGAATGAACTGAAGGAGACGCAACAAAAGGACCCTACTCTGGAGCCCTGCTTTAGAAAACTGCCCATGGCTAAGGACCCCAGACACAACGGAGACATCTTTTCTAAAGATGGCGTATTGTATCGTAGAACGGGCAACCCGGACACGGGGAATAACCAGCTCCTAGTACCGACGCAGTACAGAAGCCAGATCTTAGAAATGGGGCACTCTCTTCCCTTTAGCGGACATATGGGACAAAACGCCACTATTCAGCGAAAAAAACCCACTATTGGTGGCCAGGAATGAACTCTGACATTATCAGGTACGTGAAATCCTGCGCCCAGTGCCAACGGGTAGCACCCAAGCACTTTACACCCCCAGTACCCATGGGGCAAATGCCAATAGTGGGTACTCCATTTGAACGGGTTGCTGTCGACATCATTGGACCCCTGGAAAGGACCAAAAGAAAGCACAGGTTCATCCTGACTTTAGTCGACACTTGCACAATGTGGGCCGAAGCTGTACCGCTAACATGCATAAATTCCAAGCATGTCGCAGAAGCCCTCGTGCAAATCTTTACACGGTTGGGATTCCCTCAACAAGTTTTGACGGACAATGGATCCCAATTCCGTAGCCTGTTAATGGAGGAGATCTTTAAGATCTTGAGGGCCAAACATATCCACACAAGTCCCTACCGTGCGGCCGGAAATGGGCTCGTGGAACGTTTTAATGGCACCCTCACCACCATGTTACGTAAGCTGGGTCAGGAGAAACCGGAAGACTGGGACCTATATATATCGGCTGCCTTATTCGCCTACCGAGAGGTACCCCAAGCGTCTACGGGATTCGCGCCAGCTACACTTTTATTTGGCAGACCTAAAAAGGGGCCATTAGAAGCCTTACTTCGGTCCCTGACAGACCAAAAGGCTGACGAGACAGTCGTCTCTGCAAGCAAATATGTATCTGAGCTCAAGGAAAGGTTAAAGCTAGGATGGGATCTAGCCAACACCAACCTTAAGAAAGCCCGCGCTAAACATACTAAAAGATACAACAAAGCTGCAAAAGAGAGAGAACTACAACCAGGGGAGAACGTTTTGTTGCTACTTCCAACCGGAAGCAATAAACTTCGCATCGGATGGCAAGGGCCGTTTACCGTCCTTAAAAAGATCTCACGTACCAATTACAAGATCTCCATCAAAGGAAAGGAGAAGGTCTTCCACATAAATCTGCTTAAGAAATATTTGGAAAGACCGGTGCCATCCTCCGAGCATCTCCTGGCTGTCGCCATAGCAACGGAAGACGAGGATGATGATGATGGTTGCATGGAGTATCCATTGCAACCCACAGAATCCTTTAAAGATGTCAAGTTCGGCGATAATCTCTCAGTAGAACAACAAACAGAAACCAGGGCGCTACTGAAGCAGTACAGTGCAGTCTTAACGGATGTTCCTGGTCGAACAAATCTCATCGAATTTGACATGAAATTAACAAACGAGACCCCTGTTCGAACCAGAGTATACCCCATTCCGTACGCCAAAGCTGGTGCACTTCGCGGAGAAATAGACAAGCTGCGTCAGGCAGGAATTATCAGCGAGTCTACATCTCCTTACAGTTCGAGTGTAGTGCATGTTACAGAAGCCCAATAAGGAAGTTCGGCTGTGTATTGATTACCGGTTGCTAAACGCCGTAACGGAATTCCAGCCTGAACCGCTCCAAACTGTTTCTGAGTTGTTCACCAAGCTCAGCAAGGCAACGATTTTCTCCAAGATTGACCTCAGTAAAGGTTATTATCAAATACCAGTCAAGGAGGAAGTTAAACCTTTGCTAGCTTTCAGCACTAGTGAAGGACATTACACATTTAATGTTATGCCGTTCGGATTGCATAACGCACCAAGAGTGTTTACCAGGATGATGAGAAAGCTTTTAGAACCCTTGCAAAGTCCCCACATCCATAATTTCATGGACGACATCTTAATTGCATCGGAATCCTACGAAGAACATATTGCTACCGTCGCTATGCTCCTTAGGAGACTACAGGAAACTGGTCTAACAGCCAGACCTAGCAAATGTCTCATCGCATTTGAAAAGCTGGACTTCCTGGGGCACACTATTTCTCACGGCTGTAGTTGGCCTATTAAGAAGAACGTGGAGAAAATAGTGGCAGCAAAAAGACCCCGAACAAAGAAAGACATCAGGTCATTCTTATTACTATGTGCCTACTATCAGAAATACATCCAGAACTTCAACGGACTGACAGCACCTCTGACTGACCTCACCAAGAAAGGTTGTCCTGATAAGGTCTTGTGGGATCAAAAGTGCGAACATGCATACAGCACTTTGAAAGGACAGTTGTCGGCATACCCCATCCTAAGGATACCTGACCTTAAGAAACCTTTCGTACTGAGAGTTGACGCATCAGGTCACGGCATCGGGTCAACATTGCTGCAAGCCGAGGACAGTGACCCGAACATGCTATTCCCAGTAGCTTACGGCAGTCGGAAACTGAACAAAGCGGAACGCAACTACAGTGTCGTTGAAAGAGAATGTCTCGCTCTGATTCATGGCATCATACGCCATCATGAGTTTCTGTATGGTACTTCTTTCACGGTGCAAACAGACCATGCTCCATTAGCTTTCCTGGGTGCCAATAAGGAATTCAACGCAAGGATAATGCGTTGGGCCTTGTTATTGAGTGTTTATTCCTTCAAAGTGGAATATATTCCAGGAAAACAGAATGTCGGAGCTGACTTCTTGAGTAGAAACTGGACCACGGAGGAAGAGGAGAAAATCGACGATGCCAATCATCCAAAAGCTACCGATCAGGGCAGCTTCATTGTCATAAATGAAACATGAAAACGAGTTTCCATGTCTCAAAAGTGGGGACGACTGTGACGTACGTCTAAGTATGACAAATGAATTTCCCTGACTCGATGGATTATAACAGAATATTGGCCTCTCATAACTTTAGAACCCCTGATCATCTATTGTAACTTTAACCTGCATGCAGCATTTCCACGAGAATTTTACACGCTGGATCATTAATATGTAGCCTGCTATCTTCTGTGAACTTTTGAGATCGCATGGCCTTTGATGGGAGGTTAAATCACGCCCACGACCATCTCTGAGAACGATTTATAGCAATCTTTTCCTTAACGCCGGCCCAAAAGAAGACGTGGCCAGAGACTCACTCCTGTTTCTAGAGCAATTAACAGCAGTTCATTTTCTTACCTGGCTGTCGCCCCGCCTGGTGGGAGTTGCCAAAGCTTCTCAGAACAGCGGTACCATCAAAGACAGGCTGATCTTCAGAATGCAACGTGGAGCGGTATACGATCTAAAGAATCAGGGAACTCTCAGCTAACGTAGTTAGTTTCTCGAAAAATTTTCGCACCCTTATGCGAGCAGCCTGAGACGAAGAAGATCGGTAGACCGGGGAAAACGGAGGAAACACAGCGGTTAACACAACGGCGTTGTACCTCGGATTTTGCTATACTTCAAGAACGGTGTGAAAATCCATCACGTCCCATTTAAGTTACATTCGAGAACTCTGAAAACTGCATTTTATCGTTCGTTCTGACAGAATCCTAGTTTCACTAGCTTATAGCCTAGTCGGATTCCTGCTAGATTTCATCTACCTTCGTTGACTATTGGAGTGTATTCTTTCTGCGCAGACGGTAATTTATACATTAGCTTCGAGTGATCAGTGGTCTAGTTATTTCACTGGATTGTGGTGTAAATTTAACCTTATTAAATAAACCCATTTTCAAAGTTCTAGTGCAAACTAAATGTTACATCTAAAAGTATTTCCTAATAAAATTGACGCGTAAAGGGAATTATAACTAGTAAATACAGTTTAGTTCTGTATAGATAGATGTGCTTTTGATTATTTTTAACTCACGGGGAGTTTTCCTGATTTGTTAATTGACGACACTAATAAAGTAAATAGGCTAACTGTAATTTATCGCGTGTCAGATTATAATATGATTTGTAATGCATTTCTTGTTTTGATTATCTTTCATTCAGAACGATCATTCAACCTGCATCCCAGCAATTATAAATTATATACAGAGTTCTGCCAACTCAATTCGATAACTCCAGTAACATATGAACTTTTTTAAACCTAAACTTGTGGCGACCTGTAATGGGCCCCGCTCCTCTGAATTTAACTGAGAATAAAGCCACCCAAGAAACACTTTTAAAATACTAGTTCATATAGTCCTTAAAGTAAACTGGAAGCAGAACATATTTTATTCACTGCCCTATTTGTGAAGAAGAACATAGATCTACCTGAACACTGTCTGTCAAGTATATTCAGTGGATTTTACCCACCCCCGAAGAAGAACTTACCTCAGTGGTTTTAACTTGTGACAGTACGAAAAAAAGAAAGTTATCTCCACCAGCTGTGCCAATTTTAGGAACCACACCATACCTCACGCCTAGCCAAGTGCCTGTGCCATTCATTAGGAACTTTATCTAAACCAACAGTAGCCTTTACGCTTCACCGTCTGGCGATTTTTTGAGACTATTTGTTACCTCGTTAAATCTGGGGCCTGACACGGAAGAACTAAGAAGACCAGTCCATTATTCCACGGTATTAGCTGCTGTGGTAAATGATTCCTAGAGTGCCAGAATTTACCATTTTGGTAAGTCTGCGTGTGTGTCTGTGGGATGGCCAGCCCTAGTGTGTTCTTTTGAATGAAAGGAGATTTAATCTTTTCTTTACCCTTTTAATTAGTTCGACCTAGTATTAAGGTGCATTATATTCATTGTACGGGACTTCTCCTAGCGGGATTGTGTAACTGTTTTCATTCCCCCCTCCCGCAAAATTTGTTGATTAAAGGGAGACATTTGAGAACCCTAGCTTTCCTCTACACCCCCCCCCCCCCTTTACTGTAACTCCTTGCCCCAGAGTAATAAATTTACCGGTGGGTTAAATTGCCTATCTCTGATCACCCCCCCCCCCCCTTTCTTGTCTTTTGGACCGGGTCTTGTCTGTTAGTAAATACAAACGGGAAAAGGTGGATGGGATATTTCTCCTCAAACCCCCCTCTTCCCTTGTCATATTTGTATTCTGTAACCTTTGATTTTTGACTGTAAATGTATAATTATTTGTGACTGATTTATGATAATAAAGGTATTGAACTTTATTTGTATTGGTTGTCGGCTGGCCCAAAACTCCAAACATTTCCCATCTGTGTAGGCTGTATTCATGTACGTTGTGCGACAGAATCACCAAATCGGTGAGTGCGCCTGAGCGACTGGAACTGACAAACAATTGTTTGTTCAGAAGAGAGATAGGAATAGTCTGTGAGAAACAGATATTGTCGTAATAAGAGACTGTCCTTGCTCTTCCCAGCGCTTGTGAATCTACTACCTCATTCTCCTAAATCCTTATTCTCACAGAGCCTTCAATATCACTCTACACTCTAAAGGGACCAATATCCATCAGAACCCTCTCAGATAAAAATTACGACACAGTTACTGCTATTGATGTTTTAGTTTGATGTACAGTTTCTGCTATTGATGTTTATGTTTGATGTACAGTTATGTCTGTTGATGTTTATGTTTGTTTTACAGTTTCTGCTGTTCATGTTTATGTTTGATGTACAGTTTCTGATGTTGATGCTTATGTTTGATGTACAGCTTCTGGTGTTGATGCTTATGTTTGATGTAAGTTTGTTGGTGTTGATGTTTATGTACAGTGTTGACGTTAATGTTTGGTGTACAGTAACTGCTGTTGATGTTTATGTTTGATGTACAGTTTCTGGTGTTGATGCTTAAGTTTGTTGTACAGTAACTGCTGTTGATGTTTATGTTTGTTGTACAGTAAGATGTTTATGTTTGTTGTACAGTAACTGCTGTTGATGTTTATGTTTGTTGTACAGTAAGATGTTTATGTTTGTTGTACACTTACTGCTGTAGATGTTTATGTTTGGTGTACAGTTACTGATGTTGATGTTTATGTTTGTTGTACTGTTACTGCTATTGATGTTTATGTTTGATGTACAGTTATTTTTGTTGATGTTTATGTTTGTTTTACAGTTTCTGCTGTTGATGTTTATGTTTGATGTAAATTTTTTGGTGTTGATGTTTATGTTTGATGTACAGTTACTGCTGTTGATGTTTATGTTTGATGTACAGTTACTGCTGTTGATGTTTATGTTTGGTGTACAGTAACTGCTGTTGATTTTTATGTTTGATGTACAGTTTCTGGTTTTGATGTTTATGTTTGGTGTACAGTTTCTGGTGTTGATGCTTATGTTTGATGTAAATTTTTTGGTGTTGATGTTTATGTTTGATGTACTAATGTTTCTGTTTGTACAGTTTCTAGCTTTGTTATTTCTGTCTGATGTACAGTTTCTTGTGTTAATGAATCGCTTTGTTGTACAATTTCTAGTATTGATGTTTCCGTATGATGTCAGTTCTCATGTGTATTTGTTCCATCCATTTGGAGCACAATTTGGTTGTAATTTTTTGTCGTCCTGGAATATACAGTTGGTTTCTCTAGAACTATGTTTAACTCTTTCTACCCCCGGTTTGACCGTATGGCGCGTCACGAACTGGTATATATGTCTCGCAAGGGTCGCCAGGTACGCCTGCGAAGTTGTAGGGCGATTGTTCACGTCTGCACCTTACACGATCTGTGTGTGTGTGTGTGTGTGTGTATGTATATATATGCGCCCCTGAGATGATGGCCCTTAGCTGCTATTTCCTGGTGTTCCTTTCGGTGTCTTCATTTTTCTTCTGCTTGTTGTGGGAGCTACTTTTTGCCATATTTGTATGCACATATTTCGCCCTATCTGTATGCACACACACACCAACCCACACACACACACACACACACACACATATATATATATATATATATATATATATATATATATATATATATATATATATATATATATATATATATATATATCCACATACACACATACATACATAGAGACATATGATATAACAATTGTAAACGTGTCAACAGATCCCTAAATTGAATGACATTATTCATCAGCAGCACTTTATCTATTTATTCACTTAATTTATTAGAATAAATATTTTATATTCTGATGGACAAGTTCATCATATCAAAATGTTTAGCACGTTTTCCTTTACTCGGAAGGAGATAAAACAACAGGGATATTGATTAACTTGTAAAGAAGTACAACGAAAAAAATTAATTGTTTCGAATTTCAATACTATATTACAGATAATGTAACGAATTTATAGGAGGAAGAAACGACAAAGGATCGAGTGGAAGTCATACGCTACAAAAATACGACCTTGTTATCTCTGAATTTGTGGTCGTGTACCTGACTCTGTACGTGAGTTAAGGAAAGAAAGGGCAGCGAAGGAGGGAACTGGTCACTCCGCTGAACCTAGTATAGTGAAGTCTGTAACACTTCATTCACCTACGGCAGTATCTGCTATCGGACTACCTTTAACGGCAACGTAGGCCATTACTTTGTCCCTAGTCCTGAAAGGGGCTTACCTGTTTTCGTTCATCCAATAATACCAGCAAACCTGTTCATGCACAAACCATGCACACAGACAAAACTCTTGAGTCACCATCACTAGAAACTGCTAAAAACCACTGAAATCGCAACAGGATGAAGAGAGATCAATCTAGGAACCTGCAATGGGATGCACCATGAACACCGTAAACATTCAGCAGTGCCACAACAAACGGCAGATAAATTGCAGCCCGGAAGAACCAAACACACGATAAACAATCAACGTAAAATGGAATGTGGAGTAATGAACAATATATACCCCAATTATAACCCACATAGGGTTGAACCCGGAATCTCGTGCACAAGACAAACATCTTTTGGTAATGTTTCTCATTAGCCTTTTTTATTATGGCGGCCACAGAAATGATTATTAGTTACTTCCCTTGGAGTGTTTGGACGGTTGTAACCAACCCCCCCCCCCCCCCCTTTTTTCTCTCCCCCCCCCCCAAGCACTCCAAGGGAGATAACTAACAATCAGTGCTGTGACTGCCATAATAAAAAAGGCTAATTAGAAACATTACCCATCTTTTTTCATGTGTATGGACCAAACACTAAACTAAAGTGTACGCAGTTATTAAAATCGAGGAAGTTGAGGGGAACTGCGGTAAGACGTGGAGTATAATGGGTGGGTTTGAAAAAAAATCGAAAAAAGGTGATTCGTCTTACGAGGACAAAGACAAAGGCCTTTTCAGCCATGCTTCGCCTTCAGGGAAGTAGCTAGGTTTTATTTTTATTTATTTATATTTCTTTAAGTTCTTATGTCTCCTATCTAGCCTTCACTTTCTTTCTTTTCCTGACGAAGGCCTTGTGGCCGTAACGTAGACTACTTTCTTTGTCTTTGTCCTCGTAAGACGAATCACCTTTTTTCGATTTTTTTTTCAAACCCACCCATTACGCAGTTATTAAGCATCAGTGAAGTTTTGACAAACTTGTCAGTGGGGTATTAATTTGCTTAGAGAGCGGCGGGATGGTTGTTGGTGATGATGGAGGTCACTGACACCGATGATGGTATAATTTGCTTTGTCCACTCATTACCTTCAGCTCCGCAAGGAGCATAGGCCTTTAACAAATGCATGCCCAGTTCTCTTGTCCTATGGCATGCGCTCAAGGTCTTCCTCGTGACCTACCACATTGTTTCGCAGTCTCCTAGGATGTCAGTTTTATATCGTCTGAATTACTTGCTTTGGAAGACTTATTTGTGTTTGATGGAGTGTATTTGTCTTGAAATTTATACAAGATGGGGTAGTCGGCTCCATGCCTAACACTCCTTAGCAGCCTTTTACGAACTGCTTGGCAGGTTACAGTGTTACTATTCTTTGCTCCCCTGTCGGGGCCTGGTAACGCACAGGGGAACGCTCTTTGCCGGACTACCGGCTAAGGGGTCTGGTGATGGTTGTTAAAAGCGATGATGACAAACTTTCTCCTTCTCCCCCGGTTACGTCACGTCTGTAAATGGTGGTGGTAGCGATGATTGTGAGTACGGTACTGAGCATCGTAAAGTTCAAGTCTGAAGTACCGATGTAAAATGATGCCGTCGATGCTGACCTTTAAGCATCGCAAGATTGAAACTAACGGCTCTTAAAAGTATGCGAGGTTCATTTATTGATTTTGCACTTGTCTGACACGTAAACAAGAAATTAAAAAACAAAAGATGTTACAAATATGGCCATAACAATAACAACACCGGTGAACTAAGAACACATATAACAAACAATATGAATCAATGCGGAAGTGATATCTAGTAGTCTATATATTTTCTCAAGCATGTCGTACAGGGAGACTAATATAAGATTGAACATGAGGCTGACAACCTCATCATTTAAAACACATTACCACAGAAACTACCGCCGCATGAGCATGTGAATATTTGGTGGAGGCTTCCTGCAAGGGGACTAGTTACAGCAAGGGGCGCAAAGGAAAGTGAGGATGACGAATTACAAATTGTCTGTATTCCAACACTATAGAGGTTTCCCAAAGTTATGTACAGGTTTCCCAAAGTTATATACAGGTTTCTAAAAGTTATGTTCAGGTTTCCCACAGTTATGTACAGGTTCCCAAAGTTATGTACAGGTTTCCCAGTTATGTGCAGGTTCCAAAAGTTATATACAGGTTTCCCAAAGTTATGTACAGGTTTCCCAAAGTTATATACAGGTTTCCCAAAGTTATGTACATGTTTCCCAAAGTTATGTACTGGTTTCTTAAAGTTATATTCAGGTTGCCCAAAGTTATGTACAGGTTTCCAACAGTTATGTACAGGTTTCCCACAGTTATGTACAGGTTTCCTACAGTTATGTACAGGTTTCCCACATTTATGTTCAGGTTCCCAAAGTTATATACAGGTTTCCAAAAGTTATGTACAGGTTTCCCAAAGTTATATACAGGTTTCTCAAAGTTATGTACAGGTTTCCCAAATTTATTTACGGTAGAATTGAGGAAAATAAAAATGTAATACGTCTTACTAGGAGAAAGGACAGGACAAAAACCTACGTTGCGGCCACAAGGCCTTCGTCAGGGACAGACAAATAAAAAACAGAAGGGAACGAAAGTGAGAATTAAGTGGAAAACATAAAACTAAACTGAAGTTCTCCTCATATACTCATTTCAAAGTTATATGCAGGTTTCTCAAAGTTATATACAAGTTTCCCAAAGTTGTATTGCGAGATATTGATTGCTACATGTAATGGGGAAAAAACTATTTTAAGAGGTTAAACATATTAAGTTAAGAGCCGTAAGTATGGTTCTCGGACATGGTATATTAAAGATGGTCTGCCAGTGATTGGCGTTCAGGAAAAGCAGTTCAAACACAGCTACACGATAGGCCATATTCCAAAATTGTGCTGCGGCTCTAAAGAATGAGCCACGTATAGTTATAGAGATATATGTCGTAGATTTTTGATAGGGGAATTAAGACTTGGGTTGGTCCCTGGCAAAGCACCAGGCAGTGATGGGATTCCTCCTGATTTAATCAAATGCTGTAAGAGCACGCTATTACATCCCCTGCATAGGATGCTGTGCCAGTGCTGGGAAGAGACAACTATTCCTCAAGACATGCGAGATGCCAAGATTGTAACACTGTATAAAAATAAAGGAGACAGAAGTGATTGCAATAACTACAGAGGCATCTCTCTTCTTAGTATTGTTGGTAAGGTTTTTGCCAAAGTCATCTTAATGCGACTACACAAGTTAGCTGAGCGCATATATCCAGAGGCACAGTGTGGATTCCGAGCTGCAGATCAACAACAGACATGATCTTCTCTGTCCGCCAGCTTCAGGAAAAATCAAGAGAGCAGAAAAAACCATTATATATCGCCTTTATAGACCTCACAAAAGCATTCGACCTGGTTAGTAGGGATGGACTCTTTAAAATCTTCCTGAAAATAGGCTGCCCTTCTAAAATGCTGGAAATGATAAAGTCATTCCATGACGACATGAAGGGAACAGTCCAATATGCTGGAAGCACGTCACAGCCCTTTGATATACGAAGTGGCGTTAAACAAGGCTGTGTTCTGGCTCCGACCCTCTTCGGAATCTTCTTTGCCTTACTCTTGAACATGCATTCAGAGATGCAACTGAAGGAATATGCCTTCACACTAGGTCAGATGGCCGTCTGTTTAATCTTTCAAGGCTGAAGGCAAAAACAAAAATCAGAAGGGTCACTATAAGGGCGTTGTTGTTCGCTGATGATGCTGCAGTCGTCACTCAAAGCCAACAGGAGCTTCAGAGCTTGATGAATCGCTTCACTAAAGCATGCAAGGACTTTGGCCTCACAATAAGTCTAAAGAAAACGAATGTGCTGAGTCAGGATGTGGGTGCTGCACCAGTTATCACTATCGATAACTATGAATTGGCAGTGGTGCACCACTTCACATACCTAGGGTCTACCATCAATGACAAACTCTCACTGGATACAGAAATCGACAGCCGCATTGGCAAAGCTGCAGCTACCTTTGCCCGCCTCACACCGCGTGTTTGGGGAAACTCTAAACTCACAATGAAGACCAAAGCTGCGGTATATAATGCCTGCGTCACCAGCACACTCCTATATGGCAGCGAGACCTGGACGACCTATGCTAAGCAAGAAAGAAGACTCAATACCTTCCATTTGCGGTGTCTACGCCGCATCCTCGGCATCTCGTGGAAAGATAAAGTGACAAATGTCGAGGTGTTGTCACGTGCTGGCCTTCAAAGTATGTATACGCTGCTTAGACAGCGCAGACTTCGCTGGCTTGGCCATGTTCGCCGCATGGAAGATGGTCGCATCCCAAAAGATATCTTCTACGGACAATTAGCAGATGGCAAGAGAACAGTTGGGCGACCACAGCTGAGGTTCAAAGATGTGTGCAAGAGAGATATGAGGGCACTGGACATGGATCCAGCAACATGGGAGGATGAAGCTGCCGATCGCAATAAGTGGCGATGCTATTTACGGCACCACCTCAGATTGGGCGAAGAGAGGCTCACACAAGAAGCAGAGGTGAGGAGAAAACGTCGAAAGGAGCACCAGGAAAATAAGCAGCTGAGGGCTGCCAATTCAGGGGCGCATTCCCATAGTCAGTTATGACTGAAGGGGCTATTATTATTATGGTCCCTTCTGAATAGATTAAAATAAGCGATAGAAACAGTGAGAGATAATAATAGAAATAGATTTCCACGAGTGAGATGGAGAAATTAATAGAGTCTGTCCCTGAAATCGAGAATCTTCTCTCTTTCAGCCTATCTTCTACAACAGATCTAGAGGAGTCAGACAGTCTATTATAATATATATATATATATATATATATATATATATATATATATATATATATATATATATATATATATATATATATATATATATACTCACATACACACACACACACATAAGTGACGACAGTTAGACGCACAGACGTGGAAAAACTGTAATAATGGAATATAGATATGTGGGAACGAGCTGACCGACACGCTTGAATAAAGTTTATGTAAATTTTATTAACATAAGGAAAATTTACCACAACACATAAATGTTAATATCAAGCATAGAAAATACATATAAGGTAATGAATTACTACAAGTATAATAGACCCATAGGTGTAATCTTTTCCCTCGATGTTTAGCCCACGATCCTGTTAGAAGAAAAGTGATAGCCCCAAAGATTCACGGATATATACACTATAGTCTCAGATTTCCCTCTAAAGTTGAGGAACATAATATATACCCTAATCTATCCTAAGAGGAAAATGTCATTTGCAACAATCTGCATAAATGAAATTACAAAAAAGAATGTGGGTGCACGAATCATATAATAAAATAATCACTCAGTCTGCTTTCACTCTGTTCTTTCAGCAGGGGCCCCTGTCTCACTTTTCTTACCTAAAATCTTGGTGGTGTTCGCCGTCTGGCGCACGTTAGTACACACACACCGTTTAATCTGTCTGTCTTTTTGATGAAGCGGATCCCAGCTCTGCAGATTTTGGTTTCATCCAATGGGTCCGGGGAGCGTCCTCTTCATGCGATAGTTTTCTTTTCAGATTTAAGTTAGTGTCAATTTATTCAGTTCAGGTAAGAATTAGATTTAAGCGGGCACACAGTGTCAGAATCACGAGGTTTCCCTTATTTAGGAAGATGGCCGGTTGGTAAATTCTCTCAATAGATAATTATTGGTCACACCACAATTAGTCAAAATGTCGGAATGTTAATGTTTTGTAATTTTTCTCGCCACAAGGCTGCATGTACATGAGAGTTTGTGAAGAAATATAATCTGGCTCAAAGGCCCAGTATAGACATTTAGTCTTTACAACCGTTAGTGAGATTTGTACTCTGTCTATTTCTGGAGGCACACACACTGCCAGACAGGTGTTAACTTGTAAACCCACGTGGTTAATGATAAAAATGTTTCTTCTCTCAGTTGTACTAAAACCGCTGGTCAAAGTTGGGTTGACCCAAAACTCAACACAGAACTACTAAGAACTATATCCAATTCGACCAACTAAATGATGCTTCTATTAACAGAGATCTTAGGAATCGAAAGCTAGATGGCAATCGACCAACTAAATGATGCTTCTATCAACAGAGATCTTAGGAATCGAACGCTGGATGTTTCTAGTCTTGACTGCGGAGACTGAATGAATTAAGTCTAAACTACTGGGGTTTATATCTTATGAAAAGAAATGATTTCCTAATTCTCGAAAACTCAGCACTTGCAGCTACCTATGGTCCTTTCCCAGCGATGCATGTTGGCGCCTCTCACACCTAACACGGAGAAACTTAACCGTAGAAGCTTCGTGTCAGATGAAAATGCTAGACGATATGTCTGCCCTCATAGAACGAATTTCACACTATTCGGTCTCCTCAAGAACTTAGCTTAACAGCAATAAAAATGCGTTGCTAAATAAGAAAAGAGACAGGTGAAGGTATGAATGGGAGAGTTTTATTTTTCACAATCAGACGAATGCGAAAAAAGAAAAAGGATAAAAGAGCGGTAATAAAGTAGAAGACACGGGTAGAATAGAGAAAAGATATAGAAATTTATTAATCATAAATCTCTGTGCGACAATATAGATATATTAGAACTGCTGCATCCTGACCCAATGCGTACATGGCGATTAATATGAAGAGAGAGAGAGAGAGAGAGAGAGAGAGAGAGAGAGAGAGAGAGAGAGAGAGAGAGAGAGAGAGAGAGAGAGAGAGAGAGAGAGATGGAAAGGGAATTTTGTTAGAGCATGTAGAGAGAGAATAGTTTGAGAGAGTGAAAGAGGGAATTATTATAGAATATAACTACAGCGATTGTTGGTGACAGTAGATAGAGAAAATTGCACGGACAAAGCGAGAGACTTGCTGGAGTAAAAGGAGGATCCCGTTACACGCCCATTGAGGCATATTGGGAATATGGTGTTAGGTCCATATGATCTTGACCATCGGCACACTAGGGGTGATGTGGTCAGCATCACGCCGGCCGCCTTAACCTTCACAGAGTTGCTCTGGTACCCAATTGGGGCTGGGTCGACCCAGGAACCGTTTGCGGCCTAAAAAAATCCCACCTCATCTGGGGATCGAACCATAGACCACTGAGCTAGGAAGCCAGTGCACTAACCACTATGCTACCGCGGCTCCCGACTTGCTGGAGTAGTAGTAGAAATAAATTTTAAGAAAGTCGGAGAGAGAGAAAAAAAGAATTAATGTATTATATATATATATATATATACCCTTCAAAAGAAGTTAAGGACCAGTAGGTGAAAATGACCCAAAAATAATAAAAATAATATTTCATAAGCAATTAATCTGACATTGATTTTTCTCGAACGACAAACATTCAACATGTGCTGCATGGGCCACCAGCATACCGTGTGGCTAGTGTTCAGCTCAGCAAGCACGCTGAAAAAATGCTTCTGAGACGCCAAAATGTGGGTGTTTTTAATGATGTCTGAGCATGAAAAAAATACCTGCTATTCCAAAAATGCGTGATGCATGTGAGAGACTATAGCGTTGGTCTTGAGCTGTACTCACAAAATTGTCTTTATAAGCAACACAAGTGCTGCATAACCATTGCACAACAATATGCCTCAACGACGAAAGCTGAGTGTTGTGGATAAAGGAAGAGCCTTTGCGTGGTTGCAGGAAGGTCTTACTGTCCGAAATGTCGCTCAGAGGCTTGCAGTATCTCATTCAGTTATTGTCAGACTGCAGCAGCGCTTTGCCCAGACTGGAATCGTCGAGGAACGGCAACGCACAGGTCGCCCCAGAGTCACTACACCTCGAGATGATCGCTTAATTCAGAGGCAAGCACTGCAACGGAGAACTGCAAGTGCAAATGTTATCAGACAGTTCCTCAGAGATGCTACTAACACTGTAGTCAGTGATCAGACTATTCGGAATCGCCTTCACGATGCCAACCTTCGTGCTTGTCGTCCAGCCATTCGACCACACTTGACTGCTGCCCACAGAGCAGCTCGTTTAGCATGGTGTATGCAGCACGTGCAGTGGCGACGTGCACAGTGCGCTAACGTTATGTTCACGGATGAGTCCCGATTTGTCTTAGAGCCTACAGATGGACGAATCAGAGTATGGAGGCTTCGTGGTGAACGCTTTAGTGATGCTGCAGTCATCGAACGTAACCGATATGGTGCTGGATCAGTGATGATGTGGGGAGGCATTAGTTTACTCCACAGAACCCCCCTCTATCATGTGATTGGGAATCTGAATGGTGACCGCTACCGTGACGAGCCTCTACAGCCTCTTGCCATCCCAGCCCTGCAAGTTATTGGGCACAATGCAGTCCTTCAAGATGATAATGCAAGACCACACCGTTCTAGTGCAGTAAATGCTTTCCTGCAAGAAGCGGTTGTCAATAGAATGGATTGGCCTGCAAACAGTCCTGATTTGAATCCCATAGAACATCTTTGGGACGAGCTTGGGCGACGAGTTAAGCAGCATCAGCCATCTCCTGCAACTCTGCATGAACTGATTCTGGTACTTCAGCATCAGTGGCAGGCAGTGCCCCAATGCTTCATTCGCAAGCTCATCATTTCCATGCGACAGCGGTGCCTTGAAAGTATCGCCAATAATGGAGGACACACACGCTACTGACAATGTTGACCTTTGGTGTTATTCTCATTAATTTTGAAAATGAGGGTTGTATTGATTGTTGTGCTGTCATTTTACACACGTTAATGCAACCGTCATGAAAATAGTGTTGATTGTCACCGATAAGCTTGTCATGTTATATTTTTAAGTGCTGTGTTTTTATTTTTCATTTTCATTTCACTTTTCACCCTTAATAAAAATGGTCCTTAACTTCTTTTGAAGGGTATATATATATATATATATATGTATATATGTATATATACATATATACATATATACATATATATATATATATATATATATATATATATATATATATATATATATATATATATATATAATTTCCAGAAATTAGCTTTGAAAATAAAACCTGAGAAGAGAACCACAAATCTTTATTGATTACCTGTTCTGGTTTTAGGACACTGTTGCTTGTAACCTAGTTTCGCAGAAGCCGCTGACCTTTAAGCAACTGTCACATCAATAGACACCCCCTTCCTTTTCCCTACCCTTTCCTGCCACCTAAACTCAGAAATGTACCCTAATTATCCTCAAAGTTCTACGTTTTTTTTTTTTGCTAGTAATGTTTTACGTATGTTTATGTATGTACTAGATCAGGGGTTTTCAACCTTTTGAACCCCATTTACTTCTAAGCCCGCCCCCTTGTAGTCGCTGTTAGCCAGAAAAAAAAAGGCACCTTACCATCTTACTGTGGCCCCCTAGAAATATGGATTGGCCCAGGTTGAGAACCATATTAATAGATGGCAGTTCTAACATAAAACTGCAGGAAATGTTAGATCTAACTGCTTCACGTCCAACCTTATTGCCATCTGATTATTCATAACAACTGTTTGTCATATCATGTTTATGTTTTTAAGTGTCAGATATACGACACCACGAGGCAAAATATATATTACCTCTTTGCTACATACATTTGCCGCGTGTAGTATCCTGGGGGGGGGGGGGGGGGCTCTTACGACACAAAGGACGAATAAAGCTACAGCTGCACGTTCTAATATGAGGTTGTACGTGGAGCTGGCAACATCTTCATGGCTACAACAACCACCATTGTAAGAACATGTGAATGCTTTGTGCCAGGCTTTCCTTATATTATATATAGTAGCCATGATGTGTATGCCATGCCACCCTTTTAAATGTGGTAATAAATATATGCATGTCATACTCATATGCTGAATCATTTAGTATCCTTCATACCGTCTGCAGGGGCTAGCTCTGGTAATTATTGTGTCTGTGCCGTCCTCAAAACCTTTTTTTAAAAATTTAATTTTCGTCCTGGGGTCCTCGGATCTGAAATAGTTGTGCTTGTGATTTTCTTAGAGACCTGGTTGTATATTATCCTTTATCATTCTCGGGGACTTAAGTGTGATAATCATTATATGGCTGTCCTCGGGGAACCGGCTAATTTCATGTCCTGTATCTTTTTTTGATTATCCTCAGGGCCCCACTCATAGGTCGCCATCTCAGTGTAAGCGTGAGCAGAAGAGGCGACCCAAGCCCAAGGATGGAACTGTCCTCTTCTGTGGTGTTTGTGGGGACAGAGCTCTGGGATATAACTTTGATGCCATCAGTTGTGAGTCTTGTAAGGCATTCTTTCGAAGGAATGCCCTCAAAACAAAGGTAATTGTGGAGAAAGTGGGTTGGCACGGATACGATTTGAGATGGCTGATAAAGTAGTATAGTGGAAAAGGGGAAAAGTCTTGAAAATATGTAATGATAGAAAGAAGATACATTTTTGAATTAAGTGTGAAAATAATGAGAAGATACTTTCAAATAGAGTCAGACAAGGGAGAAATAGGGAGTGGAGAAGATTGTGAGAGGAAGAGGGTGTGGATATATGGAGGGTGTAGAAAAGAAAATAGAAGAAAGTAACCGTAAGAAGATTATGTGTGAAGTGTGAGGGGAGACATTGGCAATAAGAGAAAAAAGTTGGAACACACAAACAAGTTTAGAATGTTTTCTGTTTTGGCAGCAGTTTACTTGCAGTTTTGAGGGCAGCTGTAAAATGGATTCCCATACCCGCAAATTCTGCTCTGGATGCCGGCTGAAGAAATGCTTCGACATTGGCATGAAAAAGGATTGGATTCTCAGTAAGTTTTCTAGCCTTTAAACCTGACTTCAAATTGTAGAGCAGGGTCGCTTTGCATGACCATGCGTTGCTTACTTTGATAATATAATGATACATTTCTTATTAATGGTGAAAATTATAAATGTTTGTTCCAACAAAGACTTATGACAAGAGCCCAGTCGTATAATATCCATATTGGAAGTTGTAACCCCATTTTCTGCGAGAATCTAATACCTTGCAGACTTTGTGTAAGTCTCACCACAGTTGTTTTGTACAAATATAAGTGATATGCTTATCTGTAATTCATGCAAGGGCCATCCAAACGGCGCGATTTACTTTCACAGCCAGACGATGTTTCATGTTTACTAAGACGTCTTTGTGAACCAAGTCAAAAGTATCTTATTACACCCATACTGAATCAAGAGCTTAGAAGTAACCATTAGACTGTGTCTAACAAGTGCCTTATGGTAGCAGTAAATAAATATTAGACAAACATAAAGGTATGTTTTCAGGCACTCGTAAGAAATAAAGAAGTAGAACACTAGACACCTGAAAACATACCTTTATGTTTGTCTAATATTTATTTATTGTTTACAGGCCTCGGGTTTCCCTTCCTTATGTGTTATATCGTAGCAGTACTTGACGCAACGAACGTGCATCATAGTTACATTAAATTTGTCGCTAGGATTTGGTTATGTACATTTTTACCAAAATATGTTGTAAAAAACGGCGTCCCATAGTTTTATTGTGGTACAAAGAAGATAGTTCTTTTCGTTCGTATCCATGTGACACTGACAGACATAGGACACATATTTATTACCGTTTTCTGTAGCTCACTAGAATACTATTAGAGAGCGAGTTTCTAACGTTACAAGGGAGGTAATTGCCATAAATTGTCAGTTGAGAAATATAGTGGAATCATTATCTCCTCATTGAGAAGAAAAAGGCATGTAAACAATACTTAGGAGCAAAAAACACACCAGGAAAAACAGAGAAATACATAGAATATTTGATACACAGAACAGAAATAAAGAACAAGGTGCTAGCAGCAAAACAGAAGTCCTGGGAAGAATTTGGAGAAAAGCTAGAAAGTGATGCGCAAGAAAACCATAACTTGTTCTGTAAGACCCTAAAGAGTATGAGGAAGGAAAAACAGTGCCCTCTTAAATTTATAAAGGACAAGCAAGGCAAATTGCTTACTGCCCCAAAAGAAGTAATGGAAAGAATATTTTTCAGAGCTCCTGGATGGTGAGCAAGGTCTAGCATCAGAGATTATAACCACTGACACAGAAAGGGAAACCCATGGTGATGAAGATGACTTAAAGATGGAAGAACTGAAGGCAGCACTGGACAAAATCAAGATGGGCAAAGCAGCAGGACATGATGGCATAACACCAGAAATGGTTAAGTACATGGGAGCAGCAGGCGACCTATTACTCCTAAGGGCCCTACAGGCAGCTTGGTGCAACAAGACCATACCAAAGTATTGGGAGATTGCCATCATTACACCGATTTTCAAAAAGGGTGACAACCAACAATGTGGAAACCATAGAGGCATATCCCTTCTCAGTGTCCCTGGTAAAATCTACTCTAGAATACTGGAGCAGAGACTCAGATGCCTAGCTGAGCCACAAATGGATGAGGTCCAGTGTGGCTTCCGAGCGAATCAAAGTACTCAAGACCTAATCTTCACACTCAGACAGTTGAGTGAAAAGGGTCTTGAGTATAAGAGATCCATCTTTGCATCTTAGATCTGGAAAATGCATTTGACAAGGTCTCCTGGAACAAACTCTGGGACTGTTTGGCAAGGAAGAACATTCCAACACCTCTGATTCATGCTATACAGAGCTTCTACAAGTCTTGCAGAAATTATGTGAGGACGGCAAACCATAAGTCAGAAGAATTCAGGACCACCACTGGTGTAAGACAAGGTGATATCCTGTTACCTTATCTTTTCATACTCCTCATGGACAATGTCATCAAGGCATGTAAGGAGAGGACAAGAAAGTATTCAGTGGGGTACTGGAAGATGAGACATGTCTGTATTTCAGAGCTGGCATTTGCTGATGATGTTTCCCTGATTGCTAAATCAGAGACACATCTCCAATCCAACCTGCAAGTCTGGAAGGAAAAGCTGGAGAAGAGAGGAATGATCATAAGCAGCTCGAAAACAAAAACCATGTTGATATCACTTTAGGAAAGAAGACATCAGATTAAGCTGGGAGAACAGGTCCTGGAGCAGGTTGACCACTTTAAATACCTTGGAGCTGTCATAGACCAGAAGGGAGGCATCAAAGAAGAGTTGGCTACCCGAAGAGCAGCACTTGGGAGACTTTTTCAAGCCATAAATCGAGGATTCCTCAGCAAAAGAGAAGTTGGTAAGAAGACGAAGATGGCTGTTTACTGCTCCACAAATGTCCCAGTCTTGACGTATGGATGCGAGTCATGGGCAATGACCACAACCCACAAAAGCCAGATCCAAACCTCAGAAATGAGGTATCTGAGGAAGGTGGTTGAAGTAACAAGAAGAGACAGGTCTGCAACCAGACGATACGTCAAGGCCTAAAAACCCAACCCCTGCAGACCCAAGTAGAGCAGTTCCAACTGAGATGGTTTGGCCATGTCTGCAGAATGGGAGAAGATCGGCTACCATGGCAAGCATGGGAAACTAAGAGCCAGGGATCCAGACCTCCAAGATGACCCAAAGTCTGCTGGGAGGACAACATCAGACAATCTTTGAAGGACCGAGGACTAGAATTGAACCAAGCCAGGAGGAAGACAGCCGATAGAATTGAACCAAGCCAGGAGAAGACAGCCGATAGAATAGTATGGCACTCTCTCATTTTACAAATGATGAAGAGGCACATATCATGCACAGGACATGTTACAGGGGCTGTGGTGAAACCTGGGACAGGCCCATCAGGCTAACAGTGGATTTTACATTGCTCATAATGGTATAAAAAAGATTAAGTGGACTGCTGAATAGTTTGGTTTCTGCACAAAATTCTGGAGTTTTCCGCATAAAATTCCAAAGCTGTTGAATAAAATGTTTTCTATGCATTTCTAGAGCTGTTCAGTAAAATGATTTTAGGAAAAAATCCAGAGCTGTTGAATAAAGAGTTTTCGGCACAAAATTTTAGAGCTGTTAAAAACGGTTTTCTGCACAAATTTTAGACCTGTTAAAAACAGTTTTCTGCACAACATTTTAGACCTGTTAAAAACAGTTTTCTGCACAAAATTCCAGAGATGTTGAATATACGGTTTACTGCACAAAATTCCAGAGATGTTGAATATATGGTTTACTGCACAAAATTTCAGAGATGTTCAATATAGAGTTTTCTGCACAAACAAAATTTCAGAAGCTGTTGTGTAAAGTATTTTCTGCAAAAAAATTCCAGAGCTGTTCATCCATAGCAAGGACATCACCACCATAGATATGGCAGCAGACAATAATATGTCTTCGACCATTATGAAATGTACTTTCATCCATTATGTAATTAGGGATGGCCATATTATTTTTTCGTGCTGAACTGTCTTCTTTTTTTTTTTTAATTAAAAAAAAATGTCTTTCAGATGAAGATCAGCTGGTAAAACGGAGACAGCGTCAGCAGACAAGACAAAACAGCACCACAGATATCCAGCATTGCTCCTCCACTTCTAGTGACCTGCTTGGTGATGAAAGTATTATGCCGTACATACCAAGAGAATACCAGACATCCACACTCCCACACCTTCAACACCTCCAGCCCAGCAGTACCTGTCACAGTGGAAGCGACAGCAATGATTACATGCCACTCACACCTGCCGGTTACTGTGACTCGTGTTCATCATCAGGATCGTCCCCACTAAAGCGCCATTACTCTGTGTCTTATGAGAGTTCATGCTCACCAACGTCCACAACGTCGCCACCAGCATACGTCCCTCAACATGTGCCAGTGCCAACATCTGCTCAACAGGTATCCAGTTTCCAGCTTGAGGCAGCAGCCAAAGCACCCAAGTTGGAGTATACATCCGAAGATGAGGATTGTTATTATAGAAGTCTCACTCAAGTTCCCACAGTGACCACTCTTTGTGACCTAACAGAGGGCTCTTGTGAGGATCTGTCAAGATGCTCATTGGTAAAATATGAGATGACTGAGGAAAATGAAGACTACATTATACCCCTTGATCCTGGAATAAAAGACAATTTAGAACAGCTCACCAAGATATATGATGAAATTTTTGAAGCTGCATATACTCAAGATCAGATCTCGAAGCTAACATCCAAACCTAAAACAGCTAATCAGCTTTTCAACAAGACTGATGTCTTTATTCGGAGGCTTATTTGTTTTGCTAAACATATCCCAGAATTTAAAAGCCTTTCTCAAGCAGACCAAATTCATTTACTGAAGGTAAGTTTTGCTTAAGATAATCAAATTAGCAGTTAGATAATTTAAAAATAGTAATGCTATTTATGTCTCTGTTTTTGTCCCTTACAAGTCCAGAAGCCCTGTTTAGTTACCCAGGAGTCTCAAAGGAGGCAAGGAAAGAACAGGACTCCGCTCCTTATGACTGCAGGCTTCATGTACGGAGACCAGCTGCAGCATTGACTTTATGCCTCTGAGGAGAAAAAAGGGAAACAATGATAAAATACAGAGGGTGTAAGCTTACATACTCCACAAGAGGGGAAATATTGAGATTGATTTCATAACTAAATAATATGCATGGAGGTATATCTCGAATCATCCTTATATGACCACCAGCTAAGTACAGTGCTATAGTGTACAGATGTGGAAGTGAACCTCTGTCTGTGAGGCTAATTACACCCTCATGAACTCTTGAAGTCATCCACACACTTCCAGAGATTCCGCCTGCAGTGAAACTTGTTGAAAACCCCGCATTGCACACATTAACTTGGAGGAGTTGCTTGAGCCCCAGACATAACCCTGGCTTTTACCTGGTTGGCTGCTTGCAGGAGGATCTCACTATGGACTCATAATAGGCTGATGAAGGTAAGAAGTGGTTCTGTGTAGAACATGACATTTCCTTGGGAGAGCCAAGAACCAGAGCACAGTATTTGAGCTTTGCATATTTTAAGAGCCCCCTTGGATGGGATATGCCGTGCGCTTCTTCAGCCTACTTTGGGACCAGATATGAGCATCCTTTAAATGCAAACCCAGCTGGTGAAACTGAAGCTCATGACTTCAACTCATCATGTTTCAGAAAAGCAGAAAAGCCATAGGAAAAGCCTAGATCTACAGTGCAGATAATACCAAGGAGTCTTGAACTTGGTACTGGCTGCAAAATAGTGAGAAGCTCAGCAGCCCTAATTAAACAACAACATAACTAAATAATGATTTTTTTTTGGTGTTTCCTGCATTCATTTCCTTTTATGCTCACTATGGAGCCACCACTACAGTTGGTCTTGTTGCAAAAAACCAGATCATTCATATTCTCTTGCAGCAGTGATTTCTGTAGCTTACTTACTTACTTAGTCGTTCCCCTTCTACCGTGAGGTGTAGAGGTTTGGAAGAGAGAGTGCCAGACTATCCTATCGGCTGTCTTCTTCCTGGCCTGGTTCCATTCTAGTCCTCGGTCCTTCAAAGATTTATGTAGCACATTATGTGATTGGCAGCCCCATACACACCCTTATATTAGTCAGCTGTTATGCCAGGTCTCAGGAAGCATTAGTCCTCTACTGTCTGTTTCCTTAGAGACCCCTGTGAACAAACGGGGCATGTTTTATACATTGCTATAAGAAATTGTGAATTGAATTATTTTTTCTTTAACTTCCTTGTATGTTTTTTTAATGGAAATAGGTCTTTGAACATTAAAAATCTACAACAGTTTTGGTAGATGCCAGAATGAACTTTCTTGCCTGTTTTACTGTGTGATATGTTTTTTTTTTTTTTGCTCTTTCATTATCATCATTTTCCCTTGTGCTCCTTATGGAGCACGGAGCAACCACTGTAGATTTTCTTGCAGGAAGCCTGCACCAAGCATTCACATGCTCTTGCAATGGTGATTTCTGTGGCAATTTCCTTTACAGGAGAGGTTGCCGGCTGCATCTACAACTTCATATTAGTTGCCTTGTACGACATGCCTGAGGGTGAAACAGTCCCATTCTTTCTTTGTTCAGAGACCCCCAGAAACTACACCGGATGTTTACTATTTACTTACATTATTTTCTATATTTTTTTCTGCTAAATTTAGTAATGTGTTTTTTTTTCGTTTCTCAGGGAGGAATTATGGAGATGTTTGTACTTCGTTCAACCATGGGTTTTGACTCAAAGCACAATGCATGGAAGTTCAGAGTTCAGCAGTCAAGTGCACCTGATGCTCCAAAAGTAGAAGGCAAAGTAGACTCCTCTGTTATCAGTGCGTTGAGCACATCTATGTTCATGCAGCACCTACAGTTTGTACGGCAGCTGCAGGAAATCTCTGGGAAGGACAGAACTGTCTTAATGCTACTGTTTATCATTGAGCTTATGTCACCTGACCGAGCAAACCTGTCCGACAAACAGAAAGTCTCCCAGAGCCAGGAGCGCCACTCGATGTGGCTGAAAGCATATTTAGAGTCTGTTCACACAGTGGCTGAGGCAAAGGCCATTTACCCAAAACTGCTGGTCAAACTACTGGATGTCCGGAATCTTGGAGAGGAAAGTTGTCAGATGGCCTCCAGTTTAGACATCACAAATCTAGAGCCCTTGCTTGTGGAGGTTTTTGATCTCAATAGATAAGGCATCACTTTAAACATTTGGCAGTTGCAGATATTAATTACTGTGTTACACATGTAAGCTTGCAGCTATGTTCTTGTGTCATTGCTGAGCAACTGAAACATTGGCATTCTTTGAAGGCCTGAGGAAGAATTGTATACAGTTTACAAGTGAAGGGGTATAATTCTCATTTTAATGTATTTTTTCATCTGCCTTATTCATGTATACATTGATCTCATAAGGTTTATATCATTACCAGATGGAATTCATTTGTGCTATTTGTCACTAGTGGCTTATTTCTCTTGCACAGCCATTCTTTAGTTTTACACAAAAACAGCAACATAAAGATGTGAGAGAAGAGAAAACAGGAAGAAATAGGGTTGTATGAGATGGGAAGAAATTGGAGGTGGTTTGAATGTACCTAAAGAAAGTGATCTTCATCTTCTCGATAGACAGCGTTTAACTTTGAACCTAAAGCTACAGAAAGAATGGCAAGGGTAATATATGGCAGCAGAACATAGAAGAAAATTTAAAGTAGATTGGATTTATCCATAGAAATAGAAAGATATGTTAAAGACAGGATTTGCTGAAAAGCTACAACCTTAACCTTAGTTACACACAAAGATAAAGAAAGATGCAGTGATGCTATATAATTCTGCTTTATCAAAATGTGTTTCTGTATGAGTGCTGAGATCAGAATGTTTAAGGTTCTATGGAAACTGAACAGTTTTATAAATAAGTAATGAATACCTGATAAGACATACTAGAGAAAGATGAAGGTCGAAAGGCCACACTTAAGAAAGCTGTCTGATTGCATCACAAGGCAGTCCTTCTTATTGAACTCCCCATGTAGATGAAATAGGGGAAGACCAAGACAACTGAAGACAGAAATGAGAAGAACATAAAAGACATAGGACAAAACTAAAGCAAATTGCTAGGACATAATAGGTTAGAGAGATTTTGTTAACACATTAACTACCGAATTGAAAAACACACTGTGGCTGAATTAAATTTTTTTTCCCATTTTCATCCTGTAGGTGTTTGCACAATGTAAGCTGCAGTTTTCGTAATTGTTTACAGATTTTTATGAATTACACGTCATTTTAAAGATAAATGAATGTACTATTACAATAAACACCGGTTGTAACTCTAATAGAGGTTGTTGCTATTTAACGGTCCTCCGATGGCCGAGGACATGCAATATTTTCACAATTATAACTGCTTGCGCCCCATCCCTATCAAAATCACAATTTCAATCAATGTGCAAACCGTTTTCACTCTTGTCCTCGTCGCTAGATCTATCAGTCAATTGTTGAAACACGTTTCTATCCTATTCAGCCTTTAGACGAGATGTACACGCATTTTTTGTAGTCCTATCACTAGTTGCCACGGTAAACAGTTTTACACGATTTGGTAACTAACCCAAAACGCTGAAAAATATGAACATAATATCAATTTTCCAGTGTTCTACAATAACCATGCTTTGGGAATTTGTTTTCCAGTGGCAACTTAAAATCTCGAACCAGATCAGAGAGTGTTTCAGTACATTTTTCATTCGTTTTATTACTAAAATTAGATTGGCGCTCTGAGCGGCTTGCGGTCCAAATGTGATTATTTTGTGAGCCGCTGACAGCGGCTTGCGGTAGTTAATGTGTTAAACACTCATGCTTCATAAGAGGCCAAATGTGATGCAGGCTTATTGATAACTGATAAGACGAAATAACTTGCTATCTCCTGTATGTTATTATTAATTAATGAAGACCTGTAGTCAGAATGTACCCCATATAGTTCCGGGGGGTCTGAGTAGACAGAGAAAGAATAGTTCTGCTGCTACCTCAGACAAATCAAAAGAGGCGACAAATAGCAGGTTGTGTATGGGGCTAGCAACCTCAGCATATAAAATAAATTGTTATAGAAACAACCAGTCAAGTGAACAAAAATAGGTGTCATAAGTCTAAACTAGTACATATAATAAAGACATAATGTTTGTTCAGCTGTGAGATCTTCATTATGAACAATCAAATAAACACAGTTGACAAAAGAAAGTGAGAAATAATCTAAATACATCTTTTATTTTTTAAATTTGTTTAACATACAAGCTGGAAATGAAAATCTCTGTTGTCAGTATGGTAAATCCCATCAGCCACTGCTACAGGAGCATGTGGGCTTTAATGTAGGCTTCCTTCAAGGAGGCCAGCTGTTGTGGTGGCTCTGTCCTGTGTAAGGAGTGGTGGAGAAAAATGAAATTAATGGATTGTCATAATTTATCTCTGTTTGATATTTGAAATACACATCTCAAGTTTATCATGAGACTGTGACAACAAAAAAAAAGATCCCCAGAAAAGGTTTCCACTTCCTCTACCTCAGGATAGTGCTTTGATTCCTGAAAATCTTAATGCTGTAAAGGGGATCGGCCTTCCTAAGGTCAGGACTCACAGAAGTCTGTCAACTTAGAAAGAACCACTGATATAATGCTGTAAATACAGACTAATGCCTTTTCTGCCACCCTTGTAAAACTTAAAACCATGTGTATCATCTCGACCCTTGATATCTCATGTTGTAGGAAGTCATAGGCTAATGCATTAGTGAAATCATGGTGTTCCCATCTCAACAGCAGATGTTACAGTCTTAAGAACTGCCATCCTTCCTAAATTGCCAACTAGTTGCTGTCATTGATGAGGTTTATATTTATTGTCCTTTACTTGTGGCTTGCACCGCATGAAAAGTAGGCATGATGGAAGTAAAGTTGAAAATGAAGTGGTTAGATTTAACATTGTGTGTTGTAAAGCCTATAAGTGTTGTTAATGGACATCTCAGGCATTTCACGGACAGTTGGATTTATACGTTTATTGTAATAAAACCATAATACTTCCATTATAATCTTCATTAAGCTTCATAAATTCATTGTGATATCCATATGGTTTAGTGCCATATGATTATGTACATTCTGCTATTTGTTGTGTTCAGGTAACATACTGTATTTTCAGATATTCGTATTTTTTTTAAAATGGTTCTTAACAGAGAGCTTCTGTTGACCTGTATAGTGTATGAAAGAAACATCAAATCTATCTAAAGACCAGAGGTGGTAGTTTGCTATAATTTGGCAGTTCTTAATTAATTTGTACCTGAGTGCAAATTATAATTTCATTTTAAAAGTAATAAATACTGGAGAGAATGAAAAACACAGGAAAACTAGACTGACTAGTGCTATGGGCCTTTTATGCCTAGACACTGAGGAATGGCACAAGGACACCTAAGAAAGATGGCTTGCTAGAGTAGTGGACAAATGCAATAAAAATCTCAGGCCACCTTGCTGCTTGTAGTTCCCGGGGGTCTCTGAAGAGACAAGAACAAATAGGACTACTGCACATGTTGTGAAAGGTGACTAATATGTGGTTGTGCATGAAGGCTAGCAACCTCATCATGTAAAACACATAGCCACAGGAACTACTACTGCTAGAGCATATAATTGCTTGTGAGAGTTTCCTGCTGGACCAGCTTCTGTGGTAGCTGCATGCTACCTAGGGAGCACACAACAAAATTGTGATGACTTAAAAGGTGGGGTGAATAAAAACAGGTAGTGAAGGTCCTGCTAGGACAAAGAACATTCTTACGCTGTGACCTCAAGATCTTTTTCCAGGACAGAGCAGTAGAGAAAAGAAAGTGGAAACCGATCTAAATGCAATTTAAAATATATTAAAAATGAGAATTGGTGTTGTTACTCTGGTAAATTCCAAGTCATGATTGTTTGACTTGTATCATGTAAAAAAAAAATTATTTATTCATTTATAGAGTGCTTGAAAAGTCACTCTGTATTTTTTATTTCCTCCCTTGCATCTGTGGGATATACGAGTAGCAGTTAATTCCCTTTATTTTAACATTTGTTTCATGTAAATTAATTGGATAGGAGTGAAGAAGTAAATGTTTAAAAATAGGGAGTGACTTTTTGGTTCACACTTTGTTTCCTCTAGTGTTTTCATGCATGTGTCCCTGACAAAGACATTGTAATCATAACCTAGGTTGTTTTTACTGTCCTTGGTCATAGTAAGACTTATACTATCTGTTTTCAAACTCCTCAATGTGTTTCAATGTTTTACAATAGTTCTCTTCATTTTCAAGCTGCTTAAATGGTTCAGGTATGCCTTTGAATCATTCAAACACTTAATGACATCTGTGATTGAAAATTATAAAACTATTCAGAAAAAAATAAGATTACATACGTGAAAAAGTTCTTTTTTCTCATTGTCTTTCAGGATGAGCTTCTGTGATTTAAAATTATAAAACTGTTGAGAAAAAATAAGAATACATACATGAAAAAGTAATTCTTTTCTTTCCGGATGAGTTTAGTAAATAGAGATAGCACATTTAAAAAGACATTTTAGAAAATATTTCTCATAACTTACATGTATAGAAGATTGACAAAATATTGTTTTGTATACAGTTTTATTATTCAGGTTTTAATAAATGGAGAAAATGGCAGATTAAAAAGACATATTCGAAAATATTAGAAGTATCTTTACTTACATGGATAGAAGATTGACAAAATATTGTTTGTTTTGTATATGGTTTTATTGTTGAGAATATAGTGCCAGTAATTTAGTATTGTGGATACAGTCTAGCATAAGTGTTCAGTGTGTGTTCAAATTGAGTATTAATGTGAGGATAAATAAATACTCATTCTGATTGTTTATAATGAACTATAATTTCTTTGTTAATGCTGCATGTTATGTAAAATGACTAATCCTCTATGCCAGCAGTTTTATAGACCGCGGCCCCCTTGACACCTTGCTACACATTAGCGCTGCTTCCCCCCCCCCCCCATACCCAGTTTAGAAAAGAAGAACATGACCTCATCATGTAAAACAAATTTCAGCAGAAAGTGCCAGTACAAGAGCATGTGAATACTTGCCGCAGGCTTCCTGCAAGGGGACCAGGTACAGACTTACAGAGTGAAATAGAAGATCATGCTGCCACCACACTCCCCCCTCCCCAGATTGGACAAGAAAAATATGACCTCTTGTTATTGATTGATCACGGAAAATGAGTGGAAACCATTTTGGTTTTTACAAGTTAACGTAGGGTATATTGTTTTGCTGACTGACAGTTAACAATTAAAACATAAAACATGAAACACTCCTTGTCAGTTGGCTTCTTGAGTAATATTTGACAAAATGTCTTAAGTTTCTAAGATACAATGTGGCAGAAAAATTGTCTCCAAATCATTTTTTTTTTTTAAATTAATGATGAAATATATCCCGTTCAACCTATGATGGGGTTATAATTACAATAAAATCATTTCTGTTTTATCCCCAAAATATTAAAAGTGCTAAGGTTTAGTAGCTTAGTTATTACCTAATAGTAGTCAGGGAACAGGTTAGTGTTCAAACAAATTTTGTAGGACACTGTATTAATCCTATCTTAAATACCCTAAGTGTTCATGAGAAACTAAGCTACTGAACATTACTTTTAAAATTGTGACGGCAAAACATAAATTACCTTATTTCCATATGATTGCTGTTATGTGAATTATGGATCAGGAAGTAATAAAAATTTTTGTCTTGACTATAATATGAATTTGAAACTCACTTGCTGTTAGCGAAAAAAAATAAACACCTGTGAGAAAATATGATCATTAAAATAGCAGCTTATTAAAATATTTAATGGTTGCATTCAGGATTTTAATAATGATTGTGAACTTAAAAATTACATGTGAGATGTCCTTAGTCTGTTGAAAGTAGTTCAGACCTTCTGTGCCCTCAAGCAGTGATAATGCTTGAGATTATACTGTTCTTTTACTTCTAATCCTTCGTTGTCCCATACAGTATGTTCAGATTTGGATACACTTTGCTCTGTCGGTTAATACTTTGTTCCACAGAATATTCTTACAAAGCCTTTATTTACCTGTGTGCCATTTCTCACTATACCTCAGGTATTTTATTGGTAAGAAAAGTACATTGCGACCTGCCAGGGTCAGAACTAAATATTAGTTTTATGCTGGTCTTTATTTTTTTAGCTGGTTTCACTATTTATTTGTTAAATTGTATGTATATGGTATATGTAAATGAGTCTCTGTGTGAGATCGAGGGGGAGAGAGAGGCTTTGTTTTAATACATCATTTTTACATTGGCTGAATATTTTATCTGTTACTGTAAATAACCTTAACCATAATTATACTAATGTTGTCAATTGCATTTTGTTATGTGTAACTAATAAGAACTTGCTATTTTTGAACTAACAAATATCATTTGTCAATGTGACTGGCTTACTTATTTCACTAGTTGACAAAGTTATTACAAGAGAAACTTGTGTTTTGAATAAATAGCATAACTGTGTAAAACTCAAGACTCACCGTTTTATACAGGCTGTGCTGTGATAACAGGAAGGGCTGTCATAATTGGTAGCACCAGAGCCGGCCCTGGGAAGGTGGTGTGAGGTTTCATGATATACCCCTTCCCCTCCCAATTATGCAGTACTGTGTGTACTGTAATGGCACTCAGTTTCAGGCTGCTGAGTTGAATCACCTATAATATCCACAAGTTATGTTCACTGTAGCACTGTATAAATACTTAATACAATTATGTTGCTCAAATCTTATTGTAGCTAATAGCACTGTCATAGTATGGTGAGTTGAACATGTGATAACAGGCAAAGATGTCATGAGAGATTGTGTTGTGATAACAAGGCTGAAAAAATAGATCATGCTACATTAGTGACAGACCGTGCTGTAGTCAAGAATGTCATTGCCAATTATAATTTCATGCATTTAAATTATAAAGTGATATAGCTGACTCTGCAGCAGGTTGAGAAATGCAAGAAAACATTTTACAATTCTCAGTATTGTGAAGAGAAATATTAAAACACATCCAAAAGCCTTTAGGATACCAACAGATGATGTAAGCTCCAGAAATAGATACTGGAATGAACAAGAGAGACTTTGATGAATAGAATAAAGATAATTTATGAAATGTTTATGTGGCGTCCTTGGCATTATTTGCTGATAATTAAGTTGTTTAGAACAGTTGAAATTTGTTTATTTTCTGTTAGCCAGGTTTAGTTCAGTGATCTTTTGGACTGTGATAAGAATCTGGTTATTAGGGCAGTTATTAGCATAAAAAATATTAAACAATGTAAATTTTGTCATAAGACTGTAATATACAAATATATTTCCAATATATTATTTACTGTTATGTACATTCATACTTCTAGTGATTTGATAAACAATCTATCAGCAAACTATAATGTTTTTGTGTTCTGTTATCAGCACTGTTTTAAAACACCTTTTGCCTCAACAACAACAACAACAAATATATATATATATATATTACAGGGAGATAAGAACTGCAGTGCCTGCTCTGACCATCCTCTGCTTACTTTAGGTGGATTGGGTTCTGCTGTTAGCATGATTTGCCACCACAGACAGATTTTGGGTTCTGTGGCATGATTTGCTACCACAGACAGATTTTGGGTTCTGTGGCATGATTTGCTACCACAGACAGATTTTGGGTTCTGTGGCATGATTTGCTACCACAGACAGATTTTGGGTTCTGTGGCATGATTTGCTACCACAGACAGATTTCATTGGGCTCTGGCAAAATGGCTTGATAATTTGTCCTTTGCTAATGGTCTTGCCCTTCTGCTTCATGCCAGAACTAGATGCAGGACAAAATAAACATGCCCAGTATGAGGTTGCAGCATCTGAGAGTCTAAGAAGAAAGGAAGAAATGTGGTAAATGATGTCTAAATTGTACTTGAAGAGACATCCCTAAAGATATGCACGATGGCATATATACTGTTCAAAAAAAGAAATGCATAGCTACTGAAGGCACACACATAGCCATAATTTTGACATTCAATAACTTTTTTAATTTAATGAGTTAATTGTTCAAATTGCACACAAGAATACCTTAGGGTTCAACCAATCAATTGACAGTTGTTTTGCATCTGGGTCACAAGAGTTTTTTGGCGTACAGGCTTTCCAGTTAGAATGGTGTGTGTGGCCTCCTCTTGCATCGATCAGCGACTGGTATCTCCTGGGTATGGATGCGATCAGACGTCTGATGTGGGCCTGTGGTATGGCTGCCCACTCTTCCAGGAGTGCCTGGAACAGATCACGACGATTGACTGGAGCAACGTCTCGGCGACAAACACGTCTATGCAGCTCATCCCACAGGTGCTCAATCGGACTCATGTCTGGAGACAGGGATGGCCAGGGAAGGGTGAGAATGTTGTTGGCAGTCAGGAACTGCATGGTCAACCATGCGCAATGGGGTCTGGCATTGTTCTGTTGAAACACAGACCTTTGGGCAGCCCAAAGTGGAAGGACATGGGGTCGAAGAATTTCATTGACGTATCATTGCGCATTCAAGCCTCCTTCAATGTGCACCAATTGACTCCTTCCATTGTAACTGATCATTCCCCACTCCATTGCACCTCCACCACCATGTGGCGGAGCTTCATCAACGCAATTTTGGGCAAAACGTTCATTTCGCCTACGGTAGATCCTACGCCGTCTATCATGACACTGCAACAAAAAGAAAGATTCGTCACTAAACCAGACACGTCTCCATTGATTGTCAGCTGCCCAGGGACGATGCTGGTTGGCCCAAAGAAGTCAATTTTGGCGATGGCGGCGCGTAATGACAGGTCCTCGGTGAGGTCGTTGTGCCCAAAGTCCAGCGTCATGCAGTCTATTCCGGACAGTTTGATCAGACACATGACGTCCTGCAGGCAATGACTGGGCAGTTGAGGAAGCTGTTGTAAACCTGTCTCTGAGGTGACGAAGCCGAATAAAGCGATCCTCCGCTGCTGTTGTCACTCTGGGTCGTCCACTGCGATGCCGGTCTTCAACTGAGCCAGTGGCTTGGAACCGGTGCCAAAGTCGACTGATGGTACTCTGATGCACGTTTAGATGCCTGGCAACCTGACTTTGACTTTCGCCTGCATGCAGTCAGCCAATAGCAATGTTCCTTAAATTTATCGATAGAGACGCCATAAATGTCTGCTTGAAAATGAACTGAATTTTGGGTGTGTAGCGTTATCCTTTTATAGGGTTTCAGTTGCGTAGTCAGTGAATAGTGTTCACCCCAAATTTTGTTGCTTTCACGTGCGCGCAACATGAGCTGTGGTCAAAAATTGCGTCATAAACACTATTGACCACTGCGTTGAAACGATTACAAAAATGAACGCAATTCAGGTCAACACGTGCATTTGACACTGTAAAGAACATTTGAGGCTGGTTTTTATATACCCTAGCACTAATAGCACCAAATTTTACTTACAAACTCATAAAAACACGCCCACAGATAGCTATGCATTTCTTTTTTTGAACAGTATATATTGGTGACAGCATGGACAAAGTTTTAGGAATGGATAAAAATATAGAAGTACGGGTGGCAAATACATGAGGGGCCTTCATCACACTAGGAAGTAATGGAAAATAGAGGAGACAAGCTAAACATGACAATAAGAATTTTAAACTCAGCTCTCAAGGCAGTCCTATGTGTTTATGTGATTAAACAAACAAAAAAGACAAATCACATGAATGGATCTTTCACAGAGTAGAAGGATTAATATAGTGTGACAGGACCACCAACTGATGGTGAGAATCTTACAAATATCAGTGAAGACATGTAAAGAACTTTAGCATATAGTGCCAAACAGGAGGGTTGGGCATGAACTAATTGAAGGGATGTGTGTATATGTATGTGTGTATATGTATGTGTATATATATATGTGTGTGTGTGTATATATATATATATATATATATATATATATATATATATATATATATATATATATATATATATATATATATATATATATATATATATATATATATATATATATATATACACACACACACACATACATGATGCAGCTATGCTTTTTTATTGACATTGTCAACCAGAGTGCTTTTGATAAATTCACTTAAGCTTGTGTCATGTTTAATTATACTTTAAATAACTAATATGTGCATGCTAAGTGAGTAATGTGTGGATTTTTGTTTTGATTTAGATTACCCTTGGTTTTCTTATTTTTAACTTTACCTCTCTGCACAATTAAGATGTAATGAAGCCAGCATTGATTATTTCTTTCAGCGAAGCATGAACAAATAAAGTGTCAGCTATAATTTCTTTTAGTTCATATTAAAATATTTTAGGTTTAACCACTTTTATTACATAATGGGAGTTTATGTGACATAATATGAGGAAATAACCAACCATTATAGCGACTTGCTTTTGAATGAAACCTGCAGAAGTGGAGAAGAGTGTGAAGGCCGAAGAGCAACTTGTGAAGAATGGTAGCAAAAGAAGCACCTCCAGCATCTCATTAGCAAAGTTGAAAAAGATTGCCCACTATAGAATTGATTGGTACACCCTGCCCACTATAGAATTGATTGGTACGCCCTGCCCACTATAGAATTGATTGGTACGCCCTGCCCACTATAGAATTTATAGAATTGATTGGTATGCAGTAGTTGCAGCATTGTCTTCTGCATGATAGGAGCATGATTTTCATTGTATAGAAAGACCTATGTTAAAATATAGATTTTTGACATGACCATTGTAAAATTTAAAAATATTTTCTGCATATGAAGAGACATAACATTTTGTTGTAAATCATAATAGACTGTAAAGTTAAAGGCAAAAATGCAAGAGATTTACAGGTCTGTATGTGGGAATATAACATCAAGAGAATTACAGTTCTATAAGTGGGAAGATAACATCAAGAGATTGACAGCTGTATTAAATGAGAATGTAAAATCAAGAGATTGACAGGAAATAGCATATCAGAGTGTACCATCCAGGCAAAAGGCAGAAATTGTTGGAAATCCATTACAGACAACTTTTAGTGGGAATTGACAAGAAATAGCCTATCAGAGTGTACCATTGAGGCAAAAAGCAAAAATTCTTCAAGATCCATTACAGGCAACTTTCAGTGCAGAGTTTTCATTTGATCAGATCATATTTTTCATTACGTAGCAGGAATTTTACTCAAGTGTACTGCTTTTTGGCTTACTTTTTTTGTCAGTACTTTGAAGAAAGCAGCATTGTGACAGACGCCTTTAAATAAATCTGATTTTACCATAGCCTTACTAAACTGTAGGTTTAAATTGCCCTTAACCACAGACAAAGTAAACATTCGCATTACTTAGCCTCAGACCTATATCGTAAGTAGTTCTTTTGTTTTAATTTTTAGGTTGTTTTTTTTTTTAAAGTTTATATGGTAGTTCTAACATTTTTTTACTTAGTGTAGCCAAAATCAGAGCATAATAAAATGAATTCAATCATTTATAGGAGGTTTAATTTGTTATAATTATCAGTTATGTTTTTTTTTTCCATAGTGTAATGGGTTGTCGTCAAGTAATGTTGTATATAATGCAGCATGTATTCATAATATGATGATGTACATATATATGTAAATATTTCCAGCTTGCAGTGATGTCCTGTTAGCCATTACTTTTACAAATGTGTCATTATATATATATATATATATATATCGTACAATATAGCCATATAGCTGTTTTGATATGGTCATGTTCAGAATAAGCATAAACAATTTGCTCAAACTCATTGTTGATGTTCTTTCATAATAATGTTACTGCCTCAGATAATGAAAGATTAATTTTGTGATTTTTCCCATTACAGGAATCACTTTATGTATGGCCTGCTTACTGTTGTTCATGTTAAGAAGTGTTATGTTCATATAAATGGCTCGTCATCATATTGTCAGTAATGAAAAGAGATGGAGTTTTAACTTCAGAATATAAAGTGACAGTTACATTACTTTTAAAAAAGGAACAAATATATTCTTATATTTGATTTGTAATTATTATGTTGTTTATTAACAGTGTTTCATTTTCTTGTCACTTATGTTAGCGTGTGACGGAATTATATCAGGTTTTGTTGTTTGCTGTGAATAAGCTTCATTGCATGTGGGAGGAAGGCAATGGTGTTTCAGTTTAGTAAGTAAAGTGCTAACATCCATTACGGTGCTTTTTTTTTCCCTTTGAGTGGTTTTTTTTTTTTTTTTTGAGCAAAGGAAAAATATGTAATCCATATATGGCCACTGACTGCTTTGACGATCGGCGGCTAAGGATCAAAGAAGAAGAAGAAGAAGATATTAGTTTTGAAAAGTCTTTTTATCAGGATTCCGAACCTCCAGAATCATCATCATTTTCCTTTTTGCCCCATGTGGAGCATTGAGCCACCACATCAGCTGGCCCCCTTGCGGGAAGGGAAGCCTGCACAAAGCATTCACATGCTCTTACCACAGTTTTGTAGCAATTCATTTTATGCCTAGATGTAGCCAGGCCCGTACATAATCTCACGTTAGTTACCTTTGATGGAGCAGTAGTGGTGTTATTTCTTCATCTTACATGAGACCCTCAGAAACTACACGGGACAAATGTCCAGAATGTAGCCTGCTTACAAAATTGAAAAATGACGCCTTGTAAATATAATAGATTATGTCTGTGATTGTTTTATTTCCTGATATACATCATTCAAGACACCATGGTTAACATATGTCCTCACAAAATTAGCAACATTTCAGTATTTTTAGGTATTGGTATCAAAAGAAAAGTCTTTCAAAAGATATGGTTAAATTATGAAATTCTAGGGAAAACTTATGCTTGTTTGAAGATGCTTTGTTAGCAGTGTCAGAACCAGAGAAAATCTGATTTAACATTCAGCGTATTGTTAACGTTTCATATTAGGCCACTGTTTTCAGGTTTATTTTAAGTGTATTCAGTATCATGTTTGACTCATGTGGCCTACACCATTTGATTGCAGAGAAGTTAGCTTAAAAAGGCATTTTCAAGGTTAACAATATTAACTACATCAAAGGCTTTTTTTGTAATTTTTTTCTAAATCAGATTTGCTGACATATTACTAGTTTTGTGAGGATACATCACACATGAATATATTATTTTGTGTAGATTTGTTCCTTTTTTGTTGAAATAAAGAACTGGTGTTCTGAAATTGGCTGTCTTTATTGCCAGTTTTTTTTAATCAAAGTGTACAGGAAATGTAAACCATGCTATATATCTTCTTTCTGCAAGCTCTTGTGAAACAAAGGAACTAGCTTATTTTCTGCATATGGATCTGTCATGCAGTTCATTTCAGTTTTTTCTCTTGTCTGTCTGCTCCCACTCTATGGCACTTTTCTGTGTTTTCCTGGGCCTTTCATCTCTTCTTGGGCCTCATGTTCAGAGCCATATATGGGTTTCTATTTTATATATATGAAGTGAGCCCACGTGCTCTCACAACCATTCCTCACATAACCATAATTAAATAATCATAAAATGGACATAGAATAATATTCAACTGTATGTACAACAAATACTCTCAGTAATGAGAATAAGCTACTACCTCGTAACTGATCTATCTCAATATTCGTTACTGCATTCTGAAGCATGTCGTATGTGACGACTGGTGCGACTGAGAATCTCATCACACGAAACACATCGTTACCGAAACAAATCACTGCCATAGCATAAAAATGCTTCTTGTCGGCTTGTGATAGACACCAGCCACATTGGTGTTTCCATGCTCCGCCGGGAGCAACCAGAGAAACACATGTCTCAACAAAGGAGTGGCCTCGCGCTCTCCAGAAATCTAAATACATATTCTCACCTCACAGTAACCCATTAAATATACAGTAGAATTATCAATAAACGTGAAATACACTAAATTACTCTTACATAAAGAATACAATATAATTATTCTCGACTTAAGCCAAACTGGGACTAAATACACAATGTGTCACATGGCGTAACATTATAGGTTTACCACGCGGGGCGTGTTATTCGCCGCTTTTTATACAGTCCTCGCCACGTGGCTACAATTTTGCTATTGTTAATCTTATCTACATTCCCGTGAAATAGCTTCATACTATATCTGCCTTTCTGATAACATTTCTGTCCAGTTTCATGTATAAAACACTCTCCTACTAAATTTGCCCGGTCTGATGGATGAAATACTTGATACTAAATTCTCACATCTGGATTTAGGCTTTGCGTGCCTAATAAAACCTATCCAGACATTATTTTCACTCATCTATCATTTCTTCAAGACTAAATCATAATGTCCTAAAAAGACATTTCCTTTGGAAACACATCTATCTATATCACTAAACATTAAAACAGACTCGTGCTGAATATAATTTCAGACTTCTAGAAAACTAACACTAATTTAAATTAACTCACATGTCATGTCTTTGTTCCCTTTCTACCGACACAGGGCTAGCCTAACTTCGTATCTCTCTCGTCTTGTTTGTTATCTCTTCTGGACTGATACTTCTGAAAGGTCGCTGCTGTTGTTGTTGTTGTTGTTTTCGTCTACCATGTTGCTGTAATACCCTGTTCAACCTGAAAGTTGGTTATAATTGGGGTATATTGTGTTTCGCTGCTGTTGTTGTTGTTGTTGATTTCGTCTACTATAATGCTGTAATACCCTGTTCAACCTGAAAGTTGGTTATAATTTGGGTATATTGTCCTCTTCTGTCTGATCGAGATTTTGCTTCTCTTGTTTACCTCGGAGGACTTGGCTGTTCTTTGTAGGATTCCGGTGTATCTCGATGTTTGACACTGGAGCCTCCTCAAATAGTGCTTCTTTCATCTCGGCATCGTTTGGTGGTGTTAACGGTGTTTTGTGCAGCTTCTCTGTGGTAGACAGGGCTTCAGTTGGCGATTTGGGTACCTGTGGTGGTGGTCCCTGGGTTTTAGTCGCCTGTCTTCTTTTTCTTCTTTCCAACATCTGTTTTATCTGTTCTAACGCTTTCATCTGGTCTTCTTCTTCTGACATCTGTTCTATCTGCTCTAATGTGCTCACCATGTAGTCATATTCTGGGTCTTCATCGTCAAGTTCAGAACTGCTTGCATCTGCTTTCTGCTCTTCCTCGCAAGGAGTCTGGTCATTCGGGCTCTCAACCGGGTCGATACACGTCGCAGCTAGCTCCGTCATCGTATCAAGAGTTGGAGAAATTTCGGTCCCCGCACGAGTACTTGGGGCAGTTTTGCTCTCTGGCTGTCTTTCTTTGTTGATTGTGTTATTCCCCTGGCTGTTCTGCGCTGGTGGGCTGGTATAAATCTTCCTCTTTTTAGCGTGAGGTTTCTTTCGGCCCATTTTGACTATTGCGATCGCTGTGTACGTCCTGAAAAGGACGCTGGTTATAGTGCGGTTGTATCCTGGTTATCGGGTTGATCGGTTGTTCGTTGACGGTTCCAAAGATTATCCTGTGTGTGTTTCGCTGCTGGCCTTCGTAAGCTTTATATAGACTGTTAAGCCTAAACACTCAACTTAGTCCGCGCGCGCCGTAATCGCGCTACTTAAATAACACTCGCGATATATTGCTTTAGGAATAGCGAAAACACAAATAAAACCTACAGCTATTATCAAATAACACAATTCTACACCACAACTATATGTAGGCTTTATTGTGGCCTAATAACATATCTTCTACTTCATCAATCTTGAATAATTTACATCCAAGCATGCTTCGCGCACATCGAAAATATGGGCGATAAATCTGCCTAGAAACAGGTAGGGGGCGGGTGTCTCCTTTTCGGCCCCATCACACATCTCCCTCCTGATTTTGTTGTCGTCCCGACAACATCACTCCCTCTGGCGCTTCAGTTGTAACCTCTCACATCGTCTCGGGGCAGGACCCTCTATTGGCTGCAGGGCATACCAGCCTGGTTCGGGCATTAGACCATGCACGTCCTCCCCAGGATCTGTCTCATCTGGCGAAGCTGGTGCCTCAGGTAGGCCTAGTGTAGCATCTACCAGATTCGGAGAATCATCTTTGTCCTCACTTCGTCTTAGTTCGTGCGCCGCAACCCTCATCTTCAGATCTTCGTTGCTCGCTGGCCTTATCACATAAGGACCACCGCTTGCTTCTGGAATTGACGATACAATGAATTCGTCGTTGGACCACACGTCTTGTATTTTGGCCCTGTCAGTGTAGTGCACTCTTTTCCGCACTCTTTCACCCACTCTCAATGGTGTGGGGCCTGGAAGCTGATTACTTCTCTCCCTCCTGTCAGCGGCCATTTTCTGCATTCTCTCTGCAGCTTTTTGGTGGGCTATGTGCAACCTCTCTAGGTGACCTTGCAGCCACTCATCAGTTGTCTCCGGCTCTTCATCTGGGCGCGTGCCTATCATGAAGTCTAGAGGAAGCCTCGGTTCTCTGCCGAAGAGGAGGTAGTATGGTGAGTACCCTGTCGAAGAGTGGGGGGTAGAGTTGTAGACCATAACCACCTCCGCTAGATGCTCAGACCACCTTCGCTTCTGGTCGGCTGTCATGGGTCTCAGCAGATCATGCAACGTCTTGTTGAAGCGCTCGCACTGCCCGTTGCCTTTAGGATTGTAAGCTGTAGTGCGGCTCTTGTGGACTCCATATACCTTGCACAGCTCTGCGACTATCGCTGACTCGAAGTTCCGGCCTTGATCAGAGTGTATCCTCTGAGGAGCTCCGAGATACTGGAACCACTTTTCCACCAGGGCCTTGGTGACTGTTGTTGCTTTTTGGTCTCTTGTTGGTATAGCAATGGTGTACTTGCTGAACACATCTGTCAGCACTAATACATTCTCGAACCCTTTGGAATCCCGCTCTAGCAGGGTGAAATCCATTGCTACCACCTCAAGTGGTCTGGAGGCAATCAAGTTTCCCGATGGCCCATGAAACTTCAGTTGAGGTGCCTTGGCAACGTTACATCGGTTGCATCTGCAACAAAAGACGTCAACATCAGCTGTGATGCCTACCCAGAAGCACCTACTTCTCAGCAACTGCAGCATGCGCTCTCTTCCCTGATGGCCCACCCTGTGAGCAGAGTCTAGTATCCGTGGTTTCATGGACTCAGGTATTACCAGTTGTTTTATGCTGGATCCATCTGATCCCTTCACTGTCCGGTATAACAACCCATCTGTCACTTCGAGCCGGTTACTCTGATTAAGTAGTTTCCTTGCAGCCAAGGGGATCTTTCGAGCATCTTTTCCTGCAGGTCTGGTGCCATCCTTTACCATCTTCCTAACCATCGCTACCACATCATCCGCTCCCTGGAGATTTATCAATTCCTCACGCGAATAGGTGGGAAATGCTTGAGTGGTTGCTGGTGCTGTGGTTGATTCGGCCGGTACCCTTTCACTGATATCTTTCTGGCTTGTTGCTGTCATCAACCCTATCTCATATGGTATCTGGGTAAACTCTCCGATAACCTCAGCTGTTATGCTACTTATTGCAACATCTGCGTCATCCTCCAGTTCCTCGCCTGCGGTTTCAATAGGAAAACGGGACAAATAATCTGCATTTCCATTGGCTCTTGCTGCCCGATGTCGGATTGTGTAGTTAAACATCGCCATCTGGGCCATTCATCTCTGCTCTATAGCTCCTAGTTTAGCTTTCTCCCAGAAGGCCAGACCCCTATTGTCTGTAAATACCTCTACTTGTGATCCTAGCAGGTAACCTCTGAACTTCTCAGTCATGGCCCACTTAAGACCTAGCAGTTCCAGTCTCATACTGCTTTTTGAGTTTCTTTCAGAGGGTCGAAGTGTGCGACTTGCATATGCCAAGACTTTCTTTGTTCCATCTTGTACTTGCGAGAGAATTGCTCCCAATCCTTCAAATGATGCATCTACCTCCAGGATAAATGGTAGCGAGAAGTTAGGGAACCCTAGTAGCGGTGTGGAGGTTAGTGCCTTTTTCAGTGTCTCAAAGGCTACAGCACACTCTTCTGTCCACAAATCTCTTATGGGTGACTTACTTCGTCTTTTAGTCTGCATGCCTTGATTGAGCGCAGCTACTAAATCATGTAGCGGTTTGGCTATCTTTGCAAAGCCCGGCACAAATCTGCGGTAGTAACTGGCCAATCCCAGGAATGACCGTAACTCAGTCTGGGAACGTGGTACAGGGGCCTCTTGAATAGCCTTCACCTTGTCTTCCATAGCTCCTATTCCGTCTGCCGATATAGTATGCCCCAAGAATTCAATCGTCGTCCTAAACAGCTTACACTTTCCTCCATTCAACTTCAGCCCTAGCTGGCGTAGCTTAGAGAATACTTTCTCCAGTCGGCTCAAATGATTAGTGAAGTCAGCAGAGTACACCAAAATGACATCAAGGTATACTAGTATCAGCTGGAACACTAAATCATGCATACTGCTCTGCATTAATCGTTGAAAGGTGCTGGCCGAGTTGGCTAAACCCATAGGCATCCTGGTGTATTCATAAAGTCCAAAAGGGGTAGTGAAGGCGGTTTTCTCTTGGTCTTTCTCATCCATTGCTACTTGATAGTAACCACTTGCCAGATCAAGCGATGAGAATATCTTTGCTCCTCCTAACGCATCCAGGTACTCATCTACTCGGGGTAGAGGGTATGCATCCCTCTTCGTCTTGCTGTTGAGTGCCCTGAAGTCTACGCAGAGTCTAAGCCGACCATCTTTCTTCCGGACCAAAACTATTGGGGAGGCCCAAGGACTGCAACTCTCCTTGATTATTTGTTTGTCAAGCAATCCTTGTAGGTGATCCTGTACCTCTTTATAGAAAGCAGGAGGTATTCTCCTGTAAGGCTGCTTAACTGGGGTGTCATCTGTTAATGGGATGGTGTGCTTTACCCTGTCCGTGTACCCTACATCTGTCTCATCTGTGGCAAAAAGATCGGCATAGCGTCTCAACAATGCTCTTACTTCCTGCTCTTCAGTCTCACTGCCCTCAAACCCGGTCAGGTCAATTGGGCACATCTCTTGCTCTGGATTCGTGTGTGGTGGACTTGCTGACATTTCTACCTCTTGAGCTCCTACAACTCTGAAATATGTGCTATAGTCCACCCCAGCTTCTGTCAGTATTCCTACTTGTGTCCCGGGAGCTAAAAACAAGTCCTCATCTCCCAAATTTATGGCCTGAATATCACAAGACCCACTTCTAAGAACAGTCAATGTATGACTCATAATCAGCCCTCTGTGTTCTAAGTCTCTGTTTGGCTCAAAGAGAAAAGTACTTTCTGACTGGCCTCTTCCCCTGCATTTGACTGTTATGGCCCTGATCGATCGAGCAGGTATGTGGGTTTGCTTTCTCCCAGCTACCCATACTTTTATAGAGTCTGATTTCTGCGTCATCTCCTGATCCCTTGGAGGGTTCCATTTTAGTATGTTCTGTATGTTTGGGATTTCCACAAGGACATTAGTACCTATAATCCCTGGTGTTTTCTTCTGGTTTCTAGGTCCTTGTACTTCCTTGACAACATAAACCCCACAGTTTTTCACTACTGTGCACCCAACTTGTATGTCCACCACTAAGTGACCAATATATGGAATGGTGGCACCATTTGCTGCTGTCAGGCGCACCCATCTACCCTCATCCAAGGGGAGCCCTCCAAACATCTCCCTGAAACATTGCTCTGTGATGGTAGACACCTGTGAACCTGTGTCAAACACACAATTTACCTCTTTTCCTTCCATCAGCACTACTCCTTCAGGCCGACCTCCTACCATCTTGATCCGGTTTTCATGGTGCTCTCCCTTCACGTTTCTTTCTTCAAGTTCCTGGGGATTTGGTCCGCTGCTGGTCGACATTTCCTGCGATGGTTGAATCTCTAACCTTCCTTCTGAGTGGCGATCCTTCTGCCTGCGCTCCACTTTGTGTGATGCCCTAGCCGCAGAGTTACCAAACGGACAGCTCGCCACTAAATGTTGTGCTGACTTGCATTGGAAACATCTTCTAGGTAGAGGACCATTTGGACACCTGGCAGCTATATGATTCCCAAAATCAGCGCAGTTATAGCACCTGATTCTCTGGCTGCCATTCCACAAATGACGTTTCTTTCTACTTCTGTACCTGCGGCTGTTCCCGTGGCGTCTAGAGATGGTCCTCCTGTTAATGACCCCCACTTGTCGCACCAACATCTCAGTCTCCCTATTATTTGGAGAAACAGGCCCTTCCCTTTCATTTACATTCTTCCTCATGCCAACCTGTGATTGTCTGCCCCCTCTACCTGTACTCTTTCTATTCGAGTCACAAAGCTCCCCTTCCACAGCCTGACTCCCAGCCACAGAGGGGTCTAGTTTAGTGCCTGTTGTGGGCATTCCCTCTGGACGTGCCCTAAATTTTTGCACCGAAAGCATCGGATGGCCCTCGCCGGCCTTCTCTGCCTGTCTTGCATTTCAGCCATCTGGCGCTTCAGCTGTGCGACCTCTGCTCTGAGTTGCTCCACTAGGGCGTTTCCTTCATGTGACCAGGGTGCCATTTCTTCGTCGGATGCTGTGACTGTGGCTATCCCAGCTCTTGCTGTTTGACCACTCCCAGTCCATCTCAGAGCATCATCTCTTATGGACACAAATGATACTGCAGGGTCGTGCCGGACCCTGTCCTCCATCATTCTCCGCGTCAAGTCGTCCCTTAGACTGGCAACAAACTGGTCCCTTAGCACTGTTTCGTCAAGCTTGACACCACTGGCTTTCTCCTGCGCCCCTGCTGCCTGCTCAAATATCTCATGCAGCCTATAGGCAAACTCACTCACCGATTCCCGTGGCCCTTGGTACGCTGAATAGAATAGCGCCATTAGTTCTTGGGTGCTCCTCGATTCTCCATACACCCTGAGTATGGCCTGAAGCATTGCCTCCGGGTCATTGTCTCTTACTTGTATCCGCAGCTCCCTGCGGACAACTGGGGTCACACTGTCGAGTATCACATCGGTTTGATCCTCCTTACTCATGTAGCCGGACCTCCACGCAGCTCTAACCTCCCTTGCATAGTCCTCCGCGTTTGGCCCTGTGCGTTCTCCAAAAGTCCTCACTTTCTTGTGGGTTGACACCAACATGTACTGCCCGTGTCTTGCCTGGGGCAGTGGACCTGCTACTGATCCTTCAGTTGGCACCACTGATGCCCCGACCACTTGTGTTGGATCTGCATCCTCATGCTCCCCTTTGCTCGTAGCACGTGTGCTCCTCGCGGCCATCTTGCTGCCGGACCGCACTGCTGGGTGTTTACTATATTTGTTCGCTTGCTGTTTGCTCAGTGTCACTGTCTGCCTATCCTGCCGACGACGCCAATTGTGATAGGGTGGGCGAGATGATGATGATGATTATGTTGTGATTGTGATATCACTCTCTTGTCACACTCGCACCGACCCGAACAACAATAAAACTCTTGATTCTAGAGGCAGGGGCTATATTTATTTTTACAGCCCATTCAGTGACAAAGCAAACATTAAACAAATAAACTAGCGAACATCACAAAACCCAACAAAACAAAACAAAACAAAACAAAACACCCAACAGTGCCCGATGCTAATCTGAAGAAGCAAACAAAGCACAGAATAGTTAAAATCATAATATAATACTGAATGAGAAACACCACGCTCTCACCTGTCAAACTGTCCTACGCCGCCACCTGACACACTCAACTATCACACACACACACACACACACACACACTCATTGTGTCATCCAGTGCGACTAGTAAGGTGTTGTGCGTGGGGCTGGCAATCTCACCATGTAACACAGGTTGCTACAGAAACCACTACTGCAAGAGCACACACTCAGCTATCACACACACACACACTCATGCATGTCGTCCAAATGAGACTAGTAAGGTGTTGTGCGTGGGGCTGGCAATCTCACCATGTAACACAGGTTGCTACGGAAACCACTACTGCAAGAGCACACACTCAGCTATCACACACACACACACTCATGCATGTCGTCCAATGAGACTAGTAAGGTGTTGTGCGTGGGGCTGGCAATCTCACCATGTAACACAGATTGCTACCGAAACACTACTGCCCTAGCATATGAATACTTAATATGGAGGCAAACCACACTGTTGGCCCCATGCTCCCTCGGGAGCGGAGAAGAGAAATATATACCTTGAAGTGAGCCCACGTGCTCTCACAACCATTCCTCACATAACCATAATTAAATAATCATAAAATGGACATAGAATAATATTCAACTGTATGTACAACAAATACTCTCAGTAATGAGAATAAGCTACTACCTCGTAACTGATCTATCTCAATATTCGTTACTGCATTCTGAAGCATGTCGTATGTGACGACTGGTGCGACTGAGAATCTCATCACACGAAACACATCGTTACCGAAACAAATCACTGCCATAGCATAAAAATGCTTCTTGTCGGCTTGTGATAGACACCAGCCACATTGGTGTTTCCATGCTCCGCCGGGAGCAACCAGAGAAACACATGTCTCAACAAAGGAGTGGCCTCGCGCTCTCCAGAAATCTAAATACATATTCTCACCTCACAGTAACCCATTAAATATACAGTAGAATTATCAATAAACGTGAAATACACTAAATTACTCTTACATAAAGAATACAATATAATTATTCTCGACTTAAGCCAAACTGGGACTAAATACACAATGTGTCACATGGCGTAACATTATAGGTTTACCACGCGGGGCGTGTTATTCGCCGCTTTTTATACAGTCCTCGCCACGTGGCTACAATTTTGCTATTGTTAATCTTATCTACATTCCCGTGAAATAGCTTCATACTATATCTGCCTTTCTGATAACATTTCTGTCCAGTTTCATGTATAAAATACTCTCCTACTAAATTTGCCCGGTCTGATGGATGAAATACTTGATACTAAATTCTCACATCTGGATTTAGGCTTTGCGTGCCTAATAAAACCTATCCAGACATTATTTTCACTCATCTATCATTTCTTCAAGACTAAATCATAATGTCCTAAAAAGACATTTCCTTTGGAAACACATCTATCTATATCACTAAACATTAAAACAGACTCGTGCTGAATATAATTTCAGACTTCTAGAAAACTAACACTAATTTAAATTAACTCACATGTCATGTCTTTGTTCCCTTTCTACCGACACAGGGCTAGCCTAACTTCGTATCTCTCTCGTCTTGTTTGTTATCTCTTCTGGACTGATACTTCTGAAAGGTCGCTGCTGTTGTTGTTGTTGTTGTTTTCGTCTACCATGTTGCTGTAATACCCTGTTCAACCTGAAAGTTGGTTATAATTGGGGTATATTGTGTTTCGCTGCTGTTGTTGTTGTTGTTGATTTCGTCTACTATAATGCTGTAATACCCTGTTCAACCTGAAAGTTGGTTATAATTTGGGTATATTGTGTGTTTTTTTTCTTCGGTGCTAGCCTGTTGATAGTCCTGAAAAGGACTGGTCCTAAAAAGGACCACTAGCTGCCTGTCCGGATACCTCTTTGCTCTTGTCCATTCGGGGTGTCGTGACGTGTTCATGGTGTACATTTGTTGTTTTCCTATCTGGCTTGTTAGGTTTTGTGAGTTTTTGCCCTCCTCGTTTCTGTTTCTTGTGTCTTCCTTTTCTCCTGTATCAGGGAAAGCGCTTTTTCTATGACTGTTGGGAGTAGCTCTTCTAGCGTTTTCTCGATGACTTCTTCGTTTGATTGGTCGTTCGTTTTAGTGTCTTTTCTGTTTGATGTAATTTCTTCAATGGTCATTCTTTCTGCCTCTATTCTTTTCAGTAGTTGTTCGTTTTCATCTTTCAGTTCTATCAGTTTCCTGACATCTTCTTCTACCTGTTGCTGAATTCTTTTCATGTCTTGGTGTATTATTTTCATGTCGTTTATGAATTGTTGTTGTTTCGCGCTTTCCGAGCTGTCATGTATTTCTTCACATCTGTCAGTTGAGGTTCTGTTTTTGTGTGGCTGGCGGTTTTCTCTCTCCTTTCGCAGTTGTTGTTTCAAATCTCTCACTTCAGTCGTGAGCCGTCTGACTTGTTCCGTTAGGCTGTCTTGGTGCCTATCACCTAGAGTACTTGCCTTCAGTGTGTTTTTTGCCTCTTGGTACGATACTCCCTTTCCAATGGCAACTGTAATTATTTGCCTTGTTTGTTGGTATTCGGGACATCCTCGGTATCGTGCTCCGTGCTTTCCGAGGCAGTTGGTACATTTTCTATTGTTATTTGGTGCTTTGTAGTCTTGGTCTTTTTTGGCCTTTGGGCAGTCTTTGTATTCGTGGCTGCCCGCACAGTATCTACAGACCGTCTCTTTTCTGCACGTGTTCCTTGTGTGAGAAAATCCCTGGCACTTTGAACACTGTATCACTGGCGGGATGAAGGCATGTGTTCTTCGAGGTCTATTCTGGATAGTGATGTTTTCTGGGACTGTTTTCCCCTGTAGAGTCACTATTATCAGTCGGGTGTCTTCTTTGTTCCAGGATTTAAGCCTTTCTGCGTGTGTGAATCTGTACCGAGGGTTTTCGGCCTGGATGTAGCTGAGGGCCTCTGTATCTGACAAGCTGGTGTCTATCCCTTTGATGACTACTCTCTTGGTTTCAGTGTGGATTTCTGCTTGGATTTTGATCCGGTGTGGTAGTTGAAATTCTTTAGGCCCGGATGCCAGAGCAGTCATCAGCGATTTAGTTTTTTCTGTATCATTCAGGGCAAGTGTCACTCCCTGTTGGTGCCTTCTGATACTTATTATGCCTCTTTTGCCTACTACTTTCTCCAGGACATTGATTACTTTGTCGTCCGGGAGTGCTCTGAGTGTGGCTTCTCCTTCGGACAACTGCGTAATTTTTATTTTGCGCTCTTGATCCTGTTCTTTGTTAATGCTTTCGCCTGGGCGGCCTCTCCCATCTGCTACCACTGGTTGAGTATTTGTCTTCGGGCTCGGTGCCCTGTCCTCTTCTGTCTGATCGAGATTTTGCTTCTCTTGTTTACCTCGGAGGACTTGGCTGTTCTTTGTAGGATTCCGGTGTATCTCGATGTTTGACACTGGAGCCTCCTCAAATAGTGCTTCTTTCATCTCGGCATCGTTTGGTGGTGTTAACGGTGTTTTGTGCAGCTTCTCTGTGGTAGACAGGGCTTCAGTTGGCGATTTGGGTACCTGTGGTGGTGGTCCCTGGGTTTTAGTCGCCTGTCTTCTTTTTCTTCTTTCCAACATCTGTTTTATCTGTTCTAACGCTTTCATCTGGTCTTCTTCTTCTGACATCTGTTCTATCTGCTCTAATGTGCTCACCATGTAGTCATATTCTGGGTCTTCATCGTCAAGTTCAGAACTGCTTGCATCTGCTTTCTGCTCTTCCTCGCAAGGAGTCTGGTCATTCGGGCTCTCAACCGGGTCGATACACGTCGCAGCTAGCTCCGTCATCGTATCAAGAGTTGGAGAAATTTCGGTCCCCGCACGAGTACTTGGGGCAGTTTTGCTCTCTGGCTGTCTTTCTTTGTTGATTGTGTTATTCCCCTGGCTGTTCTGCGCTGGTGGGCTGGTATAAATCTTCCTCTTTTTAGCGTGAGGTTTCTTTCGGCCCATTTTGACTATTGCGATCGCTGTGTACGTCCTGAAAAGGACGCTGGTTATAGTGCGGTTGTATCCTGGTTATCGGGTTGATCGGTTGTTCGTTGACGGTTCCAAAGATTATCCTGTGTGTGTTTCGCTGCTGGCCTTCGTAAGCTTTATATAGACTGTTAAGCCTAAACACTCAACTTAGTCCGCGCGCGCCGTAATCGCGCTACTTAAATAACACTCGCGATATATTGCTTTAGGAATAGCGAAAACACAAATAAAACCTACAGCTATTATCAAATAACACAATTCTACACCACAACTATATGTAGGCTTTATTGTGGCCTAATAACATATCTTCTACTTCATCAATCTTGAATAATTTACATCCAAGCATGCTTCGCGCACATCGAAAATATGGGCGATAAATCTGCCTAGAAACAGGTAGGGGGCGGGTGTCTCCTTTTCGGCCCCATCACATATATATATATATATATATATATATATATATATATATATATATATATATATATATATATATATATATATATATATATATATATATATATATATATCTTAAATGTGCCCTAGCAATTTCTATGCTAGTGGCTCTGCATTAGATAGTATCCAACAAAATTTTAAGGATTCTTAATGGATGCCATCACTCCATTCTGTATAGGAGAATTAAGTGAATATTAGGCTTTCATATACTGAGTTTTTTTGTTATGTTTACATGTTGATAATCTCTGACAGTTGTCTGATAATGCTGCTCCATGTTCCTGTTTTCTTGTGTTTTGTTTTTTCTATACTTCCATCTCAAGTGACACAGCTGACAGTAGCGCAACTGAGATCGTAACTTCTAGAGAGTTCTTGATACCATTTTCTTTCCTCATTGCCTCTCCCTTAGTTGTTAGCATAAAAAATCAGTGGAGACCAGACACATCCCTGTCAGATCAGCTGTTTAACACCTACCAGTCGTAGTCATCTTCAGATATTTATTTTCTGCCTTCTTCTCTTTCACATTGTTAATAAATTTCTTCAGGAACATAAATGCTGTGAGGATTGTCAAATAATGTTCACTGCGATGGTGTCAAAAGCTTGCTCAAGGTCGGCTAGATTTTTAAAAAAAATGTATTAAAGTTATTCTCCTGTCATTCTCAGCACATAGATGGTCAGTGCTGGATCTGTATTCATTTATTATTTTTGATTGGCATATTCTTGTCTTAATATTCCTATCTGACCCTAATTCTTCAGATTATTGTGGTACAAACATTTTCCTTATAGCAGAAAACATTCCTTCATTTTTTATTGTATTTATTTATTTACTTCCTCTCTCTTCATATTTCTCGAACAGCAAGGTATGTTTAATTAAACTCTGGATTGACTTTGAGCATCTGTGCATTGATCTTTGCCTTGCACTTTGTCTGTAGGATGATCACCTCTGTCTCTTGACATGTGTAGTAATCTCTTTGATATCTATCTTGATTTATTAATTTGAGTCATCTTCACCTGACATTATGTGGAATTGTTCTACCAGTGCATTCAGCAGGTCTTCTTTTCTAATCTTGGATATCTACTTTGATGGAATCTCTAAGTATAGGAGGTTTAACCACACTTTAAGGCTTCTAAATTTGACTGACTCAGTATGCCATAATCACTATCTTTATTTGCTACCTGAAAATAAGAGTTTTTAAAACTTATACATAAAAAGGTAGAGGACACACATTGTGGTAAGAATTTAGTTGCCTTGTGAAATAAGTTTAGCTTATTTGAAATATGAATTGGCTGTATTACTCAATGCAACAGTTTGACACTTATATTTGGAATGAAGTACAAATAGTCGTTGACTATAGTTATCTGGTGTACTTATCAGACATTAACTGTTTATTTAGAAATGTATTAGGTAAACTGAAAAGTCTTTTTGTCTGTTTTGTATTTAGGAAATTATATACAGTAACATATTTTTCAGTACTAAAAACAACAGGCAGCCGTAAGAATAGATGGAGAAACATCAGAATGATTTGAAGTACAGAAAGGAGTAAGACAAGGCTGTATTTTTTCCCCTTACTTGTTTAACATTTATGCCGAGAATATTATGAGAAACGTAAGAGATGACCAAGAACTCACAGAGTTTGACCCATTTAACATCGGCGGGTACCAGATCCCGGAAATCAGATATGCTGACAACACAGTCCTCCTATCGACCAACTCAGAAGGACTTGAACAATTGATTCTGTCAACCAAAAAACACTGCGAGGCCTAGAATCTATACCTAAACACCAAGAAGACCAAAGTATTGACAACAGACAAAGTAAAGATCAAACCAGAAATTGAAATTGTTAACGAGGAACTGGAAGGTGTTAATGAATTTGAATACTTAGGATCAATCATCAGCCCTGGTGACTGTGCAGTAGAAATTAAAAGAAGACTTGCAATTGCCTCACATAAACTAATGCAGATGAAAAACCTATGGCAAGGCACAAGCAAAGAAACTACAACTGATCAGAGCATGTATATTCCCAGTAGCAACATACGGCTGCGAGACATGGACACACAATAAAACAGTTGCAAAAAAGATTACATCATTCGAAATGAAATGCTACAGAAGGATGTTGAGAATACCCTGGACAGAAAAAAAGACCAACAGAGAAGTACTGCACTCACTAAATGTAGGGGAAAATTGGCTCCTAAATACCATCGCAATAAGGAAGCTGAAATTTTTCGGTCACATAAAAAGACATAATAGTCTGGAAAAATTAGTAATGGAAGGCATGGTCCCTGGAAAAAGGCGAAGGGGACGACCTAGATGACGGTGGATCCAGGACATCACAGAGAGTCTGAACTTGTCTTTGGATGATGCAGGTTGACTTGCCCAGAATTGTGATGCGTTCAGAGCAGCTGTATTGGAGACAACGTTCTGGAGAGAATACGTCACATGATGATGATTTTGCAGTACAGTTTTTAATGAAATGTGGCTACTTCTCCACATATCGGCAAACTAATTGATATATTTATTTCAGTGCTGTATCATTTTATTTATTTTTCACTGGTGACCTGGCATGTAAACATTGGTGGAAAGTATTATTCAAATCTTTGCATTTTGTAATTACTGTCAGCCAGGAATCTCTTCAGTATTCTAAATAGATGAAAATTGCTGGGAGGAAGATGGTGGGTGCACAGAGATACTAGCCTTTGGTGGTAATTGTCTGAACTATGTCTCCACCTTCCTGGAATAGATTGAAGAACACATAACTGCATTACTCTTACACCACGTTTTCAGAGAACAGTCTGCTTTATTTGCGACTATTTCCTTACTTACCATACCATTTGTATTTTGTAAATAAAAACACAAAAACTTTTATCTAAAGTTCACATATCTTCAAACAGCTGTGTTCACTAATTCTTAAAGCTACTTTTGAGCATACATGCATGGTTCATTGTTCACTTTATTGAAAATGGCAACTTTATCGGTTCATTTCAGGTTTCAGTTAAATACATTAACAGACATACCGTAGGTACAGTGTCCACAAAGTTTTGCATCCTAGTGAAATATTTAGTTGTTTTTTTCTTCTGACAGTCATGTCACTTATATCATGTTTTTTCTTATATAACCATAGTTACTAAAATAAAATTCTGCTACTGTCACTGTCTGTGAATATTTGCTATCTTGAGTTTACCCATTGAAGATAGCAGGTTTTGGAATAGCAGTTCAATCAACCCACATCTGTTGAACATCAATCAGAGGGAGGGCTGTTTTCTGTTTACAATTCTTTGAAGATTTACTGGATGCAACGTGAATGAAAATATCCTGTTCACCCTCAGATGGGTTGTAGTTAGAATATATTGTATCTTTTTCTTTTATGTAATAAATTCAGTTGTCGCTAATTCCTTACCAGCAATGTCCTTCCTCACCTAAAAGCTACAGACATTCATAAATTGGTGTTTGCATAGAATAGAAGGATTGAAATGGTACAGCAAGGTCACCAATGTGGAACTGATGACAAGAACTAGACAAATGACATTGGAACGAGAGATGAGAAGAAGACAATGGCAAGGGATTGGACACACTTTGAGGAAACCTGTTGATAGTATTACCAGGCAGTCTTTGTTCTGGAACTCCCAGGGTAAGAAAAGTAGAGGTTGACTGAAGAGAATTGCAGACGGAAATGGAAAGGATGAAATGGAAAAGACGTGTGTTCATTTAAGGCCCTTGCCCCTTGGGGAGCTGAAGGGTCTTGATTAATTGATTGAATGTCCTTCTTCCTTATTTATTCCACGTTGCATGCCAGGTAGTTAAGAATTTCTAATTGTGCTTGTTTTATTTTAAAAATTATTATTAACTCCTCATACTTATTTGATGCCTTTTTTTTCAAAACGGGATGGGACGTGAATTTATATTTTATTCATAACTTCAGTTGAGAATAAATATGGTGTTCCCTTTTGTGGTTTTAAATAATTAGTATAACCATCCTTAATAATAAAAGGGAAAAGGTAAAGGATCCTGTAACACGCCCATTGAGAATATGGTGTTAGGCTCATATTTTCTTGACCATCGGCACACAAGGGGTGATGTGGTCAGCATCACACTGGCTGCCTTAACCTTCCCAGAGTTAATCTGGCTCCCAATTCATGAGGCTAGGTCAACCCCAGAGCTGTCTGAGGTCTAAAAAAATCCCACCTCAACTGGGTATCAAACCATGGACCACCGATCTAGGAAGCCACTGTGTTACCGCGGCTCCTATCCTTAATAATAAATGTTATATAATTCTCCCCCCCCCCCCCCCCCCCCCCCCCCCCCCCCGATTGCGATTGCATGGTTTTGTGGACATCCTGTATAATATAAACACAAGTATATCAATAATTTATCAGTATAATAAAATTTGAAATTATATAAATTAATAAAACAACAGCAGCAGTATGTCAAAAGTGGAGAACTTAAAAATTGGTTATTTTAGCTTTAAATCTTGATACTTCACTGATGAGTTAGCATGTTGATACTTGGTTATCTATTTTAACCATTTTGTGAACTATCTCTGAAGTTCTTCCTCAGTTATCTGTCTTCAATCATTGAGTCTAAAACAGTTTCACAGATTGTTGCTTGTTTATTTATCTTGAACAGTTTACTTTGTGAACAGTTGACTTTGTGAACAGTCTTAAAGATAGTTCTTAAACATTATGTTTTCAGTAATCTTTTAGTTCTTTTTATTTTTTGTATGTTACATTCCTGGTTCTTTACACACAAATAGATTTGAGTTCAAACAGCATTTCAGGTTGTTCTTTTTTCTTTGAAAGTTATGCAGGAAAGATGGCAGAAGGGAAAGAAGAGTGTTCATTTAGTGAATGATGCAGTTTTAAAGACATGAGTGTGTGTTGGAGTGTTTTTATATATGTTTGTATGTGACAGAAAAGTTGTTTTGTAGTTGACATGTGTATGCCTGTGTTAGCGATAATGTGGGAGCCTGTATGGAAACCACTTATCTAGGAAATCTCAAGTCCCAAGCATCAATACTGACATTATATCTAAAGCATTTGTCAGAATCCTAGTATTATATATCGGCAGAAGAAGATCTGAGCTATCTGATTTCTTACTAAGAATATAATACAAGTAGAGGAGAATAACAAGGTAAGTTTTCTGCTGTAGTGGCTACCCATATCAAAATGATTCTTACTTACTTACTTACTTAGTCATTCCCCTTCTACCGTGAGGTGTAGAGGTTTGGAAGAGAGAGCGCCAGACTATTCCTCCTGGCCTGGTACCATTCTAGTCCTCGGTCCTTCAAAGATTGTCTAATGTTGTCCTCCCAGCGGACTCTGGGTCGTCCTGGGGCTTTGGATCCCTTGCTCTTTATTTCCCATGCTTGTCGTGGTAGCCGATCTTCTCCCATTCTGCAGACATGGCCAAACCATCTTAGTTGGGACTGTTCTACTTGGGTCTGGGATTTTAGGCCTTGATGTATCGTCTGGTTGCAGACCATGTCTCTTCTTGTTACTTCAACCACCTTCCTCAGATACCTCATTTCTGAGGTTTGGATCTGGCTTTTGTGGGTTGTAGTCATTGCCCATGACTCGCATCCATATGTCAAGACTGGTACATTGGTGGAGCGGTATACAGCCATCTTCGTTTTCTTACCAACCTCTCTCTTGATGAGGAATCCTCGATTTATGGCCTGAAAAAGTCTCCCAGCTGCTGCTTTTCGAGTGGCCAACTCTTCTTTGATGCCTCTCTTTCGGTCTATAATAGCTCCGAGGTATTTAAAGTGGTCGACCTGCTCCAGGACCTGTTCTCCCAGCTTAATCTGATGTCTTCTTTCTTCTCGTGATATCACCATGGATTTTGTTTTAGAGCTGCTTATGATCATCCCTCTCTTCTCCAGCTCTTCGTTCCAGACTTGTAGGTTGGATTGGAGATGTGCCTCTGATTTAGCAATCAGGGCAACATCATCAGCAAATGCCAGCTCTGAAATACAGACCTGTCTCATCTTCCAGTACCCACTAAATACTTTCTTGTTCTCTCCTTCCATGCCTTGATGACATCGTCCATGAGGAGTATGAAAAGATAAGGTGACAGGATATCACCTTGTCTTACACCAGTGGTGGTCCTGAACTCTTCTGACTTATGGTTTGCTGTCCTCACATAATTTCTGCAAGACTTGTAGAAGCTCTGTATAGCATGAATCAGAGGTGCTGGAATGTTCTTCCTTGCCAAACAGTCCCAAAGTTTGTCCAAGGGACCCTGTCAAACGCCTTTTCCAGATCTATGAAACAAAGATGGATCTCACTCTTATACTCAATGGAATCGTCCTGTCGCTTATAGTGGGAATAACAGCCGTCCTCATCGCCCCCCTGCACAGAGGCCAGACAATGTGTATAATGTCAACCCAGGAGGTTCTTACACTTGTGGTAGGACAGGGCATAATTTTAGGAGTTGTAGAGCAAACCATGCCACTAGAACATTGAACAGTGATGGCTATAACCAGCATCAGCGACCCGTACAACAAACCAGTTATACTACACCACCCCGACGATACCCCTCACAACCCTAGTATAGTAGCTATACCAGAGGAGAAACGCAACCCTTTACGCGCCAGGGAAACGGACACGCCACACACTAGGCAGGACCGCTAGTGGTGGACACAACAACATCAGGACACACTATAATTCTGAAAATAGGTCTTTTATACGTGACAGAGAACAAAACGGTATTATAAATATGTGCCCACCCCAGGTGAAACATGAGGAAATTTTAAATACTGACATTACCATACATCCTGACCCTAGTTCCTGCCTGTTGAACATCCACAACAAAAAATTATAGGGCGCTAATAGACACGGGAGCATCAGTTAGTCTGATTCGCTACCAACTGTTTCGCAAAATTCAACATCTCGTCAAGTTCCAACATTCTAAAACATACATGGCATCGGTTACAGGACAAGAATTAAAATCGATAGGCACTGCGTGGATTACCTTCAAATTGGGAAATCACAAAATTGTACATCCCTTTGTTATCACCAAAGGCATGTCCAGAAACCTGATTCTAGGACGGGATTTTCTTCACAAACACCAGGCTAGAATTTATTTTGATCTTCATAAAATCAGGATTCATGATGAATATATAGAGCTGCAAGATGACATACACATTGCATCCTTAGTACGCCTCACCACCCCTGTCACAATAGCACCAAATTCTCTGCTGATAGGAAAATGGCGTGTTAAGAATTCGTCTTATATTGTGCCGGGCCAAACGGTTCAAGTAACCCCTGATAGATGAAGCGATCAATGATGACCCGTTGATAATGATAACAGAAGGAATCGCTGAGGGTTCCACATCCAGGGATTTTCCCATTATGATCCTCAACACTTCAGGGAAAGCCACCACCATTAACAGAGGCACGATTTCGGCACAGGTAGATACATCATCTCTAAAAAAAAGTGAAAGCAGACAGGAGTTTTGCCCACTATTCACCCGCCCCAAGTCAGTCTTCATCACCTACTTTTGAAATACATCACACAGACTCTATAATTAGGAGGCACCAAAGCTTACAACCAAAGGATAATGAACACTCAAACATAAGAATTCCCGGAATAATAAACTTGAAAAACAATGGGCTGATCACGAAACTGCAGGAAGAAACGTCATCAAGATTACACCCCACGACCTTTTATTGGACGTCCAATGGTTGGGAAACAAGGCCGCCCATATGTCGGTCAACATGAAAGGGATATGCTATTATTAGGTCAAAATCGCAGCCATTCGTTCCACCCCTCACGTATGCACAACAAATATACCCCGCGCCACCCGTCTGATTTTGACAAGGGGAATGAAAATTTTCTGCCAGGAGGTTATCCTACAACACAGAAATCTAATGCATGTCCCGCTGCGCAAGAAGAATTTATGTATGATTCAGCTACAGGAGGTTACTATGCCATTAGGAAAATGAACAGACGGAACGACACTCCTCCACCTGGAAGGATAATGCAACCCTACATTCTCCCATGAGGATATGATGACAATTGTTTTACCAATCATAGTAGAATAACATACGAGGACGTGCGCAGTTACACTGTTGAAAATAGGAGGAACTTACAAAAACATAACAATCGTCCCCAGTATGAAAACGATACACACATGATTAACTTGGTGACGCACGAGAACCCACGTAGAACATGGCAGAGACAGCAGTACCCAGCCCAGACCATGTCCAGTTCGAATCCCGGAAGAATACAGTCATATGTACCAATAAGGAACTCTCACAGATATCAGGGATCCATTGACCGGAAATCATCACAGGACGTGAGAAACTCACCACATTATTGCCGTGGCGGAGTAGAGAGCACACCTCATCAATTCCATGAGAGATCGGGCAGCCAATATCAGAGTAGATTATCACAGTTGCTAGAAACCTTACGTACAAGTGACGAAAATAAACCACGTTTGACACAATTTGTTACGAAACATCAAGACGTTTTTGCCTTGAATGACATAGAATTGGGCAGAACGAATACTGTCAAAATGGATATCCAAACAACTACGGAGGAACCGGTTCATTTAAAGCCATACCACACCCCACTGAAAAACAGGGAACTTGTTGAAAAGTCTATAAACGAGATGTTGGCGGCTGGAATTATTGAACGTTCCAGGTCCCAATGGTCTTCTCCAATTGTGATTGTTTCTAAGAAAGATGGATCCAGCCGTTTTTGTTGCGATTATCGTGCTCTAAACAAAATTACTGAAATCATTTCTTATCCCCTGCCTAGGATTGATGATTTACTGGCAACATTAGGGAAGTCCACTTACTTCACCACGCTTGATGCAAGGTCTGGTTTTTGGTGCATTCCAATGACTCCAGAGGCAAAACAAAAATCTACCTTCTGTACTCACGTTCGAAGTTTTGCATGGAATGTCATGCCTTTTGGTCTTAAGGGTAGTCCAGCAACATACATGTCATTAATGGATGAAGTCCTTAAGGGATTACAGCCGTATGCGCTGGCCTACATAGACGACATACTAATTCACACAGCAGGCTCTATTGAGGATCATCTCCAGAAAGTGGAATTAGTTTTCGACAGACTTAGACATCATCAAATCAAACTGAAACTGGCGAAGTGTGAGTTTTTAAAGACAGAAACAAAATACTTGGGATTTGTCATAAATTGTGATGGCATTAGACCGGATGGGGATAAAGTGAAAGCTATCAGGGAGATGCCCAGTCCAAAAACAGTTAGACAAGTAAGATCTTTTATTGGCTGCGTGGGGTATTATAGACGCCACATCAACAACTTCTCCAGAGCAGCTGAGCCTTTAATTGCCCTGACACGAAAATATGCACGTTTTCGGTGGACTGAAGATTGTCAAAAATCATTTGACTATTTGAAAAATGCCTTAATCACCATCCCACTTCTTGGACATCCGGATACCTCTCAACCCATGATCCTATATACTGATGCCTCGGATAACGCGATCGGTGCTTGTCTCGTACAACCAGTATCGTCTGATGAGACACCCATCCTGCCAAATATTCCAAATGAAAAACCAATAGCATTCCTGTCCCACGCATTGTCTAAATCACAAAAACGATGGACCACCACTGAGAAAGAAGCCTACGCGATACACTATGCGATACAAAAATTTGATTTTTATGTTCGTGGTACCAAACTCATTATTCGGACTGACCAACAACCCCTTGTTAACTGGCTTACAAAAACACAGGAACAACCGAAGAAACTGCAAACATGGTCGATGAACTTACAGTCGTATGATACTACCATTGAATACATTCCAGGAACGTTAAACACATGCGCTGACTTATTGTCCAGAATCTTGTATGATGATGAATCAAATACGAACATCAACAGGGACACAAATGACTTAACATCGACTGAAATTGATGATAATGCCAAAGAAATAAATGCCATAACTTCGCTAAAAACAGGTAGCTGTTCAGAGCAAACACCCTTAGTAAAGGATGAAAGCCCGGATATATTTGATATCTGTATAGAACAGACTAAAGACATTGAAATAGCCAAAATTATTAAACGTGTGAAAGAAGATCCCTCTAAACTTAAGAGTTTACTATTCTTCCCTATGATGAAGCACTATATTTTATTGATGACAAACAAGATGGTCGGTTGAGGAAGGTCGTTCCTACACACTCATTCCTGACATATTGTTACAGTTTCATGATAACAAAGGTCATATGGGCCGCGACAAAACTATTGATGTGATCAAAAGACGATATTTTTGGCCAACTATGTACAAAGATATTATCGAATATGTTGCTACGTGCAAAATATGCAAACTAAGAAATATGAAACCCTACTCAATACCTCTTCAAGAAATGCAGCCTTCGCATTTTCCCATGCAGACAGTAGGCCTAAGCATTGACATATCCGGTCCATATCCCCTCACTCACTCAGGAAACAGATATTTGTTGCATCTCGTAGACCAATATTCAGTGTGGCCGGAGAGCTATACCCTCAGAGTTGCCACATCAGAGTCCATTACTCAGTTTTTCTTTCAAGAGTTTCTTCCCCAGCATGGCTGTCCACAAATGATCATTTCAGATAATGGGAAGCAATTTACTGGAAACCCATTTAAGGCCACCCTAAAGAAATTGAACATAGAACACACCACAACGAGTTATTATTACCCAAATTCGAATGGAAGGAATGAACGCATGCATGCTACGCTTCATTATGTAATCAGCAAATACATCAATGGTAATCATCAATATTGGGATGTTTACATCAACCAGGCCCTCGAAGCCATACGTGTCAATATAAACGACACCACAGGCATGTCTCCATTTTTTATGTTGTACGGCCGAGAACCAAATTTTTCTCTTGATAACCTTCTCCATTCACAGCGGAAGTATTTGGGAGAAGACCCCATTGAAATCATTTTAAGAGAGAAACATAAGGCTCATCAAATTGCGCATAGAAATACTGAAAGAGCATTTCACAAGAAACAAAAGCAGCATGACAAATCAGCAAAACTTGAGACGTTCAAAATTGGTGAAAAGGTCTATTACAAGAAGCATGTCAGACACAAGAAATTTGACAACCGCTGGATTGATGGTTACAAAGTCATTGAACAGACATCCCCCATCAATTACATCATATGGCATGAAGAGAAAGATATCACCACGAAGGCACACGCGAAACAACTTCGGCGTGATGACCACCGTTCCATTGCATCCAAAATGACGTCTGCCAGACCGATTAGAAAGTCTACGTTAAATTATCAACCCTCAAGTCACACCTCATCAGAAACAACGGACTCTGAATTTGAACAGTATGATCCTACACCTGCGCCACCCACAGATGCAATACAACGACTTATACGTGAAAGAGATTCCTCTGAAAGTGAAAATAACATTCCCCTAACCGAACTACGACGTCTTCAATACCGAGACTCACGTCTACATAATGATGCAAACATTCTGCCGACAACACAAGCAGAAGATACTACATCTGCCTTTATACGTACACAGGAGTATTCGCGCAGCGAACATACATCAGCCAATCGACATACCTCCAGCTTCGAATGGGATAGCGACGAAATCAAACCGTTAATACACTACAAGAATACAGATGTTCCTCACCAACAGACAGATCCTGGTCACGGCACCATTTAATGTTCTATATGTTGCAGTGTGGTTTTTACTCAAGACTGGAACTCTGCACCATTTAGTTTGTTATATGTAACCGTGTTATTACTTTATTTATAGAAGCTTTCTTTTCCTTTTATTTAGTCTATGTCTAAGAGTGATCTAGTACTGGCTTATAGCTCGCCAGAGATGAATATTTCTTAGACTCTGTCTGAGTGGTGTGGTTCGTTCTTTCCTTTTATAGATGTTGTGCGTTAGAGAGAATTAGTGGTTGAGAAAAGTGAACTTTGACAGTACATCTATGTTATCCAACTAACAATCAATATTCAACAGCCTTGTCCTCTACTAATGAATTTTGTTTAACAGCAAAAACTGGTCAAATAGTGCCAAACAATGTTCAACAATTATGCATTCTGTACATCAAACAAATCTTAGTTATTTTTCCTTTCATGAAGAAATATATCATCCATCTTTCACCTCAATCCAAGATGCTTCATAATATTCTTTGCCAACCTCAAGTTTTACCAATTCCTGGATAATTATAATTTCATATTTGCTTTCTTTCTCAGTAGTTTCCTTCATTTTGTCTATTCTCGGTTTCAAATCCTCTTCTCTTGTTTTATCATATGTATCCTCCATTTTGTTTCTCTTCTACTATTATTATGTTTTCATTGTACGAAAATACGCTGAAATATAAAATGGTAGGGCGATGGTACTACTTACTTGAATATGTATCAAAATGACCTGTTCATGTATACAAACATATATGCACGAATGTTTCTTACAATCGTTGAATGCCTCAACTTGGGAGCAGGACCGTCACTGACGCGTCCTTTTACACTGCTCAATTCTCCAAGACTGCCGGTTTAATATTTTCCTGCCGACAATTTCGTAGTGCCTTGGGCTGGCTACGTTTCATTGGTTGGAAGCTTATTCTATTTGATAAATTATTGGTCAAACATCACGTTCTCATAGCGTGATGTATCTGTCCCTACTTACGTCACTACATTTCCATGCCAATTGCCGCCGATTTGTCACGTGGCTTTTTACCCAAAGTTGACACAGTTAGCTTCCCCTTGCTCTACCCTGCTCATAGCTGTCTGGGGTATTTTTAAATTAGTTAAGAATCTTGCTTGTTTATTATAACGAATGGTAGTTTTATATTTTATTATTATGACTAGACTCTAGCACGAATAAATGCTCAGGTGGTCGGTCATACGGCCACAACTTTTCGACGACTGCATATGTAATGCCATAATATATTGGCTTGATTTAAAAATGCATGTAGAGCAGCGTCTCAAGTAATAATTAAATACTGTATTCGTGCCACTTCGCCTTGGTGACTTTACTACGGCGTTTTGAACGTTAACTGTGTGCTTGGTCTTGTGGTTCAACCCTAGCAGTCTTCTTGGCCAGAGTAACCAATCGGTTACCACATATTAACATTTCAATATCAAAATAATAAGACCCGCAACGCAACAGATGTACATTCTAAGTATAATACTTACATTTTCAAAGCAGTGTAAATGTCCCTATAAACATATTCACTTTAAAATTAATGTAAGTTTTCAAACTTTTCCACAAGTGTAAATGTAAATGAAACATAAATGAATTTATATTGTGAACACTTTTCAAACAGTGGAGATGTAAATGTAAAACATATTATATCTGTACGTTTAACCTTTTCATTTTAATGTAATGTAAAGCTAAAGCTATTCAGTTTAAATGTAAAGGAAGTTTTATCCCGAGGGATTAAATTTATTTCTCATCGAGGGTTAATTCTGGCACGGGATGGTAGAATAGAAGGGGGGGGGGGGGGGGACATAAATGTGTCGGGAAAACGGCATACTCAGAAGAGCTTTTCATTTCTATTTCTATTACCAGTTATTGGTGGTACCAGCAGAAAGTACTATCTCTGGAACCAAGTGAAGGTAGAAGTGGACTGACTTTTTGCGAGACGCCATCATAAGAAGGTCTTATAGACAGACGCAGAACCAACTTAGCCGTTACTCCTTGACATTCTGGGAACATGCGGCGCCTGAACTTTGACCAGAGATGAGCGAGAGCAGAGTGAAAGGAACTGACCCAGCAGGAGAAGAAACTACCATTGGCAGCTAAGTGAAAATATCCGCTGCCAAAAGTGACTTCCTTTATTCAGTTAAATCCCATCCAAGTGATGAAATTCTTTTCATAAATATTCAAATTATTTTCCAACTGTTAAAACTTAAAGTGATTATTAAATTTTGTTATTTGTAATGTTACAAATTTAACTTCGATTTAATCCTTTTAAATGTACTACATGTTTGTCTCAGTCAAAGTTACTAAACACACACTCTAAACAGAGCTATATATATATTATAATAATAAACTCCACTGATTAACTCAGGGGTGGGGGCTTAACGAGCTAGAATAAACCATTGCTAAATTTTTAATAAAAGTGTCGGCAGATTATAGAATTAACGTGCTCAGCGACAGCCAGCATTGTTTTCGCTTATCTGAATATCTTATTAAAGACTCCCATGTGATAGAAGCTTTACTACTCTTCTATCGACATTTCTGCCAAGAGTAATCTTGTGTAAAAATAGACTCCATTGAAGCCTATAATAGATGCTCTTGAGTTTTGGCCACTGTTGGACCACTACTGCAAAGCAGGGGAGGCAATACCGTCACAATATCAAAATAAGAATACAAAAAGCAAGAGGAGCTTTCATTGCATTGAGAAACATATGGAGAACAAGAGAAATTAAGTCCAACACGAAAATAAGAATCTTTAACTCAAATGGCAGGTCAGTTTTCCATTATAATTCATTAATTTTTCATTTGCACTCCAATAGGAAACCTGAACCGAGCATTCACATGCTCTTGCCGTAGTGGTTTCTGTTGCAATTCATTTTACGTGATGAGGTTGCCAGCCTGCCTTGCACAACCCCATATTAGTCGCCGTGTAAGATGTGCTGAATGGTGCAGTAGCCCAATTCTTTTTTTTTTTGTCTTTTCAGAGACCCACAAGAACTATACGGGTCATCACAATTAGGATATTATTATTGGGGGGTAAAAAAAACGTAAAATTATACCCTTTTCCCCTCTAGCTCGTTGGTCTTATTCACATGCTTTTTTTGTGTTATCTGTTGGAGAAAGGCAGAGGCGTCCCTAAAGTATTTAGCACCTGGGGCAGATCATACCTTTGGCCCCCCCCCCCCCCCCCATAAAGAAACACACTTGCAATTATATTTTTAACAGTAAGTACTATCATAATAGTGTCCCAAGGCACCCCCTACCTGGTTATCACCCGGGGCGGACCGCCCACCACGCACCCCCCTTAGTACGCCCCTGGAGAAAGGTATGCGGTTATGAGTTTAAATTAGGGCATATAGTGACTATAACTTTTGTTGGTATACTCAGTTGCCACTGCATTATTCCTCCTTTTTTGTTTTAATTGATGAGAGATAAGCAGTACCTCTGCTGGGTTATAATTAGGATATACAGTGCAGCCCTGATAAGCCGAAGCCGCTTGGGCCATCTAAGATACTTCGGCCTATCCGAAACTCTGCTTATCATGAGTTTCTACCACAGAAGACTTCTGGCCGGGACTTGCAAAAATTTCTTCCATTTAACCAAAATTCGGCTTTAAGCGAGTTCCGCTTATCCGGACTGCACTGTATATTGTCTTTATGTCCATTAATGTTCAACTGCTATATGTAAATGTCGCAACAAATCTCCTGTTCAATAGGCTGTTTTCCTGAAACTACCTCATCTAAATGTTTCTAGCTGGCGTGGCGGAAGTAGTGGATTTCGACTGGAAATTCTTATATATTCTTTGTATTTTTTGTCTCATTATATTCCAATGCTGTACTATATTCGCCGATCTCGTACCGACAGGTATATTGTTTAATGGATCGCCTACCATTTCTGGTTCCCTTTTTAATGAAATTATACGCATTTGCAGCAGATTTACCGGTTTTACGTCGTTCTTTAAGTATGTCATTATATAATATGATTTAGCTTCGACATAGCTGGGTTTGGAATGACAAAAAAACATTCAATCTCCAATGGGTATCGAACCCGGTACTTTAAGATCTTGAAGCGGACGCCATACCTATTTGCCATTCCAAACTCAACTATATCGTAGCCAAATCATAATTTATATAATGACATGCATACGGTACTGTAGTTGACTACAATTTGAATTTTAAAAATAAATAAATAAAACAACAACACGTTATCAGCATCCGACAACAGTCCGATGAGATCAAAGACTCAATAGTATAACTACTTGAAAGTATTCGGGCCGGTGTGGATGGTGAGGACAAAGACTGCAAATTCGTTTGAAACTGGGTGCCCTATCACATGCCGGGACGAAGCACATGAAAGGGAGATCTGTGTGAATGTCGGATTAACGAAACACTATTTTACTCAAACGATTGTTATGTTGTTTGCACTATTATGCCTGCAATGTTATGTTATCTGCACCAATTTGTCCGTACTGTTATTTTGTCTGCACTAATTTACTTTCGATTACATTCTTTCTGTTCACTATCACACAAAAATGGGGGGCGGGGGGGGGGGGGGGAGAAAGGAGGGAATAAAAAGGGGGGTGGGGAGTTAAGAGATTTGTGACGTCACATAAAAAAGGAGGGTCTGTGTTTTTTTGACGTAATGTGACCAAGGTAACAGGTAGTCAGATAGCAGATACTGCCGTAGCGGAGTGGAGTAAATTGTTAGAGACTTCACTACATTCAGTCCAGGATCGAGAGGTAGAGTGACCAGTTCGCTTCTCGCTGCATTTTCCATCCCTAACTAAAGAGCAGAGTCAAGTGCCCATTTAAGCTGGGTAGACTGGAGCTTGATGCCACCACGACAGGGTAGGGGCAGTTAAAAAAATTGCAGGACGTTATATGTAGACGACCCCGTACATTTTTTTAAAGACAAAGTATCTCCGTTCAACCCTTGATGGGTTATTCCTGTTCTTCCTCGTTCGCCTTTAGACATCTAGGCCTACATTAATGACTAACAAAGGCAGTAGGCAGCTTAAGGTTCCTGACATCCCCAAACAGTTTTTCATGGAGAAAAGTAGGGCGTTGCCATATGCCACTCCGTTCACTGTTGTATGTTGAGCAGGATTGGAGCAGATATTCGGCTGTCATGGGGCTAGTGCCACAGGAGCAGAGATCTGTTGGACCAATCCTGTATCTGTGATATAGATGGTACCTTAACCTACTGTGGCCAATGCGTAAGCGGATAATGATGACCTGGTCTCGTCTAGATAGCTGGTGATAGACATAATCTTTTATGTGACCTGTGTGTTCTCTGTCTTTTTTTTTTTAAATAAAATTTTGCCTCGTTTTGGCGAGGCGCGTCCCGTTCAACCTAGTCGGTTATATTAAAGCGCATGTCCAAATATAAAAGACCTTCAGGTTTTGAAACTGTTCTCTGTCCCATTTGAACTTGAATGTGGTTTTTAAAGTTGTTTTAGCCATTTCATAAGTTGTCTGTATTTCGTTTCTTTTTTTGCAGAGTTCCCCCTTCTTCAGCAAGCTTATCTGCCCCTTCGTTGCCTGGAATGTTGCAACGTCACAGGCTGGTATCCACTGGACTGTGCACTTGATGAAGCGTTTGGCCAGGCTTTCAAATGAGTTTATCAGATCTTTCAATCCCTTAGGATGGTGACTCCTCCTAGTTGTTATTACTGAGAGGGCGTCTGTAAAGATCACTAATTGTTTTTCTGCATGAGCATTGTACTCAATAAGCATTTCCGCGGCCTGTTTCAGGGTTTCTGCTTCGACATTGAAGTTATTGCAGTATTTGCCAGTGGCAACTGCCATAGCGTGGATTCTATTCTTTAATCTAATAAGGATGCCAGCACCCCCATTGTCAGTTGCATTTTTTGCTGAACCATCAGTATACGCATGTGTCCAGAACTTTGTTAGAAATTTTTGATCAATATACTTGGTTGCTATACGCTTTCTCTGTGGTTCTGTCTGATTCCTTTATTTTCAATGCCTGGAATATCAGATTTTAGCCCAGGAAAGTATCTTTTACTCCACAGTGGGATAATTATGCTTGGTGGCATTTTCTTTGCGATTGAGTTTGGTGATGGGTTTAGGATTATATAATGTAGTAAATTCAAGATAATAAAATCTGATTTCCGATATCTAAATATAGTATCTTCTCTTCCCCCCCCCCCTTCCCCCCCCCCCCCTCCCCCTCCCCCCCCCCCCCCCCCATATTCAGTGCAAATAAGATAGGAAACTCTATACAGAGCTATACAACATAAGGTAATCTGATTATCAGAAATGGTCCCCCAGTCGATCAAGTATTTCGGCCCCTTAATCTCCGTTACACTCTTGGGGGATGGGGGGGGGGGGGGGGGGGTGAGAGCGGGCCTACTTTGGTCATGACTCCCAAGTGTAAGCCTCCTGTTGTCTTGTGCAGAGAATTTAATTCAATCCTCTTTGGTTGCAGCTTTCAACTTCACTCCTGCTTTTCTGCCAGCTGAAGGCAATTGTGAAAGTAACCTTTATGTTGAAAATAAATTACTGTCCTGAATTCTATAGTCCGTTGCGGTTGTTCCACAGCCAACACGATGCCCTTTCTGCAATTTCACTAAGTCTCTTAAGTCTTAAGATCAAAGTCTTTGATCTTGACTGTCCTTTCAAATCCAATAGTTTCAGTATATCATACATTGAGGCAGCCACTAGACCTCTTCCACCCACCTCAACATCCATGACACCCATGTAGTGACCAGATCACTTTTACTTGGCCACTTTGAACCAAGTGTTGCTCGTTCAGTCTGGATTCAAACGGCACGGTCAGCTCATTCATTATAATCTGGTGCGATGATGAGGAATATAGCACTATATCTGGCCGTCTTCGAAATCTTCTGATATTTTCTAGATATAAATATAGTAAATCAAAACTGTGTGAATGTATGTGTGTGTGCCCTCCCTTGTCCAAAAAAACAAACAAACAATTAAAATAAAAACAAACAAATACAAACAACAACAAAAGTAAAGTCTCTCACAACAGCCCTGTTGTTAACAAGGTGAAAAAAGGGTGGGAAAGCTCGGGGGTGTTCAGGATAACACCAGTCCACCAATTATCTGCCATCATCCACACGAGCACCCCATCAGACCACATAAGGAAGGGAAACCCGAGGCCTGTAAACAGTAAATAAATATTAGACAAACATAAAGGTATGTTTTCAGGTACCACGCTGTATCCTCACACCATCATTGATCCTTATGTTGTTGTTGTTAATGATCCGGCGGCGCTTGGGCTCTCGCCCTTCGGCTCAGTGCCATGTAGTGATATCTGCATGTTTTCGCAAGTTGTGTTGTTTCTCCGCACAAGGTGTTCCGCTTATCTGGCCTGGGAGGAAAGATATTGATCCTTATTTAATTTTAGTTCTTGTCAAATACTGTTTTACTATATTGCGATATTCTCTAGATCTACAAGTCTATCTAACCAGTGAATGCTGCAATAAATATCACCTTCCATGCATGTAGCGATGCAATCCATTTAAGACTGTGTGTGTCAAAGGATCTTATCACACTCACACACATACACTCACAAACGCGCACATTCACTCGCACACAAAAGACAACTCTCATGTTGTTAGTGTGGCCGGAAGTTTATCTGTCCCCCAGTGTGACAAGGGAAGCTACTACAATAAAAAACGTCTTTACACTTGAATTTGACCAGGACCACGCGTTAATCGCCAGGATAAACTCGATTTTACTTTTTCAGCAGCTCATTTTTCAACACAGCATGGTTGTTTTTAACTGCAATGCCTGTGGAGAAGCACTAAAAAAAAATCAAGTAGAAAAACACACGTTGCGATGCCGCCATTGTGAAGCACTGTCCTGTGTTGATTGTGGAAAGGACTTCTGGTAAGATTAATTGTAGGGCCCATATAAGTGAGTTATATTTGCCGAAATGCAAACCATTTGTGTTTAAATTAATCCTTCAGAGTGAGTTGCTCGTTTCTGTAGTCTAACTAGTGACAACTCTGGCAGGCATACTTTAAAGCTTCAGAACAAGCATCCGCCACCAATATCTCTTGGTCAGCTGAACTGCAGAATGAACACGTTTCAAAAATGTTACGTGCTAGAAACAAATGTACTTTTGTGAACACGAAATCGGTTTTACTACAGCAGTTAACAATAATATACGTTTTTCTTCTTTCCTCGTTTGTTCTCATATAGTCAACATCTATCTCAGGGGTTGACACATAATGAAGGGAAACCCGAGGCATGTAAACAGTAAATTAATATTAGACAAACATAAAGGTAGCCTATGTTTTCAGGCGCTCGTAAGAAATGTTATCTTGTGTTTCGCACTAATGACCAGTCAGTAAAGCATCTTTTTTTGGGGATGCCTAGCTGGCCGGGAGGATAGTGTGATTCGCTTGTATGGCTAGGCAGCGTTGTCGTACGGAAGGTACGGGGCTCGAACCCTGGGTAAGCCACTCGCGTCTGTTGTTTTTCTGTTGTCTGGTGTTCTACTTCTTTATTTCTTACGAGCGCCTGAAAACATACCTTTATGTTTGTCTAATATTAATTTATCTCAGGGGTTTCCAACCTTCTTCAGTTCCCATACCCCTTTAGTGTTTAGTAAACCTTCTTATAGCCTACCTGTTCTGTATGAGAGAAATTCTAGAGTGACTAGCAAGTGCAATCAGATCAACATCACTGGAGGTGGATTTAGGAATTCTACCCTTGGAATTACGGAGAAAGGAGTTAAGACTAAATTACATGAACAAAGTTATGTTACATAAATCTCACCCAACATAAACATCTTTTACCAAATGTCAGCTAGCAACTCAGATACCCAACAGCAGTTGTTCCCAACCTGTGGTCCGCGAACCACTTATGGTCCGAGGCGCATTATCAGGTGGTCTGCGGCTGCATTATTGATTTGGTATTAAGTGCTTTGATTTTGCTCTGACCCTCCCTACGTTTTTAGTGCTGTAAAAGCAAAACACAAAAACCGTTTGCAAGTAGAACCAGCTTTGAGACTGTTTTTAACTTCTTTGAAGTCTAATATTGAAAATCTAGTGAGCTAAATGCAAGCAAAATGTTCTGATTGAATATTTTGTAATTGTAACCATTGAATTGTATGAATATATAAAATTTAAACAATATGTATGTAACCAGTCACCCGTGTATCACCGGGGCCCGAAAGGGGAGCAAAGAATAGTAACACTGTACCCTACCAGGCATGTCGTTAAAAAGCGACTAAGGAGGGTTGGGCATGGGGCTGGTTACCCCATCCCGTAAAAAACTTGTTACCACAAAAACTTCAACAAACATGGACAAGTCAAATAAAGAATATAAATCAACTCAGCCGCCCAATGCAGAAGAAGGTCCTCTGGAAAGGAGGTGCATGAAGCAACCTAGAGAAAGCCGAGAGGAGTCTGGGTTGCCGACTAACCTTTTTTGTCTAGGAAAATCTCCAGGATTGGCACCTGGAATGTTCGCACTCTGTGTGAACAAGGGAAAACTGCACAGGTAGCAGCAGAAATGACAAATTACAGGATTGATATCCTGGGTCTCTGCGAGACACGGTGGAGAGGCATAGAGAAGAGGAGATTGATCACAGGAGAAATGATCTTGTCCTCAGGACATGAGGAGGAAAGAGCCCACCACAGTGAAGGGGTGGCTCTAATGCTGTCCAAGGAAGCACAGAAGGCTTTTATAGAATGGGAAGCAATGGGACCCCGAATTATAACAGCAAGGTTTAAATCAGCCAAAAAGAAAGTAGATATAAACATCATCCAGTGTTATGCACCAACAAACGATAAAGAATAATCTGAGAAAGAAGACTTTTACACCAGACTACAAAATGTCTTGGACAATAAGAAAATGTCTTGGACAATTTTGATGGGGGAACCTAAATGCGAAAATAGGAACAGACAACACTGGCTTTGAAGAAATCATGGGAAAGCATGGATTAGGTATGATGAAAGAGAATGGGAAACTATTAGCAAACTTCTGTGCATATTTCCTCATAAAAGAATATATAAAGCAACATGGATATCACCAGCCCACAGAACTGAGAATCAGATTGATCACATATGCATAAGTAAGAAATTTAGGTCATCATTGCATGATGTGAAAGTATGTAGAGGAGCAGATGTTGTATCAGACCACCATCTTCTGTTGGCTAAAACAAAATTAAAACTCAAGAAATTTTCAACAGCATATAGCTATAGGCAACAGCATAATGTGGGATATCTAAGAAATCAGGAAATAAGAGAAACATTTTCAATCACAGTATCCAACAAATACCAAGTACTCCAACAGCTGGAAGATGAAACAGATACGGAAGACCACTGACAACAAGTAAAAAATATATGGAACGAGACAACAGAAACCATTAGTAAGATAGAAGACAGGAAAAATAAGAAAGCAGATTTAAACAGAAGCAAAACCAGAAGCTCCAAAGCCAAGGCTCATGAAGTGTACATAGAAGCAATCAGTTGAATGGGGGAAAAAAAAAAAAAAAACACAAATAGTAATACGTCTTACAAGGAGAAAGGACAGGAAAAACCTACGTTGCGGCCACAAGGCCTTCGTCAGGGACAGACTTACAGAAGCAATCAAGGAAGTAAGAAGAAACATCAAAAGAGACAAGATGAAATATATTGATGATTTGGCAAGGGAAGCAGAGGAAGCTGCAGCCAAAGGAAATATGAGGGACCTGTACAACAACACAAAGAAGCTAACAGGGAAATATAAGCAAGCAAATGGCCTCATTAAAGATAAGAATGGAAAATTGTTTTGTAATCTACAAGAACAAATGAAGAGATGGACAGAACATTTTGAGGAACTTCTCAATAGACCATCTCCAACTAATGCCCCAGACATCCAGCCAGCAGAAGAGGAGCTACAAATCAGCTGTGAACGACCAAGTAGAGAAGAAATAAAGAAAGCCATAAAGCTTCTGAAAGATGGAAACGCAGCTGGTCCAGATTGCATTCCAGCAGAGGCCATCAAAACATATATTGATACCTCTACAGAGATATTATACAAACTACTTCGCAAAGTCTGGGAGAGAGAGGAAATACCAGCAGAATGGAAGGAAGGTTATCTGGTCTAGTTGCCTAAGAAGGGAAATTTACAAGAGTGCACAAATCATAGAGGAATAATGTTATTATCAGTGCCAGCAAAAGTATTAAACAGAATCATCCTTGAGAGATTAAAAGAGTCCATAGACAAGCAACTGAGATATGAACAAGCAGGTTTTCGACAAAATAGATCCTGTACAGACCAGATAGCCACATTGAGAATAATAGTTGAACAAAGTCTGGAATGGAATTCACCGCTATACATCGGATTCGTGGACTATGAAAAGGCATTTGACAGTATAGACAGAGAAGCGCTTCGGAAATTGATGAGGCATTATGGAGTTCCCATGAAGATCATTAACTTAATAAAGAAGACCTATGAAGACATGACATGCAGGGTTCTTCATGAAGGACAACTTACAGAACCGTTTAGGATTAGAACGGGAGTGAGACAGGGATGCCTCTTGTCTCCATTTCTTTTCTTACTAGCAATAGATTGGGTCATGAAAACATCGACATCACACAACAGAAATGGAATCCAGTGGAATCTGACTAAACAGCTTGATGATATGGATTTTGCAGATGACTTGGCTCTTCTGTCCCATAATCATAATCAGATGCAAGAGAAAATGAAAATTCTCGATGAGAGGTCACAACAAGTAGGCCTGAAAATACACAGGGAAAAGACAAAGATTATGAGAATAAATGCAAGAAATGATAACAAGGTTGAACTTGAAGAAACACCACTAAAAGATGTAGAGTCGTACACATATCTTGGGAGTAATATAGACAAAGTTGGAGGGACAGACAGTGATATCAAAATAAGAATACAAAAAGCAAGAGGAGCTTTCATTGCATTGGGAAACATATTGAGAACAAGAGAAATCAAGTCCAACACAAAAATAAGAATCTTCAACTCAAATGTGAAGTCAGTCCTATTGTATGGCTCTGAGACATGGAGAATAACAAAAACAACAACCAAAAAGCTACAGGCTTTTATAAATGGGTGCTTGCGTAGAATAGAAGGACTGAAATGGTATGACAAAGTCACAAATGTGGAATTGATGACAAGAACCAGACAAGTGCCAGTGGAACAAGAGTTGAGAAGAAGACGCTGGCGATGGATAGGACACACATTGAGGAAACCTGTTGATAGCATTACAAGGCAGTCCTTGTTCTGGAATCCACAGGGGAAGAGAGGCAGAGGTAGACCAAAAAACACATGGAGAAGAGAACTAGAAACAGGTGAAAATGATGGAGGAAAACATGGAAAGAACTTGAGCGGATGGCACAGGACAGGAAGACTTGGCATGTGTTTGTTGAAGGCCTATGCTCCTTGGGGAGCTAAAGGGTATTGATTGATTGATGTAACCAGTATGTATGTCACCAATAAATTGTTTGTGAAATTTATTTTTCTTCTTCTTCCTCGTTCGCCCTGAAAAGGACGGTTGCGTTGTGTCTGTTTATGCCTAAGCTGTGATATCTGCACCTTTCGGTTGACACATCCGACTTCAGCACGGCATTTTTTAGGGACCGGGTTTGCCTTTCCCATTGCGATCCGCACTCGCTCAGCCAGACTGCACTGCTGCAGACTGTTTCCAGGACCACCACGTGGAGGTGGAGTGCGGTCTTGACCAGCTCTGGTTCGCTGGTCCTGATGCAAGCAGTACAGCTATGGGTCGCTGACTGCATTCACTATTGTTGCATCTTGGGGTCCCAAATTTATTTTTCATTACTATTATGTTATGATTTCCTTGTCATCTGGCAAATAATTAACAACTTGTGTTATAGAATATAGGCCTACTCATCTATTGAATAAAAACTGTTAAGTGTTTATGGTATTGTGATATTACATATAAGCTGGTGCTCCACAACTTTTATGTAGTTGGAACAATGGTCCTTAGATGTAAAAAGGTTGGGGACCTTTGCCCAATATGCTGGAAGTGTATGGAGGAAATTGTCCACCTGAGTTTTTTTTTTCTCACGGCTGTTTGTGCCTTATACCCGAGCGATCTTTTAGTTTCGGTGACCGGAATTCTGACACCGGGTATAACATTTTCATATGCACCGTAAAAAACTACTGAGGGTTTTGGCGGGGAAAATCAGCTGATGTGTGTGTAAAATCAGTAAAATATAAATCATTACACACTCGTTCTGGATAAACACAGTGCTAAAATTCTTTTGTGTACTGTAACTTTGTTCTGTGTTCTATTTTTTATTGCATTTTTATTTGTTTGAAATTAGTTTTGACGGAGTTACAGACTTTTGAAAACAGCATCATCATTTGAGGAAATTCATAAAATAAGTAATCTTTTTATTAATTTAATATCTAAAAATCGGCCCATTCGTTTGAGTTTATAATTATAAAGACTTCTCGAAAGGAAGCTAAAGATTATTTCCACATACTTTTTTTTTTAGTTTCATATCTTGAGAATGTGTGGTAGTCAATTTTGTGAGTTTGGCATTACAAGAACAAGCATATTGTCACCAGATTTTATAGCATTTAAATTACTGTAAACGCATTCCTGATACTCACAAATCTTAAATAAGGTTGTACAAAAATAACTTTTTGTAAAGCACCATCTGTTTTTGCATTTTCATTAATTTATAATGATATTTAGCTAGGTATATAAGCGTCAGAAAACATGTAAATCTATAGATAGATTACTTCCACATACTTTGTTCTATCTTTCAAGTCTTGTTAATCTTGTATTTATAATATGAATTTTTTTTTTAATTGTGTGTGAGATAAAGACTGTTCCATTAGTGTTCTTTGGTAGACAATCCTGTGCACACGACGGCTGCCAAAGAATTCTAAGTAACTGTTTGTATATCTTCTTTCATTCACAGATAAAGCATTCTACATCCTGGTGTTAGACTTGATAGTCCCAAATATTCCTCTATCTTTATACATACACAAGTAAACTATACTACATAACAACGAAATGGAACATACTGTTTTGCATCATATGAATTGTGCCAGTGCACTGTGCAGAGCCTGTGGCAAGAGAACATTAACTTCCAAAACAACACGTTCAATTCAGAAAGCACTGAACTGATCTAATTACGTTAATGATCTGCTCTTTGTGTTTGGAATTAACGTATCGGATGATAAACCCACACAGCATTCGACTATATTTTGTAAGAAGTGTTACTTATGAATACAAAACTCAAAAAGGAGGCATAATGAGAAGTGTCTTGAAAAGCCAAGTTACTGCCCACATTAGTGATGATATTGTTCAACTGGAGGTTGATGTGCCAGCTCACATTAAAGGCGATACCATTATTCATTTGGAGGTGGATAACACTACTCACCCTAGCATGCCAGTTTTTTGTTGCCACATCTACACCTACCAAGTCAGTTATACATACGACAAGTACATCCACCTCGCCTGTCTTCAAAAGCGACATCACAGTACAACAGTTACTTGCTAAGCCACCTTCACAACCACTAACACAAAAGGAAGAACCCCTATTCACATCCATTGTTAGAAAAAAACTAGAAACAGCAAAAAGTAATATCATAAAATGCAAAACCAGAGGACAGCCTATTGTACTACAAAAACTAATTAAACATAGAAGAGAAACATCAGTCACCAGAACGCCAACAAAACGTAAGCGATCTCAATTACTCCACACTGTTAGAAAACATATTGCTGGAACATCAACTGATTCATTAGACCTGCAGCAGGCACATGAACTACAACGCTGTTCAGAAACGTCACGTCAGGAAATTTGCAGGAAAGCAGGCATTGAAAGTAGAGTTAGAATATCCAAAGAATTAGCAATAGCCATGAAGGAAACAGTAGGTCTTACGTGGGCACAGGAGAGAAAACAGAGAAGATTGAAAATTGAAAGACGCGCCAGTGGTATTAAAATATAACTTCACAATTAAAATTTATAATTTAAACTCATTTGTTACAAATTTCTCCATCTGTGAATGTACAGATTCATCCTATAAAAAAAAGGAAGTGTGAATGATAATTGAGCGAAATTTGGGGGCTAGAGCAAATTATGACAGTTGTTGCTTGAGATTGGCAGAATTAACAGAGTGTGGAAATCATTTAATAGATGTATTTATTAAATACACCTATTTGTCTATTAAATTGAACATTTCATTTTACTCATGACCATACTCATTTTTACATGACCATCGTGATGTATGATTGAGATAATTGTTAGCTCTCATGTTTTTGGGGACAATTGGGTGTGTTATTTTAAGGTAATAAATGTGGACTTGCAATTTAATGTTTCAATTATAATTAATGTTTGACGCATGAAACCAAAACAAAACTTTGATATCCATTTTCTGCAGGTTTTCTACTTTTGATTTCTGTAATTTGTTATGCATGTTGATTGTGACCGTTTTAGTGTAAATTGCATTATAAACAAACCATAACAAAATATTAAAAAAACGTAAATTTTACATTATTTCAGACTATTATATCTTCTGTTCTAATTGTGATAAAATGTTTGTTCTTGTTCTAAAATTTACTCTAACATTTCTAGTCTAGCTTTACGCAAAAGTAAAGCCGGTATTTATAATAATAAAGTAGCCTAAAAGCATTAATTAAGCCCTATCAAAAGTAAACACCGCCACATTTTTTTTCCCCTTAGGAAGTTGACCACGTGACCTCTGTCACGATAGCTATAAATAGCGCGGTCAGGGAAAACTAAAAGATCGCTGGCAATCAGCCGTGTTCTTCTTTTGCCTTCTTGTGGCGAGGCAAGTTCCTTTCAACCTATTTGGTTGTATCAGAGCGCATTTACCATCCAAAAATAAGTGAACTCTGTTCACTGCTAACCTGATCAGCTTTGATAGATACTAAGTCCTGAAAAGGACTAACATTATCTGCTAGCGTAAAGCCCTAAAAAGGACTCACCAGCTATGCCAACGCTGCCGAGCTAAGATTGAGTACTTTACTTACTTACTTATTCGTTCCTCTTCTACCGTGAGGTGTAGAGATTTGTAAGAGAGAGCGCCATACTATTCTATCGGCTGTCTTCCCCCTGATTTGGTTCCATTCTAGTCCTCGGTCCTTCAAAGATTGTCTAATGTTGTCCTCCCAGCGGACTTTGGGTTGTCCTGGAGGTCTGGATCTCTGGCTCTTAGTTTCCCATGCTTGTCGTGGTAGCCGATCTTCTCCCATTCTGCAGACATGGCCAAACCATCTCAGTTGGGACTGTTCTACTTGGGTCTGCAGGGGTTGGGTTTTTAGGCCTTGACATATCGTCTGGTTGCAGACCATGTCTCTTCTTGTTACTTCAACCACCTTCCTCAGATACCTCATTTCTGAGGTTTGGATCTGACTTTTGTGGGTTGTAGTCATTGCTCATGACTCGCATCCATACGTCAAGACTGGGACATAGGTGGAGCGGTATACAGCCATCTTCGTCTTCTTACCAACTTCTCTTTTGCTGAGGAATCCTCAATTTATGACTTGAAAAAGTCTCCCAGCTGCTTCTTTTCGGGTAGCCAACTCTTCTTTGATGCCTCCCTTCCGGTCTATGACAGCTCCAAGGTATTTAAAGTGGTCGACCTGCTCCAGGACCTGTTCTCCCAGCTTAATCTGATGTCTTCTTTCCTCTCGTGATATCACCATGGTTTTTGTTTTCGAGCTGCTTATGATCATCCCTCTCTTCTCCAGCTCTTTCTTCCAGACTTGCAGGGTGGATTGAAGATGTGCATCTGATTTAGCAATCAGGGCAACATCATCAGCAAATGCCAGCTCTGAAATACAGACCTGTCTCATCTTCCAGTACCCCACTGAATACTTTCCTGTCCTCTCCTTACATGCCTTGATGACATCGTCCATGAGGAGTATGAAAAGATAAGATGACAGGATATCACCTTGTCTTACACCAGTGGTGGTCCTGAATTCTTCTGACTTATGGTTTGCCGTCCTCACATAATTTCTGCAAGACTTGTAGAAGCTCTGAGTACTTTAATTACATAAATTAATAACAGCTGTGAATACAAGCCAGTGGTTCCACCCTTGGAGATCAAGAAACGAGACATGGACTACCACCTTGCAGAAATACTTAAGGAAGCAAGTAATATAGAAAATATTAAAAACACAGCCAAAAAATATATACAACAACTATCAAAGGACAACATTACTGTATTCCTAGATGAATCCAGGGGAGAGGATGGCACATTGAGGATAGGAATATATATTCCAATATAGAAAACAACAAAAGAGTATAGTTTCACAGAATATATATATCCATTTTCACTGCAGAGATGGTGGCAGTACTAAAAGCACTTGAAATATTCTCTAATAACCCTCCCAAGAAGCTAACAATTTTAACAGATTCTCTTTCAACAATTCAAGCGCTAAGAAACTCACAAGAATGTAGTAAACCTGATATAGCGGAGGAGATATTTCTGGCTACTACATACTTATATAGCCACGGTAGCGCAGTGGTTAGTGCACTGGTTTCCTAGCTCGGTGGTCCATGGTTCAATCCCCAGTTGAGGTGGAATTGTTTAGACCGCAAACGGCTCCGGGGTCAACCCAGCCTCATGAATTGGGTACCAGAGTAACTCTGGGAAGGTTAAGGCGGCCTGCGTGATGCTGACCACATCACTCCTAGTGTGCCGATGGTCAAGAAGATATGGGCCTAACACCATATTCCCAATATGCCTCAATGGGTGTGTAACGGGATCCTTTACCCTTTTTTTTTTACATGCTTATATGCCAGAAGATGTTCAGTCTTAATAGCTTGGATAGCTTCACATATTGGCATAGAGGGAAATGAAAAGGCAGATAAAGAAGCAAAGAAAGGTAGATCTAATAAAAAATCTAATAAATCTAAGGATGGGTAAATCAGAGATTTAAAGCTTAATTAAAGAAATAATAACAGATGAATGGAAAGCAGAGTGGGGTTAAAACATGAAAGGAAGACATGCATATAAGATGTTCAAGGCTCCAACAAGAAAATGTCAGATTTCCATACATGCCACACCTCGGAGATGAAAAACCTGTACAAAAAATTCAAAAACCCTGTACAAAAGCCCGCAAAACCTGTTTAAAAAAAAACTGGAACAATGTATCAAAAGAGTTAATTCGTGTAAAAAAAATGTTTCAATTACAGCTGCATTATAATTGAGGCATGGGGACTTTGCCTTTTAAAGCAAGTCTTCATTTATTTTAAAACTCAAACAATAAATGTCTGAGTTTATTTTATACTGTAAAAATGATGTGATCGTGTTATCATTTAGTCTATTTCTGCGCTTAATTATCACTAACAGACCAGGAAATCCTGTGTTTGATAGGACCTTGTAAAAGAATTCTGAGACACAGTAGTTAGTGTTATGGATTAGAAATTCTAAACCCAAATCTTAACCCTAACGACGTTCAAGGATGACATCGAAGAAGACGTTCCACTGTTCTCACAACTAATTTTACTACTTCGTTGTTATGATTATTATTATTATTGCAAAGAGAAAAATGGAACTAAACTATATTATCCTGTTATATGAAACGGAATAGGGAGGTTTCTAGGGTGGTTTAGAATTAGTTCAATAAATATGTGATGTAATTTTAAAAATAATAAAATCACGTTATCATATAAATTTAAAAAAAATAAAAAGCTCATAATTTGCTACGAAAATATACACTGGTGCTAGCGTAATAAATTACGCTAGCGTAATAAATTACGCTAGCTTACTTAGTCGTTCCCCTTCTACCGTGAGGTGTAGAGGTTTGGAAGAGAGAGCGCCAGACTATTCTATCAGCTGTCTTCTTCCTGGCCTGGTTCCATTCCAGTCCTCGGTCCTTCAAAGATTGTCTAATGTTGTCCTCCCAGCGGACTCTCGGTCATCATGGGGGTCTGGATCCTTGGCTCTATGTTTCCCATGCTTGTTGTGGTAGCCGATCTTCTCCCATTCTGCAGACATGGCCAAACCATCTTAGTTGGGACTGTTCTACTTGGGTCTGCAGCAGGTGGCATTTTAGGCCTTGACGTATCGTCTGGTTGCGGACCATGTCTCTTCTTGTTACTTCAACCACCTTCCTCAGATACCTCATTTCTGAGGTTTGGATCTGGCTTTTGTGGGTTGTAGTCATTGCCCATGACTCGCATCCATATGTCAAGACTGGGACATAGGTGGAGCGGTATACAGCCATCTTCATTTTCTTACCAACCTCTTCAGTTTCATATTTCTTTTTATATTATTATTAAAGTGTACATTTCTTACGCAGATTCTACAAGTTTTAGTGAAATCAAGTAATATGTAGTGTTATCCACTGTTTTTTTATTTATTTATTTTTTTTTTAGCTTATAGCCGTAAATAATAAATTATACTCAATGCGACGTAATCATTAAAATAATCATAACATGCTGGCTGCCGTCAGCATTGGCGAAAAGTGATGAATGAATGCCACACCACGCGGATCCTCGCAAATCCCACATCAATTGAAAAATAGGCAGCTTGATTTTATTGGTTGATTTTTTATTCACGTGGCCTAACATCTCGCCGAATCTCATTTAGCAAATATCGACAGTGCAAGACGATCGATTTATATATATTTAATAATTAGGTGAAAAAACCTGTACAGAAATTATGTACGGGGCTTACATATCTGAAAACGCAAACACCTTGTACAGATTATGGGTAAACCATAGCGTGTGGCATGTATGGATTTCTAGGGAATTGAAAATTCCCAGTAATAAGAAACTTCTCAGACTACAGCTGGGAAAAGGCTATTTCAGAAAATAAAGAACCTTACTGTGCAGGATGTCTTTTAAGACAATAATATAGAACATTTCTTGTTAAAATGTAAGAGGTTTGAACAAATGAGAATCTCAATATTAGATTATTTGCAGGCATCAAATTTACCTATAAATATAGAAGAGGTGTTACGAATAGACAGACCTAGGGAACTGCATAATATAGTCAAACAGTATGTAAGAACAAAAGCTAATATATAGTAATTGGGAAGGTGAAGGTCTGATGATGTTCTTACAATACATATGACTTATGGCAAGTGAAAGTCAATTAAATGTCAAACTGGAAACACCAGTCCAGCACAAACACCACAGCTTGCTATGCTGTCATGATATGTTTAAGCTGTCTGTCACCTCAATAATCAGCTCTCCTGGACTATCCAGTTTTCCTGGTCATTTCTATTTTGGGGATTATATGTTAGCATTGCTGATTGATCAGAGTTTGCCTGAAAGGTATGAAAACTAATATTTTGTTTCCAGATATATTCCTTTATTAGTGCTGTTCAGGTGATCTCTTAGTTTGTCATTATCCTTTTTTTGTGTGCTTTATAGCTCTCATTTTGTTTTTCTATAACAGCACATTTTATAGGTGGTTATTTCTTTCTTATTCTTTGGTTAATTTCAGGCTCTGGTATTCAAAGCATAATGTTGGTATAAATATTATGTTTATCATTAGTTTCTTTATAGTTATTTGGATTTCTGGTGGCTAAAAATTTGAGTTCAGCTGATAGATGCTTTACTGGCCTTTTTATTTATTGTTTTGCTCTCTTATCTTTTCTTAGCGGGCTAAATGTTGCTAAGGTATTTGAAATCCTCTGCTTGTTAATTACCAACTGTTACATTTCTGTCTTATGGCATTTCACTTAATGTTTGTATTTTTATTATCTCTGTTTTCTCAGAGTTGATCTTCATTTCATGCTCTAGGCAAGAGGTTCATGTATGCTAAGAAAATATTTAATTGTTCTTGTGCATTGTATTTTTAGCAAAACATGCGATTTTGTGAACTTTTTTTTTAACTCTGCTTTTTTGTATAGAAAATCAGATGATGCTTTTGAACTGGGTACTTGCCTATTTTCCCCCCCGAGAAATTATAGACCTTCAGCTTAACATTGGCTGTGAAAAAGTGACAAGCTCAGCAGCCGTAGTTAAACAATACCCAATACATCTCTGAAACATTTATAATATACACAATGTTGCTCCATAGATGTAGGAAACTAAAAAAATAAAGCAGCGCATGGTTCTATAATTTTTGAAAATGAAGATTACTCAAAATTTTTACTGCTGCCCGGATCACGCACACTTTTGCCATATTTTTCTTACTTTGTGCATTTAAATATTTTTTTCATCATCAGGGGAAATGACTACCAGACTCACATAAAATGTATAACAGAGGATGAAAAATACTGTGGCAAAAGTTATGTCCCAAAAGTGAACAAGGGAGAAGTCAAGCAGGAGCAGTGGACTGAGGTTAGAAATATTTCTAATCCTGTTATTGTCATGTCCATCACCATGGGTTTTTATTCATACCTGCAGTATGACTATGCATATTATTATGGTGTTTAAAATTGTACATGGTTAATTCATCATAAAAATTGGTAACTATAAGTTCTGCAATAGAGAAATTATTATGAGAAATTGCATTGACCCAGCGAAGGAGTGAAAGTTGGTAATTTATAACAAGCTTGTTCTTGCACATCATCATTAGGTGACTTATGTGACACAGATTCCATTACTGTCTTGTCAGGTTTGTCGTGGCTCAAAAAAAAAAAAGATTATTTTAAATTTGTTCCGTAGAAATGCTACAAAAGCATTGATAGGAAGGAGAGATACCAGAGGCATGCATTTTTAAGAGAAATGTTTTTGTTTTGACATAATCATATATAGACATTTTTTTGTTGTTGCAAAAATATCTGCGTCACTCTTTCCGAAATTTCCTCCAGTATTGTGGCTTCTAAAGGTCGTCTAGTTGGCCACATTTGCTATAAACCAGTAACGCGTGGTAGGCACAGAAATGCCAGTAAAAATACATTAAACATGTGCAAGCATTTATTTTCAAGCTCACGATCAATGAGAACAGTTATAGCAACTCTTATTTTGATGTAAATATTTCAGAAAGTACAAAATGCCATTGAGAAGTCAATGTCCAATCCAAAATTAAAGGGTTTGCTGGAACGCTTGAAAGACTATCCCAACATCCCCCGGAAGAAGGCAAAGTTTGAGGTATGCTATATGGTACTCTTGTCATTTACACCAAAAGAACAGTTTAAGGCTTGGCAATGTTGTGTTGTTGCTGTGGTGTATGTAATGTCAGACCTACATTGATGTGAAGTTTGAGGTGTGGCAATGCTTTATTGTTGCTGTGGTATATGTTATGTCAGACCTGCACTTAATATGAAGTCTGAGGAATGTTGCTCTATATTATTTAACTTGCTGTGGTTCTTCTTACAGTCTTGAAATATTGTATTCTTGTCGAGTTAAACTGATTTAGATATTTGTTCATAGCGGTTTTTTTTTTTTTAAATAATACATCTCTGGATGTTTTGAAACTGTAATTTTGAAATATAATATTGCAGAATTTCATCAAGAACAGTTTGCGAGTTAACAGTGACTCACTCATAAATCAGGTATGGGACACCCTGATGGCAGCTGCTGGGCGGGTATGGAACATTGTATTCTTTATGTTCAGTTTCTTTCTATATGTATTTTACACTACTTTACATGTACGAACAGCTTGATCTCCATTAGCTGTGCCGAAGCTCGCTCCCTGGAGAGGACACTCCAGCTAAACCCTATATAAGCAGCTGGAGGCTATCACCTCAGGGGCTCATTCCCATAGTCAGTTACGACTGAAGGGGCTATTATTGTTATACTTTTGATGTGGAGAAAAAGTGCATATTGTAAGTGAAACATCACTACTCATTTAAATAGTTGGCACCACTTAAATAATGAGGTGTTTTTAGTGATGTAAAAGGTAAAATTACTCCCATAGCAGATACTTTGTAGGGGAGTGGAGTGTTAGAGACTTCACCTACACTAGGTCTCAGCTTTATAAGGTGGGGTGACTAGTTCCCGTTCTTGCTACCTTTGCCATCCCTAACTCATAAACAGATTCAAGTACCCAGTTTTACAGCTTGGTATATTGGAGTGTAATGCGACCTGGTTTCAAACCAGGTCCCTTTGCCTTGAGAAGCAAGCGTTGTAACCACTCTGCCACTTGAACACCCAGTTTGGTGTATGTGATTCTGACAAATGAGATGTGAGCTACATTAATTTGTTTTTATTAACTATGTGAGTGGCTTCAGTGTCCAAATAGGAAATCTTGCTGGCCACTGCAAAATTTTCAAAGAACTTTAAAGCTTAGGTAGAAGCAGTGCTATAACCACCATGGAAAACAAGGAAAATGCCAAAGCCAAGATAGTTGTCTTCACAGATTCCTTATCAGTCATAACTGGCCATAGGTCAAGGTAGTCTTTGCCTTCCCTAACTCAGAAACAGAGTCTGGTACCTCTGGAGCATGATGACACCATGTTTTAAACTCTGCACCTTTGCGGTGAGAGGCCAGCTCTCTAAAGGCAGATAGACCTGCCAAAGAAAGAGTAATAAATAATAAATTCTTTAAGCGCCAAACACGGCGCATAAGGCAGAAACCAGTGCTCTCCAGGTTGTTCGTTGTGACGCCACTCCTCTTAGCTCTTGCACATTATTTAGGCCCAACGTTCTTCCTTCTCTTATTATTGTTCTTCTGAGTGTTTCTTTTGGTCTTCCTTTTTTCCGCTTACCCTCAGGAACCCAAGTGAGCGCCTGTAGTGGTATTCTGTTGTTTTGCATTCGTAGGACATGACCGATATATGACCATCGTCTTTTCCTTATATAGTCGGAGACATATTTCTGCCTAGAGTCTTCTCTTATTTGTCGATTAGTCTTGAATTCTTTCCAACTGATGTTCATGAGTTTTCTAAGACATTTGTTCTCGAATGTATTCAGCTTGTTCTCCAATGATTTTGTTATTTTCCAACTCTCACAGCCGTATGTTAACACTGAGATAACATTTGAATTAAACAGACGAAGCTTGGTATGTATATTCAATGATCGTAATTTCCAAATGTTAGATAATCTATTGAAGGCGCTAGCTGCCAAAGCAATTCTAGTATGGATTTCTCTTGTTGTGTCACCATCCTGAGTCATTTTACTGCCTAAATAATTGAAACTTTCAACTTTCTGTAGTTTTTCCCCGTTCAAGATGATATCAAAGGTCTCGTTAGAAAAGTTCATAGCTTTAGTTTTAGAGGCATTTATTTGGAGACCAATTTTAACCGAGAGATGACACAAATTATTTATTGCTTCTTGGGATTGTCTTGGTGTTGAACTTAAGAATGCTACATCATCTGCGAAATCCAGGTCCCCCAGGAATTTTCCATTTGTCCATTTTATACCCAATTAAAGAAAGAGTACCGTATATAAAATGCAATCAGAGGACACGACTTCGTATGAAGAGATAAAAGCAGTAATTAAAATGGCAAAGAGATATAAAAGATGTACCAAATGCATACTACTATTTGCCAAGAAGCAATCAGGTGATAATTTTCAGACTGAGAACTGTCCAGTTTGGCAGATCGACATGTACATGTGGGGAAGACAGACGTGTCCATGTGGGGAAGACAAACATGTCCATGTGGAGAAGACAGGGTTACAGTAGAACATATCCTCCAAGAATGTTGACTCCATGACAGGAGAGAGGATTGACAGCTTGGTCTTCACTACCCTTGTTGATTGAAAAACTATAAGGTGATGAGAAAATCTGAGCCTTACAGCCATCTTTATGAGAGAAATAGATGTGTTGGATGAGAGCAAGTAAAGAAGGGCCCAAATGCCATGTTATGTTCTGTATGTTTTTTTTTTTTTTTTTTTGCTCTTTTGTTATTCCGTTTTCATTTTTTCTTTAGGACAATGGGAAACAGAACGGTCACGGCAAACCTGACAAAACAGTAAATAAACCTGTATCACACAAGTTGCCTGCTGATGATGTGCAAGAAAATGGTGACATTGAAGAGACAGACAAGAAAAAGAAGAGAGCTGATAAGAACAATACAGTTGTTAAGACTGAGAGGAAACAAGGAAAGAAGGAGAAACTCTCAAAGAGGGAGGAGGAAACAACATTGGGTTCTGCTGTTTCACACAAATTACCTGAAACAAAAGTGCAGGAAATCAGTGACCCTGGGCTGCTAGAAGAATCTAGTGCTGGTGAACATAAGATGAGTAAGAAGGAACGGAAAGAAGAAAGGAGGAAGAAGGCACATAAGAAAGAAAAGAAGGATACAAATGAAAATAGCTGCAGTACTGAGAAAAATAGAAAAGGGAAAAAGAGAAAATTCTCAGAGAGCGAGGAGGCAGTCCATGAAGAAACAGAAGGGGTTGCTGCTGAGCATTCTGAAAAAAAGAAGAAAAAGGACCAGTTGTCTGAATCTAATGGTAAGTGATGTAGAATTCAGTATAGATTTATATATCTGAAATTTAGATACACGAATGATCAAGATGCTGCAGCCAGCAATGAAACTGGTAGCTTCCAAAGCTTGTACATCTGTGAAAGTAGTTTGGATCACTTAGTTCTTGATGTCCTGTACATGGTGGGGTTATCCCAGTATCACACATGTCTGATGTATGCATCTTTAAACGTAAGATAATATAACTATTTATGCTACATTGGTGATTCTTTTTTGATGATAGTAAGAAATAATATGAGCTTTCTGTAGAAGAGGAAGATGTGTCTAGCAGAGGTAGTTTCCAAGGTTTTTTACTCGTAAAATTTCTTCATGGTTGCCTATATGCAGTGTTATCCTTCAGTTCCAAGGAAAAAAAACACAGAAAAGGATTTCCAACATATCTTTATTTTTTTGCAGCAATATATAATGTTAATAAAACTCCTGTTTTAGTAGGTCGAAAATTTATTTTGCTGTTTAAAAAATTTGGGGGCTTTTCTGACTTATCATATTGACAAATAATGTAAGTTTATAAACTAATAAAACGGTATTGAATCAGTTTTACAAATAACAGTTCACATGAGACAAGGGACGTTTCGGGTATTACCCTTCGTCAGCCACAAACAGGTGACAAAGACAAAAATTACATATAGGTACTACAAAACTATACGATGATGAGAAATATACAACAAAAGGGTGATACAAGCAGATGGAAAAAGTAAACAACAACAGTGATGAGAGAAAAAAAGAACAATAACAATACAAGAAAACCGTAAAATCTAAAAGAAATACTGAAACAAGAACGTAAATAATTAACGAAACGAAAAAAAGAAGAATAAACAAAACTGTAGAACTAGTAAAATTAAGCTTAGTTCGATCCAATGAATCTGTGGAAGAAAGCGGTAGTCTCTTGTCACAGAAATCACAAGGAAGTGACGTACGATAGCGAAAAAACAAGAGATATAAAAAGATACGAAACGAACCAAAGCAAAAACATAAGAAGATAGATCTAAAAGACAATGAATAAAGAATGAACAAGAGAAAAGCTACCAGAATTTATGCAAAATGATGTTGTATATTTAAACCATCGGGAGCTAGAACGCCCATTTTAAAAATAAGGCGATTCTCCAACGAAAAGCGAGTCTTGTCATTACCGGCACATGAACGGAGGGCAGTGACATGTATATCGGAATTACCTGAATGGTCAGGCCTATTGAAATGAAGGGCCACCGGTAAATGTTTGTCATGATAGATGTCATTCAAGTGCTCACGAAACCTGTCTGCCAAACGCCTACCTGTTTCACCAATATAGGTCATGCCACACCTCTTGCAGATGGAAAAGTGACTGTCTGAGTTTGGAGTACAAACGGACAGGTCTTGCATATCCAGCGTTGGCACGGTTTAGTACCAAAGTAAGATGGGCTAGAATGTCGCAAGCGACTGTGTACAAGAATATCCCTAAAATTCCTATACCTACGACAAGCTACCAAAGGTGTATCACGAAACAACTCTTTGGTATCAGGATCAGAGTTGAGAATAGGCAGATGTCGAAACAGAATTCTCTTTACCGCCAGACAGTGAGGATGGAAAGTTAGAACCAGTTTGAGTCTGTCAGATTGGACAGAAGGTTTAGTAGTGAGTGCCGTCTGATGAGTGACGCGTGTGATACGATTAAGGGCATCAGATAACACATGTTCTGGATAAAGACGTCGGCGAAAGAACTCAAGCATCTCTTGAGCTCGCTGATAAAAATCATCGTCATCGTGACATAACCGATGCAAGCGAAGAAGTTGAGAAAAGGGAATGGAATTTTTACAACTAAGAGGATGCGATGAAGTATAAAGAAGGAAACCATGAGCGTCCGTAGCCTTATAATAGACAGACGTTTTAAGACCAGTAGGGCTAATAGTCACAGTGATGTCAAGGAAGTTAACTGAGGTCGTAGAAATTTCAGAAGTGAATTTGATGGCAGGATTGAAATTACCAACATAGTCAATAAATCGACGGAGGTCTACCTCAGACATGTCAGTAATGCCAATACCATCATCAACGTAGCGGTGGTAAAACTCGGGTATTGGCCCATCATAATTTTGAAAGACCAAATATTCAAAGTGGCCCATAAAAAAGGCAAGCGTAACTAGGGCCCATCTTAGTACCCATAGCAACGCCACTGATTTGGTTGAAGAATTGGCCATTAAACTCAAAAGAGTTGAGATTAAGAACCAACTCAGCAAGGCAATAATGTGCTGAGAGGGAAAAAAAAATTACTTTAATATATAGCTTCTGATCATGGAAAAAATTGCCTGCTTTATGTGCCAGAACTAAACCTTGTTTGAGTTACTTTATTTTTAAAAAAAGGTGTCATCTGGTTGTGACGGCGTTGTTTGGTGTGTTTGCTGCTGTTCCTTCGTTCTTCTATTATTGATTGAAGAGTAAAGTCACTCTCTAGATGTAGTAATGTTTGGTACTGATGGTTAGCTCTGACCATCAGAACATCCCTTCGACGTTCTGATTTGCATATTATATATTAGTTGATTTCCCTTGTGGGAGAGCTATCGTGCTGGAAAAACGTAAACATTTACAGCTGTGAACCGAACCCGAAACGTAAATAAAAGATCAAGCCTTCCGTTCTGAGTCCACATGTATTAAGGTTCATACAAAAGACGATATCCGACATTCACAAAACTTCATGTACAGTTCAGCATAACAATGAATTCCAAATAATATCAGTAAGTATCCGTCCGTGTCAAAACAATATGTCAGATGAACACCGTGGCTATATACGTGCGCTGTTGTAGTCAACAGCCAGAAATGAGCGCATGAGTTCTTGACAGCTACAATTTGAATCATAATGTGATTCTCCTTCCATCATTTAATTTAATTTAATTTAATTAATCTCATACTTAGATTAATATCCGAACTGACCCTGCGTTCTACATTGATTCATATATATAATATAGGCTATATACTAAGCCTGTTCCTTGGAAGAAATACAAGACACGACTTTCTTGCTTGACGGATAGCGTAACAAGGGCAATGTAACCAAGTCACCCAGCGTGACCTTCCCAACGCGAATGCGTCATAATCTCCGCATATATTTCGCGTTCAGTATACCATAAAATATCGACATATTCTATAAATGTTAATGACCCCTAAACGTTGCGCACGGCTAAACCCCAGCAGACGCCGTCATTTAAAATAACACCGTAACAGATTTCCTGTCAGACGGGGGAAAAAAAAAAATCTATTAGATAGATTTTTTTTTTTTTTGAACAATATTAACCTTTAGCACGCTGCATAAAATTTCAGAAAACTTGCCCTACAGCTGCATTCTTTTTCACAACCCCCCGTTTTTATAGTGGGCGACTTGTAATGTCTATAATTTTTGTGTTTCTTGGTCAATTGCTATCATTTTTGGAATTTATGTAAATAAATGAATGGTGAATCTGATGATATAAAATTTGTTTGTGTACATGTTAGATGTGATAGGAAGAGAGGAAACGAAAGATGAAAAAAACGAAAAAAATTTTAAAAAAATAAAAAAAAAATTTTTTTTTAATTTTAAAATTAAAAAAAAAAATAAAAAAAATGACCAACGAACGAAGAGTCCATATCCCTTGCATCTCAATGAAAGTCATTTGACCAATAGAGCAATACAAATCAAATGACGATCTTTTCGTTACACCCATCATCAGTAGCAAAGCAACAAACTCCCTAGCCAGCCGTGACATTCGGCCGTAATCCTATTTTTTTCCGATATTCCTAATCCTAACCCCGAAAATTATACATACTTGAAAGGCCATTTTACTTTCGTTTCCATCTCAGCCATCAAACATATTCTGAGAACCGATTTCAGCGCTTATAAAGACAAAAATTTCATCCCCACCGCATGGCGTCAGAATACAATAAAATTAGAGCGAAATGGCCGCGTGTCTGATGCCGATTCATTTCGATTTAAAAAATTTACAAAAAATAAACGCAGATACTTTTTTAAGATCGGAAACGGAAGCTAACTCTCTTGCAATTAAAATTACAACTTAACATCCGGGGCTGAAAATCACGTTTACACAAGTCATGTGCTAGAAACAATGACAGCCGCAAGGCGTAACATATCGCCTCCAGCTGGCAGAACATAGGTTACCTTCGGCGATATGTCTCGCCGGCAGCGTGCTAAAGGTTAATCAAATTATCAAAAATTTAACAAAACCCGACGTATGACCTACGATGTTCTATCTAGAACAGTGTCGTGGTCATGTCAGTAATATCTTATAATAAAATCAACGTCATATCATACATATAACTTATATTAAACAAGGAAATGTCACTGTCACTAACTAATTAACTAATTAATTTGTTGTATGTATCGACTAACTAATAATGTGAGGTGTTATTAAAATTATTCTAACTAATTAAAATTAAAATAATTAATTATAATATGTACGTATGGTACTAACTAATTAATATCTAATTGAAGAAAATGAGAAATAGTATAAGAGAGTAAAAGAAATAAAAATTGAGAAGTACGGACAATTAAAACTAAATATTAAAGTATACATTAAATTAGAATGCGTGTGAAAATGAAGTGTAAGGATAGATACCTAATTAAATTAACGCAATCAGAAGAAAAGAACAGAAAAAATTCATACATTTTAACTATAAATATGAAATGTCATAATCTAATATCTATTACCTTAATAATTACACTAATTAAAAGGTTTAATTGGTGTGATATTATTTTGTTTCATCTTTTCTTAGTATATTTTATTTTTTTATTTCATCACACTTTAACTTTATTTTATTATATATTAATTTAATAACTAGAAAATTTAACAATATCGGACATGAAGATCCAATCGTTGTTACCTCCTGTTGACTTGTATGAAAGTTCATTAAGACACAAGGTTCATATTATCGAATTATGATATGATTATCCAATCATCGTTAGTTCCTTTATTAAACTTTGAACGTAAATTGAATAAGTCATCACCGTATCTGTTCCTTCTACATCAGAGATTGTTCCTTTTTAACAGTTTTCAATCGAAATGAGTGATACGCAAAGTGGAAGTGAAGTCCAAATTTTCAAACGATCCGTAAAACTTGATATTTTGATCACAATAGTTTATTTCGAAATGTCCTTATTTAACTCTTTCAGTCCCAAGCAAAAAAGTTGGTTTGGCCCAAGCAAAAATGGCCACCCCGGTGCATTTTAAAATAAATATCTCAAAACAAAAACCCGTTCACTCTTAAACACATGCGGTATTTAAAAGAATGTACTTGCAGTCGGAAATGACGTTTTGGGTGGTTTGTGTGTAGTTATAATTAGAAATAGTCTCAGACAGAGGCACATATACTAAACGCTTTATAAAGTTGATTGGGCCAAGCGCGTCTAACCCCTGAGGATATATAAAGTCGATTGGGACTTAAAGAGTTAAGTAGGAAGTCCAACTGAAGTGTTGTATATTCTGACGTGGCATTAATACCGTTCATTGCAAATGTAATGCTTGATTAGTCAGAAAATTTTCTTGAAATAGTAATATTCATTCAGAATCCGTAGGATGTCTGGACAACGTATCGGCTATGACGTTCTCAGTTCCTGGTATCGACTGTATTTCGAACTCATATGGTTGCAACGCAATAGCAAATCATGCAAGCTTTGGACTTTTATGGTTTGAACGACGTAATGCTGCCACAGATTTCTGATCAGTCTGGATCAGAAATGGAGATCCCAGCAAAAATTTTTCTAGTTTGGTAATTGCCCAGATTACGGCGAGCAATTCTCTGTCTACAGTCGAATATTTAGTCTCCGGAGGTTTCAGCTTGCGTGAGATGTAAAGTACAGGGTGAAGGACATCATCATGATATTGGAGTAGACAAGCCCCGAGTCCGTAATTACTCGCATCTGTACGTAGAACAAACTTTTTAGAGGCATCTGATAATCTTAAAACAGGTGGGCATGAAAAAATTTTCAAGATAGTGCGAAAAGTTTTGTCACATTCGTCTGTCCAATTTATCCTTAATGGCATGTTCTTCTTTAATAACGATGACAGGACAGCCGTGATGGATGATAAGTGAGGTACAAATCTGCTATAGTATTGGATTAACCCTAACAGACTCCTAACCTGTTTCTTCGTTTGAGGAACAGATAAATTTAATATTTTAGAAACCGTACTGGGAATTGTTTGGATACGTCCTGATCCAATAATGTGCCCCCAGGAATGTTATCTCATTACACGCTATTTGAATTTTAGTTGGTTTAGCGGTTAAATGGTTATCCCGCAATATTTCCAAAACTGATTTAAGACCCAAAAAATGTTCCTCAAATGATGAACTAAACAATCATATGTCGTCAATGTAGGTAATTATATCTGATCTACCTGCTAAAATTTTTCGCATCATGCGAATAAAGGTAGCTGGAGCATTCATTAGCCCAAAAGGCATCACGTTCCACTGGTAAAGACCTTGTGGAGTTGAGAATGCTGTGTAGTATTTGGCTCTTTCGGTTAGTGGAATCTGCCAATAACCTTTGGTTAAGTCAATTTTAGTGAAAAGTGTAGCATTGGATAGACGAGGAAGTAAATCGTCAAGGATAGGATGTGGTTCGCTATCAGGTACTGTCTGCGCATTAAGTTTCCTATAGTCAACACATAAACGTATGTTGTTGTCCTTTTTCCGGACAATGACTAAAGGAGAAGAAAATGGAGATGTACTAGTCTCAATAATACCTAATGATATCATCTGTTCGAGTTCCTGAGATGTCTTACTCAGAAAATGTAGAGGTACAGAATAAGGATGAACACGAATTGGTGTATCATCGTTAAGAATAATATCGTGACTAATTACAGATGTGCAACCTGGTACATCCGTTAACACATCTGGGAAAGATTGTAGAAGATCAGCAATGCGTTGATGCTGTTGCGGTGTAACCGTAGAAGAAATGGTCACATCACGCCAAGATTCAGTAGATTGGACAATAAGTACAGGTAAAGGCATCTGCACTTCAGGAAAAGAAGATTCTTCCTCCTGTATAACAGATAGATTAGAATAATGACAAGTAGATACAGTATTGTCATCTAGTTCATGAAAAATTGACTGTAAGTGTATAGGACGTGTATGAAATTGCTTGAGCATATTAATATGGAATATCTTTCTGTGTCCCTTGATATCTAAAACGTAATCAACGTCTGAAATTTTATCAGTAACTTTATAAGGACCAGTCCATGAGATCAATAACTTATTGTTATTGTGAGGGAGTAATACATAAGCCTCATCGTTTGGGAATAATTGGCGTAATCGTCTAGATCGATTTTGTATAGATCGAGCCTTAGCTTTTGCAGCCTCAGAAGAAGCTTTTGCCAATTGGCAAGACTCAATAATATTATTCCGAAGATTAATCACATACTCATAAGATGACTGAGTGTCCTGAGTCATCTCTGCATCAATTAATAAATCTTTTATCAGTCCCATAGGACCTCTCGGAGGGGCACCAAAAACTAACTCAAAGGGAGAGAAGCCAGTTTGTTCATGTGGCACCTCTCGGTAAGCAAACAGGACAGCTGGGAGTGTTCTGTCCCAGTCCTGAGGGTGTTTAACAGTAACCTTATGTAAAAGTTGTTTAAGCGTACGGTTAAGTCTTTCAACTGCACCGTTACTCATGGGATGATAAATGCTACTCAAATTTCTATCAATGTTCCAGGTTTTCATTACTTCCTTCATGGTATCGGATATAAACTGCGACCCATGGTCAGATAATAATTTTCTAGGAAACCCTATTCTAGAAAAAAATAGATGTAATGCATCAGCTACATCTGTGGTAGTGGTGGTCTTCAATGGAATGGCTTCTGGCCATCGTGTGCATAAATCAATGCACGTGAGAACAAATCTATGTCCTCTCGCAGATGGTAGAAGTGGACCAATTATATCTATGGCCATCTTGTCAAAAGGTCGTACTGAGATATCGCAAGCCTGAATAGGCGCCGTGTGAAAAGCTCCACGTGCTTTCACTTCCTGGCACGTAGTACAAGAACGTACATACTGCGAAATATCCCGTGATACTCCTGGCCAAAAGAATGAAGACAATACTCGAGATCGTGTTCGAGTATATCCCATATGTCCTGCACACTGCGAATCATGCGCGTGTTGAAGAATATACCGTCTAAAAGCAGCCGGTACCATCACTTGTTGTTTTACCTGTGATTTATCACTAAAACATCTAATCAGTATATTATTTTTAATAATAAACCAATGTTTGTTATTATTACCTGATGTTAAATTATCAACCTTATTAACTAGGTTAAAAAATTTATTTAAAGATTTGTCATTTTTTTGTTTGTTTGCAAATGATTCCCTGTCAATAGGTGAATTGACCTCAATATCCTCCTGTTTCTCTGCATCCATCTTATTATCATTGACACTTTCCATGAGCATAGTCTGAGCTCTAGTCGTCACGGCGTTTCCAGTGCATAGATTGTGTCTCTCCCATTCAATAATATCTTCTGGTGAACAATCCTTGCTGCCGTGTATGCGACCCACCATAAGGTCTGCAATCGGCTTTTTCAGCATGCATACCTTCACGTTCCCTGTGAAAAAAGGTGTTTTAACATGGATAATAGCTGTGGGGTAAAACTCAATAGTTCCCCCAAAAGTCATGCAACGGACATATTCCCCCGTTGCACAGCTAGGATGTACCAGCGACTGTCGCACTCCAATGGTTGTGGACCCCGAATCTCTCAATACAGAAACTATAGAACCGTTAACTATCCCTCTGTTAAAAATCAGAGAGCCTGTTCCATCATTGGCTGCAAGACCTACTTCTGGTGGAATGTGTCCGCAGTTTAGCACTGTCTCCTTTGCCTTCTGAAAAATAAGATTGCATTGTGGGCAACTATTCGCCACGTTATAATTTATAGCAAAGCATGCAGCAGAAGAATGCATTGTATTATCGTTAGGTGGAACCTGAACCTTAGGGGTGATATCATTTGTAACTGCTGCCCCGGTATTATGGTTATAATGTGAAGATCCACGAGAATGAGAACGATTACGAGAATAATTAGTTGAATTATCCCGTTGTCGTCTATTGTAATTGTTATCTCGATGTCTCGAGTTATAATTATCGCTATTCTTCCAATTGTTACCATTATTATATTGATATGACCGATTATAACTTGAGTTACGTGGATTACTGTTGTATCTTGACTGAGGTGAATAATTTCTGTTTTGTTGTCTTCCTCTATTAAAGTTATTGTTAAAGTTATTCTGTCCCTTATGAAAATTAATGTCATAGTTTCCTTTGAACCTACCTCTGTCTACACTGTGTGTTCTTGGTTTGTTATTACTATGATATGCCATATTGGAGGCTACAGGAAGAGGTTCTCTTATCAACGAGCCAGAAATATTAGCATTCGGATGAGCTGTGCAGTAATTTAAAGAAATTTTTTCTAACTCATCAATAGTTTCTGGTTTTCTTTCTTGCAGATAAGCAAAGAATGGTGGGCTGACAGAAGATAATACTTTATCCCTCAATAACAAATCGACTAACTTGTCGTAAGATTTGTTGACACCTGCCAGTTCAACCCATCTGTTAAAAGTATTGCGTATGTTAGCAATAAATCCTGTAAAATCTTTATTATTATCTGGCAACAAACTTTTGAAACGTAATCTACATGCCTCTTCGTTCAAGTGGAAACGACGTAATAACAAAGTCTTAATGGCCTCATAGTCTGTGGCTAATGTAGGATCAATATTTTGTGCTGCACTTGCAGGTTCGCCATCCAGAAATTCCTTAAGTTTAAGTGCCCATGCAGTTTTGTCAAGGTTATTGACCTTACATATATCCCTCAAAGCGCGCCAGCCATGATGATAGGTCGTCCACGTGTAATTTGAAAGGTGGTAGCTTAAAGTAATAATTGCCCTTAAGTCGGTTGGATGAAGATCCCGATTGAGCATTATCATTTTGGCTTGCTGCAGCACCCTGTGAATTAAGTTTTGCTGTTTCCAATTTAAGCCGTTGCAATTCCATTTCTTGCTGCAGTATGATTTCCTGTCGTTTCAATTTATTTTCTTCTTCAATCCGTAGGATTTCATCTCTTGCCATCTTTCTTTCTTCTTCTTGTCTTAATTCTGCTTTCTTTTCAGCCTCTTTTCTTTCAAGTTCTTCCATCTCTGCCTTAGCAATAGCTTTCTTTTCAGCCTCTTTTCTTTCAAGTTCTTCCATCTCTGCCTTAGCAATAGCTTTCTTTTCAGCCTCTTTTCTTTCAAGTTCTTCCATTTCTGCCTTAGCAATAGCTTTCCTTTCCTCCTCTTCTGCCTTATATTTTGTAAATTCAGCCAATGCATAAGCCTCGAGAAGTTCTCCTTTTTTTCCAAAATCCTTACCATTTTTAATAAAATAGTCTAAGTTAAGCATCTTGAAGTTAATTTATTTAAGTATTCAATTACTTATGTCTTGTAATCACCACTAGAATCTATGTCGATAATTATAATTACTCAACGAATGAATAATTAATATAAGAAATTGCAGTATTCCCGTATTGTTATTTATAAGTTCAACAAATCTATAATATTTTGTAAAAATATATATATACCCGCTAATATCTATCATAAATAGTTATGATAGTTAGTTATATAAGGTGCTGAAATTATATCATGCACTTAATATTAATATTCAATAATTATGGGTATTATTCCTAAATAATTAGGTTATTTAATCTTAATTGTCACCAAGTTCCCACTGTAGTACTGAGAAAGTGTACGAATTAATATTTAATATGTCTTAATATGTTATAAAGTTATAATAATTAATCATAGTATATTATGTCATAATCATGAGCAATAAAGTGCATTGCCCATTTCTTGGACCATCACTGCAAATTGGTGCAAAGTCCCTAATTCCTCTTTAAAACTCATAAAAATTTAATCATATTAATCTATACTCTTATTAATGAATAAATTATAGCATTAATATTAAATTATAAAGGGATGAAATGAAGACAAACAATACAATGGGTTAACCACGGATTACAGAACATTATTAACATACAACAAAGACATTTTCACAATAAAAATGCATTTACAACTAAGTTGACTAGACCGGAAGTGAGAATTAAAGAATGAACTGAATAGATAATTAACCTGCGTACACAACAATTAGTGACGTATACATGGACTCATTAACGGTTGTACAACAAAAATATAAACTGAATGATAGTGAGGTCAGAAAAAACACGATAGATTACAAACATTGTTAAAGAACTGAATAAAAATTAGAACCAAATACACTAGAATACCACAATTATAACACGACTATACACCTAACATGCAAGGTGAATTAATGCAAGTCCGAACGACACGATCACCGATAATGTATTCGACGCGTTCTTCGCGAAATGCTATTAATTCACGGCCTTAAGAACAATTACAATCAATTCGTAGCATCCAAGGAGCCATAGAACTGATTATAATTCGCCGCCCATCCATACCCGCTACATGTAAAAGGACAGAAACAATATTTAACATGGCTACACAAAAAAAAAGAACATGGCGTTATCGGACAAACAGGACGAAATATGGTAACGTTTAAAATCAGTTACTTATCTTTTTTTGGCAGTAATATAGTACATTATCTGCTTCGCCAACAGACTCGCGAGCTTGTTTGAAACATTGAAGACATTAGTAATACGTTTCATTTGCTGTTTGAGAGCTCCAAATAAATTTTTTTGAAGGACATTGAATGTTGCTGACTTTTGCAACCGTTCGTACTGTTGTCAAGGGCATGACGTCACCGGTGTTTTTGCATAATAATGTCCATTTCGGCTCGAAAGGAAAAATGTCTTATTTTTTTGAGGTTCGCTCTTTTGAAAATTTCAAGACCACTAATGGCCACCAGTTGTGACGGCGTTGTTTGGTGTGTTTGCTGCTGTTCCTTCGTTCTTCTATTATTGATTGAAGAGTAAAGTCACTCTCTAGATGTAGTAATGTTTGGTATTGATGGTTAGCTCTGACCATCAGAACATCCCTTCGACGTTCTGATTTGCATATTATATATTAGTTGATTTCCCTTGTGGGAGAGCTATCGTGCTGGAAAAACGTAAACATTTACAGCTGTGAACCGAACCCGAAACGTAAATAAAAGATCAAGCCTTCCGTTCTGAGTCCACATGTATTAAGGTTCATACAAAAGACGATATCCGACATTCACAAAACTTCATGTACAGTTCAGCATAACAATGAATTCCAAATAATATCAGTAAGTATCCGTCCGTGTCAAAACAATATGTCAGATGAACACCGTGGCTATATACGTGCGCTGTTGTAGTCAACAGCCAGAAATGAGCGCATGAGTTCTTGACAGCTACAATTTGAATCATAATGTGATTCTCCTTCCATCATTTAATTTAATTTAATTAATCTCATACTTAGATTAATATCCGAACTGACCCTGCGTTCTACATTGATTCATATATATAATATAGGCTATATACTAAGCCTGTTCCTTGGAAGAAATACAAGACACGACTTTCTTGCTTGACGGATAGCGTAACAAGGGCAATGTAACCAAGTCACCCAGCGTGACCTTCCCAACGCGAATGTGTCATAATCTCCGCATATATTTCGCGTTCAGTATACCGTAAAATATCGACATATTCTATAAATGTTAATGACCCCTAAACGTTGCGCACGGCTAAACCCCAGCAGACGCCGTCATTTAAAATAACACCGTAACACTGGTTAAATAAAGCAATGCTGTAAAGGTTAATCGTTGTCAGTGAGCTACCAGGTTGACTGACAGAATACTTGTGTATTCATTTGGCAACAGCTCAGAGGACATGTGGAGTTGAAGGTTTAAAGAATGTCAAGACATCCCTGCTGTTTTAGCATCTATTGATATACCAATTTTCAAGATCATGATACACTTCCAAAATGTATATAAAAGGCAGAGGGTTGGGGGTGTCTCGTTATCTATTTTTAAAAAGTGTTCAGACTGACATCATAAAATAGCAACATCCATAGTTGTATGAAATGTGCATGGTTTAAGCCATAAGTAGACATGCTTGTTAAACATACTTCACCTTTGTGGTAACTACAGCAAGTAGATATATTTGTTAAACATAATTTTGGAATACTGTGGTGGATTTGGTGTTATTCTATAAATATTATTAATTTTAATTCTATCTGGTGTGAGGTCAGCTATGCAAGCCCCTGAGGTTTATTAAATTCATATAAGTTTACAGGGAACCTGCCTGCTTCCACCAATGACCTCACCCGATTATATATCTTCCCCTACTGAAGTGTTATGGTGTGTGTATGTTATCTAGCAAGTGGCTAGGGTATATGCAATGTGATGAAGTGTAGAAACAGGACAACAACTACACCTATTACTAATAAACAATAATTAAACAAGTCACTGGTTAAGTTTTCAATTTAACATATTTTTTACAATTTATTTTCCTGTATCTTTGTTATTCTTTTAGACACAGGAATAATCAACTCAAAATGATAATATAAATATTTACAGCAATTAATTCACAAATATCATTGAGTCTGTGTTTTCCCACACTTATTTATATGAGTCAATCTAGAAAAGGGTCAAGTATTCCTTGCTCCTAGAAAAGGGTACAGGTTATTCGAACGTTTGGATTCATCACTGTCTGACACATTATATTTTGGGAAATTGAGAGTTGGATTGTTTGCGATATCAAATGCCCCAGACACGATTGCTTATCTGGGATTTCTGGTAACAGGCTGACTGAAGTATACTCTGTCAGCTTCCACTGCCAAGTCACGCTTCTGCTTCTTGTAATATATTTATGTGCAGGCACTCAGTAGATATGGCCTCACTGCAGAACTTATGGTCAGGTATTTGATCACCTGGGCTCACTTTCAAACGTAGAAGAAACCCTGGAACAATATAAATGTGTCCAACTCAGCATCTAATAGTCTCTCTCTTTCCCTACTCTAACATTTTCAATATCATCAGACATCAGTATGGTAACTAAACAATTAGTTAACGTTCTCAATTTGGTTGGTACCCCTTTCATGGATAAATAACTTTCAAACTACCGTTTGACACTTTCCTTGACAAAGGAAACAATTTACATTAATAATATCAAGTCATGTACAATCACGGTGACTTGCTGAAGAAGACGGCCAGTGATCTTCCTGGTCTTATGTCATAATACAACATTTTTTTTCATTAATATTTAATTTTCTTTTCTCCCAATATGGTAGAAAGCCTGTCTTGCTTTTCTACAACAGGTTAATACATTTCCTAACAACGCTGTAAAACAACACAGTGTTTGATGTTGACTTTCCTCTTGATAAACGTTTTCCCACATAATTTTCATACAAATTCAATATTGCATACATAATAATGATAATAACGATAAGATAAATGTTGTCATTCTTACCGCATCAGAGAAAAATAATCACTAAATAGTTGAATATTGCGATATATGGCAACAATCCAGATCGCTGCTAGTGCAGAATAGCAAACAAGAATGTACTCCTTTCTTGTCTTAAAACAACTTTAGTGAAAGAATTCTTTTTAACAAGTGGCCCCGAATACCAACTACTAATTGCTTTTATTCAATCGTTAGTATATTACACCACAGCCAATCAGGGGTCGTTTGGCTTCTAGCGTTCTTTTTCAAAACTGACCTCAAATATTCAAAATTAGGACTCCTTCCCCTCTACCCCCACTACGGGCAAACTGAGAAAGATTTTCAAGTCCATTCGTCTATCTGTCTTCTGTCCAACTTCTTTATTTCTTAATAGTTTTAAATTCTGATACATACTTATTGATCCTGTTGTTATCTATCGCACAGTCATTACATTATTTTATTCTTGTATTTACTTCTAATGCCTAGTATCGTTTTATTTCTACAATGCTTCAAAAAAAATATTTCCTATCTCTCCTATTCAAATTTGTAAACACGACTAGTGACACTCCTAGTCCAATACTCCGTCTCATCCCCCCATTCAGTACTGCATATTCAAAAAAATCTCACGTTAACCTTCATTTTTTCCTTTTATTTTTAACTATCGCTCTCATGCAGAATGCAGCAGATCCTTGTAGTACGTTACCAAGTTTTTAACAACACGTTTGTAGAATCACTACTTTAGCACTACTTCTAGCTAAAAATGCGACGTGTGTGTGTGTTTATATCGGCTGACGATTCTAACAGCGTGAATATGTGCCACTAACGCATGTCGAGAAAAAGGGGGTCTGCAACTTGTGACGTTGCGTTTCTGCCATGCTACGACAGTTATCTCTCAATTTTATGCCTTCGTGTATTCGTTTTTACACGTTTTCTTCTCTCTCTCTTGCTTTGAAGGCTAGGCTTGAACTGTGACGTTAGTTTAACACAAGCGGTACTAAAATCTAGTGGCTTTGCTAGCGAGATAATTAACCAGCATTTCTACAGCATACATTGGATTCCCGACTGGCATAGTAGAAGCTGTTAGTCACTAACACACGGGCTGTTTTATTTACTAGCATTTTGGGAGTACAATTCTATGGAAATTAGCGTTTGTCTCAAGATCGAGGCATAATTTTAGCACTGACTGGCGGCGTCGGCAACAACAATCTCCATAACTTCGCTCTTTTATTCCTAGGTTATTTTCTACTTATAAACAACTATATTACGTGTTTCAATCGGTGAAATCTCGAGACATATGTGAGCGTGTTGTACATACAGATTGTATTTTACGACAAATACAACAGTTTCATTAAGTATATGTGCTTTGAGAATTATGATATTAATGATAAGAATTATTTTGTTCAGCTTGGCCAACGCTTTAAAACTGCATATATTTTTTTCTGTCATCCACAAATCTGGAGATAAGTATATAAATTCTGATACCAGATAAAAATTGAGCTCTGTCAATGTTATTCTGCAGACATTTAAAATCACTCAAGTACATCTCAAGCTTTAATTTACCATGCAGGTGTTCTTGAAAAGAGCAATAACTCTGAAAGCAGAACACCCTCAGATGATGAAACCAATGGCGAGAATGAAGAGACTTCAGCACCAAAGAAAAAGAAGAGTAAAAAGGTCAAATTCAACTGGGAGGCCACCATTCTTGCTGTGCTACAGTCCAAAGGAGAATTGTCACTGAAAAAACTGCAGAAGAAGGTGAGAGTTTGTAGTCGGTTTATATGTAATGTTTTATTTTAGCGTTTTTTAATCACAGACATTGAGTCCTCGATATGGTAAGCGGGTTTGAACACTTGCTATCGGGTATAGTAAGCGGCTCTCTGGTTAAAAACCTGGAGCATCACACCCCAGTCTACCCAGCTGTAAAGGAAAGTTAGGAAAGGCAACGACAGATTATAAAGTTGGACCTAGTTTAATTAACACATTAACTACCGAATTAAAAAACACATTTTTTTCCCATTTTCATCCTGTAGGTGTTTGCACAAAGTAAGCTGTAGTTTTCGTAATTGTTTACAGATTTGTATGAATTACACGTCATTTTAAAGATAAATGAATGTACTATTACAATAAACATTGGTTGCAACTCTAATAGAGGTTGTTGCTATTTAACGGATCTCCGATGGCCGAGGATTTGCAATATTTTCACAATTATAACTGCTTGCGCCCCATCTCTATAAAAATCACAATTTCAATCAATGTGCACACCGTTTTCACTCTTGTCCTTGTCGCTAGATCTTTCAGTCAATTGTTGAAACATGTTTCTATCCTATTCAGCCGTTAGACGAGATGTACACGCATTTTTTGTAGTCCTAGCACTAGTTTCCACGGTAAACAGTTTTACACGATTTGGTAACTAACCCAAAACGCTGAAAAATATGAACATAATATCAATTTTCATTGTTCTACAACAACCATGCTTTGGGAATTTGTTTTCCGGTGGCAACTTAAAGTCTCGAACCAGATCAGAGAGTGTTTCAGTACATTTTTCATTCGTTTTATTACTAAAATTAGATTGGTGCCCTGAGCGGCTTGCGGTCCAAATGTGATTATGTTGTGAGCCGCTGACAGCGGCTTGCGGTAGTTAATGAGTTAAGTCTCTGACACTCCTATAGCACTTATCAGCTGTGAGATAAGTGCTATAGGAGTGCCTACCTTTACCACTGCTTTTAAGGCAGTTCTAATGAAGCATGAACCTGTTGAACAAGGTCAAACTTCACACGTGTATTCTTAAGCTGGTCCTTCAGATTTCTAGTTCTCATGCTCAAAAGTAAAGACCATTTGTCAAGAATTAAACAAGGGATGATAATAATGTGTGAAGATTGATGGAGAGAAATGACCTCAAGCATAACTCATCAATGAAAAAGGGGTTCTGCAAACATGAGCAGCAAGTAAAATTTTGGATTAGATTTTCTGTTGGAATAATGTTTATGTAGACAGATGAGAAAAAAATTGTTTTAAATCTTCAGGATTTCATAACGTCTATTGCCCCCAATAAACAGCTGTGAATGCTGAGTTAGTGAATTATATACCAATTATTTGCCAACTCTTATGTGATGCATTTTGGATACACTCTGTTTATTCATATTTTTTTTATATTTTTATTAATTTCATATGCTACACTCATTCTACAAATGTTGTGATTTGACATAGAGATAACCTGCTTGTTTAGGAACATTTATTATATCTGGCTTATCAGCTTGTGCAGTAAAAGGTAGTCTTGTAGCATCTACTGCCATAGGGGAGTAAAGCATTAGAGACTTCACTATACTAGGTCCAGCATTGAGAGGTGGGGTGACCACCTCCCTTCCTCGCTGCCTTTTCCTTCCCTAACACAAAAGCAAAGTCAGGTATCCATTTATAATTGGGTAGACTGGAGCGTAAATGCTTGTATGGCACTCGCCTCAAATAGTCTCTGACAACCAAGCCCAGCTCCCGGCCTTCATGTGTGGCTCAATTTGAGCCCGGCGGAAATGTTTCCACTGATGGGAGAAGGCGGCGAAGGCGCTGCACTGGTGTTGTCATGTGCTGTCCTTCAGAGCATGTATACACTGCTAAGACAGAACAGGTGCTTGGCTTGGCCAAGTCTGCTGCATGGAAGATGGTCGCATCCTGAAAGATATCTTCTACAGACAACTGGCAGATCGCAAAAGAACAGTTGGGCAACCGCAGCTGAGATTCAAAGATGTGTCCAAGAGAGACACGAGGGCACTGGACAAAAATCCAGCAACTTAGAAAGATGAAGCTGTCGATCGCACCAAGTGGCGATGCTATCTACGGCATCACCTCAAATTGGGCGAAAAGAAGCTCAGACAACAAGCAGAACAGAGGAGGAAATGTCGAAAGGAGCACCAGGAAAAAAAAGGCAACTGAGGGCTGTCACCACAGGGGTGCATTCCCATAGTCAGTTATGACTGAAAGAGCTATTATTATTAGACTGGAGCATGTCGATTCAGTTAATCGAACCTGGCACCTTTGCTGCAAGAGACATGCTGTCTAACTACTCTGTCAATCGGACATCTGCAGTGGGTAACTGTTATTTGATGACTAATTTTGATGATTTTGTATTACATACGAGAATAAGAAGAATTAATTAAATTTTTTTCTAATAAATCTTATTTCATATTGTCTTTGGTGTAGGCTGACAATTTGTATTGTGTCTTTAAGCAAATAAATATAAATTGGTACGGGGTCAGTTTCACAATTAAACAGTACACCTCAAAAAAAAAAGTTTAAAGCATGTCTGTGTCTTCTAACAGGTCTTAAGTGAATTTGCTGCACAAGATGCTGCCAACTATGCTGAAGACAACCTGAGAGCCAAACTTGATAAAAAGATCAAGAAGATGGCAAAAGTTAAGGTTTACAAAGATAGAGGTAAAAAGTTGATAATTATACTCTGTGTTTCACATGCATGTACATAGAAGTGGATCAAACGTATTCCAGTGTCTGTATTATCAGTGTAAGCTCAGCGGCAGCACTTTTGTATCAGCTACCTTCTAACATGCTTGGTGCATTTATTTCAGATATAGAGAAAGTTTTTAGTTTCATTATTTGTTGACAGTTTACCATATTCTGACAATTGCCAGCACTACAGATTATATTATAAATAATGTAGTCAGTATTTTTTAAAGGTAAAATAAAATGAAATAGATCTGATGACTGGGGTTAGCATAATGCAGGTTTCAGCTTCAACTTGATTTTAAAATGCATATTATGCTGCTGTCATTAAAACATGAATTTTAATAAGCATTGAAGTTAGTGTCTTGTGTGTTATAAAACATTTTGAGGTCAGAGATAATCTGAAAGAGAATTGTGGAAAAGGCAACTAGGATCTCATGGACAGAGTTGAAGATGTTGAAACATAGAAATGGGTGACTAGCAACATTTCCAGCCCTCTATTTCACGTGGAACAGTAAGGACTGGTAGTGATTGTGAGCCCTTTCATGAAAAGTACCTTTGCAGGCCTGACTAAATCATGCATCAGCATTGATGCAGAGAAATTTATAAAGCTGTTTCCTTATGGCAGCTTAGGTATTCATCTTTTAAAAAGTGTAAGGATTGAGAGACTAGATCTGTGTCAGTTTTACTGCGTAATAACATTACAGATTTAACCCTATAGCTGTCATAACGGCCGATGATCTGCCGTCATGTCATGCTGTGGTGTTACGGCCGGCTAAATCGGCCCTCGGTAAAATCGTAATAACAAATGTGGGTTTGGAATCGAAGTTTTTCCGAGAGCAGAGGGGAAATAACAATGATAAATAGATTTCCCTTCAATTCTGATGTTTGTGTCCCTTTGATTTGCGTTCAATCGGATCGGCATTTTTCTCAATTTTTTTCTGACACTGTTGAAGGTTCATCAGGACTAGGAAATACATCTAGACCGTAATTATTTGAAATTTTAAAACGGAAAATAATGATTCCGACGATGACTTTGTAGACATCCCACATGTCAGTGATGAAAAAAGATCGATAGTAGTGAAGATGAAGCCAAACCTAGCCCTGGGTCTAATGTTGCCACTGACCAATGTGGATGGCAAAAGGTGGACAGTGAAAACAGTAGACTACGATCTGATCCAAATTTTATTGTAAGAAATCCTTACAGCTCCCAAAATATAGGCTTGAAAAGGTGCACAGAGCCGTTTCATTTTTTTTCTTTGATTTTTGATGCTGAACTTATGAACAATGTGCTGCGAGAAACAAACCTCAAAATGCTCAACACTTCCTAAAATTGGAATCCACAGTTGGCATGGATGGTGGCACACCCTAACAGTCGATACCATAAAATGGTATCACAATGGAGCAACTGAAAAAATACCTAGGCCTACTGCTAAATATTATTGGTAAAAAAAAAAAACTTAGTGATCACTGGTCAAGTAGGCCTGCACTGATGACTCCATTCTTCAATGACACGATAAGTTTCAATACCTTTTCACTCATTCATAGAATGCTGCATGTCAATGGCATTACATTAGAAACAGAGAATAAGATCAGGTACTATCTGTATCTGTTTTGTCAATATCGTGAAGAAAAACACCAAGAAAAAGAACTAGTCAGTTGAAACATATAATTTTCTTTTGTCATTTTTGGAAGTGGGTAGAAAGGCTTTTTTTTTTTTTTTTGTTGCGAATGAAAAAAATTCACCAAAATTAGTTTTTATAACAAAAGCTGTTTTCTTAAATAATATTGTTTGCAGTGTCTGAAAAACATATTCAGATGAGAAATAGAACCAAACAGTCAATGTGGGGGTAGGTTGAAAGCTGATGAAGAGTTACATAATTTTATTCGTTGTGTAAAGGTCAAGGTCACCATACATAATGCTCAGATACCTTGAAATTAGTACCATCCAATATACTTTTAGAAAATGTATACTTATGTGGACCTCTGACTTCTTTTTGTATATGTTTCTGGTATTTTATTGGAACTAGTCAAAATAGCCATGACACCACAGTACAAATGCACTCGACAGTTGAAGGGTTAACTGTACATTAGCAAACAATCCTTTTAGAGCCACAGCAACAAATAGGAACCACAGAGAAGGTAAACAGACCAAATGTTTAAAAGAGCTGTACAGAAAGTGATAGGAAATAATAATTTTCATGCAGATCAAAGAATTCTCAGACTCGTCAAAAATAACTAATCTTTGAAATGCATAAGATACGACATTATATATATATTTCACTGAAAAGTTAAAGAGAATTGCAAAAACTAGTTGAACAGGCAAATAAAATAATATGGAAAAATTGTATGATGGTAGTGATTTACCCTAGCTAATGGAACAAATAGGGAGGATTATGCAACGTTGACTGCTGAGCATGTACTGAAGAGACCTGTTTTGTTTTTTTGGGTTCGGTTTTTGCCTTCTTCTGGCGAGGCGTGTACCTTTCAACCTATTTGGTTATATCAGAGCGCATTTACCATCCCCCAAAAAAGTCAACTCTGTTGACTGCTAACCCAATCAGCGTTGATAGATACTAAGTCCTGAAAAGGACTAACATTATCTATCTGCTGGCATAAAGCCCTAAAAGGGACCCGCCAGCTACGCCAATGCCCGAGCTTATTTATTTTCATCATCATCATTTCCCTTATTACTTCCTATGGAACTACCACTTCTACTGGCATCCTTGCAGAAAGCCTGTACCAAAGCATGTGTGTGTTCTTGTAAAAGCAAAAAATGAGCTTTTAATGTAGACATCCTGACACAGAAATTGTGCATATATATTTGCCACTTAACTGAACATCCTTAATAATGCCAGTAGATTAAGGAATACCAAGGTTATTCAAGCAATCTTTAAAAATGTAGCCATGCACATAAAGCTGTTCTACATCCGGTAGTGTCAGCCATTTTTAGTCTACAGAGTCGGACTATCGGGTGTATTCATATTTATTTTTTGTGTTTTTTACTTAGTGCTCACTTTATTTCCTTTCTATCTTTGTTCATTTGTCCCCGACGAAGGCCTGGCCGTAATGTATGTTTTCTCTGTCTTTTGTCCTAATAAGATATATTACTTTTTTCCTTCCACCTGACAGAATACAAAGGTGTTTAATAATCACTTTAAAAAGATTTAAATATTAAGGATGCAATCTGGATTGCTTCAAAAGTCTGGAACAGGGGTGAAAAATACACTTTGAAACATGGTTCTTTTGTGATGATGATTATGGAAAAATAACATGGTCTCATTGGACATAGGGTGTCAGAAGAAAAGAAACCTGCCAATAATGAATTTCGCTAAAGGTTTGTCATGTCCTGATTTGATGAAGGTGCAGTGGAAGAATGCTCCCTCCAGGTGCTCTCCAGCTAATAGATTAAAAAATCTGTGATATGGTAATGAAGGGAAATAAAGATAATGAGAGTCTGGTGTTGAAGAAAAATTAGTACTCAAAGAATGATATGCCTTACAGAAGTGATTGATTTTGTACACAGAGAATCACAAAGTCTCTTCATAACATTGAAGAACTGCTTATAAAAGAAATAGCTAAATATGTTAAACAATTTAGTTTACAAGATATGTGTCATAAACTAGGTTCCATGCAAATCTCTGCAGTACATGTATAAAATCTGCACCTGCAAGCCCAGCCTTCAACTTTGGTGTGTTTATCACATCAGCTACATCTTCCCTAAACTATCAGGATATTTATTCTGATAATGATGCCATGTGACTCAGCTCAGTAAATGTTTATATATTTTTTCTTGTGTGTTGTTTTGTTTGTTGTTTTTACACTTTAGGCCTGGCTATACAGATTCCAGGGGGACCTCCCCATACCCTTAAACCCTCAGGTCCAAAGCATGCCAGATAAATAATCACATACGTCTATGTTCATAGCCACTTAAAGACAAGAGCTGTTATTTTGGCATTAAACCTTATCACTTGAGATGTTACTCTAGCATTTCCCAAAGCTGCTTTTGAATGTCACAATGGTTGTCTTTAACACTGAGGAATACTATTTCTGTCACTGTTTGCAAAAGATACACCTTGATTCACATCATTGAAACAGATGAATCCAACTGATAAATTCAGAAAGCATTTTGTTACATGGCCACCAACTCTGACTGCCACCAGGTAGTCATCCTCACAGATGCACTGTCTGTCCTGCAAGCTCTCAAGGGTGGTAAACTCCCGCATCTGAGAAATGAACTAAACAAGGTAGCTGCCAAAAAGAGAACCATACTTCAGTGGGTACCATCTCATTGTGGTGTACCCGGAAATGAAAAAGGCAGATAAACTTGCAAAAAAGGGAGGAGAATGTGAACAAGAAGATAATGAAGTCACATACTTTGAGAAAAAGAGAGCTATCCAGACTATCAGAAGAGAACAGAACCAACCCAAAGACGACTATCACACTCTCGACCGGCAGGGACAGACAACTATTTTTCGACTCAGGACAGGGCATAACAAACTGAATAAACACATGCACAAGCTACGATTGTCTGCTTCACCACTGTGCACATGTGGATTAAACGAACAAACTGCTGAGCATGTTCTACAGGACTGTCCTCTGTATGACCAGTTAAGAAAGATATACTGGCCCAATGACTCAACACTAAACTCAAAGCTATATGGAGTTAAAGAGGAACTTCAAACAACAGTCGAATTCATCATGAGAACTCGTCTGACGGTGTAATCATCAAAGATGCGATCGCAAGAAGAAGAAGAAGAAGAAGTTACATGGCCAAAAACAAAACCTGTTCTCATTCATATTAGCTGCTCCTTATTGCCTGAAGGAGCAATGTTTCTAGTCTTTCCTATTCGTGTGAATAAAGGGGGTGAGGTGGGTGTGAGACAGAGGCTTTGTAAGAGTGGAGGTTTGTTTAGTGAACTGTCTTGCATAATAGTGTTGCCAAGTCCATTAGCAACCTCGTTTTGGTCACCTCAAATGACAGGACTGGTTTGGGCACAGATTCTCTCCTGGGAACCACTTGGAGAAGGAGTATACATATTTTCAATATTTCTACAGTATCAGATTTTTGGGAGCAAAAATCAGCACCTAATTATTAGCAAATAAAATAGAAAAACTACACTGGAAGATTTGGAATATGCAGATGACATTGCACTGCTCGCGCATTCACACCAACACATTCAAGACAAAACTGATAGACTGAATAAGTATGGCCAGCAGGTTGGCCTGAACATCAATCTGAAGAAGACAGAGGTCATGACACTAAATGTGGGCAATCCTGAGCCAATAACAGTAAGGAACCAGAAGTTAGAACAGACAGACACATTTACTTACCTAGGAAGCATAGTAACACCTGACGGCGGAACAAGCAAGGACATTAACAACAGAATGAATAAAGCGAGAACAGCCTTTGCTATTCTCAACAACATTTGGAAGTCTTCCCAGTACAGCACAAACACCAAATTAAGACTGTATGAGAGCTGCGTACTTTCTGTGCTTCTCTATGGTGCGGAATGTTGGAGAGTAACAGAGAAGGAAATGTCGAAACTGTCCTCCTTCCACACAATCTGCCTAAGGAAAATTCTCCGAATCTTTTGGCCAAACACCATCAGCAACCAAGAACTACTTATTCGGAGTAACCAGGAGGACATGCACACCATCATAGCTGGCAGACGCTGGAGTTGGGTTGGCCATGTCCTCAGAAGGGACCCTGATACCATCGCAAGAACAGCTATGCTATGGACCCCCGAGGGAAAGCGAAAGAGAGGCCGACCAAAAACAACTTGGCGGAGAACTGTGGAAGCTGAGATGCAAAGAATGAACCACAGTTGGGGCACTGTACGAAGGATGGCCGCCGACCGAGCAAAGTGGAATCAATTTGTTGCTGCCCTACAAGACGCCACCAGGCGTGATGGCCGCTGACTGCTTTGACGGTTGGCGGTTATGGATCAAAGAAGAAGAAGAAGAAAATAGAAAAAACATTGTTTTAATAGAGCAATGGTAGAAGTAAAAAGAATATTAAAAATAAATAGAACTTTTAGCGAAGCAAAAGTAAGGAGGTAATAGAACAGCCATGCTGAAGTTACATAGCAGAAGTATCAAATTAAATATAAACGTACATACTCCCTGTTTCTTTTTAAAAAAAAAAACCAAATACAAACAACACAAAAAGTATTAATAATCTGCCATTTTATTTTTTTTTAAAAGATGCACATACAATCAGAAATTTTCACTTACCCTACATACAATAAAAGATGAGAAAGAATAATGCCATTAGCAAACAACTGCAAAGGGATATACGTACTTAGCTGTTCCTCTTCTACCCTGGGGTGTAGAGGTTTGCCATAGAGAGCGTCACTCTATCCTATCAGCTGACCATTTGGGTCTGTAAGGGCTAGGTTTTGAGGCCATGACATGCTGTCTGGTTGCAGATCATGCTTCTTGTTACTTCAACCACCTTCCATACATACCTCACTTCTGAGGTTTGGAGCTGGCTTGCGTGGGTTGACAAAGGGATATACTAACTGAAACACTATATACTGTATCCTAATTATAACTCATCAGGGGTTGAACAGGATATTTTTCTCCATCAGTTTAAAAAACAAGAAAATATTCATTAAAAAAGATGTACTGTATATAAAGGTTTTCATGTTCTGTGACTGCTTTCGTTGAGGCTGTTCTGTTCCTTTTTTTTGCAAGTTGCATTGTCCACATGATGATATTAGTGTGTCCACTTATTTAAGTCAGAGTTTTCTTAAAACTGCCCCATTTTAATTTGATGCTGCATTAAAAACTTTTTTTACCTTAGACATGCAATTTCTTCTGTATTATCCTGTCTGTGTTAATGTTGCTTCAGGTCACTAAGATGTCAATCACTGACTGTAACTTTCTCGCATTTTGCTAACGTGGTCAGCATATTCCATCTTGTTCTTACTATGCCCATCCGCTGACTGATATTCATGGAATATTTTCTATTGATATTATGTGTAACTATGTCAAGAGAACATTTGAGGTGAACAAAGTCACACATCCTAGTCTAACTCTCTGTTACATGGTCTTAAAAGTTTCTATTTGGTTACTAAGTTATATAAAGATGCTTGCTGCCGGTCAGATCAGATCTCTGCACCAGCGGTGGCCTAAGATCTCCAAAAATTTATGTCTCTTGCCTTAATGGTGCACTCTGATGTTTCACCCTTTGCTGGCTGCTTGCCATTTTGCCTTCAATCTTTCTTACTATTATGGTTTTCAATACAATGTTGTCATTAGTTAATCTCAGGTCTCTAACATCGATATTTGTCCTTTCAAGTCTTCTTTTCCTTTTTACACCTTATGGGACCACTGCTGCAGCTTGTCGCCCTTACAGGAAACCTGCAGTAAAGTATTTATGTGCTCCTGCAGTGACAGTTTCTGTAGCCATTTGTTTTACACAGTGAGGCTGCCAACGCCCCCCCTCCCCCCACATTAGTTGCCTGTTGTGACATGCCTGAGGGAGCAGTCGTCCTATCCATTCTGTGTCTCCTCAAAGACCCCAGGGAACTTTATTATCTTGTCAAGTATGTTAATAATTTTCTTATTTTGTCACCTTGGAAAAATCTTAATTTACTAGCCTATATAAAACAAGATTGTAGATCTGTGCTCACTTCTATGACTATTGCTATGAATTTTCTTATAATACAGGATTGTACCTTTCCTTCTGACAAACTTTTTTTCTTAAATTAATGGTTTAACTTCTCTTTGTAACTCTTAGTTACTTTTTTAATGAACACTATCAAATCCCCATTATGGTCACCTTATGTCATATCAACAGCCAATAAAAGCTGGGGTTGATTGCCACATCCTGTAAAGGATAAGCAACTAACTAACTATGTCATATCACCAGAAAGCGGAACAAGGAAAGACAACAACAGAATGAATAAAGCAAGAACAGCCTTTGCTAGTCTAAACATCTGGAAGTCCTCTCAGTACAGCACGAACACCAAATTAAGATTATATGAGAGCTGTGTACTTTCTGTGCTTCTCTATGGTGTGGAATACTGGATGGTAACACAGAAGGAAATGTCGACATTGTCCTCTTTCCATACAATCTGCCTACAGGAAATTCTCAGAATCTTTTGGCCAAATATCACCAACAAGAAACTGCTTACTCGACGCAACCAAGAGGACATGCACACCATGATGCTGGAGCTGGGTTGGCCACGTCCTGAGAAGAGACCCAGATGCCATCACAAGAACAGCTATGCTATGGACCCCTGAAGGAAAGGGGAAAGAGAGGCCAGCTAAAAACAACTTGGCGGATAACTGTGGAAGCTGAGATGCAAAGAATGAACCAGAGCAGCGATGCTGCATGAAGGATGATCGCCGACTGAGCAAAGTGGAAGCAGTTTGTTGCTGCCCTACAAGACACCACCAGGCGTTATGGCCACTGACAGTTGGTGGCTAAGGATCAAAGAAGATGTCATATTACCTCTGCTGCTCTTTCTCTGGCTATTACTCTTCCTCCCTTCAGTTACAGAAATTTGCTTACATACATTCCCCTCATTCAGAGAATTATATTTGTATTGATGAAAAAACTGATCTCATATCTTCACCATATGCTGTGATTACTCTAAATGTAACAGACATGAAAACTACTAGTGCAAGAGGAGATGGACCAAATGTCTTTTCTCTGTTAATTAGTCTCAAATTTTCTATCAGTCAACCTTACGTAACAAAGATTTCAATTAAGTCACCAAACCACATTCTCAATGACAATCTTTGTGAATTACTTCAATTACAACATGCACTCATGAAGAATGATCATGTGTGAGATTCATTATGTACAGGTAGTTTTCTGTTTACGCGAATCCGAACTTGCATGCACCAATTTTTGTTTTAGTTGCGTGACCTGATATTTAAACATTTTTACAGTACGTTTTTTTTAAGTGCAGTAACAGGAGCGCAGGGGCAAGATGGCTCCAGTTTGAACGTTTCTTTGAGGGATTTTTGGAAGGAATTCACTGTTAATGATGCACTTTCGCTAATCAAGACTGCATGGAATGTAGTTCCGCGTGCTGCATAAACAGTGTGTGGAAAAAACTGTGCGCTCATTCTGTCATGATTTAAGGCTTTAGCATTGATGATGACAGTATCATGGCTATTAGGGGTAGTGTCAGAATGGCCAAAAGAGCTGATTTAGATGGAGATGACGAAAATGAAATTTTAACTTTGCTTAAATCTCAGACAGCAGAACTGAGCAATGAAGAGTTGCTGGAGAAGGTCACATGGAAAAACAAGATGAAGCAACATCCACCAGACCGACAACTTAGAGTGAAACAATTTAAGGAGGATTCGAACTTCTTTAATCCTGCCCTATAATCTTTGAACACGATGATCCTAAATGGATAGGCGTTTTACGGCCAGGAGGAAAATGATGAAATGTGCTGCTCCCTACCAAGCAATCCTCTGTGAGCAGAGAAAGTCACAAACTCATCTCTAGACACCTTCTTCAGGAAATAATTCATTGCTGCATCACCTGCTTCTCATTTAGATGACTCACCACCCCACCCCATGTTGAATTAGAAGTCAATGTAGAAAATATTGGTCCTGTCAATGTTGAATAATTGTCCATGCTGTTTTCTGTACATGTACTTAGTATGAATGGCATATATTAATTTAAACTTTATTATTACACATATTTATTTTTACTATTATGTATGGCATTTGTGGAACTCGCCCCCTTTAAATGGTTTTGAATGAGAAAATTCTGTTCCACTTACAAGGTTTTTGTTTATGCGAGGGTCTGGAGAACGCATACATCGTGTAAACAAAGAACTACCTGTATGTTGGCTGAACCTAACCTTTCTTCACCAGTTGCTCTCATCCAGCCACACTGAAAACAGATTTACACACTGTATTCTGCAAGTTTACATTCTCTCTAAGTAAGCTAACGGTCCTTGTGGATATGCTGGTGGAGGCATGTACTGGCCAGGATGACCTGCCGGTGGGCCTGGATACTGATCAGGTGCCATGCTGCTACTCATCATTGCAATTGGTGGAGGGATTCCCATCTGAGGCCCTACTGTTGACATAGGCATAGGTGGTACAGGTGGCATGCTCTGATGAGGTGGGCCCTGAGATCCTGAATATGGACTCGAAGGTGTGGATGATGTTGAGGCATTTGAGCGGAGAAGAGCCTGCCACTTTGGTAACTTTTCATGATGCTTCTCCAATAATTTTTCTTTGCGTTCTAACTCTGCCTTAAGTTCTTGTATGTCCTGAGGAATTAAAACAGGGGTGACCATTTCAGAGATGTATAAAATAACAGTGAACATCTTGACATTTACACACAAGCACATAAAGTGAACCCCCAGTTAGTTCCCTGGAGGCTCTGATGAGACAAAGAAAGAACAGGACTACTGTTCCCCAGGGCATGTCGTAGAAGGTCACCAATAAAAGGTTGTAAATGAGGCTGGCAAACTCATCATGTAAAACAAACTGCTACAGAAACCATTACTACAAGAGCACGTGAATGCTTGGTGCCAGCTTCCTTCACATGAACCAGCTGCAGTGGTAGACTCATTCTCCATAAGGAGTTAAAAAGAAGATGATGATGACAGGAAGTGAGCACAGATTTACTTAAATGATTAAATCATGAAATGTTCTGGCTAAAAGTAAGGGCAAACTGTTTTTTCTCTAAATTTTGAAAGAAAAAATAATGAACACTAAGTATTTCCAGTAAATATTTTTAGAAATGATGGCTAGCTCTGGTTAATAATTTCTGTTTTAGATTTTGATTAGCATGTTTTTTTATTTGTTCATTACATTTCTGTTATTGAGACTTTCACTAAATCACATGCATAAACAGACAAGACAAATATGTAGGATTGTCAAACATTTGCCTTCAAATTAGAAGTTTAAAAAATAAAATCAACTACACAGTTATGGGATTGATATAATAACTTACTACTTACTTCATTCAACACATGTTCAGGTCTTGCTACAGACAGTTCTAATCTTTTGTTCAGAAAAAATGTTTCCAACTGCCTTGCTGATTCTAGAAATCGTTGAATGCTGTTTTCAACACCTTGAAAAATTTGTGATTAATCCATAATTAAAACTGGTACTGCCTTAACAAACACTTATTATAAGAAAAACTACAAAATGTTGTCAATGAACACACATGCTACTTTAGTAAAATGTAAGACTTCTTTTTCACCACTTTGGAACTTGCTGCACATATATCTTGTTTTCATAACTTACTATTCTTGGCTGCTTCATCCCCATTCTCTATTCATAGTACTTTTCAATGCTTAACTCATTCTTTGTTTGCTGTGTGTGATTGTGTGCAAGTATGGTGTGTGTGTGTGTGTGTGGAGAGGAGGGAGAGAAGAAGATGATCACTTGCTGCCTATGAAAGTATGTGTCAGTGTGCATTGCAGGAGGCAGGACGATTAGATCAGCTTTCATTTGCTGTGCACAGATAAATTATCTTTAAAGGGCATCACCCACCAACTTTAAATGTCACGGAAGCATAAAAACACAGTGAACTTTGGGGTGTGAATTATCAACGAGTACTTGTACGAGTGGTACAGTAATTTATCTGGTATTATTCTCTACTACAAGTATTATTATGTTTCACAGAACCATGTATTCAGTATGTTGTTTAAAAAAAAAACTGAAGAAATACTGCAGTCCATTAGGATTGTACATATGTGCTGTTTTTTTATAGAATAAAAGACACCAGACATAATGTGCCAATTAAATGTAAAAGAACTGCTGATGCTTTAACGTTCTGTAAGCTATCAGTTTTGATATCTGCCTGGATTCTTAACCTCTTTATCTGTTCTCTCGCTTGTGTATACAACCAGACAATAAAAAGTACATGCATTTGAAAATAGCAAGTGGAGATAAGACAGGACAAAACCTCAGGAAATACCTACAGATATTCTTCTTCTTCCTCGTTCGTCCTGAAAAGGACGTTGGTTGCGTTGTGTCCGTTTACAGCGAAGCTGCAGTATTTGCGCCTTTCGGCCGACACATCCGACTTCCGCACAGCATTTTTTGGGACCGGGTTTGCCTTCCCTCTTTGATCTCTACTCCTCAGCCAGACTGCAGTGATGCAGCCTGTTTCCAGGACCACCACGTGGAGGTGGAGTAGGGTCTTGGTCAGCTCTGGTTCGCTGACCCTGATGCAGGCAGTCAAGCTATGGGTCGCTTACTGCATTCCTCACTTTTGATGCGTCTTTGGTCCCACCTACAGATATAATTAGATTGGGACCTACAGGGGAAGAAAAGAGTGAGGAGGCCAACAAAAACTTGAAAAAGAACATCTGAAGGGGAAGTCACAGCAACCAGAGCCTTTGTGATGGAGGTGAATAAGATGGCCCAAAAACAGAAATTTGCTACAACTAATTGTTGATGTACTCTGAGGAACAAAAAGGACAGACAGTAATGATCATGGTGGTGATATCTCATCTCAATTTTTCTATTTCTTAAAAATGGTTATCTTGTTTTTTAAAACCGTCTTAAAAAGTAGCAAAATATCCTTACTAAAATATAATCGTCAGTTTTACCACTGACATGACTGCACTCACAAGTTTTTACATACCTTTGTAAACTTATTAACATGTTTTATAATTTTGTTCCATAAACTTATAACATCTTTACTAAAAGATAATTATTCTCATATCAATTAAAGAGGAGTACTTACTTACTTTGGTCTCCTCCGAATCTTGAACATTAAAGTATTCTTGTGATGTTAACAATGATATACAGTTCTGAGGGGAAACATATATTATGGCAGCATTATGTAAAACACGTGAATCAGTACAAGTAGGATCAAGTAAAATTAATAAAGACTGTGACTTTTCATGTTTAATGCACAACAAATACCTCTAGATCCTAGCACAGGTCTTGCATCTGTAACTCATTGGTTGTTCAGTTTCTGTGGCTTACAGTTTTTACAGGATGAGGTAGCAATTTCCATGCCACACTCTTCCTAGTCACTTTTTACTACATGAATGGTTGGTTACAGTGCTATTATTCTTTCTCCTTTTTTGGGTTCATGTACAAATGGTTGTTGTGGACTTTCATAAATGGGTGCTTGTGCAGTATTGATGGACTGAGATGGTACGACGAGGTCACAAATGTGGAATTGATGACAAGAGCCAGCGGAACAAGAGATGAGAATAAGATGCTGGTGATGGATAGGACACACATTGAGGAAACTTACTGACAGTATTACAACACAGTCCTTGCTGTAGGATCCCTAGGGTAAGAGAAGTAGAGGTAGACCAAAAAACATACGGAGAAAAGAACTAAAGACAGAAAAATGATGAGGAAGACACGGAAAGACCTTGAGCTGATGACACAAGACAGGAGGAATAGGCATGCATTTAGTGAAGGTCTACGTTCCTTGGGGAGCAGAAGGGTAATGAATGACAGTTCTTGCATCTTGCTAATTCATTTTTTACTGTTCAACAGAAGTTAACAGGCCATTCAGAGTAGTGCTGCTCGAGAAAGACTAAGTAAGGGCATTGGAGATGCTGATTGATAGCTAAATTATAAATTTTACATGCTTTTTTGCCAGATACTGAACCTATCATTTGCAGCACAAATTGTATGTTTATTTGTATGATGTAAAAACAGATAAATGTGTGCCAAAAAAAGGATTGTACATTAAAATGTTGGGTGTCACTACACAAGTTTGAGGAAAAGCCACAGTAAAGCATTCTACCAACAATATTTATAGCAGATTGTGTGTGTTCTTGATGCAGTGTAGTGAAAAATTAAGTTGAATCACAGTTGATTGTGCAGTCAGCCATGCTGCCATAAACATTTATTACACATACTTCTTTATTTCCTGCGAGTGCCTGATAACATACCTTTATATTTGTTTCATATTAATTAACATACTGCCATAACCTTGTCACAAACTGAGTTTGGGTTAAAACAGTATATCTTCTTCTGCATTTGTCCTGAGAAGGACGTTGCTTGCGTTGTGTCGCTGTTTACAGCAAAGCTGTGATATCTGCACCTTTCAGCCCGAAACATCCGACTTCGGCACGGCATTTTTTTAGGACCGGGTTTGCCTTCCCACTTCGATCCCTACTCTCTCAGCCAGACTGCAGTGATGCAGCCTGTTTCCAGGACCACCACTTGGAGGTGGAGTAGGGTCTTGGTCAGCTCTGGTTTGCTGACCCTGACGCAAGCAGTCAGCTATGGGTCGCTGACTGCATTCCACTTTTGATGCGTCTTAGGTCCCAAAACAGTATATAAGAACAAAAATTAATTGATATGGATTAGTGAGGGTATAGCAAGATAGTGAAGGTCTGGTGAAGATCTCGTATTGCATGCTGATGATGGTACATGAATAGCGAATTGGGTATCATCCCAAACACGCCAGGCTTTCCTACCCCCCTCCCCCTTATTAACAACATGACAGGTATGAGAGAGTACCAGTCTGGGACAAGGGAAAACACACACGCATCCTCACAATTTGACACTTTTAATTTACTCTATCTACACTGACTGGAAAGGCGAAATGATACCATGATCGGATATCGGCAATCAAATTTATTATCTGGAATTAACGACACTAAATATCCTAAGAATAGCCCATCAGAGGTTGAATGGCATATTTTTAACATTAATTCTTTAACAATAACATCTTAACCAACCCTGTTTCAAGCATTTTGTTTTCTTTTTACAATAAGCGGCTACAAATCTCTCAACCTAGCTAATTTTAACCCAAACTATTAAGCTTTTTAAAAGAGAATTAATGACACCAAAAAAAAAAGCAAAACACAAATGGGGTAGTTATAAACTGGAAGTTCGGCTACCTATCAATAGCCAGTTTGGTGACATCCATCATCTGTCCTGGCATTCTGTTGAAATGGAGAACAGTGGGACATTTTCTTAGGTGTCATCCAAATTAGTCGCCAATGTTGTTAGGGTTAGGGCTATGGTTTAGAATTCCTAAACCCATACACATTTTTACTGCATTCTTTTTTAAGGCTGCATCAAACACAGTCCAATGTTCTTCATTTCAACATGTGATTCAACCATATTTTACTATATATATATATATATTTATATTATGGTGACCATATCGTTTTTAACAAAAGAGGACATTTCCTACTTTCTAACGTAAAACAGAGGACAATACAACTTACAAGCAAAAAAGTAGGACCAAAAAAGTGGACTTATTAATTTCAATCTATTAATGCATGATTATGATGACTACAGCTAACTTTATAAAAGTCAGAAATAAATAGAAATAAAATTATCTTTAAAATGTATGTTTTTAAATTATTTTAACCTCAGAAATTAATTTTCCACACGTTAATCAGCATTGATAAAATTAATATTGTTATTATGATGTTACTTTTTATTTAAATTAAATATTCCATTTATTAAATGATTAATGAGTTACATCCCCCTCTAACAGTCAGAAATTTTGTAAATTATTTTAACCTCAGAAATTAATTTTCCACACGTTAATCAGCATTGATAAAATTAATATTGTTATTATGATGTTACTTTTTATTTATGAATTAATTTTTGCAGACTTTGTCTTCTTCAACGACTCAATATTTCCTTTTAACTCATTAACTACCGCAAGCCGCTGTCAGCGGCTCACAACATAATCACATTTGGACCACAAGACGCTCAGGGCGCCAATCTAATTTTGGTAATAAAACGAATGAAAAATGTACTGAAACACTCTCTGATCTGGTTCGAGATTTTAAGTTGCCACCGGAAAACAAATTCCCAAAGCATGGTTGTTGTAGAACACTGAAAAATTGATATTATGTTCATATTTTTCAGCGTTTTGGGTTAGTTACCAATAATTCGGCCACAGTGTGTTTTTTAATTCGGTAGTTAATGTGTTAATAATCGTGGAACTGACAGCATATTACTTTAAAAAAAAAATTAAAATGCAGAAGCAAAATTCTATTGACAGAATCCACACACTGTTTCTAAATTTTGTCCAGTTACTTTCCATCAATGAAATAAGACTGTCCACATTTGTACTGTCACCAGGTGCCGCAAAGAAATATTGTGGGATTGATCGAAGTTCAGAATGAAATTCAATTTTTACTGGAAAGCAGAGTGGGATAAAAATCTGAAAGGAAGACATGCATATATGATGTTCAAGGCTCCAGCAAGAAAATGTCAGATTAGGGAACTGAAAATTCCCAGTAATAACAAACTTCTCAGACTACAGCTGGGAAAAAGATATTTCAGAACAGAAGAACCTTACTGTGCAGGATGTCTTCAAGACAATAACATAGAACATTTCTTGTTAAAATGTAAGAGGTATGAACAAATGAGAATCCCAATTTTAGATTATCTGCAGGCATTAAATTCACCTATAAATATAGAAGAAGTATTAAGAACTGACAGACCTAGGGAATTACATAATTTAGTCAAACAGAATTTAACAGGAACAAAAGTTAATACATAGTAATTGGGAAGGTGGAGGTCTGATGATGTTCTTGCAATTCATATGACTTATGGCAAGTGTAAATATCTAACTGGAAACACCAGGCCTGTATACCTCTCCCCTGAATATTATTTTTGTTTGGTGTTTTTGTTTGGTTTTGTTTTGTCTCGTTTTTGTTTGATAGGATTTCTTTTTAACATACACGCAAAATTGGTAATTTTGATTTGCCATATTTACAATGGTTCAACAGATGGGATGCTACTTTCCCGTATTGGCTGTTATTCATCTTATTTGGAATTGAAAACACTATATATCCTAATTATAACCCATCAGAGGTTTAACGGAATATTTTTCAACATTAAAATAAAAAAATCACAGCACAGATCATCGTCAAATGCAACGTCTTTACATATTAAATATTGACCAGAAGTTCGCACATCTTCCTATGTAGGTTTCCTCGTGTAGGGTCATTCACAAAAAATATGTGAAATCTTCAAATGGTTTCAATGATACCTCTAAGTCTTCTAAACAACTGATGTACAGCATTTGTTATCATCATGAAACATGTAACACAGTCAAGTCCATTTTTCAACAAGCGGATTTGGAATCTTCAAGTCCTAAAGCTAATAATATGAGCGCTGCTTAAGAATGTTTATCACAAATTTAACACAGTTTACAACAACCGGATGACATTTCTTTCAATGTGTTATATATTTACATGTAAAAATACTCATTTTTTTTTTTTTTAAATTAATGAAGAAAAATATCCCGTTCAACCTCTGATGGGTTATAATTAGGATATAGCCTATATTGTTTTCAATTCCAAATAATATGAACAACTGCCGATTTGAGAAAGTGGCATCACATAAATAGGGACAATCACAATTGTGCTTAGGCCCTACCGGGTATACGTTAAATAATTTAAAAAAAAAATAAACAAACAAAATCTAGAAATACTCCTTAAAGAATTTAGTTACATAAGACAGACCTAGTCTAAGTCATGTTCAATCTCCGAAAAAAGCCGGACAAAATGCACTGTTGACAAAAGCCGCCTGGGTTCTCAATCTTAAAGTAAAAAAAAGGACAAATCCGTGGAAAAGAGGATAGATGGTCACTTTGATATAGCCTATATAGGAGGCTATATATATATATATATATATATATATATATATATATATATATATATATATATATATATATATATATATATATATATATCACCCGTGTGTTACCGGGGCCCGAAAGGGGAGCAAAGAATAGTAACACTGCACCCTACCACGCATGTCGTAAAAAGCGACTAAGGAGGGTATGGGCATGGGGCTGTTTACCCCATCCCGTAAAAACTTCGCACAGTGGGCTGATCACCTGCTTGCCAACCAATCTGATTACGGAAACAATGATAGATTGTTTGGTCTGTTTTTGTTCCACAAAGACGCCACTAGGCGTGGTGGAAACAGCGATAGATTGATCAATTTGTTGTTGCCCTAAGACGCCACTAGGCGTACTGGCCACATACTGCTTTGTCGGTTGATGGCTAAGGATGGAAGAAGAAGAAGATATATATATATATATATATATATATATATATATATATATATATATATATATATATATATATATATATATATATATATATATATATATACTCCTTTCGTGAATGTTGACGTGAATTGATTCACTTTATAAAATTCGCGTAAAGATTTCACTGAAATGCAGATCAATTGCATTTTCCAAGGTTGTTGTAATTTGCTAAGAAACCTGAAAATTTATTTTTAACAAGCTGCCCCACTACCTCTGGTTTTCAAAAAAACTAAGTCAGTAATTTGAAAAGGCATTTTTTTAAATAACTTTTCTGCGATGTATGATATCTACAGCCCATTACGTATCTAAAACAAATCTAGGGATGACCTGGAAAGCCGATTCAAAATCATCAACGAGATGCGGAGTTGCACCGATACCACTTTCATTAGGAGTCGCCATTGTACAGGTGTTATGTTACTGAGAGTAGCATCCCTTTATATTGAAAACTTAAAAAAAAAAGATAATAAAAAAATAAATTTAAAGTTATTGTTGATCAGAATCGACGTCATTACACTCCGGGCAAACTCATAAGGGTAATTTCCTTTCTTTCGTACCTTTTTGGTCCGCAGTGAATATATGTAGTTAGGTGTTGTTTCGTAGCAGTTAGGGTTAATATTATGGTGATAACATATCTTCCCAACTGCCTCTTGATAGTTCGTTAGGCTAGGCGTGTATAACACAAACCCTAATCCTAACCCTAATTCTAATCCTAAGAGGGGTGTAAAGGCCTGGTGTGGTTCCAGTTATATAACTGACTTTAACAGATATTTGATTGACTTTCATCTGTTAAAAGTCATATGCATTGTAAGAACAGCATCAAACCTTCACATTCCCAGCCACTATATATTAACATTTGTTCGTGTTAAATAGTGTTTGACTATATTATGCAGTTCCCTAGGTCTGTCTATTCTTAACACCTCTTCTATATTTAAAGGTAAGTTGGATGCTTGCAAATAATCTGATATTGGTATTCTCATGTGTTCATACCTCTTACATTTTAACAAGAAATGTTCTATATTATTGGTAGCAGTTTACCATCTCTTCTTGATTGTGCAAATGATTGGGAGATGGCGGTAGACCTACCTGGACGAGGGGCATATCCAGAGAGTATCAGAAAATCGCGGAGACGGCCGGATATAGTGCTTCATTCTGCAGCAACGCTTCAGGTCATACTGATTGAACTGACAGTGCCATTTGAATCCAGATTAGATGAGCAACATTCATTCAAAGCGGCCAAGTATAGTGATCTGGCCGCGGATCTGAGACACGATGGGTTCACTGCAAGGGTCATGGCTGTTGAAGTGGGCGCAAGAGGGCTTGTGGCTGCATCAGTGTATGATCTATTGAAACTGTTGGGGCTGAGGGGACAGTCGAGAACAAGGGCCCTGAAGAGGCTTAGTGAAACTGCCGAAAAGGCATCAGGCTGGCTGTGGAACAACCGCAATGGGGAATGGAGATCGTAACAATAAACGCTGCGGTACAGAAAACACCAGGAATTTTTCTAAGTCCACAATACGCTGAGGTTTGTGGTGGACTAGTGAACGGGCTGCGACTCAGGGGCGACAAGCGGTGTATACTATAAGGGGTGTCAGTATCAAAAGTCCAGTGAGGAACGCGCAGTGGCGACTCGTTGACTTCGCGCTGGTGTCTCAGTGTTTGCGACGGAACGAACGGAATAATTTGTCTTCTCCTTGTTACTTTCACAATTGCCTCCACGGCTGGCGGAGTTGTGGAATTTAAAGTTGCTACCATAAGTGAAATGGGTTCATTTTCGATGCAAGACAACAGGAAGCTGAGACGCTTGGGAGTCATGACCCAAGTGGGCCCGCCCCCCTTAGAGTGTAAAGGAGTATATAGGGCCGAAACACTTGTCGGACGGGGGGACTTCTTCTGATGATCAGATTGCTTCCTGTTGTATCGCTCTGTAAAGAGTTTCCTATCATCAAGACATCCTGCACAGTAAGGTTCTTCTATTCTGAAATAGCCTTTTCCCAGCTGTAGTCTGAGAAGTTTCTTATTACTGGGAATTTTCAATTCCCTAGATATCTGACATTTTCTTGTTGGAGCCTTGAACATCTTATATGCATGTCTTCCTTTCAGATTTTTATCCCACTCTGCTTTCCATTCATCTGTTATTAAATCTTTAATTAAGCTCTTAATCTCTCATTTACTCATCCCTACATTTATTAGATTTTTATCAGATCTACCTTTCTTGGCTTCTTTATCTGCCTTTTCATTTCCTTCTATGCCAATATGTGAAGGTATCCAAGCAATTAAGACTGAACATCCTCTGGAATATAAGTAATAGCCAGAAATATCTCCTCTGCTATATCAGGTCTACTACATTCTCGTAAGTTTCTAAATGCTTTAATTGTTGAAAGAGAGTCAGTTAAAACTGTTAGTTTTTTGGGAGGGTTATTAGAGAATATTTCTAGTGCTTTTAGTATTGCCACCATCTCTGCAGTGAAAATGGATGTATTTTCCGTGATGCTATATTCTTTTGCCATTTTCCATATTGGAATATATATTCCTATCCCCAATCTGCCATCCTCTCCCTTGGATCCATCTGTGTACACAGTAATGCTGTCTTTTTATATTTGTTGTATATATTTATTGGCTGTGTTTTTAATATTTTCTATATTATTTGTTTTCTTAAGTATTTCTGCTAGGTGGTAGTCCGTGTCTGGTTTCTTGATCTCCCAGGGTGGAATCACTGGCTTGTATTCACAACTGTTATTAATTGATGTAATTAATGTACCCAGATGGACGATTTCCTCCATACACTTCCATCCTGTAGGGTATCTAGTGGTATTCATTGGATTGACCTGAGTTGTTAGTTGGCATCTGGTAAAAGCTGTATGTGCTGGGTGAGACTTATCTAACATAACTCTGTTCATGTAATTTAGTCTTAACTCCTTTCTCCATAATTCTAAGGGTAGAATTCCTAAAGCCACCTCTATAGCTCCCATTGATGTTGATCTGATTGCACCTGCTATTGTACACAAAGCCTGATGCTGAATTCTGAATAATGTAATCTTGTTACTGTGTGCAGCAGAGTCATATATTATACTTCCATAATCTATTGTTCTTCTAATAAAAGATTTATAAAAAGAGAGCATTGTCTTAGTGCTTGCCATTACCTTTCAAATATCTTAATAATTTAGTCAATCCTCTGCAAGACTCCACTAGTTTATCTATGTGTTTATTCCAGTTCAGCTGTTGGTCCAATATCATTCCTAAATATCGAGTGGTTTGCACTGTATTAATGTTTTGCACTTGGATATTTATGTCTATAATTTTATTTTTTACAACCCTACCTTTACTGAAGATCATTCCCAATGTTTCATTTTTATTCAGCTGAAAACCCCATTTTGTCATCCATTTACATACTTTATTTATTTGCTTCTGTAGATCCTTATATAATTTTGGCAGATGTCTCCCAGTCCTCCATATAGCAACATCATCTGCAAACTGTGACAATTTATTTGTTATATCTGTGATGCATTACTGTAATTCTGTTTTTCAAGTGGCCCAGTCTTCTTCTCTTTCTCAGGTAGGGTTTTCTTTGCTGGAAGTATCGCGGTCATTTCTTTGTTATCAGCACGTGAGGATTTATTGGGAGGGGTGAAAACTTTCCGTTGTTTGGCTCACGCCAACAGGCGACATTAGTCAATATGACGCAAGTAGAAACACACGAACAGGACTCACAACTTGCTTTAAAATCTATTGGCGAAAGACCCCGTTATAATTTTTGTAGGGATTCCATTGTTTTAAGTAGGACGCTATAGCTATGACGTAGGCCGTAAGTCAGCGGGAGTTTTCTCGTATATAAACCCGCACAGTCTTCTAAATGGTCCCTTTGTCTGATGAAATCCACTGCCGTGAAGCTAGCATTTATCGTCTGCTCCCGCGGAAGAAACGTGATAAATTTGTATGTTCATATTTTATTAATCTTTATAGTAGTGCGTTCTTTAATAGAGTCGTAGCCTGATTTATGAAGGGTTCTTCGGGAAGTTAAATAATATTTTATAAACGTAGTGCCAGCCATTGCTATCTTTGTAGAAATGATGTAAATGTAAAGTGTGCATAATTCTTTCTAGGATTATTGGCAGTATATAGGAGTGTGTAAAGTTTTGGGATATTCACCGTATGAGGGTTAGCTCTTAGATGCATGGGCGCTCTGTAGTACGTAGAGCGTGGTGTGAAACCCCCATTTAATTCTGTGTAATAGAGTGGGCATTTAATTGTGTGTACGGTATTTTATTGGGCCTTAAATGTGGGTAATGCAGTCGGAGGGTAGAGATGTAATGTATACATGAATTATATTGCTTAAAGGATTAAATTATTCCTAGCGAGAGGTGTAATTTAATTTTGGGTTAAGTGAGGAAACCTCACAGGCAATGTTAAAAGTAGGCCAGGAATTTCGCAAAGGGATTTTCCCAGGTTTGAATGTTGTGACACGTGGCGAGATTAACGTAACAAAAGATTAAGGTCAGACAGTGTCTGGGGTTTTGTGTACTTACCAGAAAGATTTTAAGTGACACGTGGGTAGAAATATTTTATGTATCGTTGTGCATAGCGGGTGAAGGGGAGTTATATGTTTGAGATGAGTTTCTGGTTGACGTTGGTGTACATAAGTTGTATTTTTATGTCTCCAGCAGTTCACGGCACAGTAGGAGCGTGTAGTATGTCCCATACAAATTACCAACGACAAAGTTGGCATTTGCAGGAGCCGAGAGCTCAATATCGCCAGAGGCGACAGAATATAACCTCCTATCTCAGGCAGTGAAGTCATTCTTCATCTGGGAAACGGGATTTTTCTTAAAAATCCAGAGCACTTAGCTCATTATACCACTCCACCAACGGCAACGTGGCCGGGAGATTGGTCTAGTTTGTACAGCCAGAAATAAAGGCTGTGTTCCTCTAAACCTTGAGCGGGTTGTTGGGGGAAAGTCAAGGAAGGGCTCAGCAGCTTCTATATATTTTTGTAGTCAAGTACCTTGTGCTTGATTCCCAAGTCATCAGTGCAGTCGTCAGAAAACCGGAGACAGGGTTATCATTCCTGGTTCTGACAAGTCACTGAGAGAAGACGTAACGGAGACGCCACCTCAGCAGATGTCGAGAGTGTCAGAGAGACACTGAAGCAAAGAGAGAGGAGGTAGCCGGGACCAGTAGGGTCTGATGTTATCCTTAAAGGATAGCCTCTGAGAATAGATGTTATAAGAAGTCTACTAGTGTAGCAGTCCAGTGTTTTAGTTAGCGGCGCATATCGCCTAACATGTTGGAAGCTGTGTAAACATTCGTTTAGGCAGAGTCAGCAGGACAGAGACAGTAGGAAATATTATAGTATTAGGAAGTGGTGGCTAAAGTTGATGCCCCACCACTTAGATTGTGGTTTCAATCATTAATCATTCTATTTTGTTCCCCAGCAGGGTGACTGACAGAGTGAATGTGGTTGTGTTTTTTTGTGTGGCTATCTATTTAATTGGTTCTTTGCTTTTTCAGGTCTGTGCAACAGTGCACGATATTTATTTCTTTGCTGTGTGATGAATTTTATATTTTGGATTGTGTAAATATATATATATATATTGCTAACTGGATCAGGCTCTATACTGTACTGTACGTACCGGTATATGTCGTCTGTATAGTGTGTCTCTGGTCTTTATGTATCACCTTATCTCCTTTTGTTTAAAGGTAGTCAGAGAAAGTGAGGCTATAGCAATTCTGAAGTCACAGGTGGCAAGGAAGAGTCAATCCAGGTTCTCACCCTTGAGCCAATATTCTCATCGGTCCACTTTCACTGTCATATTCATCAAAATTCTATCTTCTCGGACTTTCTTACTACTAGGGTCTTGTCTCTATATTAAGACAACCTCTAGACTTTAAATCCACTTCGTGACAATATCATTAAATTCCTCACCTAAATCATTTACCATTATTGTAAAAATTGAAGGAGACATTACTGATCCTTGGGGTATTCCATTTTGTTCATACAGTTCTGATCTATCATTGTTTACCTGAACAGTGAAATATCTATCTTGCAGGAAATTCTCTAAATAATTATATATTTTACCGGTTACTCCTATCTTCTTCATTTTAAAGAGAGCACCCTCTCTCCAGCATTCATCATAAGCCCTAGCTATATCTAAAAATACTACCACAGTTTTTTCTTTCTTTTGAAATCCTGATTTTACTTCATGTTCCAATTTAATTATCTGATCCATAGTGCATCTGTTCTTCCTAAAATCCTGACTGAGTTTGATTATATATAAATTATTCTTTTCCAAATAAAACGTTAATCTTTTATTTACTATGGTTTCTAATATTTTACCTAGATGGGAAGTTAACGAAATTGGTCTGTATGAACTGGCATCATAGGCATCTTTTTCTGGTTTTAGTATTAGAATAATTACTGCTGTTTTCCATGTTTTGGGATTTTTTCATGTATTCCAAATTTTGTTAAAAATGGATGTTATAATTTCTATGGTACTTTTTGGTATGTGTTTCAAAATTTCATAGCTCAAGATGTCATGCCCTGCTGATGTATTTGTTTTGTCCTTTATTGTATTTTCAACTTCTTCCATTGTAATATCTGCATTTAAATATGATAAATTTTCAGTATTATAAGGTACTTCTTACTGAGTTTTTTAAGAAGTGTTGCTCTTCTGTTGACTTCAGCCTGTCCTAGATTTTCCTTAGAACTAACTCTATGGTAGTACCTGGCCAGCACCTCTTTTTTGCCAGTCAGTCTCTGCCCTTTCAGGTCTTTTTATATTAGTGTCGTTAATTTATTTTGCCATATGTTATATTTTTAATGTTCTGTTTTCCTAGACATTTTGTATTCTTCTTTTTTTAACATTTTTCACCTTCTCAAACCCCACCCGATGGTTGTTTACATTTGGCTGGCCTTCAGAATTAAAAATTCTTCAACAGTCAGCGTAGCGGTAAGGTAATGTTATCTAAACGCACCTGTGGTCCGTCCGAACAGGGGGAATTTCTCTGGTCGCGCTAAGCCTTTGATCACGAGCGAGAGACGGTTTCTGTGAAAGAAACCGCTTGTCTGTGGGAGGTAACTTCTGCAGGTGGTCTCTGTGTTTGGCCTTCAGAACGCATTAGTGATCATAATATTATGTCTATCGGGGAAATTTTCTCAAAGTTGTTGCTTCTGAAACCTTTTGTATTACTCTCGATTACGTCTTTCGCCGAACATCTGTAGAAATATGCAGGCCAGGGGTCCGGAGGGAGCGTCCTTTGTAATCTATAAGAGTAGACGGGTTTAATAAGCCAACACACTCGTGAATATATTCCTGGCCCGAGATGGACCATCATGAGATAAGGCAAACTTTAACACAGAACTAAAATGTTAAGGCCCATCTCTAGTCATTTTTCGATGTGAGTTGACATATCTTATAATTATAATATGATATATTCATGTTAGCTTTTTATATATCTGATAGGAAAGTGACGTGAATTCATTTCTGAGGACTTCTCCTAGTAATTTTATTCAGTGATAAGGTAGCGCTGTCTACGGCCTTAGTAAGGGTGCTTAAACTGTTACGGTTTATCATGGGTTAAAGGTTAAACTTACAATAACAGATACTAGGCGTAGAATCAGTCCACAGATGCTTATCATGGGTTAAGAATAGGCAAATTAACTGTCATTTCTGTAAGATAATGTCAGGTGTGGATTGTTCACTTAAAACTGAATAGTGAGATGCAGGCAATAACTCTGGATTATAGGAGATAGTCACTTATTCCTTTTTGATAGATATTTCTAGTGGCAAGGGAGAATCATTTTATGCTTACTTGTGTGGCTAGGCACTAGTCTATAACTTTCACCGAAAGCAGTCACCAGGCATAGATATAATTATATCTTATGATTCAGCCACAACTGTATTATTATAGCAAGAACATTGCATTTTCTTTGTACTCATTTTGTGGAATATTAATATATTTCCCCAAAGGGACATATGACTTATTTTGTAATGTCAAATGCTGTAATCTGTTTATGTAAATTCACTTAATGTTGTAAGATGAATAGCATAACCATTCAGCTGTATGTTTATTTGGAAGAAGAGTAGATTGTTGCTGCCAGAACGATTACTGACAGGTACATGGGTGTACAAAAGATATTAAGCCTATGCGGGCACATGCTATAATTGATAGAATGGAAGGAGCGGAGCATGACTAGGTTATAAAACATTAGATTGATTTTGTTGTTGCTTGATGTAAAGGGTTTCTTTTTGGGTCTCAGTTTCAGGGAGACCGAATCGCTAGAGCAGACTCCAGTCAGGCGAAGAACGTCATGTTCTCTTCGATCTAGAGGGTTTCTGAATACCGCTAGCGTCACGAGTCGTCAACCCCCGTTCCTGAATCAAAACCCCTTTTGTCAACGCCAAGTTAAGCTCACGCAGTGCAACGAGCCAACACTAAATCTGGAATCATCGAATGCAGTAGTAGTTCTCTACTCGTCTATTGGATTACCAGTCAGAGCATGGCGGCTTCCAGCATATCAATCAGCTCATGTCTATAGCAGAATTTCATATCACCAGCCTTTGTGTGCCTAAACGGGGCAGTCAGTCAAACCAGCCCAAACCGGATTTAATGCCAAGCAGAGCCTAGCGCCGGATGAGAGCGCATGGGACCGTTTGTCCTCAAGTAACCTCGTCTTGGGTATATTTTCTGGATACTTAAAACCTTGCACGTATGAGCAGCCATCTATGGACAGAGTTCCAGCCCCCCTCACGCAAGTAGCGGTCACCAACGTATAGCACCTACAAGGAAAGTTATGCAGTCTATTCAAATCATCTTGAAGGATATATGCACGTAAGACACTTTCTGGAGCTAGCACATTTGGTCCCACGAAAGCGGACAGGCTGTCGCTCAGTTCGTTTAATTGGTCAGCAGGAGATAAACAGCGTCTTCCAGTTTTCCCTCACGCATTTAAGGTCACCAAAGCATAGCACCAACAAGGAAAGTTTGGTATTTCACTTCATTCATCTTGAAGGATATTTATCTGTAAGACACTTTCTGGAGCTAGCTTCTGGTCCCACGAAAGCGGACAGGCTGACACGCAGTTTATTCATTTGGTAAAACGGAGGTAAAGAGAGTCTTCCAGCCCACCTCGCGCAAGTAGGGAGGAGTCACCAATGATAGCGCCTATACAGTGATTTTATTCAGGTTAATTCCATCACCCATGGAGGATATGTACGAAAAAACCACTTACTGGAGCTAGTTCATCTGGTCCCCGAAAGCGGACGGACTGACACTCGATTTATTTATCTCTCTGTGTTCTACAGGTTTATGAGTGTTGGTGGTGTGTGTTTGTGGGTGTGTATTTGCATGATTGTGGTTATTGATGATTATTTGATTATTGATGTAATTTTATGTTGTTGGTGATGAAATGCATTATTTTCATACATGCTTCTTCTTTAATAAAGTTTACACTTTTATTTATGCGCTGTTCACGACCCTTCCATCCATAATCAACTTGTTTTAGCTCTTTACTATAATCTCTATGTTTGATAAGAGAAAAGAGTGAGAGCAGGAGGTGCTTAGACAGTAAAAGTGAGTTGAGGCTTGGAGAGAGAGATCATTTTGATAAATCTTCTTCCAGGTTGTCTCAAGTCCATCTCCTATTTACACCTTTCTGTGTGTGTAATCTATAACTCTGTCAGTCCACTATCCCTTGTCGATTTCACTACTATTGTCCAACTCGACAAATACTCTACACTTTACTCAACCACGACAATTAGGTATTATCATATGTTTAGTTCTGCCTTTAACGGCTTTTAACTTATTCCACACATCTGTTGTAGAGTTAGTTGTAGGGTTCAGTGTTTGGCAGAAATTTCTCCAATGATTTTCTTTTGCCTTAAGTATTATTCTGTTTGATTCATTTCTTATGTTCTTATAAATATCTAAATTATCTTCAGATCTATGCTTTCTATATTCTTGTAGAGCTTGTTTTCTTTGTTTTTGAATTTCTGTACATCTAACTGTCCACCATGGTACTGGGTTTTTGTTCCAATGTTCATTCTTTTTTGTTTCCTTAATGCGGTGTGGAATTATGTGTTCTGGCATATATGCATTTGGTATATGTTTAACAGCCATTAGTAATATTTCTTTTGTGAGATTATCTGCAAATACATCTATATTTTCATTTTCTATATTATTCATTTTTATCTCTTCCATTTCTACCTGAAAAGCTACCCAATTAGCTTTATTATAGTAAAATTTCGGTTTTTCTACCAGTTTGTTATGTTTGTAATTATCTTTTAGTGTTATTTCAATGGGTAAATGATCTTAATTTGTATCCCCAATAACTTCCCATTTTGCATTAGCAAGATTTGGTGTTACAATGCTTATATCAATAGTTGTGTCTTGCTGATTTGCACAAGGGTTAATTCTTGTTACTGATCATCATTCAGTATTATTAGTTCTTTGTCTTCAATGAAGTCCAACAGTAGTTTTCCTGATTTGTCTATTACATTGCCTCCCCAAGCTGTATGATGAGCATTGAAATCTCCCACTATGTTAGTTCTGTTGTTTATTCTTTTATTCACATCTGATATATCTCTTTCGTTTATGTTTCCACTTGAACAGTAAAGGTTAACTATTTTTATTTCTTCTAACTCAGTAGACAGCCAGGGATCCAGACCCACAGGATGACCCAGAGTCCGCTGGGAGGACAACATTAGACAATCTTTGAAGGACCGAGGACTAGAATGGAACCAGGCCAGGAGGAAGACAGCCGATAGGATAGTCTGGCGCTCTCTCTTACAAACCTCTACACCTCACGGTAGAAGGGGAACGACTAAGTAAGTAAGTAACTCAGTAGACACTGTAATAGTTATTCCTTCAAAATTTTCTGTTCTAAATGATTCCCAGTCAGTTATTATTAAAAAAAAAAAAACCAATAAGTCCATTCAATACCAGTAGAAGATTTATATTAACAAAAAATAAAAAACAAACAAACAAAAGCCACCAATCCAAAACCAACAAAAGCCCAGCAGAAAAAAAGATGCCAGTGGCGAGAGAGAGCAACATGGTATCATGGAAGAAGAAACATTACAAACACCATAGACATTAAACATTGCTACAACAAACAGCAGATAAATTACAGCCTGGAAGAGCCAACACATAAGACAAACAACAAAGTAATACACTATATGGAAAGATGAACACTATATACCCAAATTATAACCCACATGGGGTTGAACCGGGTATCCCTTGCACACAAAAAAAACCAGTTTTCAAGTGCGGGGTTCAAAAACCTATACCTATATGTGTTCTTGTTATTTACTGTTTTACTATATTGTATAGTTCTCTATGTCTGCCAATTATCAACAGCTGAACTACAGTTATGGGTGAACTGCATGCATGTAAATACTGTAATCTTATTCTGGTATTCTTTGTTGTTCACGCTTTCTACATTTTAGTAGGAAATGCTCTATAGACAGTCGGCACTGTAAGGTTCTTCTATTCTGAAATAGATATTCCAAGTTTTGGTCTAAGTAGTTTCTTATTCTGTGAATTTTTTAGTTCCATAGATACTTGACATCGAGTAAACAAGCGTACATAAATGTAATGAGAAAAAAAAAAAGATTTTTACCTAGTGAGGATAAAATGCAGTCAACTTCTTCTCCGTTCACTCTCATTTAGTCAAATCTGTCTCTTTCATAAAGTTGGCAGTATGTCTCAGGTTTAAGAGACATCACAGTTCACAATTATCATTTTCCTTTTCGGTAACTATTGGGCACCGTGGTTTCTGTAACAATGTGTTTTATATAATGAAGTTGCCAGCCCCCATACACAACCTCATATTAGTATGACATGCCTGAATAAGCAGTAGTCATATTCTTTCATTGTTTCATATGAGATCCCAGGGAACTACACGGGTCATAGTTCACAACCGCTTGGTGAATAATAGCACTACACCAATGTAGTGGTTTTGGGCCGCAATAAGGCATGTCATCGTCATAGGTGTCGGACTTGTCCATTTGTGCTCCAGATGTAAACTGTTTCATTTAGGAAAAGCACCTATGTAATTAGGGAGAGCTTTACTCACAAGTCAAGAAATCTCGCTTATCCTACTGTTTGTAAAGGATGTAGTATTACTGACAATGGAGCAAAATTCAAGTCGGTATACGTTAGATTTAGAGCAAATATGATTTATAACACCAACTCTGACTGCCACCAGGTAGTCATCCTCACAGATGCACTGTCTGTCCTGCAAGCTCTCAAGGGTGGTAAACTCCCGAATCTGAGAAATGAACTAAACAAGGTAGCTGCCAAAAAGAGAACCATACTTCAGTGGGTACCATCTCATTGTGGTGTACCCGGAAATGAAAAGGCAGATAAACTTGCAAAAAAAGGAGGAGAATGTGAACAAGAAGATAATGAAGTCACATACTTTGAGAAAAAGAGAGCTATCAGAAGAGAACAGAACCAACCCACAGACGACTATCACACTCACGACCGGCAGGGACAGATAACTATTTTTCGCCTCAGGACAGGGCATAACAAACTGAATAAACACATGCACAAGCTACGATTGTCTGCTTCACCACTGTGCACATGTGGATTAAACGAACAAACTGCTGAGCATGTTCTACAGTATTGTCCTCTGTATGACCAGTTAAGAAAGATATACTGGCCCAATGACTCAACACTAAACTCAAAGCTATATGGAGCTAAAGAGGAACTTCAAACAACAGTCGAATTCATCACGAGAACTCGTCTGACGGTGTAAACATCAAAGATGCGATCGCAAGAAGAAGAAGAAGAAGAAGAAGTTAGATTTAGAGAACATTTTACGGACATTTCTTTCTGACTAATACACCTTGTGCTGTTCACTTTTGTGGTCCCGATCATTTTAATAGTCAAGTCATTGCTTTCAACGCATGTTATACTAATGACAGAACTCACTTTTCCTTGGAAAATCGCCAATTTTTTAAATGGGTTGACTTTCACCTGGTGGTTTAGTGGCTAACCCCATTTCACATAATACAGTAGAACTCCATTTATCCAAACCCCATGGGACCGAGCATCGTTCGGATAATCAAATGTTCGGATAATTGGATTACATAATGTATCGAGTACATGTACACATATTTCTAAAAATAATTAACCATCCCAAGGAAAATACACTAAAACATATTTACATACTTGTACTGTAATAATAATACCCACACTGTATTAGATCACTGTATCACCAAAATCTTTTATTACACTGCAGTGCATGTACTACTTGTATTAATTATTTTTGTTAAGAAAGAGAAATGTTTACAAAATAACATTACAAACGATTCAAAACCAGACGCAACTTACGTATACATGTACTTGCACAGATGTAGCCCACTATTTAAAATAATGAGGAATCCTCTTTTGCACCAAACTGGATAGTCTCCTTTTGGCTGCTAAGTCCCGCATTCTCTTCAACAGCAGAAGCTGTGTAGGACAGCTGTCATCTTCTTGCTCGTACCAAGCCATCGCTGTTTCTAGTGCTATAAAGGCCTCTTCAGGACTTGGTCGACGTTTTGGTTTTTCTTCATAATCTACAAGTACATCATGTACTTCTGAGGAGTCTTCATCATCGGTCACTACATGTATTTGGTTTTCTTCTTGCACAAAAGACAAAATTTCTTCGTCATTCAAAAACTGAAAACCAGAATCATTATCATCTTCTAGCCACATGTGTGCATCATCTTTGTCACAGTCCGAAAATCCGGGCATTGCTTGAAACAGTTCCACAACTTCATTTATACAATCATCATTTGTGTTCACTGCAGTAGTTTCATTTCCTCCTTTTTTCTCAAGCAATCTACTCCAAGCCTTGTTGAGATTATCTTGTGACAGGGTGGTCCAAGCATCAGCTAACATATAGCAGCAGTCTTTGAGATTAAGCTTTTTGGAAAACGCCACCACACTTTCTTCATCTTCAGCCAACAATAAACGACGCAGGACTTCCTTCTTGTACATCTTTTTAAGCTTTGCTATAACACCCTGATCCATTGGTTGAATCAGTGCTGTTACATTGGGAGGCAGAAAAATTACTTTAAAATTTGCATCAACTGCATTCAATGTATCCGTCTCTGGATGAGATGGTGCATTGTCCAGTAGAAGAATTACTTTTCCAGTTTTCTTTTCTTGTTCTCTCAACCTCTTCACATTTGGGATGAATTGATTTGTATACCAATCAAGAAATATTTCACTATTCATCCAAGCACTCTTCTCTGCTTTGTAACACAATGGGAGACATGTCACATTCTTTACACAACGTGGTTTTTTGGCTTTGCCGATCATTAGCACCGGTAAACGATAACTTCCACTGGCATTCGCGGCTACCAAAATTGTTACTCTCTCTTTGCACTTTTTAAACCCAGGGGCAGCTGCTTCGCGCTGAGATGCAAGTGATTTTTGAGGCAATGATTTCCAGTATAAGCCAGTCTCATCGGCATTATACACATCATCGAGTGAATAACCTTCTTCTTCCAAAAAAGCCAAGAATGTTTCTTTAAAATTTTTAGCGGCAGTTGCATCGCTAGATAAAGATTCCCCTTGAATCTCCAATTCTCGTATGCCATGACGAGATTTAAAGTTTCTTAACCATCCCTGGCTAGCCTTAAAGTCAGGAGGACCATCAAGTTGATTGTTGAACTGAAGTGCCTTTTCACACAACAGAGAACCAGAGATAGGTTCCCCTTTGTTTCTTCTTTGCACAAACCATATATACAAAGCCTCTTCCAATTTCACATCTTTCGCATTTCTCATGGTTTTACGTTTCTTCGACCCATTTTCACCATCAAATTTCGATGCAAAACTCATAATTTTATCCTTGTTACTTTTGATGTCAGAGACGGTAGCTTTCCCAACATTGAAAATCCTCGCAAGTGAAGACACAGTTTCACCTTGTCATAGTCTCTTGATAATTTCTGTTTTCGTTTCAATTGACAAAACATTGCGGTAACTTTTATATGCTTTAGGCCTGCTGGAAGATGCCATATCGCACAGAGAAATACTTGTACACCAAAATTATTCTGCTGTAGTAGCAGACACAATTATTTTAAGTTGAACTGTCTGTTTAGCCAGTGTTCTACCTAGAACGCACACGTACACTGGATTGGTAAACCAGATATTAACTGACTTTATGATCTAACTGACTTCCTGTACGTAAGCGACCGACCATTAGCCATCCCATTCTCTACAAATTGTTCGCACACATTTGAAGTTTGCTGCATCAAAAGATTCAGAATTTTAGTCTAACGTGACTGTGGCATCTGATTTTTTTTTTTTTCTGGAAAAAGTGTTCGGATAATTGGATGTTCGGATAATTGGGGTTCGGATAAATGGAGTTCTACTGTATCTGTCATTATGCGGCAGTTTTATTTTTATCAGCAACTTCTTCCTTTTGTTCGTCATTTTTTTCATTCTAGATTTTTATCTTTCAACTTGTTTGTTTGTTTCGTTTCTGAATTCATGTTTTTATTCTGAGGCATTTCCATTATTCTATGCGATTTCATTACCATTAGTATACATATCATTTGTTTGAAGAAACCCCTATTTTGTGTCATTGATCGCTGGGCTTTTTATCAGAACACGTGGACTGATATAATTTGATGCATATGATTTTCTTTGTTGCATTTTGCAGTTAGTTTTTTTGCACTGATGTTTCTTTCTTGTTTCATATTTTTATTTATTCATTTTTGGCCGGAAATCTCCATGTGAATATTCTGTGCGGAACGATCGGCCACGTTCTTTTGGAGATTACTGCCTTTCAATATTTCTCTTATTTGTTTTTTTGCTTGTGACCAAAGCTGACAAATGCTAATTCAGAAACCTCCCACATTTCTAGTGTATTCATCACGTGCAAAACTGGCTGCAAAATTTCTTAAGTCTTAAATGCCATTATCATCGAATGCCTCAAAACTTGCCCAACCAATTATGTCGCCTCATTTCCTGAGATCTCTGATGTCTCTGTTTGCAGACATGAAGATGACAAAATCAGTACATTTTAACAATCATTTAAAAAAAAATAATATTCAGGGAAGTCAAGATAAAAATGCTATTAAAATCACTTCTACCTCAGTCTATAACAAATTTTGTTAAGCAAGAACACAGTAAATGATCAGTTCCAAGGCTGTTTATTACGTTTTAAAGTTGTTTCTCCCCCCCCCCAAAAAAAAAAAACTGCCAGTACAAACTGAAGGTGTTGCACAAACATAAAGCCTTGTATAGCCAGTTTCCATCACAACTAGCCCACGAAGTATGAGAATGTGTTTGCACATTTCACACATGCCATGCCACCACTTACTTTATATATACATATTTCCTTAAACAATTTATCATCATCTCTAAACACAACCACACATGCAGTATTCTAATCTTAAGGTCTGTGACATATTTACAATGTAGCATAATAATATACATATTAACATATTATGAAACCACAGAACTATTCATGGAGCCACATATAGAAATGCTGAAGTAACAAGGCTCACAGTCTTAATGGCTGCGTCAAAATCAGTCAAACATGAGTGTGTATTCAGTAAGAAACTCCTTTTTTTTAAGCCAAAATAAATACAACAAACAAAATGAACTACAAACAACATTACACAACATAGTCATTACTCTTTACGTGTCTGTAACTATATAATACATTAAGCTAAATCTTTGACTAAACTAAAACTATCCAAACATGGTTGACAGTACTGTGATTCTCAGAAGCTTGTGGCCGTTGGTGTCAAAAATACATACCGGGTTCGGATCGCAGTACAGGGAATATATTTGATGGAATTTTGTTTTCAGAACCAGTGGTCCTATTGATGTCACCCCCCATCTCATGGGTAGGGAGATCAGATGCTTAGTCTTCTCGGATAAGGGCAAAAATATAGAAGGTCCGGTGTGTAGGTTGCGCATGTTAAAAATCCCTCAGCAGTTGGAAATCACAAAGAGTAGGCCATATGGCCACCACCACTTCAAAATTTACAAAATTAGAAAAACCTACCCACCACAAAAATATTTATAGAATGTATGATTCCTGTATACACACAGTGGGATCCTAGCTAGTGCTATGGACTTCGTGCACTGTGCTGAGATCCTCCATACACAACACAGCATAATTTTTTGTGGTGGTAACAACACAGAGTAAAAGATTGCCAAGTAAGGTGAAATATGGTGTAAGTTTCCCATTGGAGTGCAATGGTAGCCATGAAAGCTGACTTAATTAGCTGAAAAACATGTTGATAAAAGGGGCTCTGGCCAAGAAGCCTGCAATGGATTTTAAAATAGCTCAAAGGTATAACTAAAAAAAATTCAATGTTACTCCCAATGACACTTAACAAAATATGTGGAAGAAAAATAAACAAACTGAAGTTGGAAAACATGACATACATCAACAATGGCTTGTATGAACCAACTCATGAAGTGTTTTATGATGGAGAATAAAGAATTAAATATTACAATGACTTTTGTCAGGGTCTAAAGCATGAGCTGTCATAAACTACTGCTACAGAAATCAAATGCATGTAAGAGTTAATTATAAAGACATTAATACTACAATTTATACCTTGTTACAAGATGAAGGGGACACCACTGTTGTAGCAGGAGGGTGATTGCAAGCGTATGACATTCTGTGGCACAGTTGGTGAGTGTAATAGTATACCGTGTGGTTGTGTTGACTCCTGTCACTGTATAGGCATATCACGTTGGTCCCTGCAAATCACACTAACACTCAGAGATCGACCAGATATACAGTGGCACAGACCCAAAAATGAAATTATGGCAGTTACACCAATGTCATGGAGAGCAAAACATGGTTTACAAATGTTGGTAAACAACAATGTACATCTCTCAGGCTATCTTTCCATGCTCTTATACACCTGAGCACCATGAGACATGAAATTTACAGCAATGTTACATCAATAATATGCTGACTAACAACTGGCCATTACGAAAAGGTGCTGGGACCCCAAGATGCAGCAATAGTGAATGCAGTCAGCGACCCATAGCTTGCATCAGGATCAGCGAACCATAGCTGGTCAAGACCGTACTCCACCTCCACGTGGCGGTCCTGGAAACAGCCTGCAGCAGTGCAGTCTGGCTGAGCAAGTACGGATCGAAATGGGAAGGCAAACCCGGTCCCTAAAAAATGCTGTGCAGAAGTCGGATGTGTCGACCGAAAGGTGCGGATATCACAGCTTAGGCGCAAACAGACACAACGCAACCACCGTCCTTTTCAGGGCGAACGAGGAAGAAGAAGAAGAAAAGGTGCTGCATGGTTTCCATACAAATGAGCTTGTGCCCTAGTGCAGCACACTTAATTCGACGTGCACCAACTTAACATCAGTTCATTCACTTTTTCATTTATAAACCTGTATACAATCATCATCATGTTCCCATAATAACCACATTAGTGTAATAGCTCAACGGTTTAGTCTCCATCTACAGTCAATGTAACTGTTACACAACATGCCTCAGACAATTTGCAAGTAAGTTTCAGCTCATACTATATTTCATCATCGCATTATTTTTGTTTACTTCTTACAAGACACAGAGCACGTTTCAAAGTAAATGTTCCTGCAGCAGTCATTTCTTTAGCAATTTGTTTTACATGAACAGGTTGCCAAACACATGCACGACCTCATTTCAGCTGCCTTCTACTACATGCCTGGAGGAACAGTAGCCCCATTCTTTTTATGTCTCATCAGAAACCCTCGAAGAATACATGAGACTTTAGAGTAGTGCATTAGAGTAATGCTTCCCAACTTTTTTATCAAACTGTAACCCATCAAATAATTTTCTACAACCAGCGGAACTCCTACAAATATTCTGTTACCACACAATTAATGGTAAGAATATTTACTTGTAAAGAAATGATATATTGACTAGCTGTCATCAAAAGACAAAATATAAAAATATCTTCCTCGTCTTTGCTGTGAAATGTGGCATATAACAAACGTTCCAAGAAACCAATGCATGACAGATATGTTATTGTTGATCAGAATTAACATAATTGCACTCCGGGCAAACTCAAAGGTGCTCAGTCTTCCTCAGCAAATGTCGAAGGGTATGAATGCTAATTGTTCCTGTTGCATGCTGGTTGTATACACGCCAGATGCATCCTCTCATAAGTCCATCCCTGCTGGTCTTATGTTTGATGCCTAATTCCAGCAGTCTTAGCCTTCATTCATCGATTGCAGCATCATTCTCTAATAGGCAATCATTAATTACCCTGAGTATCTCTCCCTTATCCATATCAGAATGTTCAGACTTCAGAACAATCAGCCTGATGAGTCATGCAATTAAGATACTGCTCAAAATCATACAGGAAAGAATAAAAAGGAAGGTAGAAAGCGAAATCCAAGAAGAACAGTTTGGTTTTAGACGGAACAGTGGAACAAGAGAGGCAATATTTTGCCTAAGAATATTAGCAGAAAAATATACAGAGGTCCAAAAAAGTATGTACATGTGCTTCATTGACTATAAGAAGGCTTTTGACAGAGTCCATCATGAGAAAATAATTGAATGCCTCAAAGACATAGGTATTGATGGAAAAGATTTAAGAATACTCAGTAACCTTTATTGGGAGCAAACTGCCACAGTAAGATCTGGAAGGAATTATTCACCATACATAGACATAAAAAGAGGTGTCAGACAAGGTTGTGTGCTGTCCCCCTGCCTATTTAATTTATACACCGAAAAAATTTTCAAACAGATACAGGAAATACCAGGACTAAACATCAGTGGAAGGTCAATAAACAACTTTAGATATGCAGATGATACCGTGTTGTTAGCTGAAAGCGAACAGGAGTTACAAGAACTAGTGAAGCAAGTGAACAGTATAAGTCATGAATATGGACTCGACATTAATATTGAGCAAACAAAAACTATGATAATTAGCAAAACAGACGATAAACCCACATTAAAGATAAGCGTAAATGGGAAAACCCTGGAACAAGTCAAGAGCTACGTATATCTTGGTCATATAATAACAGAAGATGGCAGATGTGAAACAGAAATCAAGAAGAGAATAGGAATGGCCAAGGCTACAATTCAACAACATGAAACATATGCTGACATCAAAACAGTTATCTCACAAATTAAAACTGAGAATCATAAAGTGTTATATATATTCTGCATTTCTGTATGGGGCAGAAACATGGACGATGTATAAGCATTTGGAAGAAAGAATTGAGGCTCTTGAAATGTGGATATATAGAAGAATAGGGCGTATCTCATGGAAAGAGAAGAAAACAAATAAGGAGGTCCTAGAAAATCTAGGTATGAAAAGAGAACTAATGAGGGAGATCAAAGTTCGGCAGCTAAAATACTTTGGCCACATAAAAAGGCATAATACCTTGCAGAAGACCATAATAGAAGGGAGAGGTGAAGGCAAACGTGCAAGGGGAAGACAGCGCTATAAGTGGGAAGATAACATCAAGAGATGGACAGGGAAGAGCCTATCAGAGTGCACCACCAAGACAAGAGACAGAAGACGTTGGAGATCCTTTACAGCCAACCTTCGTTGTGGAGATGGCAGCTGATGATGATGATGATCCATATCCAATGCTCCTTCTATGAGTGCTCTTGAAGCTAGTCTGTCAGTGCTGCGTACTCCTGCATGACTGGACAGTTCCTGAAAATTTGAGGCTTCTATGTAGGTTTTCCATCCATGCCAGAGCCATCTATTTTGGACCTTCCGAAGCATGGATTGTAAGTCTGATACAATAACAGCCCTTATTGATGAAGTCTCTGCAGTAGCCACATCTACCTCCATTCTCATGCTGGAGGTTGTTATCATGTAAGCCCCAATATGTTCAGTGACGATTCTGCCCTTTACTCTGACAGAGAAGCCCCACCCTGATTTCTCACCACAAATTACAGACCTATCAGTGTACACTTCTTCTTCTTCTTCCATCCTTAGCCATCAACCGGCAAAGCAGTATGTGGCCAGTACGCCTAGTGGTGTCTTAGGGCAACAACAAATTGATCAATCTATCGCTGTTTCCACCACGCCTAGTGGCGTCTTTGTGGAACAAAAACAGACCAAACAATCTATCATTGTTTCCGTAATCAGATTGGTTGGCAAGCAGGTGATCAGCCCACTGTGCGAAGTTTTTACGGGATGGGGTAAACAGCCCCATGCCCATACCCTCCTTAGTCGCTTTTTACGACATGCGTGGTAGGGTGCAGTGTTACTATTCTTTGCTCCCCTTTCGGGCCCCGGTAACACACGGGTGATCAGTGTACACAATGGCGTCATTATCCCCACATGATCATGTATCAGCTGATCAATTTTCAGCTCTGTCCTCTCATTGGCCCAAGTTCTGCACTGCCTGCCAAGGTTGATGATGACTTGCTGGTAGTTTGTCCAGTTCTCATCTGACTTACTCCACTCTTCTCCCTTGAATATATTTTCAGCTGTGGTCATCTGTTGCCTCTGCCTGCGACATCCATGATATCCCCCTCTTTATGCTTGCTCCTTTGATGTTGGCTATGTTCCCATGCAGGGGATGCCTTTTATCTGTGGTTACACACATATAAGTTTTACCTGGGACAGCGCATATCTGGATCTAATTGACAGCAATTAAAGAATGTGCCGCATCGTCACAATGGGGTAGCTCGCATACAGCCCAAGACAATACGCATCCCTTCATTGTGATAACGACAGTGTGAGTATTCCCAGTCCATATTTGACGACTGACATGATTATTAGATGATATAGGAGAAACAATAGCCTCTGCGCCAGGTGCACTACAGCCATTGTTTTTAGGGCTGCCAGACCTCTGTTGCACTTCTGTATGATTAGATCAACATGGCACGTGTATGATAACCCATGATCGAATGTTATTCTGAGGTATTTCAGCTTGTCTTGCCTTTCAATTTAAGTGATGAAAAGTACTATCTTATAAATGGCTAAACATAATAAAAGATGAATGAAGTGACGCTGTGAGAAGCTATAGGAGAAAAATTGTTTTTTTTTGCTCTTGGGTATAGTGAATGTACATACTTTATACAGCATTCCTTCATCTAAAACTCTGAAGACATTTACTTTTTCTTGGAATATGCTGTTGTGACCTCTCTATTGTATTTATCTCTTCAATATTATCATTACTGAGATGGAAATTTGTGTCTCTAAAGTTAAATAAATAGGAAAAGTGTTACTGATCATATAAACATTTAAATTATTGCATGTGTATGATATTTATCAACACAATACAAAATTAACATAGGCACATACAGCTTAATATAACCCTAAATAAGAACAATACTTAAATTTTTCATGATATTTCAAAATATTTATTTCATGATATTTTTGTAGAACACCTGAGGATAAATCGCGGAACACTGGCTGGGAAACACTGCTTTCATGTAATACGATGAAGTACTAGAAAAGGTGTTGTAACCCAACACACACACACAGTGATATCCAACACTATTCAAGTGCTCTGGATCTAGGGATAGTCAGTTAGCACACATGTGTTACATCTCTAGAGCTGCAGGTACAGACATCCAACATGATATGTCAGTCATCCACTTCATTTTATGATATACATACATTATATGTTCAGCATGTCCATACATGTTCAGAAACTTAATCTTGAGGGGATTCAAAGAAAAAGCAGAAACTAAAAGCTAACCATGCTCCCAATACAAAATGTAATAGATGTATAACAATTTCATGAAGCTCTGTATCTTGCAGACTTCTATCACTTGTGCTAATTCTTCATCTTCAAGCTACAACAAACATTAAAATATATGACAGCTCACAAGAAACTTAAGAACACAAGTTTTTGAATCAGAGACAATTAATCTTTCAGAAATTTGAGTGGAACAGCACAACAATAATTTATTTAAATTTTTTGCAGCTTTAAGAATATTGTCATTTAATATTCATCTTAAAACTGTACCATGTCTCATATAACGTGAACAACAATGTCATTCAGATCTAAAAAAAAACACCTCTTCTTCCAACTACAAAGTCTAGCACTAGATGCTATGTCCTAAAACTAATGAATTGTTCAAACATTTGACTGTGGTCAAGAGTGGTTATTTCTGATGGATCTATAATATAATCTGAGTTTATATGCTACAGATGGGACTCATATTTCATCACTGATTCAGCATATGTAAAGAAGGAGACAGTGTACTTCATTATGTAACAATATGGTTTTTATGCTCCTACTAATAATCATCTTCTTCTTCTTCCGTCCTTAGCCACCGACCGTCAAAGCAGTCAGTGGCCATTACGCCTAGTGGCATCTTAGGGCAACAGCAGATAGGTTTTCTTTGCCATTGTTTCCCATCACGCCTATTGGCGTCTTTAGGGCAACGGCAAATCAATCCATTTGCTGTTGTTTCCGTAATCGAAGTGACTGGCAAACGGGTGATCAGCCCGTTGGTAACTAATAAGCATACTTGCAACATATTTCAAGCACATCTCTGTAAGATGTTTTCCTCTTTTCTAGTTAATTTAATGTGAAAGTATGTTTGGTTGCATCTTATTTACAAACAAACAACAATCACTTTTGCCAAAGCATTACCACTGGTCCTCTGTTTCATCATCCTGTTATTTTTTTTGGCAGACATTAAGTCTTCTTCTTCTTCTTCTTCTTCTTGCGATCGCATCTTTGATGATTACACCGTCAGACGAGTTCTCATGATGAATTCAACTGTTGTTTGAAGTTCCTCTTTAACTCCATATAGCTTTGAGTTTAGTGTTGAGTCATTGGGCCAGTATATCTTTCTTAACTGGTCATACAGAGGACAGTCCTGTAGAACATGCTCAGCAGTTTGTTCGTTTAATCCACATGTGCACAGTGGTGAAGCAGACAATCGTAGCTTGTGCATGTGTTTATTCAGTTTGTTATGCCCTGTCCTGAGTCGAAAAATAGTTATCTGTCCCTGCCGGTCGAGAGTGTGATAGTCGTCTTTGGGTTGGTTCTGTTCTCTTCTGATAGTCTGGATAGCTCTCTTTTTCTCAAAGTATGTGACTTCATTATCTTCTTGTTCACATTCTCCTCCCTTTTTTGCAAGTTTATCTGCCTTTTCATTTCCGGGTACACCACAATGAGATGGTACCCACTGAAGTATGGTTCTCTTTTTGGCAGCTACCTTGTTTAGTTCATTTCTCAGATGCGGGAGTTTACCACCCTTGAGAGCTTGCAGGACAGACAGTGCATCTGTGAGGATGACTACCTGGTGGCAGTCAGAGTTGGTGTTATAAATCATATTTGCAGCTTGCTCTAGAGCTTGAACCTCAGCTGTATAGTTGGAACAGAATTTACCAGTGGGAATGTGCCTAGTCTCATAGTGGTTGTCAGGATATGAGATAAAGATACCGGCACCTCCATTCCTAACAGCATTAGTTGCTGATCCATCTGTATAGGCATGTATCCATGATTGATCGGGATAGCTTTCTTGGATCATACTCAATGTAGCAGTTCGTTTTTTGCAGATCATTATACTCACATCCACTTGTGAGACCACTGACTGATGTATTAATTTGGAGGGCACTGCTGGCCTGCTCCCATGGTACAGGGTATAGGGTGGGCTTCAGTGGTGTTGTCTTCATGGATAGGTCTTCTTGATGCTGTCTTATAAGTCTTTTCCCCCGATGCACAAAGCTGCTACGCTTTAGACGTCCCAATGCCAGATCATCTAGTCTTGCCTTCATTGGGTGCATTGGCATATGTTGTACTTTTCCATCTGGATCATGGTTTTTGTGTCTCTTCTATGGGACAATGTCTGTAATCCAGCAACCTTCTGCATCTCTGTTATTGGTGTAGTTTTCATGGCTCCTGTAATGAGCCTGAGAGCTTGATTTTGCACCTTGTCAAAAGACTGCAGATGTGAGTTAGCAGCTGATGACCATGCTGCTGAGCTAAACTCTAAGTGTGGTCTTATTACTCCATTATAAATCTTCTTTAGATTTCGTTCATTTGCTCCCCAGTTGGTACCTGCTAATTTTCTGAGTATGCCTAGTCGTCTTCGGGCCTTTCCTTCTGCGTTTTCAATATGCTTATTCCATGTAAGCCTTTGGTCAAATGTCACCCCAAGATAGGTGGGGTAGCTTTCTTCCTTGATCACGGTTGTCCCTAGGTGTATGTTAGCTGATTTGTCCTTGGGGGCGAGGGAGAACAAGGCAGACATTAAGTATTTTTCAGAGATACATTTAATTACTTTTTTCTGCTACACTTACACTTTTATTTGTGCATTGTGTTTTACCGTTTGATTTGCATTTCAGGTTTTATCTTATTGTATACCTTTATTTATAGTAAATTTTCCTCCTTGTTTCTGTACCTTTTTTTCGTGACTTTAATTCCTGTTTACACTTGTTTATCTTCCCTGTGCCCCTTGTTTGACTCTATAGCTAGGCCTAATGATTTTTTTTTTTTTTAAATGTCCTGTTGGTGTGACACTGTACACTTTACTGGATTCCCTCTATATCAGTGTGGTCCAACTGCAGCGATGCGGGCCAAATGTAGCCAGCGTAAAATTGTTTAGTGGCCTGCGCTCATACAAAAAGTATTTCTTTAATTATATGGTATAAAGACTTTTGAAATTAGACTCAAAACATCTGGTGCAAAGCAATGTTTTACTGAATGCAGTCAGCATCCGAAAGTGTTTGAATGACATTGCTATAGAGACTCTGGTTACAGAAAATCCACACCCCACGTCGACAAACTTCCCATTTGGAGGTAAGAATAAAACTAAAATGATTTCAATAGAAATTCAATGCTCATTTAAATTTTTATTGTATTTTATTTTTAATGTTGCACTCTTCAATTTTCATCCATTTTTCACTGAGCTTTTATTTTAAATAATATTTTATCATGAATGGCCCGCGGAGTTTAAATTTTTGGTTTATGTGGCCCTTGGGGTAGAATAAGTTGGACCACCCTGCCCTATATTCTTACATTGGCTAGAATAAAGGGAAGATTGTACAGGTGTTCACCATTTTATAAAGTTTCTTCATCAGGGAAACATTTGGCAGTGGTCGTAGATAACTGAAAAAAAAAAAGATGTCATGAGCTGAAACATCACTGCTGTATCTACAAACATATTTTCTAAAAAAGATAACACAATTGATGGGACAACCACGTGAAAAAAAACATATTAAGCAATAACAAATGATTTAAAAGAACAATAAAAATCATCACTAGAATAAGGACAGACATACTGCAAATGTATGAACAATTCAGGTCTTTTTCACATCCAAGAGAGAATCAGTTTATACAGAAGCCACATCCATTAAGTAGAAAATCCAGATAACACAGAAGCAATCCATTAAAACTGCATTGTTATGTTCCAGGTAGTTATCTTAGCTATCTCTTATGTTTATGATAGCCACAGGATTTCACTGACCATAAACCACAAAATAAGCAAGCGATGGAAATTTTTACAAGCAAATTCATGATCTATGACTAGAAATGGCTGATAAACATTACAAATAAACACAGTAAACACTTTACAATGCCAACTTGCCGTACAGTATAAATTATGGTTGCTTATTTTTAACTCTTAAAAAGAAATAAATATTCAATCTTGCAAACAAGTCTCAAAATGCTAGGACAAGGATTTACACAAAGGAGGAACAGATTAACACACAACAGGCCTGACAGGAGCTGAACAAACAAAACATGCTGATAAAACAGTAAATGAAAAGCAATTCATACACAGTATCGGGTTATACAAATGAAAATATACACCAGTGTTCCAAATTTTGGCTGGAAAAAGGTCTACAAAAATAAGTACAAAAATCATATCAAGATAATATCACTGAACACAAAGAGGAAAAACATCACAGCCTTCGGATGGAAATTTATGATTTATGAAGTCTGGTCTCAAGCTGAATCAAGAAATCTTACATGAACTAATAAATATGCACAACTTAAGTTCCTCAAGCACACACATATATATGCAAGCATTTGCACATGAGCACACAAAGTAACCCAATTGTAGTGTGGCAAAATGTGTACAACAAATGCATTTCAGTTCACCTGTCTGGATAAAACATCACCTCCTGACAAGGTGTGTGGGCATTAGGTAAACAGATGCAATGTCACATTGCTTTGTTGTGAAATTGACCACAATAAAAATATTTAACAAGTGATTATTTAAACAGTGTTCTGAAGTAAACTGAGCTTCTATAACAGCTCTTACATCAAATGAGGTTAAATGGAGAAAAGGAGAAAATATAAATATGTGATGTATGTGCAAATCTATCTGTCATATTTTCATTCATAACCCTCCACTCCCAAAGGAGCATAGGCCTTCAACAAACACATGCCAAGTCCTCCTGTCCCGTGCCATCATCTCAAGTTCTTTCCATGTTCTCCTCATCATTTTCACCTCTGTTTCCAGCTCTCTTCTCCATGTACTTCTTGGTCTTCCTCTGCCTCTCTTGCCCTGGGGGTTCCAGAACAAGGACTGCCTTGTAATGCTATCAACAGGTTTCCTCAGTGTGTGTCCTATCCATCGCCATCGTCTTCTTCTCATCTCTTGTTCCACTGGCACTTGTCTAGTTCTTGTCATCAGTTCCACGTTGGTAACCTTGTCATACCATTTTAATCCCTCTATTCTACGCAAGCACCCATTTATGAAAGTCTGTAGCTTTTTGGTTGTTGTCTTTGTTGTTCTCCATGTCTCCGAGCCATACAATAGGACTGACTTCACATTTGAATTGAAGATTCTTATTTTCGTGTTGGATCCGATTTCTCTTGATCTCCATATATTTCCCAATGCAATGAAAGCTCCTCTTGCCTTTTGTATTCTTATTTTGATATCGCTGTCTGTCCCTCCAACTTTGTCTATATTACTGCCAAGATATGTGTATGATTCTACATCTTGAATTGGTGTTTCTTCAAGTTCAACCCTGTTATCATTACCTGCATTTATTCTCATTATTTTTGTCTTTTCCCTGTGTATTTTCAGACCCAATTGCTGTGACCTCTCATCGAGTGTTTATATTTGTTGAAGTTTTTTGTGGTTTAAAATTTTTTTACAGGATGGTGTAACCGGCCCCATGCCCAACCCTCCTTAGTCGCTTTTTACGACATGCTTGGTAGGGGACAGTGTTACTATTCTTTGCTCCCCTTTCGGGCCCCGGTAACACACGGGTGATCTGTCATAACCAAAAGTAATATCTTCCTTCTTCTTTTCACTCCTTGGATCTACCACTGTAGATGGTGCCACTGACGAAGCCTACCATACATCAAAGCACATACTCTTGCAGTGGTGGTTTCTAAGCAATGATGAGGTTGCCAGTCCCACATATAACCTCATATTAGTCACCCCTCATGATTGCCGGAGGGAGCTGTAGTTTATTCTTTCTTTGTCTCTTCAGAGGAAACCCTTCACCTTTCCCTTCAGAACTACATGGGGCAAAATCAATTGTATGCTGGAAGATATTAAAAGGGAACTTGGAGGGTAATGAACTAAGCTGAAAAAAAGATCACTGTCTTTCAATGAGTTTAACTATCATCTGATCTATTTCACAAAATACCAATAAAAATGATTTAAAATTCAACAGAATAGAAATGAATGCACATCAAAACTGTAGTTTTCTCAGACACTGATTCTTTTGAAAGATATGCGACATAATGTTACAGAACTGGCAATAAAGATTGGAACTTGTTTATGCTACTAGAGATCTAGTCTCTGCAACGTAGCTAACATAACTCAATGCTACAGCATATACTCACAATTCAACACAGAAACACATCATCTTTGCACGTATGAATACTGTGACACTAAAAGTCATTTCTATATGATTATGAAAACTTAACAAAAATGACAAGAATAAAATACAAAGACAACAGCCATAAGTGGAATCATAATATCATTGTTAATTGTTAAGTCAAGCTGACTGGAAGGCTCCTTTGAAAGCAAAAGTACAACATCTCACTAACAACATTTTCAAAATTGCACGAAAGAAGTGATCTTCAGTTCTTCATTGTAAGAGTACTGAAAATTTATGAATTCATTTATACATTTTAAACTAACACTGTTCTCTCTCCCACACTCCCCTCCACACACAATGACAAAATAAAAAATATGTTCTACATTACAAAGCAACTAAATTTCAATATTTCATACTCTGAAAGCATTAAAAACAACAACAACAACAGACTAGTGCAAGTGGACAAGGCTCATTTGCTCACTGGTGGGTAACAATGATTAGGGAAGGACATAAAATCATATACTCCAAGAATGTTATTACTCTTGGGTAAAGTACCAAACTACTAAAATCTTGTAACTCAAGCATGTTAAAAAAAGCATCTTCCTTATACCCTGTAATCTAATGGTGGTCTTTCAGCATAGGGCAACTGACAACTATGTAATGCATCCTGATCAATTCCACACTAACTAGAATAATATAAGCAGCACATACATTTTATATGTGTTCTTCTGCCATGTCTCCCAGAAACTGATGCTAAGATCAAGCACTACCATACGCACTGAACCAATGTAACTACTGAGCACTGCTGATTGGATTTTTCAAGATATACAAAACATCCTTGAGCTGGTAACATCCAAAAGCCATAAAAGCTCCAATTACGGTAGAAAATGTCTTGGCCAGCTACGATTTGTACATTATGAGGGCTATGTTGTTAAAATATCAAGAACTTTGTCATAATCCATGTTTGTTGCAATCAAGGCTTCTTGTATCTTATCACTTTTGAAGCCTAGTTCTTCAAACTGTGTAAGCATTTGTAGGAATTTCTCAGCCTGCATAGAGAACAAAACAAGATACCATGATTTATAAATACGATAAAAATGATGAACAATGATTTTTGAAAAGTGGTAATGACTGCATTGTTAACTGGTGAATGTTACTAGACACACTTGATCAAAATAGCCGAAGGACTGGCCATACAAGGGGCACACAGAGTAAGACAGACCTAGAGTTACCTTAACACTGACTTGAGGCAAAAGAAAAGAAAAGACAACACAGAAGACAAAGAGAAAGTTCCAAGGTTGGAATAGTTTAAAAGTTTTTATCTCTGCCGCAAGCATTTCTAGTCAATGTCATGAACTTATAACGATGATGATGACTACAATGACAATACTTTTAAATGATTGAGAACACTGAAACATGACATACATAAAGTGACAACAGCTCAGCTACATGTATTAAGTGATACATAACAATAACAAGGACTTAACAGAGAAGGATAATGATCACATTATTAACTAGTAGAAGACAATTTGGTTTGGTTTGGTTTTAAGGACCATCTTCATTGCAAACAGACAACTCCGTAAGTGCTTTGATCTTCTCCATTAGATCATACAAGGAGGATCTCAGCACAGTGCACAAACTCCATAGCACCTGCAAGGATCCCAATGTGTGTATACAGGAATCACACATTCTATAAATTTTTCGGTGGTGGGTAGATTTCCTTATTTTAAAATTTTGCCAGGGCAGCAGCCGTATGGCCTACTCTTGACGATCTCCAACTGCTGAGGGATTTTTAATTTGCACATGGAACCTCCTATTTTTTCTGCCCTTATCCGAGAAGACTGTCACGGGTTGCCTCCCCTTAGCTCTGCAGTAGTGATCCAACAGTGGCCAAAACTCGAGTAACATGTGGGTCTTCAAAGGTGTCTACCTTCGCACAAGATTACACTTGGCACATTTGTAGATAGAAGGATAATAATGCTTCTATCTCAAGGTAGTATTCACTATATATTCCTCTCCACATGTAAGCCTACCTTGCCGTGGTTGGAGAGCTTGAGCGCCTCAATGATCCCGGGAGCTATGCCGGCGGGAGTTTTACTCCTGGCAGGGTCACCCAAGCCGGACAGGTCCTGGGTGAGGGGCCAGACTAAATGGGCTGAGGAGTGGGTGGAACCCTATAGGTGTAGATGCAGAACCCACCGGCGAGTGGTACATGCTCTGGTCTGCACCAATCCACCCCCACTTCATGGGTTAAATGCTTTCTTGCCTCATTCTTCACTGTTTGTCGTCTATCACGCCCATGGCGACCGTTGCCTCAATTGGCTGAGTGTGGTGTACCCGGAAACGGGGCCTCCCAGTACTGAGGCAAAGTTAAGTCCCCGATGTCACTTATCGGTGCAGAATTGAGAGAGATGGCTGAGCATCACAATCCCTCCTGTGTTGCAGCATGATGAGAACCCAGCATTGCACACTGAGCTTGGGGGGATCACTTGGGCACCAGACTTAATACTGGCTCTTGACTGGATGGCCGCATGCAGGAGATTTCTACAATGGAGGGTTGGCAGGTGGTGGGTATCGGGAAGTGGCTCTGTGCAGGACGTGAGGATTCCTTGGGAGAGCCCAGAACCAGAGCACAGCATTGTGCAAGCTCTGCATAGTTGGAGAGCCCCCTGGATGACGGGGAATGCACAGTGTGCTACCCCACCTATCCCCAACTGCTAACTTAGAACCAGAAGTGGGGTCCTCTGTATGCGTGCCAGGCCAGGATAAAATGCCTGGGAAAGAGACTGGAGCTCAGAACTCCCTAACTCAAAGTTGCAGGATGGCAGAAAAGCCACGGGAAAGACAGGGCTATTTTGAAGATAACGCAACCATATTTTCACCATACGAGCTCGGACGCCGCCTCGGTAAACAAGGTCCGCGCAGAGTAGTGACACCCCCAGGCTGCTTGCGAATAGTCTACTACTGGGAACATAAACAGATTAGGGATGAGCCCACTCTCCCGTTGAACAGGTGCTAAAGTCGTAGATACTGGGCCAGAAGGCGCACCGGAAACCACAGTATCATGCAACTCGCTTTTTTTTTTTTTTCTATGGAGAGTACACCGTCAAATAAATCTCGTTCTGGTGCTCGCCCTGTGGAGCTCCACCAGGCAGGTGCAGTGCCGGGCTCTGAGCCTCGACAGAGCCCACCCTCAGCTACTGGAGGACCCTCTAGACCGTCTTGTGGAGTCAACAGACGGCGGAGGAGAACTACTGACCAAAACAAAACAGAAAAAGAGAAACCCAGAGTGCCACTTGTCATGATGCACTGGAATGCAGAGGGAGTGAACAGCAAGCAGGCTGGATACAGCAAAAAGACAGAGCTGGAAAACATCTTGTATGAGAAGCAAGTCAGTGTTTGCTGTATCCAAGAGACTCACTTGAAAGCAGATCAAACCTTTAAAATAAGGGGATATCAATGCTTCAGATCCGACAGACAAGATAGACGAAAAGGAGGAGTACTTACTCTTGTAAGGAATAACATTCCTGCACACGAAAGGAAAACCTTCATGGATGGAGCAGAATATCAGCTGCTGCAGATAAAGGTAGACAAGATGGAAATAGAACTCCTGAACTATTACTGTCCGAACAACAAACCCCTGAGTCTCAGCTCTATACAGGTACCAGCCACCAACTTTATAGCAGTTGGAGACTTTAATAGCCACTCCCAGAGCTGGGGCTATAACCATCTGGATCACAGAGGTGAAGAGGTTGAAACTTGGCAAGATGATCACTCCCTAATCCTAGTCAATAATGCCACAGATACTCCTACCTTCTACTCCAGAGGATGGCACACAACCTCAACACCAGATCTTGCCTTCTCCACACCAGATATAGCTGGATCTATTAGTAGAGAAGTAGGAGACCAACTAGGGGGAAGCGACCATCGCCCAATCTTTCTTACTGTCCAGAGTGCAACTCTCAGTACAGGCCCAGCCATTACAAGATGGAACTACAAAAAAGCCAACTGGGGTTTATTCAGGCATCAGGTGAACACGCTGCTGTCTACCCTCAAGGTACAGAACAGAGACATTAATGAAGTGGTAAAAGACTTCAACAGATGCATACTACAAGCTGCAAAAGAAACCATTCCCAAAGGATGCCGGCGTAACTACATACCATACTGGTCCAGCACACTCCAAGAACGTCAGGAAGCTATGGACAAGGCTAGAAAGGACGCAGAGTCTCAGCCTTCACTTGAAACTCACAACAAATGGAAAAAGGCTGTAGCAGAGTTTCAGAGAACAAAGCTAGAAGAAAAGCGGAAAAGCTGGAGAACTAAAACGGCATCGCTGAACCTTGAGAAAGACGGCAGGAAACTTTGGAGATTAGTCAAGTCTCTAAATGAAGAGCATTCCTCACCAAGGCAGACTATCACATTGGATGAAGGTGGCAAACTTTTCAGAGGAAAACAAGCTGCAGACTTGTTTGCTAGAAGATACAGTTCAGAAAGCAACTTACCCATTAACATAGACCATCAGAGAGAGATAAGAAAAGAAATACTGGCAACCATGGGACAGACAGATACTCCTGCCCCAATGAGGGAACCCATCACACTAGGAGAACTACAGAAGGCTATTTCCAAGCTTAAGTTTCAAAAGTCACCCGGCCCAGACAAAATCAGCAACGAAATGCTAGTAAATCTGAGCTCAGCAGCAAAGACAAAACTGCTTGAGATATTCAACCACAGCTGGTTGAAAGGAACGGTACCCCAAGTATGGAGAGAAGCCATCACAATACCCATACTAAAGAAAGGGAAATATAAGACCGAGGCTGCAAGTTACCGGCCAATCAGTCTCACAAGCTGTGTTGGGAAGACTATGGAGCGAATAGTCAACCACAGATTGAAATGGTATTTAGAGTCTGAGCAGATCCTGGTGCCGGAACAAGCTGGATTTAGAGAATGCTACAGTATAGAAGACCAAGTTACTTACTTGTCTCAAGCAATAGAAGATGCCTTCCAGGAGAAGAAAAAGGTCCTAACGATCTGGGTCGACTTCAAGCAGGCCTTTGACAAGGTGTGGAAAGATGGCCTCATTGCAAAACTTAGGAGAAGTGGAATCCAAGGCAACATGATGAAATGGATCCAGTCATACTTGCATAACAGGAGAACTAGAGTCACTCTTGACGGTCTGCACAGCAGAAAAGTGTTGCTCCATCAGGGGGTACCTCAAGGAGGAGTAATTTCCCCAACACTCTTCCTTGTTTACATCAATGACCTGGTGAAAGATCTCCCTGCAGGAGTTAAAGCTGCCTTATATGCAGATGACCTAGTACTCTGGTGCGCTGATGAAAATGTCACCACAGCAAATTATAGAATGCAGCGGGCAGCAGACATGCTAGTGTCATGGGCAGAGAAATGGCTTATCACAATAAACACAGACAAAACCTCACTTCCACAACACTGTTCTCCCTCGCCCCCAAGGACAAATCAGCTAACATACACCTAGGGACAACCGTGATCAAGGAAGAAAGCTACCCCACCTATCTTGGGGTGACATTTGACCAAAGGCTTACATGGAATAAGCATATTGAAAATGCAGAAGGAAAGGCCCGAAGACGACTAGGCATACTCAGAAAATTAGCAGGTACCAACTGGGGAGCAAATGAACGAAATCTAAAGAAGATTTATAATGGAGTAATAAGACCACACTTAGAGTTTAGCTCAGCAGCATGGTCATCAGCTGCTAACTCACATCTGCAGTCTTTGGACAAGGTGCAAAATCAAGCTCTCAGGCTCATTACAGGAGCCATGAAAACTACACCAATAACAGAGATGCAGAAGGTTGCTGGATTACAGACATTGTCCCATAGAAGAGACACAAAAACCATGATCCAGATGGAAAAGTACAACAGTATGCCAATGCACCCAATGAAGGCAAGACTAGATGATCTGGCATTGGGACGTCTAAAGCGTAGCAGCTTTGTGCATCGGGGGAAAAGACTTATAAGACAGCATCAAGAAGACCTATCCATGAAGACAACACCACTGAAGCCCACCCTATACCCTGTACCATGGGAGCAGGCCAGCAGTGCCCTCCAAATTAATACAACAGTCAGTGGTCTCACAAGTGGATGTGAGTATAATGATCTGCAAAAACGAACTGCTACATTGAGTATGATCCAAGAAAGCTATCCCGATCAATCATGGATACATGCCTATACAGATGGATCAGCAACTAATGCTGTTAGGAATGGAGGTGCCGGTATCTTTATCTCATATCCTGACAACCACTATGAGACTAGGCACATTCCCACTGGTAAATTCTGTTCCAACTATACAGCTGAGGTTCAAGCTCTAGAGCAAGCTGCAAATATGATTTATAACACCAACTCTGACTGCCACCAGGTAGTCATCCTCACAGATGCACTGTCTGTCCTGCAAGCTCTCAAGGGTGGTAAACTCCCGCATCTGAGAAATGAACTAAACAAGGTAGCTGCCAAAAAGAGAACCATACTTCAGTGGGTACCATCTCATTGTGGTGTACCCGGAAATGAAAAGGCAGATAAACTTGCAAAAAAGGGAGGAGAATGTGAACAAGAAGATAATGAAGTCACATACTTTGAGAAAAAGAGAGCTATCCAGACTATCAGAAGAGAACAGAACCAACCCAAAGACGACTATCACACTCTCGACCGGCAGGGACAGACAACTATTTTTCGACTCAGGACAGGGCATAACAAACTGAATAAACACATGCACAAGCTACGATTGTCTGCTTCACCACTGTGCACATGTGGATTAAACGAACAAACTGCTGAGCATGTTCTACAGGACTGTCCTCTGTATGACCAGTTAAGAAAGATATACTGGCCCAATGACTCAACACTAAACTCAAAGCTATATGGAGTTAAAGAGGAACTTCAAACAACAGTCGAATTCATCATGAGAACTCGTCTGACGGTGTAATCATCAAAGATGCGATCGCAAGAAGAAGAAGAACTATATATTCAGAAAGCGAGAACAATGCTGCATGAGGCTGAGCAAATGTTAACTCTAGTATCTGCCATCAACTTTTGTGAAGGATAGGGTTATCTTATAATTCGTTAGCTCGTTCAAGCCCCCAGCTGAGTTAATTCAGCAAATTTCCTTTTATTATTATATAGCTCTGCTTAAGTGTATTTAAGAAATTGTCTGAGACATACAGATGTCTTCTTCTTTGATCCTTAGCTGCCGACCGTCAAAGCAGTCAGTGGCCATCACGCCTGGTGGCGTCTTGTAGGGCAACAACAAATTGATTCCATTTTGCTCGGTCGGCGGCCATCCTTCGCACAGTGCCCCAACTCTGGCCCACCCTTTGCATCTCAGCCTCCACAGTCCCCCGCCAAGCTGTTCCCGGTCGGCCTCTCTTTCGTCTTCCCCCAGGGGTCCATAGCACAGCCGCTACCGTGATGGCACCGGGGTCTCCCCCGAGGACACGGCCAACCCAGCTCCAGCGTCCACCAGCCACGATGGCGCGCATGTCCTCCTGCTCGCTTCGAGCAAGCAGATCTTGGCTGGCGATGGCACTCGGCCAAAAGACCCGGAGAACCCTTCTTAGGCATGTTGTGTGAAAAGAGGACAATTTCGACATTTCCTTCTCTGTAACTCTCCAGCATTCCGCACCATAGAGAAGCACACAGCTCTGATATAATCTTAATTTTGTGCTTGTGCTGTACTGAGAGGACTTCTAGATGTTGTTCAGTCTAAAAAAGGCTGTTCTTGCTTTGTTCATTCTGTTGTTGATGTCTTTGCTTGCTCCGCCGTCGGGTGTTACTATGCATCCTAGGTATGTATACTGTCAAAAGCCTTTTCAAAATCAACGAAATTAATGTTCAGCTGTCTTTGCCATTCTGAGCACTACTCTATAATGTTCCTGAGGGTAAATATATGATCTACACATCTTCTGTTCTTTCTAAATCCTGCTTGTTTTTTCCTCAGTTTGTGGTCTACTGCTTTTGAAATTCTCTGTATAATTATCCTGCATCGTATTTTGCTGGGAACTGAGAGAAGAGTTATTCCTCTCCAATTATTGCAGTCTGCAAGATCTCCCTTCTTGGGCAATTTGACAATTATTCCTTTGTTCCACTCCGTTGGTGTTGTCCCTGTTTTCCAGACTTGTGCAAATAGTGGTTCTAATAGTTCTGCTGCTAGCTAAGGGTCTGTCTTAAATAGCTCTGCATTTAAGTTATACAGATGTAGTACATTTAAAATGATTAAATCAACTTTAGATTTGTCTTTATACAAGTAACAAATTTAATAATCAATTATGTTTTAACAGTTATAAAAATGAATAATTTCTTACAGAAAAAGTTATCATCACTGGGTGATGTTATGGCATTAAAAAATGGATAGTTCACTTGGCAGTTTTTATGTTTCTACTTAGCTGCCAATGAGTTTGTCTATTCCGCTCCAGCTGATGTTTGGTTCTTTGTAGATGGATGACTGGATCACACTCATCATTGGTCAAGTTTGAAAGTTGTAGCACGTTCCAAGAAATGTCAGGGAGTAACTACCAAGCTGGTCCCACATCTCTAAGACCCGTTTGATGATGGTGTCTAGCGTCGACTTCAGGCCATTTATACCCTCACTTGTTCCAGAGATAGAACCTTCAACTGGTACCACCAACTAGTATCACAGAAGAAGAGAACAAATGCCCTCTTGAGTATTGTGTTTTCCTGACACACACTCATGTGCGCCCCCCTTTTCATTTCATCATCTCATTACCTCAGAACTTTTTCCCTCACTGAGAATTAATATTAATCCCATTGAGCGGAAAAACATTCATTACATTTAGGTTGAATAGATTTATATTTACCTTTACACTGGTGTTAAGTAAGATTATTAATGTATTTTTGCATGTTGACCATATTTAGGTTATTAGCAACCAGACGATACGTCAAGGCCTGAAATCCCATCCGCTGCAGACCCAAATAGAACAGTCCCAACTAAGATGGTTTGGCCATGTCTGCAGAATGGGAGAAGATCGGCTACCACGACAAGCATGGGAAACAAAGAGCCAGGGATCCAGACCTCCAGGACGACCCAGAGTTCGCTGGGAGGACAACATTAGACAATCTTTGAAGGACCGAGGACTAGAATGGAACCAGGCCAGGAAGAAGACAGCTGATAGAATGGTCTGGCGCTCTCTCTTCCAAACCTCTACACCTCACGGTAGAAGGGGAACGACTAAGTAAGTAAGTAAGGTAATATGTCTATCTGTGGTTAATCATGTAGTTACACGGGTTTTTACTCATATTGAACACGATATATTTAATACGTCACCAGGAATTTATGATGTAATACAGTTTTGCACTAATGTATGCAAACGGTTGTTTCTGGGCCTTTCGTATATTGTAGTCGTCAAAGAAGGACGTACTTGTTCTAGCTCCTGAGATTTTGGAGGAAATATATAATTTATGTGGCATGAAGTACTTCGAGGGCCGCCACAATGTATTAATGAAGATTGAGAAGTAAGCAAGAAGATTCGTAATAATTTAAGAAGGAATTACACAGATATTCTAGGCTGAGATGCAAAGAATGAACCAGAGTTGGGGCACTGTACAAAGGATGGCCGCCGACCGAGCAAAGTGGAATCAATTTGTTGTTGCCCTACAAGACGCCACTAGGCGTGATGGCCACTGACTGCTTTGACGGTCGGCGGCTAAGGATCAAAGAAGAAGAAGACACAGATATTCCTATGTCTACATAATCTGTCCCACATTACTTGGGTGGATTGGATGCCACCTCTAGTACAGCAGCCAGATATGTATTGACCAGACAAGACTGTGAGAAGATTCGTAACCATGTATGTATCTTATGAAAATGCCAATGAACTTATTATCGTCAAGTGTATTAAACGTCGATTGTATGTGGACCCATCCACCTCAGTATTTTGAATTACTCTATGGATTGATTATTATCATTTGCACACCCACGACATTCATCATGCCCAGCACGATGCACTGATAGATTTGTTACATAAACCATCTTCACCACGCTATTAGACTGACCAGGAAACCCCATCCGTAACAACTGGATGAAAAGGTTAATAACATAGAATATGTACATCATTTCTTTCATCATTCACTCCCTGCTCCATATGGAACTTGGGACGACATCTGCTTTTGGTTCTCTGTAAGAAACTCGCAATAAAGCAGTCACCAGCCCTGGCAGTGGTGGTTCATGAAATCATCATTCTATATGCTGAGGTTGCCAGCCTCAAATGACTTGGACATCCACTAGCAATTTTCACAAATTAATATTCAAATGTCAATATATATTTAAAATCTTGGCAAAAGAGGCCAAGGATAAAGTTTGGGAAGGATTTGTGACACATGTGGGCACGGATAAAACACTACAGAAATTCTGGTCCCTTCACCAGTGAATGAACTTGAAAAATACATGCCAACGCATTCTTAACATTAAAATCTCACCAGACATAAGCCTGAAGACAGACAAAGAGAAAAGTCAAGCATTTTTTGATCGATATATGTCCCAAACAGATAAATGCGACAAAGATAATCGTCAAAAAATTAAGGGCAGTGTTATGGAAAATGACATTAGAGGCGAGATATATTTCGACCTCATATCTGAAAAGGACGTTGTGTACACTTTGAAAACCAGCAGGGTCCTGATGGTGTACAGTACCAACACATAAAACAACTGGATGACAAAGGCATTATGAATGTAGTAAGGGGTTTTAACATTAGCATACAGAATGCAGAGGTTCCGGAAGACAGACTACATAGCTACTTAAGGCCACTTCCTAAACCTAGTAAAGACCACACACTGCTTAGCAGCTATCGCATCATCACATTACAGAATGTCTACTGCAAACTGCTTGAGAAGATAGTGGTGAAACCCCTCCGAAGACGGCAAGTATCTGCCTGAATGTTGAGGTGGACATCTGTCAGCGTACAGGGAAAATAGGATACTCACGTAAAATGTCTCAGGTTAGACATACAAGCCAGAGATTTCGCCTTCGAGTAATAGAGGGCGTACATTAACACACACAAAAAAAGTAGCGAGACAATTAATGAACCACCTTGAAAATGTACACATCCTCCCTGATACCCTGGGCAGTTATAGACCAATGAAAGTAACATGGGGTAACGCTGGTACATTTGCGTACAATGTATATGAGGGTTTCTAGCATAAACAAGAAACTGTAGCTGTGGCAATTGACCTAGAGGATGCGTACAACAACAGTGTGGACTTTGCAACCGTAATCGACTGTGGCATGTGGTGTAAATCCTTGGCTAACTGGATAGCAGCTGCCTTAACTGAGAGATCAGTTGCATTTCGTTTGGGAACATGGACATCAGAACCAATGCATATTTGCCTGGGACTGCCCCTGGGTTCTCCACTGTCACCTGTGCTTTTTAACATCTATACAGCAAAAGAAGCTGCAATTCAACCAACAGGTCTGGGACAAACATTAACTTTTGCCGATGACATACTTATTTGCCGGACTGGCTCAGACAGACAAGAAATGTCAGAAGCATACATGAGAGTATACAGGTGTTTTCTGAATGGTGTGAGGAAACCTACTCCAAAATCAATCCTAACAAAGCAAGTGTGCCACGCGAGATACCCCCAATGTGACAATGAGGTATATGCCTGGCTTGCTGTCTATTAAATCCAGATATGCGACGGCTCAGGTAAAAGCCTATATGTGAGTAACCACAGATATAAGTCATCCCCTACACATGAACATTGCTGATACCAGGAAGTACGAATAAAGAGGGGGATGTCATGGATGGCGCAGGCTGAGTCAACTATTCAACAGGTGACCACAGTTGAAAACATATTCAAGGGAGAGGAGTGGAGTAGGTCTAGTGAGAACTTGACAACCTACCAACAGGTCATTACCAGCCTTGGCAGAGAATGCAGAGTTTGGGGCAATGGAAAAGCAGAACTGGAATTTGATCAACTGATAAATGAAAATGTTGGGAATAATGATGCCATTGTGTACACTGATGGGTCTGTAGCCCGTGGTGGGAAATCAAGATGGGGCTTCTCGGCTAAAATTAAGGGCATGATCGTCGCTGAACATAGCGGGGCCTACATGACAACAACCTCCAGCATGAAAATGGAGGTAGAGGCAGCTACTGCTGCTTTAAGGTGCTTGTCTGAAACTTCATTGACAAGAGCAGTTATTGTATCAGACTCTCAGTCCATGCCTCGGAAGATCCAAAATGGATGGCTACGGCATGAATGGATAACTTCCATAGCAGCCGCAAATCTTCAGGAACTGGTGTGGATCTACTGTCCTGGTCATGCTGGGGTACGCGGCAATGAAACAGCTGATAGACTAGCTTCAAGAGCACCTATAACGGGTGCGTTGGATATGGATAAGGGAGAGATACTGAAGACAATTAATGATCGCCTGTTAGAGAATAACACTGCAATCGATGAATCATCACGGCTGAGATTGCTGGAGTTTGGCATTAGGAGTGGGACTGGCAGGAATGAATGTATGAAAGGATGCATCCGGTGTATGTACAATCAGCACGCAACAGGAACTGTTAGCAATCATACCCTTCGACATTTGCTGAGGGAGACTGAGCACCTATGGGTTTGCCCGGAGTGCAATGATGTCGATTCTGAACAACAATAGCAACAATATATACATATTAGTTCACGTTAATAATGCAAAATATAGAATTTAAAATTTACAACTTACTCTAATCTTTAGGCTCACAGACTGCTGGCTCAGAGGTGGTATTAAACATGCATGCAACATACAAGGGGACTGACATAAGTCTTGGGCCTGACCATGAAGGACATGTCACAGAGAGCTGAAATTTTGTATAATGTTTATTCCTTTTCAATATAGCCACCGTCTGAATTGACACACTTCTGCCATCTCTGCTTGACCTTGAAAAGACCTTGGGAGTAAAACACCCTATTTTTCAACGTCTGAATTGACACACTTCTGCCATCTCTGCTTGACCTTGAAAAGACCTTGGGAGTAAAACACCCTATTTTTCAAACTAAACCAGTCATCACATGCCAGTATAACCTCTTCATCGCTGTCAAAATGATTTCATTTTAGCTGTTTTTTAAGATTTGGGAATAGAAAAAAGTCTGATGGAGCCAAATCTGGAGAATATGGTGGGTGTGGAAGAATTTCAATATTCAAATCGTTGGCTGCTAGCTGCACAAGCCGTACTTTGTGAGAGGACGCGTTGTCTTGAAGCAAAGGAAGATTTTGAGTGCGCGTTATCCCTCGTTTCCTGGTCACAACCTTTCTTAGTTTGGTAAAAAAATCTGCATAGTACTGTCCATTAACTGTGTTGCCACGAGGCAGATAATCTTTCAAAAGGACACCTTTGCCGTCCCAAAAAAAACAGTCAGCATCACTTTTCCTGCAGATTTCTGCACTCTCGGCTTGACAGGTGTTGGGGAGCCCAGGGTTTTCCATTGCATGCTGGCAATTTTGGATTGGGGGTCATAATGGTGTACCCAAGTCTCATCTACTATCATCATGGTCTCCAAAAAAATATTTGACTGACACTTTTTGAGCAACTGTTGACAGCAATTTACCCTCGTTTGCTTCTGTTCACGTGTCAACAGTCGCGGAACCCAGCGTGCACACACTTTTCTCATGTTCAGTCAGTTGTGTAAAATTCTATAAACTGTTCTTTCATTTAGTTTTACTCTACTAGCTATCTCCACAACCAACGGGCTGATCACCCGTTTGCCAGACACTTCGATTACGGAAACAACGGCAAATGGGTTGATTTGCCATTGCCCTAAAGACGCCACTAGGCGTGATGGGAAACAATGGCAAAGAAAACCTATCTGCTGTTGCCCTAAGACGCCACTAGGCGTAATGGCCACTGACTGCTTTGATGGTCGGTGGCTAAGGACAGAAGAAGAAGAAGAAGCTATCTCCACAATTGTCATTTTTCGATCCTGGTCAATGATTTTCTTCACTCTTGTTGCATTTTCATCGTTGCACTCTGAGGCTGGTCTACCAGATCTTGGCAGATCAGCAACATTTGAGCGGCCGCACTTAAACTGTTGACACCAGTTTTTTACCAAAGTATATGAAGGACAAGAATCACGAAACACTGGCTCCATCTCCCTGTGTATTTCTGTAGGTGTTTTTCCCTGAAACATCAGAAATTTTATCACAGCTCTGGCCTCCTTCTTTTCCATTGTTTTGTCAAATCTTTGGAGCAGCAGATCCGGTCAATAGGGTACATTGCGCCGTGCACCGTAGCAGGAAAACCCATTGAAGAAACAAACACGTACTTCACACATTTAGTGCAAATATGATGAACTTTAAATGTGCCAAGTTTCGTCTTCCTCCTGTGACTCCTTCATGGTCAGGCCCAAGAGTAATGTCAACCCCCTTGTATAGAGTAATGAATGAAAAAAAAAACTTGTTAATGTAAAAAAATGAAAAACAATTTGGTGATAACCATGTGTAATTAATTCTGGTAAACTTCAACCCCTATAACTACTATTATTTTAAACTACATCCATTTGCACATAATGTAGGATAGTTGCAGTTGTTTCTGAGCAAAAATAAAGTTTTTATAACAATTTGAAATTTTTTGGTAATTTAGACAAAGCGCATAAATATTTTAATCCTATATTTACAGACATGACTACCATTACTGATTTTGCATTAAATACTTTATTTATAATGATAACATAAAGTGTTACACACTACTGGACAAAAGTTAAGGGCCGCCATTCAGTTTAGACAAGGTTTTATAATTGATTGGCAAACTGTAAAGACAAGTGAAAATGTCATTAAAACTGAGCTCAGAGAAATGTGTATACATTTCTGTGTGCACTAGGTTAATTTTTTTTAAATGTCCAAAAACTGGGTCACTTTAACCCGCACGTGAAAATTGCCATTGTTGCTGCAAAAACTCCTGGTTTTTGCAACACGCCCCACTAGTTCAAAAGGTGAAAAAGTGAGTTGAATTTGAATGCACGTGGAAAATGATCATCGGTAAAGAGTGTTCACCGTTGGTATGCAATAAATCAGTATGACAAGTGGTCGAAATGATCACTGCATTAAGCCATGCCACCAAGGAGAAGTCTCAGCACTGTAGACCGTGGTCAAGCCATGGCATGGATTCAGGATGGTCAATCTGTTCGTCATGTTGCAAGACGTTTAACAGTGTCCCACTCTACCATTCAGAGACTTCTTGAGAGATTTCAAGCTACCGGACATTTGGAAAATCGACCCTGCTCAGGACATCCTCAGTGTACAACCAGGCGAGATGACCGAATCATTTTTCTTTACTAGGTTAATGAACTTACGGTGGACTCCATAATGCCTCATCAGTTTCACAAGTGGCAACAACCACATTATTAAATAACAGATAATATCGAACAACGATTTACAAAATTAATGTCTGAAATCAGTAACTAGTGTCCTGTTTTTAACTTGCTGAGATTATTGAATCAATAATTAGCAAAATAATAATGACATTTCTACAAATTATAAGGATGTAAGGAAGACACTGAGGAAAAAGGGAAACAAATTACCTTCTCTATATCATTTTTAAATGTGCTTAATGCAGACTCAACAAGTACTGGGGCATACTTCTTTTCCACCAACATATCTACAGCTATAAGATGGTCCAGGACCTGCAAATATTATAGATAAAATATACACCATGTTATTCTGCTATAAACTGGGACATATGATATTGGAGAATGAAGCAGGAAATTGTTCTATCATATAGTACATAACTATGTAAAAGACATAATATTACACTAACAATAGAGTTATAGAGTAAAATATGTAATACAATGTTTCTCGAACTTTTTGGTCTCAGGATCCCTTCACACTCTTAAAAATTATTGAGGATCCCTAGGAGCTTTTGTTTTTGTGGGTTATACTGTGAGAGAATGAGAGTGAAAAAGGAAAATAACATCTTAGATTAAGATTATTATGGAAATAGTTTAGACCTTGCAGACCCCCTGAAAGGGTCTCGGGACCCCCAGGGGTCAGCGGAGCACACTTTGAGAACTGCTGACGTAATATTTTATATATATATATATATATATAATATATATATAACACTAATCTAATGCACAGTGATGAATAATAAAATTATGAAAACAACTTATTAAACTATTACAGTAGTAAAATTTAGATATCAATCTTCAAAAAGGTGTTTCAATAAATAAGGTAAAAAGACATCTCAACTGAGTAAAGTTATCAAAACAGAAGAATGAGAAGAACTGATAATAAGACCTTTGGAAACATCACTTTTCCAAAAAATAGCCAGATTTGTCTCATCACCTGCTCCACTGAGACAGTGTGTGGCCTAATATTATTAAGCAGTGAGATTATGCACCGAAGTACTCAAGACCTAATCTTCACACTCAGACAGCTGAGTGAAAAGGCCCTTGAGTATAAGAGTGAGATCCATCTTTGTTTCATAGATCTGGAAAAGGCGTTTGACAGGGTCCCCTGGAGCAAACTTTGGGATTGTTTGGCAAGGAAGAACATTCCAGCACCTCTGATTCATGCTATACAGAGCTTCTACAAGTCTTGCAGAAATTATGTGAGGACAGCAAACCATAAGTCAGAAGAGTTCAGGACCACCACTGGTGTAAGACAAGGTGATATCCTGTCACCTTACCTTTTCATACTCCTCATGGACGATGTCATTAAGGCATGTAAGGAGAGAACAAGAAAGTATTCAGTGGGGTACTGGAAGATGAGACAGGTCTGTATTTCGGAGCTGGCATTTGCTGATGATGTTGCCCTGATTGCTAAATCAGAGGCACATCTTCAATCCAACCTGCAAGTCTGGAAGGAAGAGCTGGAGAAGAGAGGGATGGTCATAAGCAGCTCTAAAACAAAATCCATGGTGATATCACGAGAAGAAAGAAGACATCAGATTAAGCTGGGAGAACAGGTCCTGGAGCAGGTCGACCACTTTAAATACCTCGGAGCTATTATTGACCGAAAGGGAGGCATCAAAGAAGAGTTGGCCACTCGAAAAGCAGCAGCTGGGAGACTTTTTCAGGCCATAAATCGAGGATTCCTCAGCAAGAGAGAGGTTGGTAAGAAAACGAAGATGGCTGTATACCGCTCCACCTATGTCCCAGTCTTGACATATGGATGCGAGTCATGGGCAATGACTACAACCCACAAAAGCCAGATCCAAACCTCAGAAATGAGGTATCTGAGGAAGGTGGTTGAAGTAACAAGAAGAGACATAGTACGCAACCAGATGATACGTCAAGGCCTTAAATCCCACCCCCTGCAGACCCAAGTAGAACAGTCCCAAATAAGATGGTTTGGCCATGTCTGCAGAATGGGAGAAGACCGGCTACCACGACAAGCATGGGAAACAAAGAGCCAAGAATCCAGACCCCCAGGACGACCCAGAGTCCGCTGGGAGGACAACATTAGATAATCTTTGAAGGACCGAGGACTAGAATGGAACCAGGCCAGGAGGAAGACAGCCGATAGGATAGTCTGGCGCTCTCTCTTCCAAACCTCTACACCTCACGGTAGAAGGGGAACGACTAAGTAAGTAAGTAAGAGATTATGCAGTGATGTGGCAAACAGGTTGCTGCTTGTCTTGAATGGCCACCCAACCGATATCAAAAGTATTGCTCCTAATACAAACCTGTTTCTGTGACATGACCTTTAATCTATATACCTCCATGAGAGGGGAGTGAACTTCTACCTATGTGTAAGCCCATTACACATAGAAATCTTATTAAATGCACTTAAATGAACTTGTGGAACATACAACAAAGATCAGTAGATCACCAGGCCTACTAACATGCTTGTTAACAGCATTAAGCTTAAACAGGTTCAGAGTTTAAATACCTAGGAAGCATTTTCACAGAACATTGTGATAGAGAAACCAGTGGGAAGACCAAGAGGCAGGAAATAGACAATAATACAGAAATCCTACTACACAGGTTCACATCAGCCAACACCACACATTTGGCTCAAGAATGAAAACTTCAGCCCCCCACTTCATGGCATGAGTGAACTGAAAAAGTTAAGTAAGTATGTTTTATAAAACTTCAGATTTGTTACCAAATGGTATAGGTTGCACATCGTCATCATATGTCAAAAGTATCTTAGAAACTTTTAATGTGAATTTAAAAGCACTGATCTACTCATAACTGCCAATATGAACCCGACTTTATCAGAATGTGACACCAGAGACACATAAACATCCATACATTTTCCTCAAATTGTTTATTTTTATATTTCTGTCACCATTACAAAATGCTTTGACAGATTGTATTTCCAATATCTTAAAATACCATCACGTTATAGATTCTGTCATATTTATTAGGTGGTACCAGTATATGGCTTAATTCTCCAACTTTATTGAGTCACTGATCCCAAAAAAGTTTCAATTCCCCTATGTGAAACGTTGGTTATTAATCATGCAACATTTGCCATACTATATGCCAAAAACCACTGCCTGACCATATCGTAAATAAAAATAAACTGTGTTTTAACTAGAGTGTGAAAAGCTCCTGTCTAATGTAACAGATATTACCCCATATTAATCTAACATAGGATATACCTAAATGAGTACCACACACAAATAATCCACCAATTGGCAGCATTTCTAGAGAGACCATTGAACAGTAGCATGTGAATGACTGAATATGACAGCAAAAAACATTCAGTGTCAAAGAAAAACAATATCTTACTACTCTGGTTAAAACTTTATACCACACAAAACCATTGTGAAAAAATCCTGCATGACACTATACAGAAAGCTCTATAAACAAAACAAGCCAAAACGACCTCAACCTGGACAATGTCCTTTATTGCAAAACTGTGTGCTTTTAAAACCCACTGAAGCGGGACAGCTAAAGGTTCTTTCTTTTACAGTGGATACAGTTATCAGTTGGGGCAATACCTGTTTTCAATATAAATAACCTAACATGGCCTAAGCAATCTTGACTCAATACATGGAGAGAGAAAAAGCATAACCACAAATAAAGGTATAAATACCTCCTTCTCATCCTGGCCAAACTTGGCCACGGCTCGTGCAACTCTTGCTCTAAGAAAACCCATTGAAGTGAGACTGTTTGTGAAGGCTTGTGCTTCTTGAGAAAGGCTGTGGTAAGGATCAGTCAGCCCTACAGGTTGACTAGCTGGGAGCAGATTGACTTTATAACCTTCAGGGGCGGGGTTTGAGGTGGATGTGATGGCAGAGGAGGGTGATGGTATTGGCGGTAGAGGTCGATGTCTACTCCAGGTCTGAAAAGTAAAATCAGGCTAACTGAAATGTTCAACACAATTGTTTTTTTTCCATTATTATCAGTTTAATATTTTAACAGTATCCCACAAACTGTTGACAGAATAATTACATTTATTTTTATCACTAAAAAGGTTAGCAGAATTTATTTCCTTCTTTATATCAGTGAAATGTTTGGCAGAGCTGTTCTGACTCACAATCACCACTGAAAAGTTTTATTTTTAAATTTATCTCATTCACAATATCAGTAAAATGTTAGGAACAGCTAGTTTTACTCGCAATCACCACTGAGATGTTGAGCAGAACTGGTTTAATTTATTACCACTTTAAAAAGTGTTACAACTGGCTTTGTTAGCTACATGAACAATATGTTTATCAAAGCTTTGACTCTGCCCTTGAGTTAGGGAAGAAAAAGGCAACAAGGAATAGAACTGGACATCCCGCCTGTAGTGTTTTAATGTGGAACGATTACATTCAAATAGTCCCATAACTACACCTGGATGTTGACAGTAGTGCATGCGCAGTGGACAGCAATGGTCAACCGTCTTCGCTTCTTCTGATGACTAGGCTCTCAGCCAGTCAAGCTGCATTTCTTATTTTAGAAACCATTTGATTTTAAATTAAATTGATTTATTACTTATATTCAGTCTAGTTCTAGTTCTTACGGTAACATAACATTTGGCGACGAGGGTTTCGCACCTACAACGGACATAGTTTGCGCTTACGACACAGGTTATTTTGTACTTACTGTAGGTCTAGTCATACACTGGATAGGACAGAGACACGACAACACGTTTGAACCAGTCTTTTGTCACGTTTTCAGCACATCCACTTGTCGTAAATTTGGACTATACCCATATATCAATTTTGCTGTCCATTCACCACATTTGATATGAAGGCAACTCAAGAGTCAGAAATGTCTATGCAGCAAATAAATCAACAAACTGAGCAGCAAAAAGAGCAAAGAACAGAACAGAAAGAAATAAGAGAACAGCAAAGACAAATCATGCAGCTCTTATTGGATCAGCAAACAGCTAGATCTATGACTGTCTCAGAAGCAAGTACCTCCTCACAGGTCCTAAAACCACATATTCCTCCTTTTCCAGAATTTGCTTTAGAGAAGGATAACTGGGACATATATTTAAAGAGGCTGACTCATCATTTTGATGCACATTGGTTGATCGACAGAAAGACGAAATGCCACCTTTTTCTATCTTGGATAGGAACTTCCTTTTATCAACTAGCACAGAAGTTGTTTGGAACAGAGGACCTATCTACTTTCTCATACGATGAGCTCAATGCTAAATTTACCACACATTTTAAACGGCGCACTCATCTCATTATTGCCCAACACAAATTCTGGCAATCATGGAAGAAGTTTGACCAAACATACTCACAGTGGATTGCAGAATTACGAGGTCTAGTAAATGATCGCAAATTTATCTGTCCTAAGGATGGATGGGGCCAGTCACTGGTTGATGAAAGTATTTGTGATATGGTATTACAATATACACCTCATGAATTTATACGTAGAGCGGCTTTATCTGAAGAAAATCCACCACTGGAGAAGATTTCACATATAGCAGCTTTATATGAAACGACATGTTCTGCCAATGAAACTCTCAGAGATGATACAATTCAGTCAGATATTCATGTAATGAAGTCCAAGCATAGAAAAACAAGGTCACAATCAGACTCGTTCAGCTATACAACAGATCAAACCAAAAGACTTTAGCTACCAATAAACTGAAGTCATATCAGGCGTGTTATGTTAAGCATATAGATCAGTGTGTATTCACAGGCAATCTACTTGCAATGCTTGTGGAAAACTGGGTCACTTATCCTCAGTATGTAACTCAACGAGTACAGTATGCTCCGCCTAAATGATCTCAAGACGCAGTTCCAGCACAGACAGGTTGTCAAAGAAAACAAATGACAGATCAAGTACAGATGTCAACTTGATTGATATGGAAGAACACAAGGACAAGTTTCTCCTTAATGTCCTAGTCAATAACAAACCTGTGAAATTTTTCTTGGACACAGGTTACTCATGGTTTGAAAGGATACGCTGATATCGGATAACCATGCCTAAAACCATCTAATTCTCGACTTAAAGGCTATGGAGCTGTTAACGTCCCAATCAAAGGATGAACCAATGTTGAGGTAAAGTTGGGTGTCAAAGTACACACACTAAGACTAGTGGTTGCAGATACACCTCATGGGGCTAATCTTTTTGGTATACATGGTTCAATACCTTTGGACTTGCAGTAACAGAACGAACGTAGTTCCTCCAGAAGTCATTAATTTGGTTGAACCCTTTTCTTCGGTCAGAGCCATCACTCAAGTGAAAGAACTCTGCAGCAAATTTCCTAATGTTTTCAACAAAGGATTAGGAACATGCACAACATTCAAGGCTCACTTACATGTTCGCCAGAATGCAGTTCCGAAATTCACAAGCCACGTCCAGTACCATTTGCACAAAAGGACGCAGTCAAAGCAGAAATAAAAAGGTTGGAAGACTTAGAAATAATTAAACCAATACATTCCAGCACTGCCATCACTGGTGTCAATACCTTGTCGAGGTATGGCGGCTTGGATACCCAGAACTATGCCAGCGGGAGTTTTACTCCTGGAAGGTTCTACCAAGCTGGACAGGTTTGCGCGGGCAGGGGTCAGACTAAAGCAGACACCGTGGTCCTCCAGGTTGGGGGTTTTAGCATAGGGCTGACACCCCTTTCTATGTAAAAAGAAATGAAGTTACGGAAACGACAACAAATGAACAAACTTTGCTGCGGGATGGACATCCGGAGTCTGAGGCTCGTATAACTGTCAGTGGTGAAAGCCGAAAGGAAGCCACTGACACAAAAACAGACGTCCTGACCGCAAAACAAGAATAGGATATTGGAATGTCAGGACAATGAACTAGACGGGTAAACTAAAACAGGTCACAGCAGAAATGAGAAACTATAGATTACACATTCTAGGGATAAGCGAGAGCAGATGGACAGAGGCAGGAAAAGTTAAAACAGCAACAGGAGAAACAGTACTTTACTCTGGAAGAGAGGATGGACAGCACAATGAAGGTGTAGCCATTATTCTACAGAAAGGAATAGAAAGGACATTACTGGAATGGAAACCCATCAACAACAGACTGATAAGAATAAGATTGAGAGGGAGATTCACCAACACTACAATAATACGCACCAACGAATGACAGCGATGAAGAGGTCAAGGATGATATCTATTTTAACAACTGCAGAAAGAAATGGACGACACACCTAGATATGATCTTATTGTAGTAATGGGAGACCTCAATGTGAAAGTTGGAACACACAATACATATAATGAAAGAGTAACGGGAAAATGCGGCAGCGGAACAGCAAACAAAAATGGGGATAAATTAATAAGTTTCTGTAGCATTAACAACCTGGTCATTGGAGGAACACTTTTCCCACACAAAGAAATTCACAAATTAACATGGGAATCACCAAATGGTCGGGACAGAAACCAGACAGACCACATCATGATTAATGGTAGATGGAGACATGCATTACAAGAAGTGAAGGTAAGAAGAGGTGCAGATGTGAGAAGTGATCACCATTTAGTAGTAGCAAAACTGAAAGTGAAACTCAGAACAGCTGGACCAACTGTAACTACACAGAAAAGGTTTGACACCAGCAAATTGAAGGACCCCCTTACCAGAAAAGCTTTTGTGGCTGATATAAAGAAGTGATATCAATTTGCCAAAAGTCAGGAAAAGACATTGACTGATGATATAGACCAGAAATTCAACACCATTTCAACAATATATAAGGAAAGCAGCAAATCATGCTTGGGATTCCAGGAAAGGAAGAAGCAAGACTGGATAACACCAGAAACATTAAACACCATAACGACGAGGAAGGAAATGAAAAGAAAGAAAACAGAAGCGAAGTCCCCCAGGTTAAAGCAACTATATAGCGAACAGTACAGTCAGCTGGACAAGGAAGTTAAACGCCAAACCTGAGTCAACAAAAGGAATTTCCTAGACGATTTTGCAAGACAGGCAGAAGAGGCAGCACTGAGAAATGAACAAAGCACAGTATACAAATTAACTAACATCATCGAGTAGAAAACGAGGTGCAAACAATATTACATTAGTAAGAGATAAGCAAGGAAATCTCATCACGACAGCAGAGGGACAGGAAACAAGATGGGCAGAGCATTTCAGAGAAACTCTGAACAAGGAACCACCAGAGACACAATTGAATATTCCTAAGGCTGAAAACGATCTAGATGTTAATACAGACATTCCACGAAAAGAAGAAATCATCACAGCAATCAAAGGGTTAAAGAATGGAAAAGCTCCTGGCCATGATAACTTAAATGCAGAGCTATTAAAGACAGACCCTGAGCTAGCAGCAGAACTATTAGAACCACTATTTGCACAAGTCTGGAAAACAGGGACAACACCAATGGAGTGGAACAAAGGAATAATTGTCAAATTGCCCAAGAAGGGAGATCTTGCAGACTGCAATAATTGGAGAGGAATAACTCTTCTCTCAGTTCCCAGCAAAATACTAGGCAGGATAATTATACAGAGAATTTCAAAAGCAGTAGACCACAAACTGAGGAAAGAACAAGCAGGATTTAGAAAGAACAGAAGATGTGTAGATCATATATTTACCCTCAGGAACATTATAGAGCAGTGCTCAGAATGGCAAAGACAGCTGTACATTAATTTCGTTGATTTTGAAAAGGCTTTTGACAGTATACATAGGGACAGTTTAAGGAAGATATTGAGGGCTTATGGAATTCCAAGCTGCATAGTGTCAATCATAAAAAGCCTCTATGCCAACTTTACGTGTAGCGTTGGCAGAGCAACCTAACCTTTGAGGTGAAGACAGGAGTACGACAGGGATGCCCCTTATCAACCACTCTATTTTTAACAGTCATAGACTGGGTGATGCACCAGACAACAGAGGGCAGTCCAAGAGGAATAAGATGGGCTACATTTTCTACATTAGAAGATCTGGAATATGCGGATGACACTGCACTACTAGCACATTCACATCAACACATCCAAGAAAAAACGGATAGACTTAATAAGTATAGCCAGCAGGTGGGCTTGAACATCAATCTAAAGAAGTCTGAGGTCATGACACTCAATGTGAGCAACCCTGAGCCCATATCAGTAAGGAATCAGCAACAGGAACAGACAGACACCTTCACATACCTAGGATGCATAGTAACACCAGACGGCGGAGAAAAAGCAAAGACATCAACAACAGAATGAACAAAGCAAGAACAGCCTTTTTTAGTCTAAACAACATCTGGAAGTCCTCTCAGTACAGGACAAGCACAAAATTAAGATTATATCTGAGCTGTGTGTTTTCTGTGCTTCTCTATGGTGCAGAATGCTGGAGAGTTACAGAGAAGGAAATGTTGTAATTGTCATCTTTTCACACAACATGCCTAAGAAAATTTCACAGAATATTTTGGCCGAATACCATCACCAACCAAGATCTGCTTACTCGGAGCAAGCAAGAGGACATGCACACCATCATAGCTGGCAGACGCTGGAGCTGGGTTGGCCATGTCCTCAGAAGAGACCCCAATGCCATCACAATTACAGCTATGCTATGGACCCCTGAAGGAAAACGAAAGAGAGGCCGACCAAAAACAACTTGGCGGAGGACTGTGGAGGCTGAGATGCAAAGAATGATCCAGAGTTGGGGCACTGTACGAGCAAAGTGGAATCAATTTGTTGTTGCCCTACAAGAAGCCACCAGGCATGATGGCCACTGACTGCTTTGATGGTCAGTGGCTAAGGATCAAAGAAGAAGAAGAAGATTCTAGCAACTGGGCTGAATTTATTGTAGTTTTGTACCAAAACCAAACGGCACTGTTAGAATTTGTGGAGATTTCAAAGTAACCATAGATTCTCAAATACAGGCTGAATAGTACCCCCTTCCTAGAACTGAGGAACTATTCAAGAAATTGCAGAATGGGAAGCACTTTACCAAAATAGATCTATCAGATGCCTATTTACAAACAGAACTTGATGATGATTCTAAAAAGCTTGTTGTCATCAACACACAACATGGCTTATATCAATATCAGAGGCTAGCTTTTGGAATTTCAAGTGCACCTGCAATTTTTCAGCATTTCATTTAGCAAATTATAGGAGGTTTGGAAAGTTGTGCAAATTACTTGGATGACATAACTGTCACTGGTAAATCTGACAAGGAACATCTTCAAACACTAGAAGAACTGTTCAGACATCTATAACAACATGGACTCCGGTGTAACCAGTCCAAATGTGAATTTTTTAAGTCAGAAGTTGAGTACATAGGCAACATCATTTCAGCTGATGGTTTACATCCCTCAGAATCAGGTATTGCAGCTATCAAGCAACTACCTAGACCAAGGAATCTCATGGAATTACATTCTGTTCTTGGCAAAATAAATTATTACCATAAATATATTGCCAGTTACTCTGAGCTATGTGCATCCCTAACAGATTAAGGAAAAAGGACACTCCATTTTCTTGGTCCAAAGATCAGGAACAAACTTTTCAAGCTCTTAAAGCAGCTATTATAATTGCAACAAAGCTGGTTCACTTCGATCCAAATTTTCCCATCATCCTCGCAAGAGATGCATCATCATACGGCATAGAAGCGGTCCTGTCACACAGATACCAAGATGGATCAGAAAAACCTATCGCATCTGCATCAAAGATGATGACTCAAGCTGAAAGAAATCACAGTCAAATTGAAAAAGAAGGACTGTCTATTATTTTTGGTGTGAAGAAATTTCACCATTACCTGTACGGACTCTCAAGGCCCTGTGAACTTCAGAGAGACCACAAACTCCTGTTAGTGATATTTTCTCCAGAGAAACACAGGCTACCAGTCCTAACTATGCAACGCTTACAGTGATGGGCTAATCTTTTAATGTCATATAACTGTGATGGGGCCGAAAAGGAGACGCACTACACTGACAGGGCCAAAATACAAGACGTGTGGTCCAACGACGAATTCATTGTATCGTCAATTCCAGAAGCAAGCGGTGGTCCTTAAGTGATAAGGCCAGCAGGCAACGAAGGTCTGAAGATCAGGGTTGCGGCGCATGAACTGAGACGAAGTGAGGACAAAGATGATTCTCCGAATATGGTAGATGCTACACTAGGCCTACCTGAGGCACCAGCTCTGCCAGATGATACAGACCCTGGGGAGAACGTGCATGGTCTAATGCCCGAACCAGGCTGGTATGCCCTGCAGCCGATAGAGGGTCCTGCCCCGAGACGATCTGAGAGGTTACAACTGAAGCGCCAGAGGGAGTGATGTTGTCGGGACGACAACAAAATCAGGAGGAAGATATGTGATGGGGCCGAAAAGGAGACGTCCGCCCCCTTCCTGTTTTTGGGCAGATTTATCGCCCATGTATTTTAGAAGTGCGCGAAGCATGCTGAGATGTAAAAAGTCTTCAAGATTGATGAAAAGGCCATAATAATGCCTTAAAATTAAGTTGTGGTGTAGAATTGTGTTTTTGCTCTAGAAATAGTTGTGTATATTTCTGTTTTCGGCCCTTCTAAAGCAAATAATCGCGAGTGTTGTTTATGCGGCCGAATCAATACGCCTAGCGCGCAGTAAATTGAGTGATTCGACCTAGGCTAATAAAAGAGATAGCGGCCGGAAAGCGGGCCTACTTTGCCACAGCTGCCCAGTGAGAACAGACGAAGTAAGACACACAGAGCCAAGCTGTAAATGCCTTGAGCACGTGAGTTAATTTAAATTAGAATTAGTTTTATATAATTCTGAAATAATATCGATGTGGCTATTTTAATGTTTAATGAGATAAAAAGATAGATAGATAGATGTGAAAGTTTAAGAGCGATTATTTCATTCATCAGAAAGGCAGATATATGCTATTTCACTGGAATTTAGATAAGATTAACAATAGCAAGATGGCACCCACGTGGCGAGGACTGTATAAAAAGCGGCGCCAGCGAGGCGGAACAACAGCATATAATGTTACCCCGCGTGGTAAATGTTACGCCATGTGACACGTTGTGTATTTAGTTCCAGTTTGGTTTAAGTCGAGAATAATTATATTTTATTTCTTTAATGTAAAAGTAATTGAGCGTATTTCACGATTATTGATTATTCTACTGTATATCTTTGGTGGGTTACTTTGAGGTGAGAATATATATTTAGATTTCTGGAGAGCGTGCGTAAGGCGTAAGGCACGTTGAGACAGGTGTTTCTCTGTTTGCTCCCGGCGGAGCATGGAAACACCAATGCAGCTGGTGTCCATTGCAGGCCCACAATAAGCATTTTGATGCTATTGCTGTGGTTGTTTCGGTGACGGTAACATCAGGGGTCGTATACGACATGCTTGTTACCAGGCGCACCAGTCGTCACTTACGACATGTTCAGAGGGCAGTGATGAATATTGAGATGGATCAGTTCGAGGTGGTGGTTTACTCTTATTATTGAGAGTATTTGATGTACATGTAGTTGAAGAATATTATTTTATGTCCATTTTATTATTATTTAATTATGGTTATGTGAAGAATGGTTTGTGAGAACACGTGGGCTCACTTGGAGATATATATTTCTCTTCTCCGCTCCTGTGGGAGCATGGGGCCACCAGTGTGGTTTGCCTCTGCATGAAGTATTCATATGCTTGTGCAGTAGTGGTTTCAGTAGCAATCTGTGTTACATGGTGAGATTGCCAGCCCCATGCACAACACCATACTAGTCTCACTGGACGACATGCATGAGTGTGTGTGTGTGTGATAGCTGAGTGTGTGCTCTTGCAGTAGTGGTTTCGGTAGCAATCTGTGTTACACGGTGAGGTTGCCAGCATCATGCACAACACCATACTAGTCGCACTGGACGACACGCATGAGTGTGTGCGTGTGTGATAGTTGAGGGTGTCAGGTAGTACACGTGGAAGGACTGTTTAACAGGTGAGAGTATCATTATTTAACTATTATGATTTAAACCAGTCGTTGCTTTGTTTGCTTCTCCAGAATTAGCAATCGGGCACATGCTGGGTGTTTTGTTTGGTGTTATGTTCGTTGGTTTATTTGTTTGCTTTGTGTGTTTAAGTGTCACTGATAGGGTTGTAAAAATAAATACAGCCCCTGCCTCTAGAATCAAGAGTTTTATTGTTGTTCGGGTCGGTGCAAGTGTGAAAAGAGAGTGATCAACTATCACAATATAATCATCATCATCATCTCGCCCACCCTATCACAATTGGCGTCGTCGGCAGGATCAGGCAGACAGTGACACCGAGCAAACAGCAAACGAACAAATAGTGTAAACACCCAGCAGTGCGGTCTGGCAGCAAGATGGCCACGAGGAGCACACGTGCTACGAGCAGAGGGGAGCACGAGGATGTAGATCCAACACAAGTGGTCGGTGCATCAGTGGTGCAAACTGAGGGATCAGTAGCAGGTCCACTGCCCCAGGCAGGACACGGACAGTACATGTTGGTGTCAACCCACAAGAAAGTGAGAACTTTTGGAGAACGCACAGGGCCAAACGCGGAGGACTATGCAAGGGAGGTTAGAGCTGCGTGGAGGTCCGGCTACATGAGTAAGGAGGATCAAACCGATGTGATACTCGACAGTGTGACCCCAGTTGTCCGCAGGGAGCTGCGGATACAAGTAAGAGACAATGACCCGGAGGCAATGCTTCAGGCCATACTCAGGGTGTATGGAGAATCGAGGAGCACCCAAGAACTAATGGCGCTATTTTATTCAGCGTACCAAGGGCCACGGGAATCGGTGCGTGAGTTTGCCCATAGGCTGCATGAGATATCTGAGCAAGCAGCAGGGGCGCAGGAGAAAGCCAGTGGTGTCAAGCTTGACGAAACAGTGCTAAGGGACCAGTTTGTTGCCAGTCTAAGGGACGACTTGACGCGGAGAATGATGGAGGACAGGGTCCGGCACGACCCTGCAGTATCATTTGTGTCCATAAGAGATGATGCTCTGAGATGGACTGGGAGTGGTCAAACAGCAAGAGCTGGGATAGCCACAGTCACCGCATCCGACGAAGAAATGGCACCCAGGTCACATGAAGGAAATGCCGAAGTGGAGCAACTCAGAGCAGAGGTCGCACAGCTGAAGCGCCAGATGGCTGAAATGCAAGATAGGCATAGAAGGCCGGCGAGGGCCATCCGATGCTTTCGGTGCAAAAATTTAGGGCACGTCCAGAGGGAATGCCCACAACAAGCACTAAACTAGACCCCTCTGTGGCTGGGAGTCAGGCTGTGGAAGGGGAGCTTTGTGACTCAAATAGAAAGAGTACAGGTAGAGGGGGCAGACAATTACAGGTTGGCATGAGGAAGAATGTAAATGGAAGGAAAGGGCCTGTTTCTCCAAATAATAGGGAGACTGAGATGTTGGTGCGGCAAGTGGGGGTCATTAACAGGAGGACCATCTCTAGACGCCACAGGGACAGCCGCAGGTACAGAAGTAGAAAGAAACGTCATTTATGGAATGGCAGCCAGAGAATCAGGTGCTATAACTGCGCTGATTTTGGGAATCATATAGCTGCCAGGTGTCCATATGGTCCTCTACCTAGAATATGTTTCCAATGCAAGTCAGCACAACATTTAGTGGCGAGCTGTCCGTTTGGTAACTCTGCGGCTAGGGCATCACACAAAGTGGAGCGCAGGCAGAAGGACCGCCACTCAGAAGGAAGGTTAGAGATTCAACCATCACAGGAAATGTCGACCAGCAGCGGACCAAATCCCCAGGAGCTTGAAGAAAGAAACGTGAAGGGAGAGCACCAAGAAAACCGGATCAAGATGGTAGGAGGTCGGCCTGAAGGAGTAGTGCTGATGGAAGGGAAAGAGGTAAATTGTGTGTTTGACACAGGTTCACAGGTGTCTACCATCACAGAGCAATGTTTCAGGGAGATGTTTGGAGGGCTCCCCTTGGATGAGGGTAGATGGGTGCGCCTGACAGCAGCAAATGGTGCCACCATTCCATATATTGGTCACTTAGTGGTGGACATACAAGTTGGGTGCACAGTAGTGAAAAACTGTGGGGTTTATGTTGTCAAGGAAGTACAAGGACCTAGAAACCAGAAGAAAACACCAGGGATCATAGGTACTAATGTCCTTGTGGAAATCCCAAACATACAGAACATACTAAGATGGGACCCTCCAAGGGATCAGGGGATGACGCAGAAATCAGACTCTATAAAAGTATGGGTAGCTGGGAGAAAGCAAACCCACATACCTGCTCGATCGATCAGGGCCATAACAGTCAAATGCAGGAGAGGAGGCCAGTCAGAAAGTACTTTTCTCTTTGAGCCAAACAGAGACTTAGAACACAGAGGGCTGATTATGAGTCATACATTGACTGTTCTTAGAAGTGGGTCCTGTGATATTCAGGCCATAAATTTGGGAGATGAGGACTTGTTTTTAGCTCCCGGGACACAAGTAGGAATACTGACAGAAGCTGGGGTGGACTATAGCACATATTTCAGAGTTGTAGGAGCTCAAGAGGTAGAAATGTCAGCAAGTCCACCATACACGAATCCAGAGCAAGAGATGTGCCCAATTGACCTGACCGGGTTTGAGGGCAGTGAGACTGAAGAGCAGGAAGTAAGAGCATTGTTGAGACGCTATGCCGATCTTTTTGCCACAGATGAGACAGATGTAGGGTACACGGACAGGGTAAAGCACACCATCCCATTAACAGATGACACCCCAGTTAAGCAGCCTTACAGGAGAATACCTCCTGCTTTCTATAAAGAGGTACAGGATCACCTACAAGGATTGCTTGACAAACAAATAATCAAGGAGAGTTGCAGTCCTTGGGCCTCCCCAATAGTTTTGGTCCGGAAGAAAGATGGTCGGCTTAGACTCTGCGTAGACTTCAGGGCACTCAACAGCAAGACGAAGAGGGATGCATACCCTCTACCCCGAGTAGATGAGTACCTGGATGCGTTAGGAGGAGCAAAGATATTCTCATCGCTTGATCTGGCAAGTGGTTACTATCAAGTAGCAATGGATGAGAAAGACCAAGAGAAAACCGCCTTCACTACCCCTTTTGGACTTTATGAATACACCAGGATGCCTATGGGCTTAGCCAACTCGGCCAGCACCTTTCAACGATTAATGCAGAGCAGTATGCATGATTTAGTGTTCCAGCTGATACTAGTATACCTTGATGACATTTTGGTGTACTCTGCTGACTTCACTAACCATTTGAGCCGACTGGAGAAAGTATTCTCTAAGCTACGCCAGCTAGGGCTGAAGTTGAATGGAGGAAAGTGTAAGCTGTTTAGGACGACGATTGAATTCTTGGGGCATACTATATCAGCAGACGGAATAGGAGCTATGGAAGACAAGGTGAAGGCTGTTCAAGAGGCCCCTGTACCACGTTCCCAGACTGAGTTACGGTCATTCCTGGGATTGGCCAGTTACTACCGCAGATTTGTGCCGGGCTTTGCAAAGATAGCCAAACCGCTACATGATTTAGTAGCTGCGCTCAATCAAGGCATGCAGACTAAAAGACGAAGTAAGTCACCCATAGGAGAGTTGTGGACAGAAGAGTGTGCTGTAGCCTTTGAGACACTGAAAAAGGCACTAACCTCCACACCGCTACTAGGGTTCCCTAACTTCTCGCTACCATTTATCCTGGAGGTAGATGCATCATTTGAAGGATTGGGAGCAATTCTCTCGCAAGTGCAAGATGGAACAAAGAAAGTCTTGGCATATGCAAGTCGCACACTTCGACCCTCTGAAAGAAACTCAAAAAGCAGTATGAGGCTGGAACTGCTAGGTCTTAAGTGGGCCATGACTGAGAAGTTCAGAGGTTACCTGCTAGGATCACAAGTAGAGGTATTTACAGACAATAGGGGTCTGGCCTTCTGGGAGAAAGCTAAACTGGGAGCTATAGAGCAGAGATGGATGGCCCAGATGGCGATGTTTAACTACACAATCCGACATCGGGCAGCAAGAGCCAATGGAAATGCAGATTATTTGTCCCATTTTCCTATTGAAACCGCAGGCGAGGAACTGGAGGATGAAGCAGATGTTGCAATAAGTGGCATAACAGCTGAGGTTATCGGAGAGTTTACCCAGATACCATATGAGATAGGGTTGATGACAGCAACAAGCCAGAAAGATATCAGTGAAAGGGTACCGGCCGAATCAACCACAGCACCAGCAACCACTCAAGCATTTCCCACCTATTCGCGTGAGGAATTGATAAATCTCCAGGGAGCTGATGATGTGGTAGCGATGGTTAGGAAGATGGTAAAGGATGGCACCAGACCTGCAGGAAAAGATGCTCGAAAGATCCCCTTGGCTGCAAGGAAACTACTTAATCAGAGTAACCGGCTCGAAGTGACAGATGGGTTGTTATACCGGACAGTGAAGGGATCAGATGGATCCAGCATGAAACAACTGGTAATACCTGAGTCCATGAAACCACGGATACTAGACTCTGCTCACAGGGTGGGCCATCAGGGAAGAGAGCGCATGCTGCAGTTGCTGAGAAGTAGGTGCTTCTGGGTAGGCATCACAGCTGATGTTGACGTCTTTTGTCGCAGATGCAACCGATGTAACGTCGCCAAGGCACCTCAACTGAAGTTTCATGGGCCATCGGGAAACTTGATTGCCTCCAGACCGCTTGAGGTGGTAGCAATGGATTTCACACTGCTAGAGCGGGATTCCAAAGGGTTTGAGAATGTATTAGTGCTGACAGATGTGTTCAGCAAGTACACCATTGCTATACCAACAAGAGACCAAAAAGCAACAACAGTCACCAAGGCCCTGGTGGAAAAGTGGTTCCAGTATCTCGGAGCTCCTCAGAGGATACACTCTGATCAAGGCCGGAACTTCGAGTCAGCGATAGTCGCAGAGCTGTGCAAGGTATATGGAGTCCACAAGAGCCGCACTACAGCTTACAATCCTAAAGGCAACGGGCAGTGCGAGCGCTTCAACAAGACGTTGCATGATTTGCTGAGACCCATGACAGCCGACCAGAAACGAAGGTGGTCTGAGCATCTAGCGGAGGTGGTTATGGTCTACAACTCCACCCCCCATTCTTCGACAGAGTACTCACCATACTACCTCCTCTTCGGCAGAGAACCAAAGCTTCCTCTAGACTTCATGATAGGCACGCGCCCAGATGAAGAGCCGGAGACAACTGATGAGTGGCTGCAAGGTCACCTAGAGAGGTTGCACATAGCCCACCAAAAAGCTGCAGAGAGAATGCAGAAAATGGCCGCTGACAGGAGGGAGAGAAGTAATCAGCTTAGAGGCCCCACACCATTGCGAGTGGGTGAAAGAGTGCAGAAAAGAGTGCACTACACTGACAGGGCCAAAATACAAGACGTGTGGTCCAACGACGAATTCATTGTATCGTCAATTCCAGAAGCAAGCGGTGGTCCTTAAGTGATAAGGCCAGCAGGCAACGAAGGTCTGAAGATCAGGGTTGCGGCGCATGAACTGAGACGAAGTGAGGACAAAGATAATTCTCAGAATCTGGTAGATGCTACACTAGGCCTACCTGAGGCACCAGCTCTGCTAGATGAGACAGACCCTGGGGAGGACGTGCATGGTCTAATGCCCGAACCAAGCTGGTATACCCTGCAGTCGATAGAGGGTCCTGCCCCAAGACGATCTGAGAGGTTACAACTGAAGCGAAAGAGGGAGTGATGTTGTCGGGACGATAACAAAATCAGGAGGGAGATATGTGATGGGGCCGAAAAGGAGACGCCCGCCCCCTTCCTGTTTTGGGGCAGATTTATAGCCCATGTATTTTAGAAGTGCGCGAAGCAAGCTGAGATATAAATTCTTCAAGATTGATGAAAAGGCCATAATAATGCCTTAAAATTAAGTTGTGGTGTAGAATTGTGTTTTTGCTCTAGAAATAGTTGTGTATATTTCTGTTTTCGGCCCTTCTAAAGCAAATAATCGCGAGTGTTGTTTATGCGGCCGAATCAATACGCCTAGCGCGCAGTAAATTGAGTGATTCGACCTAGGCTAATAAAAGAGATAGCGGCCGGAAAGCGGGCCTACTTTGCCACAGCTGCCCAGTGAGAACAGACGAAGTAAGACACACAGAGCCAAGCTGTAAATGCCTTGAGCACGTGAGTTAATTTAAATTAGAATTAGTTTTATATAATTCTGAAATAATATCGATGTGGCTATTTTAATGTTTAATGAGATAAAAAGATAGATAGATAGATGTGAAAGTTTAAGAGCGATTATTTCATTCATCAGAAAGGCAGATATATGCTATTTCACTGGAATTTAGATAAGATTAACAATAGCAAGATGGCACCCACGTGGCGAGGACTGTATAAAAAGCGGCGCCAGCGAGTCGGAACAACACGCCCCGCGTGGTAAATGTTACGCCATGTGACACGTTGTGTATTTAGTTCCAGTTTGGTTTAAGTCGAGAATAATTATATTTTATTTCTTTAATGTAAAAGTAATTGAGCGTATTTCACGATTATTGATTATTCTACTGTATATCTTTGGTGGGTTACTTTGAGGTGAGAATATATATTTAGATTTCTGGAGAGCGTGCGTAAGGCGTAAGGCACGTTGAGACAGGTGTTTCTCTGTTTGCTCCCGGCGGAGCATGGAAACACCAATGCAGCTGGTGTCCATTGCAGGCCCACAATAAGCATTTTGATGCTATTGCTGTGGTTGTTTCGGTGTAACGGTTCCCAACATCAGGGGTCGTATACGACACGCTTGTTACCAGGCGCACCAGTCGTCACTTACGACATGTTCAGAGGGCAGTGATGAATATTGAGATGGATCAGTTCGAGGTGGTGGTTTACTCTTATTATTGAGAGTATTTGATGTACATGTAGTTGAAGAATATTATTTTATGTCCATTTTATTATTATTTAATTATGGTTATGTGAAGAATGGTTTGTGAGAACACGTGGGCTCACTTGGAGATATATATTTCTCTTCTCCGCTCCTGTGGGAGCATGGGGCCACCAGTGTGGTTTGCCTCTGCATGAAGTATTCATATGCTTGTGCAGTAGTGGTTTCAGTAGCAATCTGTGTTACATGGTGAGATTGCCAGCCCCATGCACAACACCATACTAGTCTCACTGGACGACATGCATGAGTGTGTGTGTGTGTGTGATAGCTGAGTGTGTGCTCTTGCAGTAGTGGTTTCGGTAGCAATCTGTGTTACACGGTGAGGTTGCCAGCATCATGCACAACACCATACTAGTCGCACTGGACGACACGCATGAGTGTGTGCGTGTGTGATAGTTGAGGGTGTCAGGTAGTACACGTGGAAGGACTGTTTAACAGGTGAGAGTATCATTATTTAACTATTATGATTTGAACCAGTCGTTGCTTTGTTTGCTTCTCCAGAATTAGCAATCGGGCACATGCTGGGTGTTTTGTTTGGTGTTATGTTCGTTGGTTTATTTGTTTGCTTCGTGTGTTTAAGTGTCACTGATAGGGTTGTAAAAATAAATACAGTCCCTGCCTCTAGAATCAAGAGTTTTATTGTTGTTTGGGTCGGTGCGAGTGTGAAAAGAGAGTGATCAACTATCACAATATAATCATCATCATCATCTCGCCCACCCTACCACATAACTTTGTGATAAAATACAGGTCCATGGCAAAACACGCTAACGCGGATGCTCTTTCCAGACTTCCAATTTGACAAGGTCCCCTGGAACTAACTCTGGGACTGTTTGGCAAGGAAGAACATCCAATCACCTCTGATTCATGCTATACAGAGCTTCAACAAGTTTTGCAGAAATTATGTGAGGATGGCAAATCATAAGTCAGAAGAATTCAGGACTACCACTGGTGTAAGACGAGGTGATATCCTTTCACCTTATCTTTTCATACTCCTCATGGATGATGTCATCAAGGCATGTAAGGAGAGGACAGGAAAGTATTCAATGGGGTACTGGACGATGAGGCAGGTCTGTATTTCAGAGCTGGCATTTGCTGATGATGCTGATTGCTAAATCAGAGGCACATCTTCAATCCAACCTGCAAGACTGGAAGGAAGAGCTGGAGAAGAGATCACGAGAGGAAAGAAGACATCAGATTAAGCTGGGAGAACAGGTCCTGGAGCAGGTCGACTATTTTAAATACCTTGGAGCTGCCACAGACTGGAAGGGAGGCATCAAAGAAGAGTTGGCCACTTGAAAAGCAGCAGCTGGGAGACTTTTTCAGGCCATAAATCGAGGATTCCTCAGCAAAAGAGAAGTTGGTAAAAAGACAAAGATGGCTGTATACCACTCCACCTATGTCCCAGTCTTGACGTATGGATGCGAGTCATGGGCAATGACTACAACCCACAAAAGCCAGATCCAAACCTCAGAAATGAGGTATCTGAGGAAAGTGGTTGAAGTAACAAGAAGAGACTTGGTCCACAACCAGACAATACAGACCCAAGTAGAGCAGTACCAACTTAGATGGTTTGGCCATGTCTGCTGAATGGGAGAAGATCGGCTACCACAGCAAGCATGGGAAACTAAGAGCCAGGGATCCAGACCTCCAAGATGACCCAAAGTTCGCTGGGAGGACTCCTTCTTCTTCTTTCTTCACCCTGAAAAGGACGTTGGTTGCGTTGTGTCCATTTACAACAAAGCTGCAATATTTGTGCCTTTCGGCCGACACATCCAACTTCAGCGCTGCATTTTTGGGACCTGGTTAGCCTTCCCTCTTCGATCCCTACTCGCTCAGTCAGACTGCAGTGATGCAGCCTGTTTCCAGGACCACCACTTGGAGGTGGAGTAGGGTCTTGGTCAGCTCTGGTTCGCTGACCCTGACGCAAGCAGTCTAGCTATGAGTCGCTAACTGCATTCCTCACTGTTGACGCATCTTAGGTCCCGCTGGGAGGACAACATTAGACAATCTTTGAAGGACTGAGGACTAGAATGGAACCAAGCCAGGAGGAAGACAGTCGATAGAATAGTATGGCGCTCTCTCTTACAAACCTCTACACCTCACGGTAGAAGAGGAACAACTAAGTAAGTTAGTATTACTTTTAATAACATGTGTTTACGAGGTCTGTTCAAAAAGTTACGGAACTTTCTTTGTATGTCTTTTTCAGGCTTACCTGGAACCTAGTCAGCCTTGTCTCCTTCGAAATACTCCCCTCCTCTATTAATACATTGCTCCCAATGCCATTTCCACTTCTGGAAGCAGTCCTAGGAAGCATTTTTGGGGATCGTGCGTAGGTCCATCTGCGCATTGCCCTTAATTTCTTCAATGGTCTGAAATCGTCATTCTTTCAAGCTGGATTTCAGTTTGGGAAATAGAAAAAAGTCTGCTGGGGCCAGGTCAGGTGAGTAGGGTGGCTGGGGAAGCACAGTTGTCTTCATTTTTGCCAAAAAATTCTGAATGAGCAGTGATGTGTGGGCTGGCGCATTGTCATGGTGGAGGAACCAGGAGTTGTTCCTCCGCAACTCAGGCCTTTTTCTCCCGACGTTTTCCCTGAGGCATTTCAGCACTTCCAGATAGTACCAGCGGTTAACTGTTTGTCCTACAATGTAAAAAAATACCGTCAAAATGACTTTCACGTTCGACCTGACTTGCCGCGCTGTTTTCGGTCTTGGCGAATTCTTCCCAACCCACTGCGAGGACTGCATTTTCATCTCAATGTCAAATCCGTAGACCCATGTTTCATCGCCGGTTATTATTTTCTTCATGAAGTTGTCATCCTCGTTAGCGCGATCCAGAAGTTCCTGACAGATGGCAACGTGATTGTCTTTCTGATGTTGTGTCAGGGGTCATGGAACGAACTTCGCAGCTACCCGATGCATTTGTAATTTCTCTGTTAGAATATCATGGCATGATCCTATGGAGATGTTGCACTCTTCTGCTATTTCCCAAACTGTCAGACGATGATTGGAACGCACCATATCATGAACCTGGGCAACATGAGCGTCGTCAAATGATGTCGTGGGTCATCCCAAATGCGAGTTGTCATCTGTTGACTGCCGACCATCCTTAAATTGCTTACACCATTCATAACAGCGCGTATGGTTCATGCACTGATCCCCATAAACTTGTTTTAACATTTTATGAGTCTCCGTGAACGTCTTCCCAAGCTTGAAGCAAAACTTGATGTTGATTCACTGCTCATGAAATTCAGACATCTTGAAAAACGCAAAACACAATCTGCATGCACATAAACAATCAACTGCAGGACAATAAACAATCACAACAGAAAAACGTGGGAAATGGTAGGTTACTCAAGAAAGTCATCACTAGGCAGCATCACTGACCGGAATTTGCTATAACATCACATTGGTGCGCAATTTCAAAAGTTCAGGAACTTTTTGAACAGACCTCATTTTTTTCACTCAAACTGTTTGGTTAGTTTTAAAATTATGTTGTGTTCATGTCTACAATACACTAATTAAAAAAAAATGTGCTGACACACTTGATCATGCTGGCACACTGCTATTGTTAATAAAATATTTGCCCCTTCAATGTGGTATGTTACTGCTGCCTTACTACATGAACCAATCACTTCCTTATGTTTGGTAATAAACAACACTGAGGTAAAAGAAACAACACTGAGGTGAAAGAAACTTCACCACTTACCTGTAAGGAACTCTGTGATATTGGCTTTTGAAGTACTGGAGATTTGCGGTTCACTTCACCAAGATCTGAGCAACTGATACTTGAATGAAGATCTGAGCTTGACAAGCTGTGACGACTGTAAGGGTTGTAGGGAATATGGTCAGAGGTGGAGCTTGATTCATCTAAGGAAGCTGCCAAAGATGGTCCTACAGAAGACCACATCCGAGAATTGGGGACTGCTTGTCTGTTTCTTGATGGTCTGGAGGAAGGGGGAGGTGGTGGAAGAAGTGATGGCTTTAATGCAAGTATGGGAACATCCGATGTCTTTTTTGAAGTGTCATTCTGGTCTTCAAGCAGATCATTGCTATTACAATCTAATTCTGAGGTGAGATTGAAAGAGCTCCAGTGAGTAGGGATGCTCTGAAGAAATGGATTTTTGGTGTCTTGTGTTGTCTGTGGTAGAAATGGATTTGTTCCTTGTGCTGAATTCTGACTCAGTAGATTGGTGTTTGGGTTGTCTGTACTTCCTGACTTTATGAAAGGCGGCAGCACTGGTCTGTATAATTTGTTGTTGTCAAGACTAGCAGGAAGCCGTCCCTCCAGAATGGTGCTTAAGGTGTTTTTCTCAGCTAAATATTCAGAATTCGAGGCCTTCGAAACGCCATTGACAATATTATTCTGGAATTTAACTGTTTGTTTCTTGTAGCTACTGGTAATTTCTACATACTCTCCATCTTCTCTAACTTGTCTAGAAGTGTCACCAGTACTAGTGGTAGAGGCAGTTTTCCCACCCGGATCAGCTGATTCACAGTCTGTTTCAGTACTTGCACTCTGATCAGGTGTGCCGTCAGAAAATGTCTCCCATGTATTCTCTTTGACGACAGTAGCCATGTCATAAATAATCTCTGAGGCACCTTCAAGTTCGCTAGTACTATGGTCTGTGTCTAAAGAAGGTTGTGAGTCACCCGCAATTGTCTGAGTATATACAATGTCTGACGAGGACTTAGCCGAAGAGTCAAGTAAGATTTTCAACTCCTCCATATCATTTAGTGTCTGCAGTTCCAAGTTGTCAAAGGGGTCAACCTCAGATTCAAACATAGAGACATCAAACGTAGAAGCCTCTGCCTTTTTAACAACAAAAGAATTAGAGGATGAGTGCAGTTGTGTTGGTTTTAATATAGTACCAGGCTCTGACATTGGTTTTCTTACACTTCCTATTGGTTTTGGGGGCACCTGAGGTTTCTCCTGGTGACTGATGTGATTTTGTTGTGAAGATATTCTGCTTCCAGGAACATCATACATATTTCCATCATTCTGGTTTGTATCACTGTATTCATTTGTGCCTGGCTTGATATTTATTTTATCTTCTTCACTCTCATCTTCAAAACTATTTGTCACTTTCAGTGTCCGTTTCCTCTGCTCTTCTGCTAATCTTTCAGCTTGTTCTAAAGCTGCTTGTTTGAGGGCTTCCTCTCTTGCCTGTGCCCACTCCAAGACAGCCTCTTCTGTTTCAAATGTATACTGTATAGTGAAAAAGAAAAATAACAGTTGAAAACAAACCCACATGTTTCTGTTTCTTCTTTCAGGCAACTGTGCAGACAAATCCCTATATTACAATCATTCAAAGTTAAAGCATGAACTCTTTCTTGTTTATACACACACACAAAACCGCAGAGAAGTAAGGTGTTTCTTATCAACAACTGTTACAGATTCTAATAAATCGGTGCTTGCATAGAATAGAATGATTAACATGGTATGACAAGGTAACAAATGTGGAACTGAAGACAAGAACTAGTGGAACAAAAGTTGAGAAGATGATGCTGGCGATGGATAGGACACACACTGAGGAAACCTGTGGATAGCCTTACAAGGTAGTCCTTGTTCTGGAACCACCAGGGTAAGATAGGCAGAGGTAGCCCAAGAAGCACATGGAGAAGAGAACTGGAGACGGAGGTGAAAAATGATGAGGAAAACGTGGAGAGAACTTGAGATGATGGCACTTTACAGGAAGACTTGGCATGTGTTTGTTGAAGGCCTGTGCTCCATGGGGATCTGAGGGTAATGTATGAATGACAATAAAACTGGACATGCACAGATTACTGTATCGGTAGCTTTTGTACATTTCAAAATATACTGTATGTAACAATGAGTACTACCATAACATAAGATCTATAACTCCAGTATATTCAAAACCGAACTAATATCTAAACCCATACTGTACCTCTATATTAAGAACCTTTGACAAATTTGACCTGTAAAGTTCTGGGGGAGCTACAACCTGTAGAATATAGATGCAAAAACTGTATTAAGTTAAACAACTACTGCACTTTGGTGTCATTTAATCAATAATAAAAATCTCTTCAGATAAAACATATTACAACTACCAAGGCTGCACATTTTACATACAAGCAATGAGGTATAAAATATAATGTATAATATATACTGTATTGTTCCTTGTAAATATTACATCCTCATCAATGTAATGTTATTTTTTTCCACTCATAATATTCATTTATAAGCTTTTTTCCTCATCGCTCAAGTAAGGTTAGTTATATTTGCCTCAAACTGTACAAAAGAAAAAATATTTACTTTAAGTGACTAAAATAAATGACACTAATTTTCTTTTCAGAATGAGATATAACTTATAGACAAAGTAATAAAGGTACCTTTGGTGGCTGCTTGAAATGTTGTCCAATCTTGAATGGGACGCCATCTAATAGTGAGTTACTTGACCCAAGGCCTGTAAATAATATTTTATTACCGTTAAGACCAACATGGAAAAACTTATAGTAAACCAAACTCCTTTCCACCCGTGTGTTACCGGGGCCCGAAAGGGGAGCAAAGAATAGTAACACTGCACCCTACCACGCATGTCGTAAAAAGCGACTAAGGAGGGTATGGGCATGGGGCTGTTTACCCCATCCCGTAAAAACTTCGCACAGTGGGCTGATCACCTGCTTGCCAACCAATCTGATTACGGAAACAATGATAGATTGTTTGGTCTGTTTTTGTTCCACAAAGACGCCACCAGGCGTGGTGGAAACAGCGATAGATTGATCAATTTGTTGTTGCCATAAGACGCCACTAGGCGTACTGGCCACATACTGCTTTGCCGGTTGATGGCTAAGGATGGAAGAAGAAGAAGAGAGAAACTCCTTTCATACACTACACACTTTTAACACTTCTGTTTTAATTAAAATTGTTTCTTTTACATACTGCAGTTTTCCTTCCAAAGTCTGTTATAACTTCCTTCCCCCGACCCTCCACATCCAAATATCAATGGGCTAATATGAACATACCATGACGACCGAGACTGCTATAGGATCTATCCTCCATCACTACACAGTCATCACCATCATATCTGAAACAACAAGAAATATGACGTCAAATTTTTTATTCTGTGCTAAATATCTGATGTTAAAAAAAAGGTTGTTGAACAAGGTCTTTTATATTTGGATCTGCGACATAATATAACTGACAGACCTTATGTCTAGGCTGAACCTTACGCAAAATAGAGGCAAAACTCCTATGTTAAAATAATGTAACAAAGAACAAGTTTGTGCACAACCGCATAGCTCTTCCTCCTGATGTCTGAGTGTTTGGCCACTTATAAATGACCATAAAGCACTGGTACCTACTGCAACCATCCCAGTGATACTTCTGCCTAACTCCTCTCTAGCTTCATCTGTTTTTTCCTTCTGCGACAACATTAAAAATGTTGCAAAGTTCTATACAATCACCCGTAAAACTCTCTCTCCCCCCCCCCCCCCCCCCCCCCCCCCACACATTAGGCACCTTCCCTTGAGGTAAACAAGGCACCATCCCTTGAGGTAAACAATCACAAATTATTTTGTGAGTTTTGTTTTTGTAAATTGTTTGCTGCAGAGTGATATTTATCTTTAACAACTAGAGCAGAAAAAAAACTAGATCAGTTAGGAAACAAACTTTATATTGATATTTCTATCTTCCTCCTTATTTTCTAGAGATTTCTGACTGCAATACACTGTTAAATGCTTTCCAGCTTCATGCCCACATGAGCAGCCAGCCAATGAACAGATATCGCAAAAGAGGATGAAATTCAAATATGCAAATGGTTCTCAATTTTGAATGATAACCTCTTCTTCAGCAGAGTGCAGCCATTGAACGAGTTCTTTATCATCCACAAGTGACATGGTCTCTCACACTTCTGAAAATATTCCTTGGTATCATGTTCCTTTACTTTAAACCATAACTTCTTTCTTGCAAAAGCCTCTACTTTATACTATTTTAAATTCATGAACTTTTTTTGGTCTTTTTCCTCTTTAATTCATCTTTGCATACTCTTATAGAAACAGCGAGCGCCGGGGGGGGGGGGGGGGGGAATTATAAAAAGCGGGGAGAAAACAAAACAACTGGCCTGGGATTAAACTTAAACGATAGCTACAATTAAGGTTCTATGCTCCACTAGCAGCAAAGATGCTACATAAAGTAAGTAATCACTGATAGATGTATTCAGGCCTGTAGAATCTAATGGGGAACATAGAGGACAACAAATTTGATCATACATTTTACATAGAATACATAATAATAAATCCTTGAATAAGTGTCGTTATTCTTTTTAAAAATAGTTTTGAAAGAGCTGCTGTTGTAATAATCTGTATATGGGTTACCTGATTTTCGTTTTAGCCACTTTTAATAAAATATGCTTTTATTGAAATATTCAGCTGACAAAAAATGTTTTTAGTGAAATTTTAGTGAAAAAAAAGTTACGCTAAAGTGCTAGGAAAAAAAAATACTTAGGTTACAAGTACACAATTAAAACTGTAATTAGATTACTACACATACATAATAATAATATAAATGTACCCTTTAAAAACTTACACAAGTGCCAGAAACCATGCTGTGTTTACCAAACATCTTGATTTTGAACCTGATGTAGGTTTAACAGTCGCGAGTGTTAAAATGTCAAAAATTCAAAGGATATGACAATGTAACTCACAAGAGAGCAAAAAAAAAAAAAAGAAATAAAATGAAATCCTGAAAGATTTAATTAATTCTTTAAAAATTAAGTTAAAAAAAAACAAAACAAACTCGAGTATATTATTGTTTAAGCAGAAAATAATTTAACAAGAACATGTATACACAGCTAACCCACAATCATAACATTCACTATGCTGATAAAATATAAGCTGTTGGGTAAGAGCTGTTGGGTCATTAAAAGAACACACACAAACACATATGCAGTCGTAATGGCCGTACAAGCATCATATCTGGAAAAGCAAGAAATCTTATGATGGGTATCAAACTATTTATTGTGCGCTAAATACTATATGTAATAAATGAGCATCCGTGCACAATTATATATATGTGCATGTGTGTATGTGTGTGTGTATATATATATATATATATATATATATATATATATATATATATATATATATATATATATATATATATATATATATATATATATATATATATATAATTATTTTTTTTGGGTATTCTAACCTACTTTGCATAGCAATAATTTTGAAAAAAAAACTGTTGAAAGGTTTTTTTTAAATTTATGAAGAAAAGATATTTGTTTAACCTCTGATGGGTTATAATTAAGATAGCCCATAATTCCAGATAATATTTTCAATTGCTGATATCTGATCATGATACAGGTTGATAACCCAGAATCCGAAATGCCAGGGGATGGCCGTGTTTTGGTTTTTGCCCAAAGTAGCCCAAAAATTCAACCACAGTAGCTCAAGTCGAGCAAAAATCAGTTCGAAAACAGGCCAAAAGTTGGCTGAATTATTTTTCTGATATTCGGGTGCTTGAATTCTGCGTTACCGCCCAGTATTTTTTTCCATTTCACCATTTACTTGTCTTTATCAGTATGTATTACAAGAACTTCACTAAACCTACACTTTCCTGTCATACCCTCACTCATCATTATATATTAATTTTTGTTCTTGCTATATAGTGTTTAACTATATTGTGAAGTTCTCTAGGTCTGTCTATTCTCAACACTGGTTCTATAGTTATGGGTGAATTGCATGTTTGTAAATAATGTGAAAATGGTATTCTCTGCTGATCCCACTTCTTACATTTTAGTAGGAAATACTCTATATTATTGTCTCGCAGAAATTCTGCACAGTATGATAGGAAACTCTTTACAGAGCGATACAACAGGAGGCAATCTGATCATCAGAAGAAGTCCGCCCATCCGACAAGTGTTTCGGCCCAGTATACTCCTTTACACTCTAAGGGGGGGCGGCCCACTTGGGTCATGACTCCCAAGTTCTCAGCCTCCTGTTGTCTTGTATCGAAAATGAACCCATTTCACTTTGGTAGCAACTTTAAATTCCACAACTCCGCCAGCCGTGGAGGCAATTGTGAAAGTAACAAAGAGAAGACAAATTAAAATATTTCCATTTGTAGTCCAAGTAGTTTTTTACTGATGGGAATTTTCGGTTCCCTACTTATATGGCAAGTTCTTGTTGGAGCCTTGAACTACTTATGTGCATGTCTGCCTTTCAGAATTCTATCTCATGGCCTTGACCATTCGTCAGTTACTATTCTCTGTTATAGGCTACTATTAACAGGGATTTTTGAACGATGAAAAACTGATGCTTTCTGATTAACGAGCTTGGTTAGTTGATTACTGAGTTGTTGCTTCTCCTATTTAAAGTAGACCTAACTAGATTTCTTTCTGTAGCCATGATCAAGCATTTGAAACTTTTTCATCTCTTCTTCCCCCTACCCCCACAGGCATGCTTTGGTCAAATCACTTAGGCCAAGTTGATGCTCCTTTTAAATGGTGAGACAAGAGTTGCTGAATTTCAGGAAAACTGAGGCCAACGTTCTTGTCACTGTATATATATTTACTAGAGAATAAAAAAGATTTGGCCTAAACCCTAACTTGTTTAAGAAATCACTGCTAATAGGCTACTGAGTAGTTATATTAGCCTACATAATCAGTTCATAGCGTTTTATTCAACAGAAATTCTATGAATAACTTATGAGGAATTTCATTAGTGAAAAGAACTTTTAAAAATTACAAATGTTTCCAGTTTTCCTAGTATCCTTACTAAGGTAACTCATACACAATTTTCTTTTTAATTTATGAAGAAAAATAGGCCGTTTAACATCTGATGGGTTATAATTAGGATGTATATGGTAGGCCTTTATCTTGATTCAACAATAAACCAGCAAACAACTTTACAAAATGAAAAGAATTGAAACCACACAGCATTTCACGTTCAAAATACCTGTCAGTATGAAACGGTTATATCCATATGTAAGTTAGTAATACTGATATGTCACTGCGTTGTGTCTCTTCGTGTGGACAAGACGTGTAACCTATATACAGGATTCTGCTGCTACACTGTAAATTTCTAATTTTACTTGTTCGCAGATGAATCAGACTAGTGCACTAAATCAGACCTGTGATAAAATGACGTCATTTCCTTTCAAGGGTGATTTCCCTTCTATTATTATTATTCAAATAAGTAGCCGTATTCGAAAATTTTGATTACAAATTAATATGTTTCTGTTGTCTTAAAATTCTATTTAATTATCATATTTATAAAATTTCAAGGTACGAATTGCATTTTAACTTAATCTAGCGTACAGATATGCATTAGACTATAGAGCAAAGTAAAGTAAACGGCATTAGTAGTTATATTCGATAAAACTTGTAATCGGGAGACAGTGTGAAATGAAATAGTCAAAACCTTTATTGAATTTTTTCCTTCAAGTTTCAGTAATATTTTACCATTATTTCATAAGCATGTCTTCGTCGCGAAAGTTCAAAACACCCTCTTCGGCTAGACGACATATCAAGTTAGAGAAGTTCTCCCAGTTTGTCAGGTTGTTTCTATACATTTTTGAACAACTTTTTTGTGTGAAAGTACTGGTTACCAATGACGCCATAACTGAACAGTGTTTACCCATTACCGATAAAGTGCAGCAACCGCTTTGGCACTGGCATAGTTTTGTTTTACCAGTTGAAAAGATAATGAATAAAGTTAAAATAAATATGTTTATTCGTATTACAGTTGAAATCACGGCACGCATAAAATTAAAGCAAGTATATTTATGGTTTTTTACAGTTTGTTGCTGCCCTACAAGACGCCACTAGGCATGATGGCAACTGACTGCTTTGTCAGCCAGGGGCTAAGGATCCAAGACGTAGAAGAAGAATATCTATGGTTGTGGATATTTCCTATAATCTATGTAAATAATAACATGAATAAAGAGGAGGATGTTATGGATGGTACAGGCAGAGGCTACGATTGGTCGGGTGACCAGAGTTGAAAATATATCCAAAGGGGAAAAGTGGAGCAAGTCAGGGGAGAACTGGATAAACTACCAGCAGATCATCATTAGCCTTGGCAGAGAGTGCAGAGCTTGGGGCAATGGAAAAGCAGAGCTGGAGATTAATCAGCTGATAAGTGATCATGCTGGGGATGGTGACGCCATTGTGTATACTGATTGGTGTGTAGTGCATGGTGAGAAATCAGGATGGGGCTTCTATGCAAGAATAAAGGGCAGGGTCGTTGCTGAACAGAGTGGAGCCTACATGACAACAACCTCCAGCATGAGAATGGAGGTAGAGACAGTTAGTGCAGCACTGAGGTGGCTGTCTGAAACTCCATCAACCAGGGCAGTTATATTGTCAGACTCTCAGGCCATGCTTTGGAAAGTTCAGAATGGATGGCTGCAGCAGTAATGGAAGGCATTGAAAGAATCCTCAAGTCTTCAAGAACTGGTATGGATCTGCTGTCCTGGTCATGCAGGGGTACGTGGCAATGAGAGAGCTGACAGACTGGCTTCAAGAGCACACGTAGTGGGGACACTGGATATAGATAAGGGAGAGATACTAAGGGCAATTAATGATCACCTGCTAGATAATGACACTGCAATGGATGAATCAACAAGGCTGAGACTGTTGGAGTTTGGTATCAAATGTGGGACTAGCAGAGATGGACGTGAGAGAGGATGCATCCATCGTATGTACAACCATCGTGCTACAGGTACAATTAGCATTTGTCCTCTTAGACAATTGATGAGGGAGACTGAGCACCTATGGGTTTGCCCTGAGTGATATGAGGTCGATTCTGATTAACAATAGCAATATGTAAATAGTAAATGTGTGCCTATACAGTTTTACTCTATTTGGACTGAGTGGAGGTGGAAGAAGGTACCATATTTAAATATCGGAAATCAAATTTTATTATCTTGAATTTACTACACTATATATCCTAATTATAACCAGTCAAAAGTTGAACGGGATACTTTGTGTAAAAAAAAAAAGCCTATAAAATAAAACTAATTATTTAAAAAGTAATTTTCATCAAAAAAAAAAGGCCACAAAAATGTCCCAGAAAAAAATTGTGCATGAACTTTTTTCTAATAACTGACATTACATTTTATTTATTCTGCAGTGCAACAAGATTGCGACATGTGCAGAATATTTTACACAGCAGCAAAGTGGGATCACCAGACATAGATGGAATTCTGTGTGTTGCAGGTAATATCTATGTTTTCATTGAAACTGCAAGTTTGTGATCTCATATACCATTATAATAAGTTAAAACTCTAGGATATATTGCGTGCTGATAATGTGAGCTGGTTTGAATACATTCTAATTATTCATTATGTTTGAATATATTCTTCTGCATTTTTCTAAATATTATGCAGGACACAGTAGTATGTCATTTTTGTGTTTGAAACAAATGACAATATACTAGGCTTTTTTGAGGGCACAATGTTAGTGTATTGCTACTGTTATTATATGTGGCCACAAAAATTTAGATCAGATTGAGTGATACATTTGCATAGAGTTTAGCCACAAAAGATCTCCAATATTGTATGTATGATGCCTTGATCATAGTATGATTTTTTTCTGTGCATTTCTGATATATCTATGTAGTGTGTATTTTAATCAATGTCTTTATCTTTTGTTTCAAACCGTTCATTTAGTAATAGTTTTCAGCAGTTGTATACAATTTATGTGTGCAAATGTCAAACCAGGCCAGGAGGAAGACCACTGATAGAACAGTATGGCATTCTCTCTGGCAAACCTCTACACCCCAGGGTGGAAGAGGAACGACTAAGTAAGTAAATTATATCATTTATGTGTGCAGATGTGTATTTCTTCTTCTTCTTCTTCTCTTCTTCTGTCCTTAGCCAACGACCGGCAAAGCAGTCAGTGGCCGTTACGCTTAGTGGCATCTTAAGGGCAACAGCGAATAGATTTTCTTTGCCATTGTTCCCATCACGCCTAATGGCGTCTTTAGGGCAACGACAAATCAATCCGTTTGCTGTTGTTTCCGTAATCAAAGTGACTGGCAAACGGGTGATCAGCCCGTTGGGGCAGATGTGTATTTAGGTCTTGAAATACCACTGTTATGCTTTATTACATGCAGATTTTACATTTAAAAATAGTAACAAGTAGGATATAGAAATGGACAAAGCTATTTATGTTTAAAAAAATTGATTCAATAATGGTAACAAAACAAGTGACAATCTTTTATTTAATGCATTGTTATCATTCAGTAAACCTCAGATGTGATATTTTTATACAATAAATTGGAACATAGGTTGAGCGGTATACAGCCATTGTCGTCTTTTTGCCAATTTCTCTTTTGCTGAGGAATCCTTGATTTATGTCCTGAAAAAGTCTCCCAGCTGCTGCTCTTCAGGTAGCTACCTCTTCTTTGATGCTTCCCTTTCAGCCTATGAAGCTCCAAGATATTTAAAGTGGTCGACCTGATCCAGAACCTGTTCTCCCAACATAATCTGATGCATTTTTGTCCTCTCTTGATATCACCATGGCTTTTGTTTTGGAGCTGCTGACGACTATCCCTGTCTTCTCCAGCTCTTCCTTCCAGACTTGCAGGTTGAATTGAAGATGTGCCCCAGATTTAGCAATCAGAGCACCACTGTCATCAAATGCCAGCTCTTTTTATTATTATAGGATTCAATAGGATTATTTTGTGAATTGACAGCGTTTATACAGATACATGTACTTCCTCGGGGGATCTCTGAGGAGACAAAGAAAGAATAGAACTACTACTCCCTCAAGCATGTTGTACAAGGTGACTAATATGAGGTTTTGCATGGGGATGGCAACCTCATTAAGTAAAAAATGACAACCTCATTAAGTAAAAATGGCAACCTCATTAAGTAAAAAATGGCAACCTCATTAAGTAAAAAATGGCAACCTCATTAAGTAAAAAATGGCAACCTCATTAAGTAAAAAATGGCAACCTCATTAAGTAAAAAATGGCAACCTTGTTAAGTAAAAAATGGCAACCTCATTAAGTAAAAAATGGCAACCTCATTAAGTAAAAAATGGCTACAGAAAACCTTTCTGCAAGAGCACATGAGTGCTTTGGGGTAGGCTTCCTGCAAGGGGGCCAGCTGCACTGGTGGCTCATTTTTTCTTTACGAAGCAAAAAGGGAATGATGATGATGATATAGATTTATAGGTATTTCATAAAAGGGGACTAATAGGTTTTGCATTTGACTGGCAAAATCATATTGTCAAACAAACTGCTACACAAACCACCCTGCAAGAGCATGCTTTGGTCAGTCTTCCTACAAGGGAGCCAGCTGCAGTGGTGGCTGTGTGCTACATATGGAGTTTAAAGAAAAAGAAAGAATTATGCTACAGTTGTCAAGTCTTCTTGAGATGCAAATGCCAAGTCTTTTACATTGCAAATACAACAGTATTGTGTATTTTTAATGCCAACTTGCTTGTTAAATGCAGGCATTGACAGTCATTACAATGAAGGCATGTATGAGCTCCTCAACTATCTCCTTTTTGGTTTCTTTGATGTCCGGAAAGATGAACTAGAGAGGTGAGTTTAAAAAGAAAGCTGTAACATTAATGTAGAAGAGTTTAAAATACCTTATAACAGTTTTCTTATAATTAACTTGAATTCTCACACTCGCTTCTCTTAAGTTACTTGAGAATGTAATGTTTAGCTCTGAGTTTCAGCATCATCATCAACATTACCGTTTAGCACTGTTTGGAACATATGCCTTCAGCAGCTACACACCAAGCCTTCCTGTTCTGTGCCGTTCATGCAAGGTCTTTCAATGTCCTCTTAAGTCCTTTCAGGTTTTTCTCCAGTTCTCTTCTTGATGTGCTTTTTAGTGTCCCACTTTTTCTCTTATCTTGTGGATTCCAGATCTGGGCTTGCCTTGTAATGCTATCAACTGGTTTTTTTGGGTGTTATTGTTGTTTTTTTTTTATGCGATGTGTGTTCTGTCCAACGCAAGTGTCTTCTTCTCACATCTTGAGAACATAATGGGGAAAAAAAAATTGAAACACTGCACCTCGCCAAGCATAAATTAAAAGCTGACTAATGATTCCGTTATTATCCATGCATTCACCTACAGAAGCTTCCCTTGCATATGACATATAAAATGGCCAAATATAATAACAAATACAGACCTGTGGAAAAGAACCATATGACAACCAATGCAAATGGAGGAGATTAAGGAGAAAAAGTTGAGATGGATGGAATGCACTCTCAAGAAACAACTATACCTTATTACCATACATGCCCTTCACTGGACCCTAGAGGTAACAAGAAGACCAAGGATAACCTGGTGAAGAATGGTTGAAAAAAAACCAAGGTAGAGTGGAGCACGTAGACAGAGCTGACAAGGACATCTGCCATCAATGGTACCTATACCTTGTAGCGGTATGGCAGCTTGCATACCCTGACAACCCCCAGAGCTATGCCAGTGCGAGTTTTACTCCTGGTAGGTTCAACCAAGCTGGACAGCTCTGTGCGGGTAGGAGTCAGACAAAATCTGGTACCCTGGTCCTCTAGGTTGGGGGTTTTAGCACAGGGCCGACACCCCTGCCTATCTAATAAACCTAAACAGTTACGGAAACAGCAGCAAATGGAAAAACTTTGATGTGGGATGGACATCCAGAGTCTCAGGCTTGAATGACTGTCAGTGGGGAAAGCCGAAAGGAAGCCATTGGCATGAAAACGAACCCCCACCACAAAACACGAAACTAGAATTGGATTCTGGAATGTCAGAACCATGAATGAGGCAGGAAAGCTGAGGCAGATCACAGCAGAGATGAGGAACTACAGATTATATATCCTGGGAATAAGTGAGAGCAGATGGACTGGGACAGGGAGAATTAAAAACAGCTACAGGAGAAACAGTACTTTACTCTGGTAGAGAGGATGGTCAGCACAATGAAAGCGTAGCCATTATCCTCAAGAAAGGAATAGAAAGGTTATTACTGGAATGGAAACCCATCAACAACAGACTGATAAGAACAAGACTGAGAGGGAGATTCACCAACACCACAATAATACAATGCTATGCACCAACAAATGACAGCAATGAAGAGGTCAAGGACAACTTCTATCAACAGCTACAAAAGGAAATCGAAGCTGCACCTAGGTACGATCTTATTATAGTAATGGGAGACCTCAATGCGAAAGTTGGTACACACAATACTTATAATGAAAGAGTAATGGGGAAATGCGGCAGTGGAACAGTAAACGAGAATGGGGGCAAACTAATAAGCTTTTGCAGCATCAACAACCTGGTCACTGGAGGAACACTTTTTCCACACAAAGAAGTGCACAAGTTAACGTGGGAATCACCAAACGGACGGGACAGAAACCAGATAAGCCACATTATGATCAATGGTAGATGGAGACATGCATTACAAGATGTGAAAGTAAGAAGAGGTGCAGATGTGGGAAGTGATCACCACCTTGTAGTAGCAAGACTGAAGGTGAAACTCAGAGCTGCTGGACCAATTGCAATCAAACAGAAAAGATATAACATCATGAAACTCAAGGACTCCCTCACCAGAAAAGCGTTTGTGGTTGATGTAAAGAAACGATATCAAATTGCCAAAAGCCAGGAAAGTACAGCGACTGATGATGTTGACCGGAAATTCAACATCATTTCAACAATATACAAGGAAAGCAGCGAATCATGCTTGGGATTCTAGGAAAGAAAGAGACAAGACTGGATAACACCAGAAACGTTAAACACTATGGCGATGAGAATTAAAATGAAAAGAAAGAAAACAGAAGCAAAGTCTCCTAGGTTAAAGGGAATATATAGCGAACAGTACAGTCAGCTGGACAAAGAAGTAAAACGTCAAACCCATGCCATTAAAAGGAAATTTTTCTGTGACCTTGCAAGACAGCAGAAGAGGCAGCACTGAGAAATGAACAAAGCGCAGTTTATAAAATAACTAAAACTATCAGCGGAAAACGAGGTGCAAACAATATAACATTAGTGTGACAGGGGCGCTAGGGGTACCTCACACCCAAGACCCGTGCACTAAGAAAATTTATAAAGGATCGTTTGACAGGGGTTGCAATTATTGGTTGCTTGCAACCCTCTCAGCAGCAGACTTAACAATTCAAGCAACCCAAAGCCTTATGCAGATCAACATTTAATTCTACCGAACACCAATTCGTTTACTGCATTCTGAAGCATGTCGTATGTGCTGACTCGTGCGGCTGGAATCTCATCGCATGCTTGTGGTGGACACCAGCCGCATTGGTGTTTCCATGCTCCACCAGGAGCAAACAGAGAAACACCTGTCTCAACAAAGGAGTGGCCTCGCGCTCTCCAGAAATCTAAATACATATTCTCACCTCACAGTAACCCATTAAATATACAGTAGAATTATCAATAAACGTGAAATACACTAAATTACTCTTACATAAAGAATACAATATAATTATTCTCGACTTAAGCCAAACTGGGACTAAATACACCGCGTGTCGCTCGGCATAACATATTATAGGTTTACCACGCGGAGCGTGTTTAATCAGACTCGCTATCGCCGCCTTTTATCACCACGAGGCTACTATCTTGCGATCGTTAATCTTATCTAAATTTCCAGTGGAATAGCCTTTCTGAAGAATGAAATAATCGCTCTTAAACTCTCACATCTATCTACCTATCTGTCCCATTAAACATTAAAATAGCCACATCGATATAATTTCAGAATCCTAGAAAACTAATGCTAATTTAAATTAACTCACGTGCTCAAGGCATTTACAGCTTGGCTCTTGTGTGTCTTCTTAGTCTGTTCTCACTGGGCGGCTCTCTCAAACATAGACCGGTTTCGCCGCTTGCTACCCCTTTTTATAAGCCCTGGCCTAACCACTCAATTTACTGCGCGCTACGCGGATTAATCTGCGCCACACAGATAACACACGCGATTATTGCTCCAGAATGCATGAAAACACAGATTTACACAACTAGAGCAAAAACACAACTAATTCGTAGGCTTATTATGGCCTTGTAATAAATCTGCTTGAAGATAACGTGATCAAAAGGCACTAAACCACAGAGACAATATGACTGACCAGATGGGGCCAGCGCCTAGAACGACAGACCTCAAGATGGCGCTGTCACATTAGTAAGTGACAAGCAAGGAAATCTCATCACCACAGCACAGGGGCAGGAAATGAGATGGGCAGAGCATTTCAGAGAAACACTGAATAAGGAACCACCAGAGATGCAGCTGAATGTTCCTGAGGCTGAAAGTGACCTAGACGTAAATACAGACATTCCACGAAGAGAAGAAATCATCACAGCTATCAAAGGGTTAAAGAATGGAAAAGTGCCTGGTCACGACAATTTAAATGCTGAGTTATTCAAGGCAGACCCTGAACTAGCAGCAGAACTATTAGAACCACTATTTGCACAAGTCTGGAAAACAGAGACAATACCAACGGAGTGGAGTAAAGGAAAAATTGTCAAATTGCCCAAGAAGGGTGACCTTGCAGACTGCAACTGGAGAAAAATTACTCTCCTCTCAGTTCCCAGTAAAATCCTAGGCAGGATAATTATCCAGAGAATTTCAAAAGCAGTAGACCATAAACTGAGGAAAGAACAAGCAGGATTCAGAAAGAACAGAAGATGTGCAGATCATATATTCACCCTCATGAACATTATAAAGCAGTGCTCATAATGGCAGAGACAGCTATACATTAACTTTGTTGATTTTGAAAAGGCTTTTGACAGCATACACAGGGACAGCCTATGGAAAATAATGAGGGCTTATGGAATTCCTAGCTGCATTGTTTCCATTACCAAAATCCTCTATTCTAACTTTACATGAAATGTTGGGTTGAGCAACCTAACTTTCGAGGTGAAGACAGGAGTATGACAGGGATGCACCTTATCAACAACTTTATTTTTGACAGTCATAGACTGGGTGATGCGCCAGACAACAGAGGGCAATCCAAGAGAAATTAGATGGACAACATTTTCTACACTGGAAGACCTGGAATATGCATATGACACTGCACTACTCGCACATTGTCACAAAATTAACTGTGATACAACATTAAAATATCTCCAATGATACAACGTAGGGATAAAAACTATGTGTAAGCTGCTAGAATACATGATCGCCCACGCTGCGGGTCATCACCCGCCATGGAAATCAAATTGTTAGACTTGAAGGCAAAACGGAACGGGATGAGAACGGAGATCAAAAGGAAAAATCTGACTGAAAGCGTGCTTGAAACTAGCAAGGCTAAAAGACGCAAGTGGTGGGGAAAGGAGGAAAAAGTCACGTTCCCCAAGTTGACATAAAGTAAAGAAATCGACAAAAGGGACCTTGGATATTATACGCCACAGTCATTTATTGGACGCTTTTGCGATAACGTAGTCCGTTTAGTTGAATGCAGTGATGAACGCATTCCAGAAGATTCTAGAAAATATTTGAAAAGTAACTTTTCTTAATAATAATGTTAGGAATATAAAACCTAGCTGGCCGGATGGCCCATCTTGAGCAGTGAAATAATATGCTTTCATTTATACAGACGGACAGATAATAAGAAAGATATTGACAAAAGACTGTGTTGTTCATATCAGCGAGCGTCTGCATTGAAATAAAACATGTCACTAATTTTCAAAAAATTGTGGCCTTGAAGACGCAAGTGCTAAAATCTAGTTGGAATGAAGAGACGGGGTGGGATGGTGAATTGTGGCTAAAAATAACTTTAAGGGCAAAATTGTGTAGGGGAAGGCAGGGTTGGTTCAAAAAACAAGTGTGTTTTTTTGTGAAACGCAAGTAGAGACGGACGGACCAACAGACAATAAGGCATACTTGACTGAGGTATGACTGAAATGACTTTTTGGTAGGATATTTGAATTTGAAAAAGAAAAGGCAGTGATTGGCCATAGATGAATATATTATCGGCGCTCAGACGCGCATTTTGTGTCATTCATTATAAGTTGTCCTAGTAGACACAGTGAATTATTAAGTGGTGTAATTCCCAGAAGCTATTGAAATATTTAGAGGGACGCCATACTAAGGCCAGCAGCTCAGCTGAGTTTTGCTAGCATTTAACTGTGTTCTATATTCATAATTCTGGTAAGACTGAAATTATTTCTTTGTACATTTTAATATTTGTTTAAGGTTTCGAGTGATTTGATACTGCAATAGCATAATCTGTCCCTTACCACAAGTAAGGATTCGCTCTAGACCCCCCGCCCCAGTTCAGGGTCTAGAGACAAATAAAATACATAAACTCCAGTAAGGATTATGAAGGACAGATCAAGTGTTGAGATCAGTGGAACATATCACCTATCCTATTCTATGGCAGGAAGCTAATGAACATATTTCAGAATACGTAGTCTGGGAGAACTTATCCTATGTGAAACCAACTTGGTAAGATGTGTTGTTTGGTCAGAAAGATCTGACCCGTCTATGTGGTGTGGTTGTTGTGTAGTGTTGTGTCCAGAAATGGTTAGAGGATGGAATTCTGACACATGACTAATACTTTGATTGCAGAACTGTGAGTTTCAGTTGGCACCAATGCGGTGTCAAATAAGTTGTTGAATATTACCAGAGTGGACCCGTGCAGTAACATTTTGTCAGAGCAGCCTATTATTGCCCCCAAGCACGGAGAGGTGGGGCCACCAGACTTCTGATATTGCCCCCAAGCACGGAGAGGTGGGGCCACCAGACTTCTGATATTGCCCCCAAGCACGGAGAGGTGGGGCCACCAGATCTCAGCACCAGAGCTACACATTCAAGCTACGTGAGCGTCTGGTCTGCTGAGAATTCACCAACTCAACTTATTTGCTAACACACCCATAAAATTTCCATCAAATAACGGGACAATGTGTAGTCACCATAGACAGGGAGTGATGAGGCCACCCCAACAGCACATCCATTAAATGTTCTCCCAAATAGATTACAACTATAAACAGTAGTAATATTAACTAGTCTAGTAACATACATATGTACACACCTTGCATTTTATTATGTCATATTCATGCATTTCTTTCATAATTGCAAAACCTTTCATATGTTCTGGCCAAAATAAAACCTTGGTTCAGAACAAACAAATTTAAAGAAAATTACTATCCAAATTTTACACACTTGAGTTAGTTCAGTGTATTATAACATTTATTAATATTATTAGACTTAGTAAATATCTGTGTGTGTGTATGTAAACTACCACAACACATTACATATCATTACCCTAGACATTTACGTAGCCACATTCATTAGAAGAAAAAAAAGATAGGTGTGAGGTCGTAGTGGTAGCAAGAAGGGCCTTCTGACAATTCACAGCTACATTTTATCTCAGGAGCCTTCACAGCTGACCTCATGCATCACACTTAGTAATATCACCATCATACAATACCATCAAATCCACTACACACATTCACATCAACACATCCAAGAAAAAAGCAATAGACTGAATAAGTATAGCCAGCAGGTGGGTCTGACCATCAGTCTGAAGAAGACAGAGGTCATGACACTAAATATGGGCAATCCTGAGCCAGTAACAATAAGGAACCAGAAGCTAGAACAGACAGGCACATTTACATACCTAGGATGCATAGTAACATCAAACAGCGGAACAAGCAAGGACATCAACAACAGAATGAATAAAGCAAGAACAGCCTTTGCTAGTCTCAACAACATCTGGAAGTCTTCCCAGTACAGCACAAATACCAAATTAAGATTATATGAGAGCTGTGTACTTTCTGTGCTTCTCTATGGTGCGGAATGCTTGAGAGTAATAGAGAAGGAAATGTCAAAACTGTCCTCTTTCCACACAGTGTGCCTAAGAAAAATTCTTTTGGCCGAATACCATCACCAACCAAGAACTACTTATTTGGAGTAACCAAGAGGACATTCACATCATCATAGCTGGCAGACACTGGAGTTGGGTTGGTCACATCCTGAGAAGGGACCCTGATGCCATTACAAGAACAGCTATGCTATGGACCCTGAAGGAAAGTGAAAGAGAGGCCGACCAAAAACAACTGTGGAGGCTGAGATGCAAAGAATGAACTAGAGTTGGGGCATTGTACGAAGGATGGCCGCTGTGGTGGATTTGGTGTTATAGATGTTATTATTTAATATTATTTGTGTACCAAGTGAGGTCAGCTGTGTAGGCCCCTGAGTTTAGTAGTTGATGGTTAAGTATTTTCAGGGAACCTATCTGCTACCACCCTATGATCTCACTTGGAGCTATATTTTTACTCATTAGTTATGTGACTATGTCTAAGTGTCTAGGGTAATGAAGGTATAATGCAGTGTAAGTCAAATCAATACAAATACACTTTAATTCTATCACATAAATAGGACTGGGTCAATACAACAACCACAAACAGACTAACACTCTAGGATATATCTTATAGAAGTCTGTGGTTGAATATTAGGTAATAGGCTATATTACAATTTTATTTGCCCTGATTCAGAATTTTCTGAGTCAGGACCAACAACAAAATTAAATTTATGGTTTTATTTACATAAATTAAATACCACAATGGATCTTCTGTCCATAAAAGAAATATTACAATCTAATTATATTTAGATATTACTATAGAATCAGTTAACACTGGTAATTAATGGTGGGTTGGGGTATTTTCATCATACCCTCTCTTTTCTCTATCTCTTGTGGAATGTTTATTCAACAGTCAAATATTTTATTTATTTTGTTTTAGTACAAGTGGATGAACTCTTAGTGCCGACACAATGGCACTTATCTGTCCGTTGGTAGTAGTTACGATGCTGACAATCTCCTATATTTCTTGGGTTGATTCGTGGTAGACAGCATGTACCAGCAAAAATTTCAACCGAATGACCAATCTGACACAGTCACTGGTGTAGTGTGGTAGACAGCGTGTACCAGCAAAAATTTCAATTTCTCTCACGAAGATAAATACACCAGGGTTCTGGCACTAGCTTAGTACCAGAACAAAAACCCTGAAACAAGGTTATGATTCTTTATAACACAGCTACAATATCATTCCACAAGTAATACATGGCACTTATCTGTCCGTTGGTAGTAGTTACGATGCTGACAATCTCCTATATTTCATGGGTTGATTCGTGGTAGACAGCATGTACCAGCAAAAATTTCAACCGAATGACCAATCTGACACAGTCCCTGGTGTAATGTGGTGGACAGCGTGTACCAGCAAAAATTTCAATTTCTCTCACGAAGATAAATACACCAGGGTTCTGGCACTAGCTTAGTACCAGAACAAAAACCCTGAAACAAGGTTATGATTCTTTATAACACAGCTACAATATCATTCCACAAGTAATACATGGTATACTTCAATAAAAAGAAAAGGGTCAGATCTCTCTGACCAACCCATTTCAACCATTTTCATCTGAGATAACAACTCATACCAGCGCTCCTATTCTTCTCCCTAATGGCTACAACGCCTCTGATACTTCAACAATGATCCTCTCCCATAGGATAATGTGGGTTAGCCTTCCCACCGGTAACTGTGTAAATAATTTTTAGTTATACAACTCATGTCAGTTCTACTGCGTGTGAGCAACACCACAGGCCCTGCATAAGTCTGCTAGGGGACCTATGTACTTAGTCGTAAAACATTCCCAATAAAGCAGTATCTCATACACCAAATTTTTGTAATAACAAGGTTAATAAATTCGTTCTTACCACAATTCAATGAAAATATCACAAACATACGTTGACTGGCATTAGCATTAATATATAAGTTCAGCTTTGCCCTCGTCCAGACTGCCAAGGTTTTTTATTTCACTCTTAGCACTGCTGTTCTCAACGCAGCTTGCATACTAACAATTTTGTATCAAATGGCAACAAGCCTTGGAAGCTTTTTGCCAATATCACTAGACTGGCCCAATCACAGCGAGGTCTAGCTATTCAATTCAAATTTGAAAAAAACAAAACTCCAAACATACTATGGGTGAGTGCAAAATATATTTAGCTTTTGGGCCAACCAATACCCTCTTTCCTATACTCCTATACTAACCAATCGGATTTGAATCACTCTAATGCCTCTTTTTAAACTTGCGTCCCCAAATAACGTTATAGATAGAATGAGCAAAACCAACAGTCTTACCGTTCATAAATATATATAATATTATTTCAATATCTTGGTTAATACTTGGACTACTATGTATTTTAAAACATATTATTGCTCAGGAGACCCTAAGCTATCCTTATATATGATTTTTATGGCTATATTCATTGTCGTTTGGATTTTTCATATTCGTCACTGTTAGTTGTCAATTATATACTTTTCCACAAGTTGGCCATCTTTCCTCCCTTCTCTATCATTTTTATTTAAAATAAACCAACTTGTTTGGGTTACGTCAGAAATACACTACTAGGCAGGAATTGAGAGCTGTCTGTGTGTTTATACATTTCAACTGCGAGAATATAGTACGATGCATGCATGTGGCTTTGCATCTTGTTTTTCAAATCTGCTAAAGGCAATACTGTCGCGCGCTCATTACAATTTGGCGTTAATTCTTGCTGCAGTTTCGTTCTACACTTCTGGAAATTGTCCGGATTGCTACTATTACTGGCGTTAAAGTTAAAATCTTACGTTAATTCAGAATGGCAGTTTGGTGTCGCAGTTCTGGCACAATGTTAATTGTAAGTCTCAAGGACGAAACTAGGAAAGCGTGTAAGATTTGACAGCGGGATCATTTTCTAAGCATTACCACTGCACAAACTTCAGTGCTCTACTGGCGTAGAAGACGACGATAGGCAAAGACACACGGGCGGGTTTATTTATTATCATAGGAGTAAAATCTTACTGAATTTAGCGATTATTTCACAGATTTCGCTACAGCCGCTGACCGAACAAATTGGAAGCAATTTGTTGCTGCTCTACAAGACGCCACCAGGCATGACGGCCACTGACTGCTTTGACAGTCTGCAGCTAAGGATCAAAGAAGAAGAAGAAAAGGATATCCCAAAATAGAAATCAGTGACGAGCAAAACTAACCTCCCATGCTTCTTATGGAAAGAAAAGTAATGATGTTGATAATGAATGAATGTTGTGTTGTAGAACTGTGATTTCATCATGAAACAACACATTGCTACAGAAATGACTATTGCAAGAACAGGCAGTGATTTGGCACAGGCTTCCTGCAAAGAGGCCAACTACTATGTTGGTCACATGCTCCATTAGGGGCAAAGAATGAAAAAGGAAGAGTATATTTTAAATACGATTTTTCACTCTGCCTGCAACCAATCAAGCCTACTAAGAACATAGGACACACAGTAGGTCCACACAGCAGCATCTTGCAGGACTTAACCTATTCTGATATGACAGTCTGTGCCACATCTGTGGCTTGAGATAAAAGATTTTTTGCTTCTGCTGCCTTTTTGTACATCATATTTTGTTCACCTTGATGGATGTTTCTTTGCTCTTCACCTTTCTTAGCTCACATCTCAGAACCATTTGTTAATCATAGCAGCGTCTCAGTTATTAGTATTAATTTATGTTACAGCAGTACTGCATTCCTTACGTGCTGATGTGTATAATACAGTTTAGCTTACCAGTTTATTGTGCAGAAATGATTTTGAGTTATGACTCTTCTATTCAGTAAATGTGTCCTAACCATTGTAGATGGAGCTGGTAGAAGGGCATGCCAACTTTTTAAGAAGTTTGAGCAATCTTTACTTTGCTTACCAGTATTTTATTGTCTTTTTTTTATTAAGCATTGTTAGGAGAATAGTTTTTGTTTTGTGTTAGATGTGATGCTTTTGTCAGTGTCGTGCCATTGTGTTATCAGTATTTTGTTAACCTGTCTGTTGTTTTCCTGTCATGGCAGTTGGGTTTGACAATCCATAGAGAAAATACAAAGGTTGCAAGAATAAATGCAGCAAATGGTGATTGAAGAAATGCTTTTACAAGATTTGGACTAGTACATATATCTTGGCTATATATTGCTATATGATAAAGCTGGAGGAACAAACAGTGGTATCAGAGTGGGAATACCAAGGGCAAGAGTGGCTTTCATTGCATTGAGAAATGTACAGAACGAACGAATGAACAAACTTTATTTTCGAAGGGTAAAGAATTGGGCGCGCAGGCCCGTCTAACATTCTGCCCTTCCACTCTCATTAATCTTGCATACTATATCCTTTCATTCCCACATGATGCTTTAAGCATTAATTTAAAGCCATGCAACATTATAAAGTTACCATAACAGCATTCATTTACATTATGCAATCATAATATAAAAAAAATGAGTAGGTTTTTTTTTTATGAAACAAACAAGCTAGTAATTGGGGGAAAAAAGTAATAGTAAAATAAAATAAATAAAACAATAAATAAAAATAAATAAATTCTGTATACCGACAATCACTCATGCGGTCAATCCGTCTATAATTAATCTGTATTTTTTAATGTGTCATCAATCATCAATACAAAAATTACATAAACACATTCTCGCTTATGTCCATACATTCTTGGTGGAAAATGAAATAATAATAATAACGCTTTCTTACGCATTTCTGTGGCAGGAAAAGTCTTTGAGCAGTTAAAAAAAAAAAAAAAAAAATTCACATTTCTAAAGTGCAGTGGTATGCCGGTACATTCTCATGACTCACATTTCTAAAGTACAGTATTATGTGGGTACATTCTCACATACATTACATTATATAATAATATTTTAAAGTGAATATAATAATAATATTACATGGATATAAAACAAATTATTCACAAAAAACGAGCGGAGGAGGAAAAAAAAATTTGACCTATGGATAAGATGTTGACAGGCAAATGCTGTTTCTATGGGGGTAGATAATCAGTGTTGAGGAAGTGTTTGAAAAGTGCTTTGTTAAAAGAATATTGTGTAGGTAGGCTTTTTAGGTGGTGTGGAAGGCTGTTCCATAAGTAGGCACCAGAGTAGAAATCAGGGGAGGTCAGGTCCAACACGAAAAATTTTCAACTTAAGTGTCAAAGCATTCCTAACGTGGCTTTGAAATGTGGAGAACAACAGTGGTGACAGATGAGAAGTTACAGACTATCTTGAAAGGTAGCTTCCCCATAGAAGGATTGTATGGTATTGCAGGATCACCACTGCCGAATGGATGGAAAGGGCCAGATGAATATCAGTAGAGCAAGGGATAAGGTATGGCTCTGAAACATGGAGAACAGCAAAAACAGCAACCAGAAAGCTACAGACTTTCATAAATGGATGCTTGCATAGGATAGAAGGATTAAAGTGGTATGACAAGATCACTAATGTGTAACTGATGACAAGAACTAGACAAGCACCAATGGAACAAAATATGAGAAGAAGACGCTGGAAATGGACAGGACATACATTGAGAAAATCTGTTAATAGAATTACCAGACAGTTCTTGTTCTTTTGAACCCCCAGAGTAAGAGAGGTAGAGGAAGACCAAAGAACACCTGGAAAAAAGAACTGGAGAAAGACATGGAGGGGATGAAGAAGACATTGAAAGACCTTGAGCTATTAACATGGGGCAGGAAGACTTAGCATATGTTTGTTGATAGTCTATGCTCCTTGTGGAGTTGAAAAGTAAAGAAGGAGTGAGGAAAGTATGCTGGCATTGAGCGAGGTGCACATTGAGGAAACAGGCTGATGGCATTACAGGACAGTCTTTGTTCTGGAATACCCAGGGTGAAAAAGAAATAGAGGGAGACCCAACAAATTGGAGACAGACTTGAAAAGAATAGAGATGAAATGAGGAAAGATTGTGTGGATGGCACAAGACAGAAGAGCTCAGTGCGAGCTGATTGAAGGCCTATGCTTTTTAGGGATGAACAAACGAACTTTATTTTAGAAGGGTTAAGAATTGGGCGCGCAGGCCCGTCTAACATTCTGCCCTTCCACTCTCATTTATCTTGCATACTTTATCCTTTCATTACCACATATTACTTAAAGCATTAATATGAAGGCATGCGACATTATAAAGGTAATATAACAGCGTACGTTTACAATATGCAGTCATAATCAAAATTAAGTATTTTTCTGTAAACAAGCAAGAAAGTAAAATTATAAAAAATAAAAAAAAAATAAAAAAATAAATAAAATGAAATGAACAAAAAAAAATCCGTACAGTAAATCATGAATTCGAACATAATCAGATTAGGTGGCATGGTATCAGAACTCATGAAGTATTTGACAGTCTGCTATTGAATGAGGTGAGACTAGGTGTTATTTCTTTGCCCTCCTTAACCCAAGAGCAGAATCAGTAAGAGAGATAGATAGATATAATATTAATTAAAAGGGTAAAGAATTGGGGACCCAGGTCTGTCCGGCCATCCAGTCCTTTATCTTTCATTATGTATCCTGACACTCACTCATGCGGTCATCAACAATTTATCTGCATTTTTGAATGTGTCATTAAACATCAATACAAAAATTACATAAACACATTCTCGCTTATATCCGTACATTCTTGAGGGAAAATGAAATAATAATAATAATTTCTTATGCACTTCTGTAGCAAGAAAAATCTTTGTGCTGTAAAAAATGTATATCTGCTCATTCTCATACACATCATCACATTTAAGCAAATAAATACATTACATATTTCAAAAGTGCAGTGTTATGCAGGTACATTATCACATACATACTTACTTACTTAGTCGTTCCCCTTCTACCGTGAGGTGTAGAGGTTTGGAAGAGAGAGCGCCAGACTATCCTATCGGCTGTCTTCCTCCTGGCCTACATTATCACATACATTACATTATATAGTAATACTACATGGATATATGATTCACATTGACAATAACGAGCAGAAGAGGAAAAGAAAGGTTGACATATAGATGAGATGTGGACAGACAAAGGCTGCTTCTATGGGGGTAGACAATCGGTGTTGATGAAGTGTTTGAAAAGTGCTTTGTTGAATGAGTATTGTGTAGGTAGGTTCTTTACGTGGTGTGGAAGGCTGTTCCACGAGTAGGCTAGACTCTTTTTGAACAGGTCGATCCTAGGTTTTGGCAGACGTAACTGATGTAATTGTAGTCCCTCTCTTCTACTGGTTTGAAACAATAATTGTAGATATGGCGGGGCATTGTTTGATAGAATTGCGTGAGTCAGCTTGGCTTTGTTGTAGAGGAGACTTTTTTTAGGGACAGTACTTTGGGTTCTTTTTGTGTCCTTGCGTGTGGTATTGTGCGATTATCAGTGATCGGACGTACTGCTCTCTTATGCAGGGAGTGCAGTCTCTTTGAGGTGGAAGCAGGGCAACCATCCCATAGTGTAGAGCAGTAATCTATATGTGTCTGTATATGTGAGGTGTAGAACAATAGTCTAGTGTCTGTGTCTAAGAAGTGTTTTATTTTGGCCAGCTGGTATGTCTTTTGAGCTAAGTGTTTGGTTAAATTCCGTACGTGGGAGTTCCACGTTAAGTGCTGGTCAAAAGGGTAAGGACGCTGGTACAGGAATTGTGAGTCCCCCCAAAAAATTGTGTAATTTAGTTGAAGAGTATAAGTAGAAGTATAAAAATATATGGCATAGTTTTTAAAAAAAAACCAGAATCCTTAAGGTATTAGAAAAAAATGTTGTTGCGTTGACGTATGCATATATTTATTTATGTTTTCAGATCTGGGTTTGCTGAGGAAATAATTGATGGTAAGAGTAACAGTTTTATTGTTTATTTTTCTAATGTAATAAGAAATGAAACATTGGTTAGGTAGATCCAAATATAGTAACGTGAGAATCACTTTGATATTTGCTACTCATTAATTGGAGCCAAAACATGGGAAAGACAAACCATGATACATTTATATTTTGGTTTATTAAAAAGGAAACCTCTAACACTCTCAAGCACTTTTGCACTTACATTTCCACATTATTTCTGAACAAACTTGGCTGTGGGATATGAAAACTTCCATATAAAGCAGGAAAACATGTAATAATATTCTAACATGAAAAGTCCTGTATTATACAAGAAGTCAAAGTATTAATGAGGCACGTGTAGGGTGTTAGTAATTTTATATCCTAAGTAGGTGCTGGGCTGAAAGAAACCTGGGAATCACTTGGTTTGGTTTTTTTCTTTAAGGACTATCTTCATTGTACATGGACTACTCCATCAGTGCTCCGATCTCCTCCCTTAGATCACACAAGGAGGATCTCAGCACAGTGCACAAACTCCGTAGTACCAGCGAAAATCCCAATGTGTGTATATAGGAATCACACATTCTATAAATATTGTTGTTGTGAGTAGGTTTCTAATTTTTTAATTTTGCCAGGGCAGCAGCCTGATAGGCCTACTCTTTACAATTTCCAACTGCCGTGGGATTTTTAACGGGCGCAACATTCACGCGGGACCTTCTTTTTTTTGCCCTTATCTGAGAAGGCAAGGCATCCGATCTCACTACCCAGGAGACCAGGGGGGAGTATGATATCATTAGGACCACTGGTTCTGAAAAAAAAATTTTCCATAAATTATATTCCCTCAACTGGGAATCGAAACCAGTACCTCTAGAACTTGAGGCTAACGCCGTACGTTTTAGAGGGTTTTCACTGATTTAACACAGCAGTATGGTTATAGGAAAATACTTAAGAAGTTTTGATTAGCCAAAGATATTGACAATATAAGATAACAGAGATCAATACTAAATATGTGCGTCCCTTTCCATAATCATCATTCTAAAACAATAGTCATCTGGCAGGCACGTTAAACAAACAGTCCTATATATATATATCTATTATAGTCTTTGTTATAAATGTTTGAATATGATATCGTTTGGCCTTGCATATTAAATATGGCCTTTACAGACATGTTCAGTATCATATAATTTTATTTTGCCATTTTTAAGAATTTTAATTTATTTATTACATTTAAAAAAATAGATCTGATGATATTAGTGGGTCCTGATCACGTGGAGGTCTACTGTAACCCAATCAACTATCACTGCCTTCTTCCATATGTTAGTCATTGGCCTGGTCTGAAATTCCATTGTCTCACTGAAAATGAGGTATATGATACTACAATTTCATCTATCAGCAATTTTTCCTTTTTGTGATTTGGTTATATTTTTGTGTGATATTGTTCTGTGATCCTTGCCATTATAATTCATGTTTTTCAGTGTTACAGTGCCATACTGTTTTAATAATTGGTAAAGTCATTTTCCATATATGTCACATTGTCATCAGATAGGTATGTGGTACGAATTTCCTAATTATTTTTGTAATTTGTAGTATCACAGTCTATATGAATGTGGAACAATATCATATCGAAACTTAAGACCTTCACCAATAGTTGCCTCCATCGCATCTCTCATATCTGATAGCCAGATGTAGTAATGAACCCACAGGGGAAGAAAAGAGTGAGTGACTCATCAGGGACGTGGGAAACTAGAGCAACTAGAATGTCATGGGCCTATTTACTTACTTACTTACTTAGTCGTTCCTCTTCTACCGTGAGGTGTAGAGGTTTGGAAGAGAGAGCGCCAGACTATTCTATCGGCTGTGGGCCTATTTAGATGGCCTTAAATAGAAATCTAAAGTGAACATAAGCTGCTTTTCTGTGCCCTGCAGGGAAGCAATAGGACACTTAATGATGATGATGATGATGGGAGTGTGGAATTTTCACAATGTCTTCATGTTTGGTGATATACCACAGTTTGTATGGAAATAAGATGTATTTACTTGGATGTAATAAGAGAGTATGTAACTATGTCAGGATGGTTACATGTATACAAAGATTTAAAAAGTAATTCCACAGCAGATACTACCATAGGGGAGTGAAGTGTTAGAGAATTCACTATATTAGGTCTCAGCTTTATGAGGTGAGGTCACCAGTTCCCTTACTTGCTGCCTTTGCTTTTCTTAACTCAAAAGCAAAGTCATGTACCCTAGTACAGCTGAGAGACTCTGTCACTTGACAGTTAGACAAAGATTACAAATTTTAAAAAAATTCTTTAACTGAATCCAGAATTTACCTTAGTGGTAAAGAAGCATTAAGATCTATGTTCAGGAAACATATATGTGGCAAAGTATACAGCAAACATTATTAAACAGCTTTACTGTATGTCCATCTTATATATTATCATATTTAAATTAGTGACAAGTACGAGGTATAATCCAAATTATTGTAAGAAATAATTAGCTCCTGTTTGTAATATTTTAATGAGCTTAAGTGACATACCATCACTCTGAATTTTATGAATCAAAGTTTCTGGCCTGTAAAGTCAAATGTGCTTTCTTTATGTTATATTGATACTGGCTAATCATGTTATTCTTTATTTTGTAAATAACTGCAGTATGAGGGAGAAAATGATGCATCAGAGGAGTTCAAGATTAAATCATTTATAGCCATGGTCAGCAACTGTAAAGTTTTGGGATTTCCCTATAGTGGTAGAGGTTTGTTCTGTTTTGTGTATTTTGTTTTATTAGAGTAAAATTGATGAAGTTGATTACTATAGATTCTGTTGTGTGCTAGTAGTTAAGGTTTGTCAGCTCTCTGTACCTTTTCTGTTGTGTGCCAGTAGTTAAGATTTTAAAGTTTGTTTGTTTTCTTTAAATACAATTTCTATTTTGTGCTAATTCACAACAGATTCTTGGACTTAACAAAAAATATGAAAGAGATAATCATGATAATCATAACAGAAATCCTATATATTATCTTATCAATCTGATGACATGCTGCTGGAGTCTGTCTTACCGTATTGTTATATATTCTTTTAGCATTTTATGACATATGAGTGAGCAGTATTCCTATTCTTTCTTTCTTGCCTCAGAGAACCCGTGGGAATTATACAGGGCTTATAGTTTTCTGGCTGCTTCAAAATAATTCTTCTTCCTCTTTCTCTTTTTTTTCTTCTACTTTTCTGCTAGCACTACAACTACTAATACCGTTATGATCAAAACCACCACCACTATCAGTTAGTGTCACTGCTACTGCTGCTTCCACTGTTATGGATACTTTTTATATTTCTTCTTCCTGTTCATTTTTCTTCACATCCAACTTTCTTTTCTCCCACTTCTTCTTTCTTTTCATTCTCTTCATACTTCTGTTCTCCTTAAACTTTTAGTTTCCTTGGTGCACGCATATCTGTCAAGCTTTGAATATTGTCTGTCATTGGTTCTCATTTCCCATTTCTTTTTTTACTGTATTTATTTTATAGTTGAAACCAGTATTACAATTTTTATTATACAAATGTGAAAACAGTATTTGTAAAAAGTGTTTTGTCTTTTCATTTTGTGTGTGGACTACAGCAATGTTTAAAATAAATGCTAACCAGGAATTAATACAAATATAGATACAAACAGTTGCTTAAAAAAAAAGAGTATCAGCCCTTGGAATACTTACAACACATATATAGACATCAAAAGAGACAGAAAAACACAATGGATGATAGGAACGGTTCTCTAAAGATTAGGACAGCACCTCCAGATACCGCTTTCTAGCTTGTCATAAGCACCAAGCCACCAAAAATATTGGCCAATAACTTCTGTACATGCCAATTCACAGATGTGGACATAGAGTAAAATACAGCAGTCCAATAAATTAGCTGCTTACAGTCTGTTTTTAGTCAGCATTGGGAATAACACTATGTGTTGGTGTCACTGGAATGCTTGATAATTTTTTGTATTTTTAAAATCTGTTTCATTCAGGACACAAGACAGAATTCAATGTGATGACACTGGAGAAATGGCCAATCATTCAAGCTTTTGCATTGGATGATTTTGGAGGGTAAGTGGTTTGCTTCACATATCACCTCTGTGATTTATAACATATAAATTATGTGTGTTCATGGACTAAGGAACGAGGATTTCTTTACTTATAGGATCGTGTGGTGGGAACTCCAAAAGCCATGAAGACAGCTGCTTCATTTGCTCATGTAATGTATTGAGAACAGAAAGGAAGTTACTTATCCAAAATTTCACTCAGCTATTCTACCTATTCCTCATGTACAAAATGTGACAGCACTTTCATATCTGGAAGTGCTAAAATTTTCTTCTGATTCAAAGTTTCTGAAACTGGCCATCTTAAGGACTTTGCAAAGGTTTTTGGCTTGAGACTTGGTGCCTAAAGTCTGTTCTGCCCAGGGTCATCATATTTTGGGTACATAAAGCACGAGGAGAATTCTTTGAATATTTTTTCACGAGATGAATTACTGGTGCATTGCCACAGTATAATATCCCCTTCAGTCATAACTGACTATGGGAATGCACCCCTGAGGTAACAGCCCTCAGCTGCTTATTTTCCTGGTGTTTCTTTCGACGTTTTCTCCTCTCTTCTGCTTGCCATGAGAGCTTCTTTTCACCCAATCTCAGGTGGTGCCATAGATAAAATCACCACTTGGTGCGATCGGCAGCTTCATCCTCCCAGGTTGCTGGATATATGTCCAGTGCCCTCATGTCTCTCTTGCACACATCTTTGAACCTCAGCTGTGGTCGCCCAACTGTTCTTTTGCAATCTGCCAGTTGTCCGTAGAAGATACTTTTCAGGATGTGACCATCTTTCATGCTGCGGACATGGCCAAGACAGCGTAGTCTGTGCTGTCTAAGCAGTGTATACATGCTCTGAAGGCCAGCACATGACAACACCTCAACATTTGTCACTTTGTCCTTCCACGAAATACCAAGGATGTGGCGTAGACACCGTAGATGGAAGGTATTGAGGCTTCATTCTTGCTTAGCATAGGTTGTCCATGTCTCGCTGCCATATAGAAGTGGGCTGGTGATGCAGGTGTTATATACCACGGCTTTGGTCTTCGTTGTGAGTTTGGAGTTTCCCCAAACACACGATGTGAGGCAGGCAAAGGTAGCTGCAGCTTTGCCAATGCGACTGTCAATTTCTGTGTTCAGGGAGAGTTTGTCATTGATGGTAGACCCCATTTTCATGAAGTGGTGCACCACTGCCAATTCATAGTTATTGATAGTGATAACTGATGCAGCACCCACATCCTGACTAAGCACATTTGTTTTCTTTAGACTTATAGTGAGGCCAAAGTCCTTGCATGCTTGGGTGAAGCGATTCATCAAGCTCTGAAGCTCCTGTTGGCTTTGACTGACGATTGCAGCGTCATAAGTGAACAACAAGTCTCTTATAGTGACCCTTCTGATTTTTGTTTTTTGCCTTCAGCCATGCGAAATTAAACAGATGGCCATCTGACCTAGTATGAAGGCATATTCCTTCAGTTGCATCTCTGAAAGCATGTTTCAAGAGTAAGGCAAAGAAGATCCCGAAGAGGGTTGGAGCCAGAACGCAGCCTTGTTTAATGCCACTTCATATGTCAAAGGGCTGTGATGTGCTGCCAGCATACTGGACTGTTCCCTTCATGTCATCATGGAATGACTTTATCATTTCTAGCAGTTTAGCAAGGCAGCCTATTTTTAGGAGGATTTTGAAGAGTCCATCCCTACTAACCAGGTGAAATGCCTTTGTGAGGTCTATAAAGGCTACATATAAAGGCCTTTTCTGCTCTCTTGATTTTTTCTGAAGCTGGCAGGCAGAGAGAAAAGAGTATGTCTGTTGTTGATCTACCAGCTCGGAATCCACACTGTAACTCTGGATATATGCACTCAGCTAACTTGTGTAGTCACATTAAGATGACTTTGGCAAAAACCTTACCAACAATACTAAGAAGAGAGATGCCTCTGTAGTTATTGCAATCACTTCTGTCTCCCTTATTTTTATACAGTGTTACAATCTTGGCATCTCACATGTCTTGAGGAACAGTTGTCTCTTCCCAGCACTGGCACAGTACCCTATATTGTACAGGGGATGTAATAGCATGCTCTTGCAGCATTTGATTAAATCAGGAGGAATCCCATCACTGCCTGGTGCTTTGCCAGGAACCAAGCTATCAATGGCCTTGCTGAGTTCCTCTAATGTTGGTTCTGCACCCAGCTCCTCTATAGTTGGCAGACATTTGACAGCATCAAGGGCTGCAGGTGTGACAGTATTTTCTCTAGCATAAAACTCAGAGTAGTGTTCGACCCACTTCTCCATCTGCTTACCCTTATCGGTTAGCTTCTCTCCGCTGATGGTTTTTAGTGGTGCCATCTTACTCTTTTGGGGACCAAGGGCTTTCTTTATACTGTCATACATTTGTCTAATGTTGCCTATTAGCACTGCGGTCTGGATGCTCTCACTGAGCTGGAGCCAATAGTCATTTGCACAGTGTCGAGCGGTTTGTTGAACTTTGCTTCTGGTAATCTTCAGGATCTGTAGGGTTCTAGTACTCGGTGAATGTTTGTATTCAATTGCAGCACTGCGCTTAGCTTCAATGACAGGTAACATCACATCTGATGAAGCATTAAACCAGTCATTTGACTTCGTTGTTTTCTTACCAAAGGTGGCAAGTGCAGTACTTTGAATGGTGTTCCGCAGGTGCTCCCAGTTCTCTGTAACAGTATCACCATGCTGAGGACTACTGAGCACTTTCTTGAAGGACGCAGTAAATTGAGCAATTATGACAGGGTCTGACATCTTGCTGTTGTGCTCTGATTTTGTAGCAAACCAAGGAGTGATCTGTATCACAGTCTGCACTATGGTACGAGTGCATGGAGAGCACAGACCTGAGAAGTAGCCTTCTTACGAGAATCAGATCCAGTTGATGCCAGTGCTTTGATCGTGCTTGTCTCCATGACACCTTATGCTGGGGTTTTGTCTGAAAGTAGGTGTTGGTCACACAGAGGTCATGATGGACACATAACTCCAAGAGCCGTTGTCCATTTTAATTCATCTTGCCAATACCAAACCTGCCCAGACATGAAGTCCATGAAACATTATCGGCACCCACTCTAGCATTAAAGTCACCAAGGAGAACAAGATGTTCTTGCCTAGGTATGCTTTTGATGACTGCTGCTAGATTCTCGTAGAACTCATCTTTAGCTTCTGAGGCAGAGTACAGAGTAGGAGCATACACACTGACAATGGTGATGGGACCTGCGCTAGTTTGCAGGCGGAGTGTTAACAGGTGTTCTGATCCATTCTCACCTTGTTCAACCATGTTAGTTAGCGATATTTTGACCGCAAAACCTACTCAGTGTTCTCTAGTTTTATTAAGGTCTTTCCCTTGCCAATAAAATGTGTAGTCCTTCTCGCTCACCATTCTAGAGCCTAACAGGCATGTTTCCTGAAGTGCATCTATATCCACCTGAAGTCGTTTAAGCTCGTCATTGATTACGGCTGTCTTCCTGACATTGTTTATGTCCTGTAGGTTTTCAGATAGTCCAGTCAACATAGTCTGGCCGTTCCAGCATCCCAATCTGAGAGTTTGTTTATTTCTATTACTTCTTGTTTTGTGGTCATTGCTTGGTGCAAAATTTTCTGTCCATAGTTCGGGTTTGACCCTAATCCCCATGCACTCAATGGGGAAAGCAGACAGTGGTGGGACAACACCTAATTGACTTGGGGCTGCCCAGCTTGAAGCGGGAGGTAGCTGTCCAGTGAGATTCTAGAACCTCTCCCACTGTCGGAAGCAGTTATATGGAGATCAAGCTGTTTCCCATGCAGCAGCATGTTCCCCCTCTCCATGCAGCCAGTAGATTCAAAGGAATGGCAGTAGCCGATACAGTTTGGTACCAGCCACATCACAGGAGTTGCCAGAATAATGTTGAATCAGCATTAGACTGCTTTAGGGACTCCGACTCCGGATTTATCCTTGAGGTTTACTCCCAAAGCCTTTTCCATAAATGGATATTTCCGCAAGGCAGCGGTGGTTTGAATTAAGAGTTTTACCTTCTCTTAGATAAGCTACCAACCAAGAATCACGAGCCCTATCTGCCTGAAGCTGCTGGTTTTAAGGCGCCAGTGGCTCACCTTCGCCCCTTCTCCCGTCAGTGGAACCAGTTCAGCCGGGCTCAAATTGAGCCGCACATGAAGGCTGATTATATTATATTATTATTTCATATAGCACAAAGAAATAATACAGTTTTACCAAAATCAAGTCACAAAACTATAATTTTGACAATCATATTCCTCATTTAGCAATATTTAAAAAATATATATATACGAGGGACGGTCAAAAAGTAATGCCTCGTAATTTTTAATTTCATTCAATAGGCAAGAGAACAGATAAAATTCACATTGAAATGTAGCCCCCAAGTCTGAACTTCAAAAATTTATTTCTCAATGTAGTATCCGTTATTTGTTACAGTTTTTGTCCATCATCTCACAAGGGCATGTATCCACGCACGGTAAAAATGTGTGTCCTTTTTCCTAAACCACTGGCGTACGGCGCGTTTAAGGGTCTCGGTGTCCTCAAAGTGATGTCCGCGAAGATCTTCTTTCAGTGGTCCAAACAGATAGAAGTCAGAAGGTGCAAGAGCGGGACTGTAAGGGGGATGTGGTAATAATGTCCAGCCAAGATTGCAACAATGGTGCGTTTAGCGGTGTGTTGCGTGGCATTATCATGCAACAGTAGTGCAGTTCTCTGATCTTTTAATGAGTAAAGTCGCCGAAGACGACCTCTAAGCTTCTTCAAAGTTTCAATGTAACGGTCTGCATTCACCGTGGTTCCCTGTTCCAAGAAGTCGAGAAGAATCACACCCTTCTCATCCCAAAACACGGAGGCCATAACTTTCCCTACAGATGGTGAACTTTTGAACTTCTTTCTTGTCGGCAATGTTGTCTGTCTGTCAACATTCTGGGTACCCACCGTGCACAAACTTTTGAATAACCCAGGTTTTTAATGATGTTCTGGACACTGCCTTTACTAATGGACAACATGGAAGAAAGTTCATCCAGTGTTACCCAACGGTCACCACGAATGATGCCATCAACTCGATGAATGTTGTGTGGAGTCATTGCAGTAGGACGGCCAGTCCGCTTTGCGTCAGCCATTGAGGATTGACCTACTTCAGCTTCGTCACAACGATGTACACAACGTCGGACAGTGCTAACATCCACTGTTGAATCTCTATAAACATTCTTCAAACGTTCGTGGATGCGAATTGGGGTCTCGCCTTCAGCTTTGAGGAATTCTATGACATAACGTTGTTTTAACCGAACGTCTTTGGCAGCTATTTTTAAACTGTTACAGTGGTGCCAGCTGTTACTGAAACAGGTTGGTAATGCTATACAGTGCAGAAGAGTGTTTGAGGAATCCTGCTAAATTTACAAATTGCACACCGATGCAGTATTTACATACATAAAAAATAGGAGGCATTACTTTTTGACCTTCTCTCGTAGAACTGGTAACTGAGCATATATTGTCAAAATTTAGTTTTTTTTATACTGTTAAAAACAATGATAGATGCTTAGTTTGTAATGTAGCATAATTTACTAGGATTAAAGCATGCATCATATTTAAGATTTTAAGAAAATTCTATCGTTTCTGTTATTTGTTAAACTCATTTTATCTTTTGCAGTGGTGGATTCTTCACCTTGAAACATGAGGTAGGTGTTGTCTAATATTAATAGTGTAGATAGTTTTTGCTTGTTGACTTGATATTGTTCAACCTACTGTTTAATAGAGATCCACAAATATCTAACAGGGATGAAATAATTTGACAGCTTTTGGTACCTGGAGACTTCATATGACCATACACGTTTCAGCAGTAGTGGAAGTTATATATTTTACTGATGTTGGGAAAAGTAATGCGATACTTTTGTTGCTACAGTGTGCTTATACATGGAATGCAAAACTTTAAAATGGGGGAGAGGGAGAGGGGGGGGAGAGAAGAAACAAGGTTTACTTTTCTTGGAAATTGCTTTGTTTTGTTCTTCTTAGGCTGTTGATGTGAGTGATGATGTCCACCGTCTCTGTGACTTTATGGATCCTGTTTCAGTAGAGATAATTCTAATAGAGGTTTGTGTGTACATTTAGTTTTTATATTAGGAATTATGAACATATTTACTATTTTCTTACAAATAAAGAAGTAAGCTTTAAAGTCTTAATTTTATTTTTTTCACCTCCTGTGTATTTCTTCACCTCTCCCAACCAGTTTTAGTGTCTTCCCAGAAAACTGCTATTCACAGTTTACAAACCATTGCTCTAATTAGAACTGGCCATTGAATACAAGAGGACACCTCTTAAGATGTTCGAGGACCTAACTGCTTTAATTATTTAATAAAACTAAGAATTTATCATTTAATTCTGGTGGGAATCTTCATACAAAACAGGAAAAGGAGATGGACCTCTGATGCTCTATATACAGATGCTTTCGATAGATGAGACTCAGAAGCCTAATAACTGCTCATCTTGGAGAAGGGAAATCACGGATTCAAATCACATACTGCCTTGCTGCTTAGATACTGCATTTCAGTTGCCACCAGGGACAGTTGAAGATAAGGAAATGACCACATGCATTTTTCCTAATACCACTAGCCCCACAAGAAATCTCAGAAGTAATGAAATGTTCAGTAGATAGTTTTGGAGGGAATCAATCATTAGTTTCACTAATCATCAGTTAGCTTTATGTTCTTGTGGTCATCTTTTAAAAGCTTCCTTACAGGCTGACTTATATTTGTACTAAAGTAAGTTTTACTTAATTTCCCTTCTCAGCATTTTCCACGTATGGCGCGGCAGTGGGACAACATGATGAAGTGTGTGCAGATAGCATTGTAAGTGAGGTTATCAGCAGTGTAATGTTAAAAAATAAATCTGCCGGGGCATTGAATTTGGTACTACATTCAGTTCTTTTATTAACACATCTGTTGTATCGTTTGGGTTTTATTATATTCTTGCGTGGGTAAGAGTGGCACGGTTAGCGAATGTTATTATTGTTGCTGACTTAATTACTATCAGCTCTGGTCGGGCTTACAGGTGGCTGACAGATTGTGGGTCGTAAAGATAGACCAAACAAAGTTACTCAAAGAACATCGTACAAATGGTGAGTCATAAAGTTTGACTAACTGGAACAAGATGTACGCAGGATTCATGGCTCAACATGGACGATACATTTTATTCGTAGACGCAATACAGATTCAATCATAGTAGCAGCAGGCATCATCAATAACGTAGGTAATTACATTGAGGCATCATGGTGCATAGCATTCTTATATATCTTGATCATGTACTTGATTGACATTCTAGATAACGGCCGACCTCTCAAGGATGGCAATGAACGTTATGGCAAATAGTTCTATCATGGCTTTTCTCGTTATGGAGCTTGTCTACAATGATAGGATTTATTGAGTGACCCCTTTAAATATATTGCAGAATAATTCCGATAATCTTCGGTAAGACTCTGGATCCCACTAGCAATACGTCATGGCATATGTGTATTGAAGTTCAGCCAGATCATTGGAAAATTGACAAAAATATCATGATAATTAATACACAAACGAGCCCCTGTATTGACTAACGTGAATACCCCTTACCAGGAGTATTATAATAACTTGTGACTGCTTCCCATAATTTGGGTAAGGCTTACAATCAGCTACTGGCCAAATACGACCGTCTCATCACAGCCATTAGGCATCTCTCTTCATCACGTAATTGTTCTTTGGCAACAACCACGAGTGCACCCGTTTGTGCTTTTACGTTCAACATAGTGTATGATAGCGCGTAAATAATTAATCAAATATATTTTATTAGATGTGCTCAACATTTAAATTACGCGTGCAAAAGGACTTAACAACATCCTTGTCCTTGAATCATTGAATATGGAGGTCAGATACATTCCTGTTTTTTGTGTGTGTTTTTTTAAAGTGTAATCTTGTATTCTCATGCAGTGTTATATTGATTAAAAAAATAGTGTTTTTGATCTGACACTTATCTTTGCAATCCTATTTACCATCTGTAGTACTTACGAGTACAGTATGTCATTTCTGAATACCATCAGCCATGCTGACAAGTACACTATATTAATTTTCACAGTTTGCAGAAACATATGGAATTATAAATGCTTATTAGGATGTTTTGTTTATACATTAGCAGCTTTTCTTGGCTAATAGTCATCACACCACATGTGTCGGCCAAAAGGTGCAGATATCGCAGCATTGCTGTAAACGGACACAACGCAACCAACGTCCTTTTCAGGGCGAACGAGGAAGAAGAAGATCACACCACATAAAACAGTTGTAAATCATCATCATCATTTTTCATTTTGCTTCCAATGGAGCATGGATCCTTTATTGAAGCTGGCTCCTTTGCAGGAAACCTATAATAAAGCATTCATGTGTTTATGGTAGCAATTTTATTTTTACATAATGAGGTTATTAGTTGTAAATGATGTACCTCTTATTAGTAGTAAATGCTCTACAAACAACTTTTACCTGTGTAAAAATTTAGACTTTACCATATTGTCTGAGAGGAGAGAACAAAGATTAATATTTGTACGTTTCAACTCACGCATTCATCATGTCCCACCCCTTCTTTAAATAAAAAAGTATTTTACAGAGGTGACTTGTCATGTTATATGCCTTTGTTCATTTCAAAGTATTATTATTTTGTCATTTTTAATTACAGAGAATCTCCATCACAAGCTATAGACCATAAAAAAGTGTCAGAGGTTTGTATCTTACTTTCTTCTACCCATTTGTCTAAAATTTCATGGTGAAAGTTTTTTAAGCACAGCCATGTATGACAAGCTGCTGTAGTAAATGGGCCATAATCTGTGTTCTGTAAAAAATTATATATCTTATATATGTCTGCAAGCTTCCAAGCGGCATAGTGATGACTTTTGACTTTTCCAATACCCTAGGTTACGAATTTTCACTCTTTTTTCCAAGCGGCACAGTGATTAGAGAGCTTGCTTCTTGAGTGAAAAGGATCAGATTCAGAACCAGGTTAAGTCATGCTGCAGTCTACCTAGCTTTAATAATGGGTGCCTGACTCTGCTCATGACTTGGGGATAGCAAAGGCAGTGAGGAGGGGAAGTGATCAATCCACCTCATAAAACTGAGACCTAGTATGGATGAAGTCTCTAACATTTCACTCCCCTTTGGCAGTATCTGTGTGGGACTACCTTTACCTTTTATAAATGTGACTGTAGACAGAGATGTCTTGACTTGTGAGTAGAGACATTTTGAAGCTGCACATCGAGAGAGCAGACAGACTGGCTAAAGAAGGTGCTGCAGACGAGCAACCGAATGTACCAGTTACGTACCATCAGAAGAAAAGGATGATCAAATCTATCAGAAAGCCACCAACACCAACGCAGGATGACTACCAAGCTATGAACAGATCAGAACAAATAGTCATTCTGCGCCTCAGAACAGGACACAACCGCCTCCGCAGCCACATGTATACAAAATTCAAGATTGGCAATTCAGCCATGTGGACAGGCACCCCAGACTGCGGAGCACGTACTTCAAGATTGCCCCGAATATGATATATTGAGGCAAACCCACTGGCCCAGAGAAACAACACTGGAAGCAAAACTATATGGACCTCTGTATGAACTACAAAAGACAGTGAAGTTTATACAAGAAACAACATTGCAGATATAGACAATATAGTTCAAGCGAACGAAAGAAGAAGAAGAAGCTGCACATTTTTTCTTGTCAACTCTGGAACCATTCTGTTTGTGTAAAGATAAAAGCACTGCCTTTGCCATCCTCAACTAAGCAGACACAGGTACCCATTTACCCCTGGGTAGACTAGAGCATGATACTACTAGGTTTTGAACCCAGAACCCCATAACTTTGCCATGAGAGATAAGTACTCTAACCACTCTGCTAGTCAGAGGCGGAATGATGTGACACACTGCTTACATCAATCGAGGATCTAAAAAACTTCATTTGTAGCTTGTGGGTTTTTTCTCTGCTATTTAAATTTGTGGACATGGCATTAAATTAATGTTAATTAGCATCACATTTAAATAGATGACCATTGTCTTTAAGATGATTCATCTGACAATGGGGGAAAAACTGCTCATATGATGGATGGCTCAAGCCACTAGTTTTTCGTACCATCAGATTACAAATTTAAATACTGTACCACAGAAAACAAAAATTAAAGTTGGATGTGAAATTTATCAGAGTTTAGATCAGCGGCAGACAAGCCAGGAGCTGTGGGGATCTACTTTAGAAACAGCGAGATCTACCTGATAAAGTCATGTGTGCTTTCAGTTTTGAGATTTTTTTGGGATGTGCAGCCATTATGTAACTTTTATCTCAGCTGGATGATCTGATACCATCAACAGAGTGGTGGAAAATTCAAACTAAATGACATTTTACCAATTCTTAACTGACTTTCACAGAAAATATTGTGTTTCTGTATCATGCAGTTTATGATTAGTGAATTTTTAAAAGCTATCTTGTGAGTTTTTCCAGGTAATGTTGAAAAAGTACTTTTAAACCTCGAGATACCATGGAACCAGGCCAGGAGGAAGACAGCCAATAGGATAGTCTGGCGCTCTCTCTTTCAAACCTCTACACCTCACGGTAGAAGGGGAACGACTAAGTAGTAGTAGTAGATACCATGCTTTTAAATGTCAGTGGGAGAGGGCAGTCCGAAATAACTCTGGCTTTAAAATTCTTTCTCTTTTCCCTTCCATTACCTAGAAATTGTGATCTACCTTAAGCAAACTCCTGATTTAAATCAGCAATTTTCACAGCAATTTAATGATATAGTCTGAAAGACCATCCGACATTTAAAATTTAATGCTCGATGCATCAGTAAACTGAGCATGCTCAGAATTTCAGTGTGAAAATACATTCTTGAGTGCAAATAATGGGGGTGAAAATGCTTATAACTTATAACAAACCTGTATAACATTTAAATGCATTAAACTTCTGTATGTAGCCATCAAGTAGATCTAAGATAAGATGTTTGTGTGATCCTTAACTGTTAAACTCACATGATTATCAATGACGACCATTCTTATGTTTTTGCTGCCTTTCCAAGCCATTACAGTCTTCAAGTACCTTGATTCTGATCTTTTCATTTGCTATAAGTTCTGTCTAGGGCCCAGCTGGCTAGGTAATGTGCCATTTGATAATAGTTATAGAGGAATTTTAAATTGTATTTCTCAAAGTAAGGACTGATAGAATCTTCTTGTGTGTACAGGGATTTGACACTGATTGAATCTTCTTTTGTGGAAATGGATTTCACAAAAGTAAAAGCAGTGTCCTATTGAAAAAAAAAATACTGCAGCTATAAGCTACAGTTCTATCTTAAATTATTTTCCATTTAATGCACTTATAAAAATAAGGGTACCAGTATTTAGTGTCTTCGTTCCTGGATTAATGTGAAACAATGTTTTTTTTAGTACTAAATTGACAGCTACTTCAGTAATACCCTCTTGTGTGTCTTGCAGCCTTTACAAAGCTACTATAACCATGGACTAGTGGGACATAAAGAAAGGTCAGTCTATGTCAACATATACATGAATATAAATAATGCTTGTCACATTATACAGTTGATAACTGAGAAAAATGTTACCACCATCATCAAGTGTCATGCCATCTTCACAACTTCTGGACAGTGTTGTTTTCTGATAGTTCTGTCACTGACTGTCTCCATCTGATAGTTCTGTCACTGACTGTCTCCATCCCATGTTGTGTTGGCAGTCTGATAACATCTCTTTTTATCTTTCCCTCTTTTTTAAATGTTTTTTTCTTCTGTTATCATAATGTGTTCTTCTAACTTGCTTTTTTTTTTCCTAGACTTACTCATCTCTAAAGTAATATACCTGACTTGTTCTCAGGACATGCTTAAGAGGCTTTTTCTTTTTTAGCAGTCCAATGGGTTAGTAATATTCTTGTGTTAAAATCACATGTCTGTGGCCCTCAGTGCTTTTCTTATTTGTGTATTCATTGTTCTTGGTGAAATGAAAATGTTTCAACACATGTTCTTTTACTGTAATAGGAACGTGTATACTTTTGTGGCCCTGGTCTTGTGAAGATCAAATGTGCACATCACCTTTAGGATAGGTGCTTGACTACACTTACATGAAACAGACTTTAGCTGTGAAGTACTAACATGTCTGAAGTAGCAGAATCCACATTATTGAGAATCTGCAAGGGAATGAAAAAAAAATCATAAATACATAAATTCCAGGGTCAGTCTACTAGCCAGCACATTGGAGCACCTGCACAGGGTGCATTCTGGAAACCGGCAATCTTCAAATTCTCATATAACCTTTTTAATGTTCAGGGATTGAGTAACCACACCAGTGTGACCCAACATTGTATTTCTCATTGTGGTGTTACATGTTGAAAACCCTGCATTGGACACTAAGGCCATACTAAGGATATCTAAAGTAACAATGCCCAAAGGTAGCCCTAAATATTTCAGCAACGTGTGGACCCCTAGTCTAGAAAAGATTACTAAAGAATGAAGACATGTCAGAGAAATGGTTGAAAAAGAAAAATCTCAGTAAAGTCACACACAAAAGTTAAAAACAAATTCACAGCACAGGCATGCCATTAAATTAAGAAAGCAAAGAAAGAAAGTGAGTGAAAACATATGAGAACTTGGACTTAAGGAATGAAGAGTGCAAAGCTTGGAAACTCCTCCACCATCTTAATGAAAGAGAAAAGAAGAACAATCTAGAACCTCTATGACCAGCAGGTAAAATATTTGCAGACAATAAGAAAAATGGGGAAATGTTTTACAGGAACCATGCCAACATCAGCAAATCTAACCACTGGAAACAACTGAATAAAAATTAAAAAAAAAAAACATCAAGGAAGAGCTGCTAAAGAAAGCATTGTACAATTGAAACAGATGACACCATCTGGGACAAGCAAAGCACATTAAAGAATATTCAAAACTAGGAAAGCCCCAAGACCAGATGCTAGATCAGTGCTATTACATTTCTTTATCAGAATGTAGGCGGAAAATACTCTTCCAAAAGTGCATCTTTTTCTTCTTCGTACACTTTCAGATGTCGGCTGAATCAGTTTAAAGAAAGTGATAGTCAGCCTGAGGTTGTTGGTATCTTCATAGAGTTTTCCCACATGTGCTTAGTAAGGGGATTACTTCTGATGGTCAGATTACCTTTTGTTGCACTACTCTTTCCTCTCATTGATGCAGTTTACATTACTATCATGTCATATATTATGAAAATTTTTTACGTTTAGATAAACAAAGGTCCTGTAATACAGTTAAGGACCATATACACATTACAGTATTTGTTCGTGTTGTCTTTGTTGTGTATTTTCATCATTACTATAATACATTTTTGTGTCACTTGTAGTGTGGGAATGGTGCCTTTTGTTGTATTTGGACCTGACAGTGGCAGAACAAAGCTGCAGACAGCTCTTCATGGAGAGAGTGTTAAATTATCAGATTTGCCTCTCAAAACAGATGGGGCAAGTCACATGGTAAGTATTAGAGTGCAAGACACAGAGAGAGATGCAGAGTTGTATGTAAATAATTGAAAATTTAAAAAAGACAAATAACATTTTCTTTAAAAGGCTGAGAATTGAGCATGCTAGAGAATAATGAGTAAATTAATATTAGACAAACATAAAGGTATGTTTTCAGGCACTCGTAAGAAATAAAGAAGTAGAACACTTGGACAACAGAAAAACAACAGACGTGAGTGGCTTACCCAGGGTTCGAACCCCGTACCTTCCGTACGACAACACTGCCTAGCTATACAAGCGAATCACACTAACCTCACGGCCAGCTAGGCATCCCCAAAAAAGGATGCTTTACTGACCGGTCATCAGTGCCAAACACAAGACAACACCGGAAGTTTACAATGGGCACCTCAGCCCATTAATGACGCAATCACTTCTGTTGTTCCTCTATTCTGCAGTATATGTCAGTCCAAACAAGACAAAGACCTTGATACTGTGTCCAGTAAATGATAGAAGACTTAAGGACTAGTATAGAACAGAGGGTAGGTTTCTGGTATTGTATGAACATTAATAACACATAAGGAAGGGAAACCCAGTAAACTTCCGGTGTTGTCTTGTGTTTCGCACTGATGACCGGTCAGTAAAGCATCCTTTTTTGGGGATGCCTAGCTGGCCGTGAGGTTAGTGTGATTCGCTTGTATAGCTAGGCGGTGTTGTCGTATGGAAGGTACGGGGTTCGAACCCTGGGTAAGCCATTCATGTCTGTTGTTTTTCTGTTGTCTAAGTGTTCTACTTCTTTATTTCTTACGAGTGCCTGAAAACATACCTTTATGTTTGTCTAATATTAATTTACTGTTTACTGGCGTCTGTGGCCTAATGGATATGAACGCAGTTTCATAATCCAGATATACCAGGTTCGAAACCTGCTGCAGGCGGTTTGGTAGCAGATCGCTTTGTGTGGATTTTTAACAATGGTATAAGCGCCGTACCGTTCAGAAAGCAATGGCAAACTACTGAATGAAAAAAATTGCCTAGAAAAATCACAAACAGCCAATAAAAGCTGGGGTTGATTGCCACGTCCTGTAAAAGATAAGCAACTAACTTTACAGGCCTCGGGTTTCCCTTCCTTATGTGTTATTAATGTTCATACAATACCAGAAACCTACCCTCTGTTCTATACTACTGTCCTTAAGTCTTCTATCATTTACTGGACACAGTATCAAGGTCTTTGTCTTGTTTGGACTGACATATACTGCAGAATAGAGGAACAACAGAAGTGATTGCATCATTAATGGGCTGAGGTGCCCATTGTAAACTTCCGGTGTTGTCTTGTGTTTGGCACTGATGACCGGTCAGTAAAGCATCCTTTTTTGGGGATGCCTAGCTGGCCGTGAGGTTAGTGTGATTCACTTGTATAGCTAGGCGGTGTTGTCGTACGGAAGGTACGGGGTTCGAACCCTGGGTAAGCCACTCACGTCTGTTGTTTTTCTGTTGTCTAAGTGTTCTACTTCTTTATTTCTTACGAGTGCCTGAAAACATACCTTTATGTTTGTCTAATATTAATTTACTGTTTACAGGCCTCGGGCTTCCCTTCCTTATGTGTTAGAGAATAATGAGACAAAGAGTAGATTCACTTCTGCTGAGCTGGTAATACGGATAATTTTTTGTGTGGCCTGGATGCTCTTCTTCCCACTTGTGCCTGTACCTTGATAAAACTCTTGGCCTCCTCATAAGTTATGTTTGTGTCAAGTTGAGGAAGCTTTCCCCCTTCCTTTGCCAATTTGTCAGCCTCTTCATTTTCTGGGATGTTGCAATGAGAAGGGATCCACTGTATCACGACTCTTTTGTATTGCTGACATAGTCTGTGAAGTGTTACTAGGGGTCATCCAGTTCAGCATTACTTTGACTTTTCAGCGTTGTAATCACTGACAGCGCATCTGAGACGATAGCTACTGGTCTCTCTGAGCTTTCTTCTGTCATTAGAATTTCTGATGCAGTTTTTAAGGCCTCTGCCTCTGCTCTGAAGTTACTTGAAAATTTCCCTGTTGCGACTGCTTTCTTTTTTTGTGTGCCATTGCTTAACCCCCATCTTCTGTTGCATTAGTTGCTGATCCATCTGTGTATGCATGGATCCAGGTGTTGCTTGGGTAATGTTTCTCTATATATTTTGTGGTTAGGACTCTCCTTTCTGTTTCATTTTGGCTGTTCTTTCTCTCAATACCAGGAACGTTTTCTATCATTTAAGGGAAGCACTGTTGTTTCCAAATTGGTAGCTTGTGTGCAGTACATATTGGCCTAGCAGTTGATATTGCGTTTATGGGGTCTGCTCTCATCTTTGTTTTGACTGTCTCTACAAAGTTGCTTCGCTTCAGTCTTCCCCTTCCAAGTCCATTTATTCTCTGGTGCATTGGGTGGTCTATCAGCCTCCTGAATTTCTCAGCTTGTTACTGGGCTCTGCTGTATCTTCTATCCTCCATAGGCTGGAGGTGAGTAATCTTTTCCAACTCTTCAATGGGTGTTGACTTCATGTTCCCTGTTATGATTCTCAATGCTTGGTTTTGGGATATGGTAAGTGAGAGAAAGAAAAATAAGATAAAATGCAGAAGTTGATGAACAGAGATAAGAAACATTAACTGCAAAATTAATTGTGTATACATGTGGCATGAGTAGTTTGCAAAAAAAAAAAGGCAGATTTTTTTATTTTTTTTTGCGTACGCCCGCTAATACTCGAGGCGAAATCTCAGGTTATTATTTATGTCTAACCTGACATTGATTTTACGTGAGTATCCCTTTATTTCTTGTACAGAGACAGGTGTCCCTTGCCATTCAGGCAAATACTCGCCGATTTCGGAGGTACCCATTGCAGCTGGGTCGGCTCAGGAGCCGCCAGTCCCTGGTCGATGACACTTCTTCAAATGTCCTCGCCAGGTCTCGAGTTAATCCAGTCCAAATTCTGGTCGACGAAAAATCCTCAAATGCCGTCGCCCGGGTTTGATCCTGTATCACCCGGTCGCCAGAACGGTGTTGTAACCACTACGCTAGCGCGGCTCCCAAAAAGGCAGATAAGATCAAATGTGTCAAGATAACACCCAAATGATAAATAATATCACTTAGAATATCACATCCAAACTCCAGTTATTCACCAACATATGCTGCTGTGACATCGTCCATATCCAATGGTCAGATGTAATAACAAGTATAGACCTGTGAGATAGAACTAGACAACACACGGCTGTTTGCCAGCGATCTTTTAGTTTTTCCTGACCGCGCTATTTATAGCTATCGTGACAGAGGTCACGTGGTCAACTTCGTAACGAGAAAAAAATGTGGCGGTGTTTACTTTTGATAGGGCTTAATTAATGCTTTTAGGCTACTTTATTATTATAAATACCAGATTTAATTTTGCGTAAAGCTAGACTAGAAATGTTAGAGTAAATTTTAGAACAAGAACAAACATTTTATCACAATTAGAACAGAAGATATAATAGTCTGAAATAGTGTAAAATTTACGTTTTTTTTATATTTTGTTATGGTTTGTTTCTAATGCAATTTACAATAAAACGGTCACAATCAACATGCATAACAAATTACAGAAATCAAAAGTAGAAAACCTGCAGAAAATGGATATCAAAGTTTTGTTTTGGTTTCATGCGTCAAACATTAATTATTGAAACAGTAAATTGCAAGTCCACATTTATTACCTTAAAATAACACACCCAATTGTCCCCAAAACATGAGAGCTAATAATTATCTCAATCATACATCATGATGGTCATGTAAAAATGAGTATGGTCATGAGTAAAACGAAATGTTCAATTTAATAGATAAATAGGTGTATTTAATAAATACATCTATTAAATGATTTCCACACTCTGTTAATTCTGTCACTCTCACGCAACAACTGCCATAATTTGCTCTAGCCCCCAAAATTTCACTCAATTATCATTCACACTTCCTTTTTTTTATAGGATGAATCTGTACATTCACAGATGGAGAAATTTGTAACAAATGAGTTTCCATTATAAATTTTAATTGTGAAGTTATATTTTTAATACCGCTGGCGCGTCTGTCAACACCAACATGTTTCAATAATCTTCTCTGTTTTCTCTCCTGGGCCCACGTAAGACCTACTGTTTCCTTCATGGCTATTGCTAATTCTTTGGATATTCTAACTCTACTTTCAATGTCTGCTTTCCTGCAAATTTCCTGACGTGACGTTTCTGAACAGAGTAGTAGTTCATGTGCCTGCTGTAGGTCTAGTGAATCAGTTGATGTTCCAGCAATATGTTTTCTAACAGTTTTGAAGACAGGCGAGGTGGATGTACTTGTCGTATGTATAACTGACTTGGTAGGTGTAGATGTGGCAACAAAAACTGGCATGCTAGGGTGAGTAGTGTTATCCACCTCCAAATGAATAATGGTATCGCCTTTAATGTGAGATGACTCATCAACCTCCAGCTGAACAATATCATCACTAGTGTGAGCAGGCACATCAACCTCCTGCTGTACAGAGCTATCCTGACTACAGCTAACTGACTGACTACAGCTAACTGACTGACTACAACTAACTGACTGACTACAGCTAACTGACTGACTAGACATGGAGGGGTCAGAAAGAACATCACAGGGGATAGAGCAGCTTTTTGTTTTTAAAACACCAAAAGATATCTTTGCAACATAATTGCACAGTTGAATTATAGTTAAATTATGGTCATAGTCTTTCCAGATGTGCTGACTGTTTTCCGATAGTAACTTGGCTGTTTCAAGACACTTCTCATTATGCCTCCTTTTTGAGTTTTGTATTCGTAAGCAACACTTCTTACAAAATATAGTCGAATGCTCTGTGGGTTTATCATCTGATACGTTACTTCCAAACACAAAGAACAGATCATTAACGTATTTAGAACAGTTCAGTGCTTTCTGATTTGAACGTTTTGTTTTGGAAGTTAATGCCACAGGCTCTGCACAGTGCACTGGCACAATTCATATGATGCAAAACAGTATGTTCCATTTCGTTGTTATGTAGTATAGTTTACTTGTGTATGTATAAAGATAAAGGAATATTTGGGACTATCAAGTCTAACACCAGGATGTAGAATGCTTTATCTGTGAATGAAAGAAGATATACAAACAGTTACTTAGAATTCTTTGGCAGCCGTCGTGTGCACAGGATTGTCTACCAAAGAACACTAATGGAACAGTCCTTATCTCACACTCAATTTAAAAAAAAAATTCATATTATAAATACAAGATTAACAAGACTTGAAAGATAGATCAAAGTATGTGGAAGTAATCTATCTATAGCTTGACATGTTTTCTGACGCTTATATATGTAGCTAAATATCATTATAAATGAATGAAAATGCAAAAACAGATGGTGCTTTACAAAAAGTTATTTTTTTACAACCTTATTTAAGATTTGTGAGTATCAGGAATGCGTTTAGTGATTTAAATGTTATAAAATCTGGTGACAATATGATTGTTCTTGTAATGCCAAACTCACAAAACTGACTACCACACATTCTCAAGATATGAAACCAAAAAAAAAAGTATGTGGAAATAATCTTTAGCTTCCCTTCGAGAAGTCTTTATAATTATAAACTCAAACGAATGGGCCGATTTTTAGATATTAAATTAATAAAAAGATTACTTATTTTATGAATTTCCTCAAATGATGACGCTGTTTTCAAAAGTCTGTAACTCCGTCAAAACTAATTTCAAACAAATAAAAATGCAATCAAAAATAGAACACAGAACAAAGTTATAGTACACAAAAGAATTTTAGCGCTGTGTTTATCCAGAACGAGTGTGTAATGATTTATATTTTACTGATTTTACACACACATCAGCTGATTTTCCCCACCAAAAACTTCAATAGTCTTTTACAGTGCACATGAAAATTTTATATCCGGTGTCAGAATTCCGGTCACCGAAACTAAAAGAGCGCTCTGGTATAGGGCACAAACAGCCGTGAACAACCAATACATTCCTTCATTACCATTCAGCTTCTCAAATAGCATAGGCCTTCAAGACGCATGCTCCTATCCCATGCCATCAGCTCAAGGTCTTTCCGTGGATTCTTATCCGTTTCAGTTCTGCCTCCAGCTGACGTCTCCATTGTGATTTGTTATCTCCCTCTACCTGTCATACCCTCGGGATTCCAGAACAAATCCTACCTTGTAATGGAAATACAGCACAGACCTGAGCTCCTCAGGGAGCTGAAATGTAATCAATAAATGAATGTGTATTTTGGTCTTCCTGTGTTTCTCTTACTCTGGGGATTCCAGAACTAGGTAATGCTATAATCTGGTTTTTCTCATTATGTGTCCTACCTAATACCAGCATCTTCTCCTCCCATCTTGTATCACTGTTATTTGTCTAGTTCTTTCTATCAGTTCCACATTGGTGATTGTCATACTATTTTCTGTCATACTCTGTTCTGTGTTTTTTATTCATGCTATTTCAGTCCTTTTGTTCTGTTTTTTATCCTAGCTATTTCAGTCCTTCTGTTCTGTGTTTTTTATCCTTGCTATTTCAATCCTTCTGTTCAACACAAGCACCCATTTATGACAGTGTGCATCTTTCTGGTCATAATTTTTTTTTTTTTTAAACTCATGGCCACTGTATTTTTGTGTGTGTGCAATATACAGGAATCCCTCTATTAGAGCTGTTACTTTATTCTTGAAAAATTGAGCGCTAACCAAAAAAGTGCTAAACAAAAATTTATCCCCTGTAAGAATTAATAGAAATCAAATTTATTCATTCCAAGGTCCAGAAAACTATTAAAATTTTGTAAAAAGTGATTGAAAAAAACTAAATAGTTAACAACATTTAATAACTACATATAATTATCGACTTTTAACACAACAAAATATTATGTATGTACTGTATTTAAAAAAAATTTTAAAAAAGCATAATAGGACTTTAATTTCTGCTACATCGGTCGCTTGTGGCTGCAGTTGTCACTGCGGAGCTGACTTCAACATCAGACAACTGGGTAGCTGACGGTTTTGTAGGTGTTGAAAAGTTTTTCTGACTCCAGATGTAGAGGGCATGGAAACAGGTCAGTGGTGGCAGAAAATATTCGAGGAGATGTAAAAAAAAAAAATTAATCGAGCTTACTTTGTCACCTTCTTTTTCTCTTCAAGAAGCATCATGTAGCAAATACGATTTTGCTCTATGTTACGGATAACCTTAGAACTGCATTCCATTTTGGGGATTTGATTCATTATGCTAGCAATAATAATGCATCATGGCAGATGACATTGCACTACTAGCACATTCATATCAACACATCCAGGAAAAAAATGGATGGACTTAATAAGTATAGCCAGCAGGTGGGCTTGAACATCAATCTAAAGAAGACAGAGGTCATGACGCTCAATGTGAGCAACCCTGAGCCCATATCAGTAAGGAATCAGCAACTGGAACAGACAGACACCTTCACATACCTAGGATGCATAGTAACACCAGACGGCGGAGCAAGCAAAGACATCAACAACAGAATGAACAAAGCAAGAACAGCCTTTTATAGTCTAAACAACATCTGGAAGTCCTCTCAGTACAGCAGAAGCACAAAATTAAGATTATATCAGAGCTGTGTGCTTTCTGTGCTTCTCTATGGTGCGGAAATGCTGGAGAGTTACAGAGAATGAAATGTCGAAATTGTCCTTTTTTCACACAACATGCCTACGAAAAATTTCCCGAATCTTTTGGACGAATACCATTACCAACCAAGATCTGCTTACTCGGTGCCATCAAGAGGACATGCACACCATCATAGCTGGCAGATGCTGGAGCTGGGTTGGCCATGTCCTCAGAAGAGACCCCGATGCCATCACAAGAACAGCTATGATATGGATCCCTAAAGGAAAACGAAAGAGAGGCCGACCAAAAACAACTTGGCGGAGGACTGTGGAGGCTGAGATGCAAAGAATGAACCAGAGTTGGGGCACTGTACGAAGGATGGCCACTGACCAAGCAAAGTGGAATCAAATGTTGCTGCCCTACAAGATGCCACCAGGCGTGATGGCCACAGACTGCTTTGACGGTCGGCAGCTAAGGATCAAAGAAGAAGAAGAAGATGGCCATCCCACCATCCTGAATGAACAAAATGAGCATGCAAAAGTTACATTCCTGTCTCCCATGGAGTTTAGCACTTAGCGTAAGATCAAATTTTTGAAGAGTATAGGGGGTGTAAAGGGGAGAAAGGATCCCGTTACATGCCCATTGAGGCATATTGGGAATATGGTGTTAGGCCCATATTTTCTTGACCATCGGCACACTAGGGGTGATGTGGTCAGCATCACGCCGGCCGCCTTAACCTTCCCAGAGTTGCTCTGGTACCCAATTCCTGAGGCTGGGTCGACCCTGGAGCCGTTTGCGGTCTAAAAAATCCCACCTCAACTGGGGATCGAACCATGGACCACCGAGCTAGGAAGCCAATGCACTAACCACTACGCTACCGCTGCTCCCATAGGAGGTGTACGGCATAAAATAAAAACAGCGTCATATCAAAAAAGCACTAATCAAGCAGCATAAGACTGGGGGATTGCTGTATGACATATATCTTTTAACTGTGGTTTTGAAATAAACAGAAAAGGAGTCAGCTAAAAACTATACATTAAAGGTGAATTAATTAAATACCAGGGTACTTAACAAAATTGTTGGAGATTATGTCAGCTTATTTAAATTTAATTTATATAAATTACAATATTCACGTTGGATGGCTTCAAACACTTTCAACTAACTCACCACTGATGCCCACATGTGTCTAGAACCATTCCCAAACATTGTCATTTTCCATCAAGGCGTTAAACAAAAATAAATAAAAATTCCCATATAAGTATTTAAACACTGGTTATTAAAACTAGACTTTTAAAAGTATTCTGAAAAGTCAAAGGGACATAATAATAAATTTATAACTGCATTGGAGAAAACGGCTGTAGATAAATTTGAAGAGTTGTTTCTCATTGCTGATGACTTGGGTTTGGTTGTCTGTATTGTGAGATTATTCTTCTTCTTCAAGTACCATGCCTGGTGGCATAGTGTGGCCGGGGCAGGTGTTCCTTAGGACTGGAATGGCACCATATTACCATCATGTGGCAGTGCCGGTATATGCAGTATTTTCAGTTTACTTTACAGAGAGCAGATGTTTAACTGGCCTAATCACCAGAGATTTAGATTTCTCTCTTAAATTTGTGTTACCAGGTTCGATTTTCTTCTCTTAGGTGTTGATGTAGCGAATTTAATTGAAATGGATAGATTTCTTATCTAAATCTCAAAACTGTAGTAATTCACCTTTTCAACAGCGTTCGATTTCATGCAAAACTTTTAATATCTTTCAGCATGAAACTTAAAATTTCAACAAAGTCTGGAATTCAGAACATTTTTCAGATGCTTTCATCGATGCAAAAATCCCTTTTTGCATCTTTGTCTCATAGGCCTACTCAATTGTCAAATATGGCGAACCTTCTCATTCCACCGTGTTCCTTCCTTTAAGTCACTGTCTTATTTTAGGTTCGACGACATTTACCCATCTCTTCAGATTTGTCCTTGATTTCTTTATCATCATAAGCATTCCTTGAGTTAAATGCTTTCCAACACAAGAATATTTTCTACTCTACATGGTTTGAGGTGTAAGACTATTTTTGTGCAAATTGACTCAAATCCTCGAACCTAGTTCTGCTGCGACTAGGGTTGGGAGCTCTATTCAAAATACATATTAAATGATTGTCACTACTTACGCCAGTAAGAAATATAAAACCACTCAATGTCCTGAAATACACATTTTATAATAAATGTTGAAGTTTGATTTCCTCAAACTAAGAAATATGTAGAGCTGGACCAGATACGACCTCTTGAGTTGGGCTCTTTCATTCTACTGCCAAATGGCGTCGTTGTTCCACTTTCCCCGGGGTAAATCTGAGCTATCCGATTGGTCAGGGGAAATCACCCAATTATTAGAAATGGCGTGTAGAAGCGACTCTACCCTAAATATGTGACACTATTTATTATTTTCTGTTTCTCATAAAATATAAAATTATGGGGTGGTCTGTGCTTCCTCTGTCTTGTAAGAATATAGTCTGTTTCCAAAGGAACAACTATGTACACGGCCACATATAGATCCCGGGGCTCCGCAAATGTATCCCGTAGGGAGACATTTGAGTACTATCAATAACAAAAATCCATTCCCAAAAATTTCTAAGTTCAAAAAAATTTTTCAGAAAAATTTAAAGTTCAAAAATTTTTCTAAGTCCAAAAATATTTCCAAAAAATTTAATTTAATTCCTATACTGGGGTCCTATGTCTATATGAGGTCGTCTGCTATGTAAAAAAAAACTAGTAGTGGACATCAACTTCAAAAAGTGTAACTTATTCATCACATCATATTATTTTTCACCAAATTTACAAATTGGCAACACTGCCCAACAAAATCTGCAAAACACTCATAAGGTCATCACTAAAAAAATGTGACGAGTGGCAACACTGGGGAATGAACAATAAACTATCTTATTTGCAGAACTTGGCTGGATTATCATAATCTATTACAATTCATTCAAAAATATAGTTGATTACATTCTCTTGGATGTGGTAGGGGTGTTATCTCTTTTCTGTACTGTTATTTGCTCCATATTAAAAGCCTGCAAGTACTAAAAAAATCTTTTTTTTTTCTTTTTTCTGGCGTACTTATTTATTCTATTTCCCAAGTACTCTGCAATATTCCAAGAAATGTCCAAAATCTCTAATTCCTATGGTAATGGCAATCCACTTTCATAGAATAGCCGATGTTTTCGTGGGTACTCATCATCTTCTTCTTCTTTTTTTTTTTTTTTAGTGAATGAGCCACTTGCTCATTATTACATGTAGAAAATATCTCTAAACATAATATGCATATTTATCAGACGATAATACAACCAGCATCATTTTTATAAGTAATCATTTTTCGCAATAAAAGCATTAAAACCTCATGGCTTATCCTTATTTATTTATCTGAATGTTTCCTTGTTATTGACATTTTCCAAATGGTAAGTGTATAAACTCGTTCTAAGTCCGTCACTGTAGAAAATGTTCTATATTAAATTTTTTTTTTTTTCAAAATATGTGATGTTTGTCTCTAATATCCGTACGTCTGGTGGTGATCCTGTCCATTAGTCAGTTATTTCTAATCATTCCTTCTTTTCTGTCAATACAGTATTTTTTTTTGTGAACTCTTCCCTAGAAATATTATTTTATATATATATTTATTCTTCAAAGATCTTCTTTGACTTACCATACATCAATTTTCAAACATCAAATTATTCAGCAACCAACAGACGAATGTGTTACTATCATATTATGAAATATAAGGGAAAAGAAAAATATAGTTTCCAAATCATCATGAATTTTCTACATTGGGTTCCGTATTACTTTATTTTCTCTTTTAAGACAACTGCTTATACTCTTGACAATATGTATCCATGTTGTCACTCTCGAGGCATCCTTGTATACAATTTATATTTGTCTCCTTTTTTTTTTTTTTTCATAACACCAATGTATCATTTATGGTGTTCCAATATCATTGTGTCTATTCTTGTCCTCCTGTTATCTTGAGAATTCATCCTTATTAACTCCCTATGTACCTTATCTAGCAATCATCATCATCATCATCAGTTGCCATCTCCACAACGAAGGTTGGCTGTAATGGATCTCCAACGTCTTCTGTCTCTTGTCTTGGTGGTGCACTCTGATAGACTCTTTCCTGTCCATCTCTTGATGTTGTCTTCCCACTTATAGCGCTGTCTTCCCCTTGCACGTTTGCCTTCAATCTATGGCAATATGCCTTTTTATGTTTATGCAAATCTAGCAAATACATGCAAAAACACATCAAACAATTATTTATGGAACTATCAACTGAGATGTAAGAACTTTTGACAATATGAGATGAAAAAAAAATTTTGGGGTCATCACTCAAAAAAAAATGTGACATAGAAAGGAAGAAAATAATCAATTGATCGTGAGGAATCTACAATATTCTCGTAAGACAAAGTTCCTGGCACTCTGACTACTATTTATCCATATTATTTCTGGTTATCCTTGCATACAGTGTACCATTTCCATTTTCTTTATAAGTCCAATTCCTCGCTCATGGTGCTCCAATATTTAAAATGTGGATCCTTCCTATTCCTCTTATTCTGTACTGGAAATATATCCTTATTAATTGTCCATGTACTATATCTGCGAATATTTATCATCAATATATCAACTAATCATTTATAGAACCATTAACATAAATGTCTAGACTTTACCAAAACATGAACAAAAACATGTCTTTTTACATATGTGCAAAATTTCGACACCAACTCTGCCTTCGCTGGTCGAGGGTTAGTCAGAGTTATGTGGTGCCTGTAACATCCGCTGACTACAGCCAGATGGGTGACTTATGGTACTTATAATTCAAAAATCTCATCCGTCAGTTATCTTAAGTGTGGGGCGGGGGTCTATTTCCTGGTGTCCTTGACAAAGTTTGTTGCATTTCCAATCTAGGTATATTTTTTTTTTTTTTTTTTTTCATAATATCTCCATGATATATCTGTGACATGTCTGTCCTTGGGATAACATTATTTTTTTTTTTATCCAATATCCTCGGGGTGAGCAAATCTCAGTGTGTCCACTTTCATCAATCATTTATTTATTTTCTCTCCTGTAATTCTGGGTATGTTATGAGTATTTTAAATTGTCAATTTATTCCAACTATCTTACAACATTCTGTAATTCGTGATAAGGAATAGTCATTTGTTATACAACAATGTTCATATTACAAAGGCAATAAGCAAAAATCAAAGAGATATCTTCTCCAAAAATGCGGATGTATCTCTATTTCCTTTACCTCTGGGCGTAGCAATTATTCAGTCATTATTTTTTTTTTCCATTATTTAATCTCCATTTTGTGTCCTTAGTACCTGTGGTTCCATGGGATTATCATAATTCATTTGTGTCTCTTGTCTACTGATAATCCTTCAATAATGACTTCAAATATGGTCCTCATATGTGCAACAATCATCTGCTCTGATTTGTTCCATGGTATTCATCAAATATTCTATTATATCCTTGTCTTATCTCGTAACCACGAAAGACTAAGATTATTCCTCCTCCAATGTTAATGTGGGGGATTTTGTGCATAAACATTACAACAAAATCTCAGCTGTGACAACATAAAGTTTCACCTTAATATAAAATGTCATCTTCATCATACATAACCTGTTGCTTCTTCATCTCATGTGTCATTAGTGGTTATCATGCGGTAATGGGGTATTTCATTTGCTAGGTCAGCATGTGCAAATGCTATTTCTTTAACATGGGCAAAGGCATCATCAACAAATAGGTGCAATTTGTTCAATCTGGGGTTAGCATATACTAATGCTCTCAAGGGATTGTTCATTTGCAGAAAATCAGCATGCGCAAATGTCATTGGGGTATTTTGTGATATCAACAAAATATTGTTGGAATATCAGGGATCAAGCTGGTGGGGGTATGAGTGGCATAGGGTGATTTATTTATTTTCTTCTTCATCTGCTAACCTCAGGGCAGTCAATGTTTTACAATATTGTCTTATCATCATCAAAATGTGTGTGGGTGGCATATAAACATATAGCATCTTATATAAAAAAAACATTCTAATTGTTTTTTTTCTTTTATGTCTTTTCTGTTTTCTTGGAATTCCTTTTTTTCTTTTCTTGTTTTACATTTCATTTTTTTTTTTTTCTTGTGATTTCTTTTCTGTTTGTATCACAAGTACTAAAGAATGATAAAAATCAATTCACTAAACACTAGATATTCTAATAGTAAATCCTAACCAATAGGGTTGCAAGTAATAGTTTAGGTTAGAATAGAAGGAATGTTGTAGCAGTGTCTGTTGTCAATAAGTGGCGAGGAAAGGGTACATCAAGGATCTCCTGATTACAACATGATTGTAATTCCAAGGAATGAATATGATTGGGATTTAAAAGATCACAAGTCTAGAATGTCGTCTCAATATAGTGGAGAGGAAAAATAGTAAGTTAAAGATGTTGTAACAGTGGAGTGAAGAAAATCTTACTATAGAGAGTCAAGGTTGGGATATGGAATCTCTTTAGGAGAATGTTTAAAATTCTTGACAGTACTAATATACATCTGGGTCTAAAATAATAATGTACATTTGAAAATAAATAATCCTGTGGAGAAAAATAGCATAACCTACAATACTAGTTTTGGGTATGAATTATGTGCTGTTAAGAGATGTCATAGTAGGAACAGTATGATTGATCAAGGTGGCAGATATCAAGGAGTTTAGCATAATATAGATCAAAGAAATATTAGTATGAGGTAAGAAAAAAAAACTACTGGTGTAAAGTGTCTGCATGAAAATGCTGGTGAATGGAGCGTGGAATATGATCAGTTACAAAAGTGGAGATGAATGTTACAACAGAATAGTGTGACACATGTGTTATAGGTAAAGTTGTGTAACATTCTAAATATTAAGAAAATGTATGTAACTAAATAAGGGTGTCTGTAAACTCGTAACACCGTGTGTTATCAATTGTTTTAACATTTTTATTTCACAATTATGCTATCTAAAGAAAATCCTCCGTGTGCTGGTCTTGATTTCTTTCTGGGCATCAGTATTCTAAGGCTGGAAAAAATAACTTTCTCAGTGGGGCTTTTGACATCTTAGTCTGTAAGCAAGTCATTTGAACTGTCAAAAACTGAAAATAGAGTACATGGGGAGAGTTAGTACATTGTTAAAAAGGTTTTTTCACATATGCGTTGACCGTGTTCGGATTTGCGAACATATAAAACACCTGGGCGTGTTTTTCAGAACAGCTTCGCTAGTTCCTTCACCATCTCTAACCTTGCAATGTCCCGACTGCTTAGGCGAGCATCATACTGAGTAGCAGTGGTGACGGGTGTGATAGGCGACGACACTGCATTTGCTGATTGTTGGGACACTGAGGACATTGACGAATGCGGTGATGGCTTAACATCATTTGATTGCGGTGATGGTTTTACTGTGGTTAGGGTTTGTATGGCTGGAACATCTGTTGGTTTTGAGGCAGGTATATGTTTCGCCTTGATATTTCTTCTGACCTGGTTGTGCTGAACGTTAGCACTGGTTACAATGGGCACAGTAATTTGCACACTGTTGTTTTTGACTAGTTGAGATGAGGCTAACACTTCTCGGCTTGGTTTGGGAACATGATAGCGTTTCGCCTTGACTATTCGTCTGATCTCATTTTGTGGCAATTTCATGCATTTAATGACAGGAGATGATGCGTCTGATGAAGAAAAACAGGTACGTTTGCCAGCTGCTTGAATCTCCGGGGATGACGTACTAGCGAATGATGTATCAGTTGTGCAACTAGGACCAGGCGAATCTATACCAGAGTCTCTTTCATACTTGTTGGTTACTATCTCACCGTATGTTTGAACAGGGCAGATATTGGATATTTCGTCGGTGTGAAAACTTTGGTCTATTGGTTCTTGTGTGTCCATGTCAGAATCTGTGTCGTTAAAGGGGACCGAACATGTGGAGCGATAACAATATTTTGTCCTTCTAATGGGTCGGATGGATACTTCTGTAGAATTCTTCTCTTGTAGGGTAATCTTGCTTTCATCCCGATCTAACGTGCTGTTATAGTGTTCAAGAGTGCCATCATCCTGTTGAACCGTGTTTATTACTAAACAACGTATCTCATCTTGTTTGGCAGACAAGTTCACAGCAAATTTATCCTCTAGTAATTCATACACCAATTTGACCGTGAGAACGCTGAAATCACCCTTCCTCAAGATGTCATTTATTTCTTCCTGCAGCCTCTCTGTGCTCAGTGCAGTAACTGGGATAGCATTGAAGGATTTCTGTTGGGCGAACTGTTTCACTGGTGCTACGGGGTCGCAAACTTGACTTGGTGTGTCAGTGTCTGTCTGTGTTGCTGAAACTGCAGCTCTATTCTCTGTTTGTGTCGCGACAGAGGTCGTCTTTGGTTCATTCATAAATTCTTCTTGTTTGTGCACGATTCGGGTTAGTCTATTATGGGGGGAGGGGGGGGGGGGGGGGTATGTAGCGTCGTGTTTACTTTCACCGAACTGACCTGTCTTCGCCATGGATGTAGTGGTTTTATAACAGCACGAAAACCTTCATCTGTGGTGACAATGCATGCCCTGTCAGATGCATGGAGATTCTTTATTTCGTAGGTCCTATGACTTTTGACATTGGTGAATAGGCTTCGGACTGCAATGCGGCAATCTCTTCTATTTAAACTCGTCCAGTGATTCTTAGCACGTCTGTTAAAATGATACAGCGTAGGCCTACTATCTGTGTCCTCGGTATGATGTGTTGGTAGACATGGGTATCGTAGGTTTCTTAAATTTTCGACAGAGTAACTTTCCGCATCCGCGTGTGTTGTTACTGCATTCCTCCTGATAGAGGTGTGATTACAATACTTCATATCTGCCCCATGAATAATGGGATGTAAGCTCAAGGATTTACGTTTGGGATAACCTCCCGTCAGAAAACGATTTTTTTCCTTGTCAGAGTCAGAGGGGCGGGGGGTTGGAGAAGTCTGCGCCACTTGGGAGAAACTTGGGGAGGGGAACTGATGGGCAAAGCTCTGACACAGTGATGGCTCATGCTGCATAGGGTAACTTCCTGTCAGCAAATATTTCTTAGTCATGTCAATCGGTGGGCTGCAATGGTTGTGCACGCGTTTGCTGCTGCCGTTGCACTCCTGGTGTGGGCATTTCCTCCTTAGGTCCATCTTCGCTATTTTCTGTTTGACTTATAGTGGTGGGTTTTTGCTTTTTAAAGAGAAATGTGGTCACATGTCAATCAGTGTGGGCTTTAATACGTGTGCAATCATTTTTTACCATACGCTTTCATCCCTTCAGATTAGTAGTGGGTGGGGTTTTTTTTTTATGCTAATGGTCATAGGTATTCCTTGAGTTAAATGCTTTCCAACACAAGAATATTTTCTACTCTACATGGTTTGAGGTGTAAGACTATTTTTGTGCAAATTGACTCAAATCCTCAAACCTAGTTCTGCTGCGACTAGGGTTGGGAGCTCTATTCAAAATACATATTAAATGATTGTCACTACTTACGCCAGTAAGAAATATAAAACCACTCAATGTCCTGAAATACACATTTTATAATAAATGTTGAAGTTTGATTTCCTCAAACTAAGAAATATGTAGAGCTGGACCAGATACGACCTCTTGAGTTGCGCTCTTTCATTCTACTGCCAAATGGCGTCGTTGTTCCACTTTCCCCGGGGTAAATCTGAGCTATCCGATTGGTCAGGGGAAATCACCCAATTATTAGAAATGGCGTGTAGAAGCGACTCTACCCTAAATATGTGACACTATTTATTATTTTCTGTTTCTCATAAAATATAAAATTATGGGGTGGTCTGTGCTTCCTCTGTCTTGTAAGAATATAGTCTGTTTCCAAAGGAACAACTATGTACACGGCCACAATAGGCTATCATGTCTTTCCACAACTTCCTGTCTCCAGTACTGTTTATCCATTCAGTTGTTGATTTCTTTCCATGCCACAATGTCAAACTGACCAGTATCTGCTTTCTTTCTTCCTCAATCTCTTTTTCATTCAATTTTTTCCTGCTGTCACAATGTATTCCAGCTTTTTTTTCTATTACATGGCCAAAGACAGTGGACTGCTTCTGTCTTTGTGAGATTATGTTCCATTATTTTTTAATATTGATAATTTTTTTTTTAAATGAGATAACGTTTGTAGGCTACTTTTATATTGATAACCATTATTTAGTGTTGTGTACTTCCATCAGTATTCTTGTAACATGCCATACTCATTTTCATTTAAAGTACTAGACCTATTTGCACAGTCACATTTCTTCTTCTTATTTTTATTCCTGTTTATCCTTTTCATTTTACCTCATCTTCTGCATCTCATTTTCTCTGCATGTTTTTCTTTTTCTTTATTTTTAAACTGTTTTTTTTTCCTTTACATTCTTCATTAATGTTCTCAGTGAGGGCTCTTGTAGTCATAATGTTTATAAGCAAACTAAATCTGTAGAGTTCTATCACTTTTAAACTCATAAAGTTCATTAGCTGATCAGTCTGTTGGAGAACAGTCTTCATCGTGGCTATCATGTTTCTTTGTTTATGAATCTGTGAGAAGCACACAATATGTATTCACTCTTTAGTCAGTTGTCTGTTACCTTCAGACCAGGGTTTCTTAACCTTTTTTCTGCCATGGACCCCTTTGATTGTCTGATTTAAGGCTATGGACTCCTTTAATTGTCCAATGGAGGCTATGGACTCCTTCCTGGAAAAGTTTATTTAAAAGCATAATTTGAAAATTTATATTTTAAATTTAGGTCATGTACACCGACCTCCTAGAATTCTTTTGCAGACCCCCATGGTGTCTGTGTACTACTACAGGTTAAGAAACCCTACTTTAGATAGTGCTTCTGTTACTAATGAGTTTTATGTGTAATCGGCAGATAGCACTGACATAACCTAAAGTTTTACCATGTACTTAAGGTTCACTCAATATTATGAGTATTTTCATTTTAAATATTGAATAATAGAAAGATTTTCCCTTCTCTGTTGTCAAGCACAAAGCATGTTGTTATTTCTTTTAAAAAAATACTGATGGTAATACAGTGAAATGTTTATATTTTCATCAGCTAGTAAAACTGGCAATGTCTGTCACATGTCCACAGATCTGTCAAGCTGTGTCACCTCACTACCCTCTAATGTGCACCAGAACCTATTTTTTCTGCAGTCACCCTTACACTATTAACGCAGGTGAGTCCTGGCATGTTTCTAGCTATACACCAAAATCATCATTGTCATCGTCTCTTTTTTCACTCCTTATGGTGCTTGGAGCCTCCACTGCAGATGGCCTCCTTGAGGAAGTCTACATCAAAGCACAAACTACGAGGGGCGTTCAGAAAGTAATGCACCACATCGTTTTTCTCAGCTAATAATGAAGATAAAAGCATGAAATTTTGCACACTTCAAATATGGCATGTGCCAATTGTGTGCACCAAATTGCACCGCAACCGGCCAAATAATACGGCTGCCCTAAACCGTTGAAATGGAGCGTGTTAGCAACTTGCGTTATAAGCAGCGAATTGTGATAGAATTTCTCGTTGCAGAGAAGGAAACTGTTGTGAACATTCACAAGCATTTATGTGATGTGTATGGAAGTTTTGCAGTCGACAGGAGTACAGTCAGTCACTAGGTTCAGAGAATCAAAGAACCAGGAAGTGGAGATATGGAGCTGCTTGATCGGCCGCGCTGTGGTCGTCCTGCCACAGCCACCAACGCAGAAATGTTGAAATGCGCTGAGGGCATTATTCTTACTGATAGGAGAATCACTACTCAACAATTGGCCTTACAGCTGTCAGTCAGCATTGGTAGTGCAAATGCAGTTATAAAAACTCTCGGATTTTCTAAGGTTTGCGCAAGATGGGTTCCTCGAAGTCTCACAAATGACCACCGATTGCAAAGGAAAGCAATTTCTTCTGAATTGTTGGAGCGTTTCAATGCTGAGGGAGAGAACTTTTTGGCTAAGATCGTTACAGGTGACGAAACCTGGGCACATCATTTTGAACCTGAGACAAAAAGACAGTCAATGGAGTAGCATCATCCGCAATCACCACGAAGAAAGAAATTCAAGACAATTCCTTCAGCTGGAAAGGTCATGATCACTGTCTTTTGGGACATTGAAGGTGTGATTCTTGTGGACGTTATGCCAAGAGGAGAGACAATCAATTCGCAAGCTTACATTAAGACATTGAAAAAACTCAATCAACGTTTTCGCAGAGTTCGGCCACACAAGAATCCAGCAGACCTGCTTCTCCTTCACGACAATGCGTGACCTCACACAAGTCTGGCAACATGGGAAGCAATCACCAAATTGGGTTGGACTGTACTACCCCATCCACCCTATAGTCCCGATTTGGCACCCTCTGATTTTCATCTGTTTGGTCCACTTAAAGATGCACTCCGTGGGACAAGGTTTGAAGATGATGGAGTGATTCATGCAGCGAAGAAATGGCTACATGATCAAGACAAAATCTGGTACGGGCTAGGAATACATGCACTTGTTTCGCGCTGGCATAAAGCCGTACAAGTTGATGGGGATTATGTTGAATAATACCGATGTTTACATGACATATCCATGTATATTGTGTATAAATTTCATGCTTTTTGAATAAACAGCTCCTGAGAAAAACAATGTGGTGCATTACTTTCTGAACGCCCCTCGTATTTCATTGGTGGTTTCTGTAGCAATGTTATATACCAAAACACTAATTTATTTATCTTCTGCTGCATTATTGCTCACCATTCTCATTCATCACATTTTACTGGCTGTGGCTTTTCTCATCTGTATTTATTTTATTAATGACCATGATTGTCTGCCACAGTAGGTTGCAGGTATGAAGACAGTAATAATAGTTCCCTTTTTGCTTTCACTGAGATATTGATATGTCTCTTCTTTGTCCGTGGATGCCCTCAGATGTCAGCTTGAAAAAAGCAGTGATCAGCCCCCCCCCCCCCCCCCCCCCCCCCCCCCGTTGATGATCCCCATAGTTTTTCTTGTACTAACACTGGTGACAACCATATGTGCTTTCTGTGTTACTCGTGTGGGTCGCACCTGCAGTAAATGTCTGGCAGCCATTTATCACATTGGTAGTTTCTATATTTAGCTTATTGAACATATAGTATCTCAGTCTGTTGTGGCCTGTTATTATTCTCTTTAGTGAGCTTATAACAGACATTTCTCTGGCAGGCTGGAGGTTCTATTTCCCACATGTCTCTGTATCAGGTCTGAGTAACTTTCTGTACCTCTTTACACGTAACACTTGTATTAGTTTGAGGTAGTTTTTTTCATCCACCTTTACCAGCCTGCTTGTTTTCTATCTGCCTTAATCATACTTAATAGCAAAGTTAGGTGACTTGTCAGTGGTGATACGACACTTAACACTTAATAATATTTATTATGTGAGTTTTCTTTATGTAACACACTGGACACCTTTGTCGTTGTGTGAGAGGAGAAAGGATGGTTCCAATTAAGTTGTTGTCAGTCACTACATTTCAGTGGCCTCATATTTCTTACACTGCCATCAATGGTACCTATACCTTGTAGCGGTATGGCAGCTTGCGTACCCTGACAATCCCCAGAGCTATGCCAGTGGGAGTTTTACTCCTGGTAGGTTCAACCAAGCTGGACTGGTCTGTGTGGGTAGGGGTCAGACAAAAGCTGGTACCCTGGTCCTCCAGGTTGGGGGTTTTAGCATAGGGCTGACACCCCTGTCTGTGTAAAAAAAAAAAAAAAATGAAGTTACGGAAACAACAATAAATGAACAAACTTTGCTGCGGGATGGACATTCGGAGTCTGTGGCTCGTATGACTGTCAGTGGTGAAAGCCGAAAGGAAGCCACTGACATGAAAACGGATGTCCTGACCGCAAAACAGGATACAAGAATAGGTTTTTTGGAATGTCAGGACAATGTACGAGACAGGTAAACTAAGACAGGTCACGGCAGAAATGAGAAACTATAGGTTACACATTCTAGGGATAAGCGAGAGCAGATGGACAGCAACAAGAGAAACAGTACTTTACTCTGGAAGAGAGGATGGACAGCACAATAAAGGCGTAGCCATTATTCTACAGAAAGGAATAGAAAGGACATTACTGGAATGGAAACCCATCAACAACAGACTGATAAGATTAAGATTGAGAGGGAGATTCACCAACACTACAATAATACAATGCTACGCACCAACGAATGATAGCGATGAGGAGGTCAAGGATGAATTCTATCAACAACTGCAGAAAGAAATGGAAGACACACCTAGATATGATCTTGTTATAGTAATGGGAGACCTCAATGCGAAAGTTGGTACACACAATGTTGTTGTTCGTCCATCACAAGTGATGAAGACCACTCTGTTCATCCAATTATTAGGATGTTAGGATAGTCTGTGAGTACGAAGGTGACTGATGAGCCCGATGCGGGCCTGGAAGGATCTCGGACAGTGTGGGCAGGGAATGTTTGCTTCATGTGAAGGTTTTATTTCACGATCTTTTCTAGCTTGTCTCCGCTGTTCCGCTGCTGCTTTTCTGGAAGATTCGCATGCCACTGCACCTTTACGAAGAGATGTGCGCCAGGCAGCTCGGTCTTGCGCAGCAGCTTCCCATGTGTCTGGGTTTATGTCAAAGGTTTTTAATGAAGCCTTAAGCGTGTCTTTGAAGCGCTTTTTCTGGCCACCATGGGAGTGTCTACCCTTCTGCATCTCACCATAAAAGAGTATCTTTGGCAGTCGATGGTCTGGCATGCGGACTACATGACCTGCCCAGCGAATCTGTGACTGCATCAGAATAGTAACAATGCTAGGGATACCAGCTCTGTCAAGAACGGCGGTATCTAGGATCTTGTCTTGCCATTTGATGTTCATTATCTTCCTGAGACAGACTGTATGGAAGTGGTTGAGCTTTTTTACGTGGCGCCTGTATACAGTCCATGTTTCACATGCATAAAGCAGCACTGGAAGCACCGCAGCTCTGTATACCTTCAGCTTTGTCTGTAGACTAATGCCACTTCGATGCCAAACGTTGGTGTATAGTCTGCCAAATGTGCTGCTGGCTTTGGAGATCCTGGTGTTCACCTCATCATCAATGACGATGTTCTGGGATAGTGTACTACCAAGGTATGTGAACCTGTTCACAACATTCAGTTTCTCACCATTTACCTTGATGACTGGCTCAGTATAAATTGTGCCAGGAGCTGGTTGGTACATGATTTCTGTTTTTCCCGTGTTGATGGTAAGCCCAAAGTTGGAGCAGGCTTCGGAGAATCTATCAACGCTACGCTGCAGATCAGCCTCTGAGCCAGCACTGAGGGCACAATCGTCAGCAAACAGAAGATCCTTGATGGTGTGTGATTTGACCTTGGTTTTTGCTTGAAGCCTCCTAAGGTTAAACAATTTTCCATCAATACGATATCTGATGTCGATTCCTGTGTCCCCGTCTCTGAAAGCATCAGTCAGCATAGCAGAAAACATGATACTGAAAAGCGTCGGTGCAAGTACACACCCTTGTTTAACTCCATTTGAGACGGGGAAAGGCTCCGACAGCTCACCGTTTTCCTGAACTCTAGCCTGCATTCCATCATGCAGTTGCTGCACTACTGAGATACATTTCTTTGGGCAGCCGTATTTTGCCATGATCTTCCATAGACCCTCTCTACTGACCGTGTCGAACGCCTTTTTCAAGTCGATGAAAGCTGTGTACAGGTCACAGTGCTGTTCTTGGCATTTTTCTTGAAGCTGTCTTGCAGCGAACACCATATCGGTGGTTCCACGTTCTTTCCGGAATCCACACTGACTTTCAGGTAGAAGACCTTTGTCAAGATGAGCCGTAAGGCGATTAAGAAGGATTCTGGCAAATATCTTCCCAGCAATTGATAGTAGTGAGATGCCTCGATGATTGTTACAGTCTTGGCGATTACCTTTACGTTTATAAAGATGTATAATTGACGCATCCTTGAGATTGTGTGGGATGGTTTCACTCTGCCACATTTGCTGGAAGATCATGTGAAGTTTCTCTATCAGAACTGTACCGCCATCTTTATAGACCTCAACAGGAATTGAATCGGAGCCGGGGGCCTTTCCACTAGAAAGTTGACGAATCGCTTTTTGAGTCTCCTCCAAAGTCGGTATAACATCTAGTGCTTCATTTATAGGAATTTGGGGCAGTCGGTTGATGGCTTCATCGTTAATAGATGATGGCTGGTTCAGAATATTATTAAAGTGTTCGACCCAGCGTTGGAGAATTTTTTCCTTGTCTGTAATTAGTGTTTTTCCATCTGCATTAAGGAGGGGAAATGATCCTGATGATGTTGGACCATAGACCGCTTTGAGTGCATGGTAAAAATTTTTCAAGTCATGGCTGTCAGCAAAGCCTTGGAGCTCATCTGCTTTATTACTCAGCCATGAATCCCGCATCTGGCGTAGTTTATGTTGGACGATTCTACGCATGTTGTTGAAAGCGTCTTTCTTGGCTGTAGATTTTGGATCATTTAAATATGCTTTATGGAGATGGTGTTTCTCAGCCAACATCTTCTTTATATCATCTGAGTTCTCATCAAACCAGTCATTTTGTTTCTTGATGGCGGGACCCAGGACCTCTGTAGCAGTGTTGTAGATCTGCTCGCTTAGGGCTGTCCAGTTTGTTTCCGCACTTTGGCCGTCTAACGAGATAGATTTGAGACGGTCTTCTAGGGTGTCAGTGAATGACTGTTTAATTTTTGTCTTCTTTAGTTTGGTAATATCCAGCCTTTTTTGAGTTTTCTTTCCCTGAGGGCGCCTGGCAGGTTGGATACGAATTTTAAGTTTAGACACAATGAGGCGATGATCAGTCCAGCATTCGGCACCACACATGGACTTGGTCACCCGGACATCTTGCCTGTCCTTCTTCCTAACAATTACATAGTCAATTAGGTGCCAATGCTTCGAGCGAGGGTGCATCCAGGAGGTCCTGTTGCGGATAGGAAGTCGAAAAATGGTGTTGGTGACAAGGAGGTTATGTTCTGCGCAAGTCTGGAGGAGAAGAAGTCCATTGCTGTTACAGCGACCCACGCCGTACTTTCCGATGGCACTATCGGAAAGTACACACAATACATATAATGAAAGAACAATGGGGAAATGCGGCAGCAGAACAGCAAACGAAAATGGGGATAAACTAATAAGTTTCTGTAGCATTAATAACCTGATCATTGGAGGAACACTCTTCCCACATAAAGAAATTCACAAATTAACATGGGAATCACCAAATGGTCGGGACAGAAACCAGATAGACCACATCATGGTTAACGGTAGATGGAGACATGCATTACAAGATGTGAAGGTAAGAAGAGGTGCAGATGTGGGAAGTGATCACCATTTAGTAGTAGCAAAACTGAAAGTGAAACTAAGAAGGGCTGCACCAACTGTAACTACACAGAAAAGGTTTGACATCAGCAAATTGAAGGACTCCCTTACCAGAAAAGCTTTTGCGGCCGACATAAAGAAACGATATCAATTTGCCAAAAGTCAGGAAAAGACATTGACTGATGATATAGACCAGAATTTCAACACCATTTCAACAATATACAAAGAAAGCAGCAAATCATGCTTGGGATTCCAGGAAAGGAAGAAGCAAGACTGGATAACACCAGAAACATTAAACACCATAACGATGAGAAAGGAAATGAAAAGAAAGAAAACAGAAGCGAAGTCCCCCAGGTTAAAGCAACTATATAGCGAACAGTACAGTCAGCTGGACAAGGAAGTTAAACGCCAAACCCGAGCCAACAAAAGGAATTTCCTAGATGATCTTGCCAGACAGGCAGAGGAGGCAGCACTGAGAAATGAACAAAGCACAGTATACAAAATAACTAAATTCATCAGCTGAAAACGAGGTGCAAACAATATTACATTAGTAAGAGATAAGCAAGGTAATCTCATCACGACAGCAGAGGGACAGGAAACAAGATGGGCAGAGCACTTCAGAGAAACTCTGAACAAGGAACCACCAGAGACACAATTGAATGTTCCTGAAGCGGAAAACGATCTAGATGTGAATACAGACATTCCACGCAAAGAAGAAATCATCACAGAAATCAAAGGGTTAAAGAACGGCAAAGCTCCGGGCCATGATAACTTAAATGCAGAGCTATTTAAGGCAGACCCTGAGCTAGCAGCAGAACTATTAGAACCACTATTTGCACAAGTCTGGAAAACGGGGACAACACCATCAGAGTGGAACAAAGGAATAATTGTCAAATTGCCCAAGAAGGGAGATCTTGCAGACTGCAATAATTGGAGAGGAATCACTCTTCTCTCAGTTCCCAGCAAAATACTAGGCAGGATAATTATACAGAGAATTTCAAAGGCAGTAGACCACAAACTGAGGAAAGAACAAGCAGGATTTAGAAAGAACAGGAGATGTGTAGATCATATATTCACTCTCAGGAACATTATAGAGCAGTGCTCAGAATGGCAAAGACAGCTTTACATTAATTTTGTTGATTTTGAAAAGGCTTTCGACAGCATACATAGGGACAGTTTATAGAAAATACTGAGGGCTTATGGAATTCCAAGCTGCATAGTGTCAATCATAAAAAGCCTCTATGCCAACTTTACGTGTAGTGTTGGGCAGAGCAACCTAACCTTTGAGGTGAAGACGGGAGTATGACAGGGATGCCCCTTATCAACCACTCTATTTTTAACAGTCATAGACTGGGTGATGCGCCAGACAACAGAGGGCAGTCCAAGAGGAATAAGATAGACAACATTTTCTACATTGGAAGATCTGGAATATGCAGATGACATTGCACTACTAGCACATTCACATCAACACATCCAGGAAAAAACGGATAGACTTAATAAGTTTAGCCAGCAGGTGGGCTTGAATATCAATTTAAAGAAATCTGAGGTCATGACGCTCAATGTGAGCAACCCTGAGCCCATATCAGTAAGGAATCAGCAATTGGTACAGACAGATACCTTCATATACCTAGGAAGCATAGTAACACCAGACGGCAGAGCAGGCAGAGACATCAATGTCAGAATGAATAAGGCAAGAACAGCCTTCTTTAGCCTAAACAACATCTGGAAGTCCTCCCAATACAGCACAAGCACAAAATTAAGATTATATCAGAGCTGTGTGCTTTCTGTGCTTCTCTATGGTGCAGAATGCTGGAGAGTTACAGAGAAGGAAATGTCGACATTGTCCTCTTTTCACACAACATGCCTAAGAAAAATTTACCGAATCTTTTGGCCAAATACCATCACTAACCAAGATCTGCTTACTCGTAGCAAGCAAGAGGACATGCACACCATCATAACTGGCAGACGCTGGAGCTGGGTTGGTCATGTCCTCAGAAGAGACCCCGAAGCCATCACAAGAACAGCTATGCTTTGGACCCCTGAAGGAAAACTAAAAAGAGGCCGACCAAAAACAACCTGGCGGAGGACTGTGGAGGCTGAGATGCAAAGAATGAACCAGAGTTGGGGCACTGTACGAAGGATGGCCACCGACCGAGCAAAGTGGAATCAATTTGTTGTTGCCCTACAAGACGCCACTAGGCGTGATGGCCACTGACTGCTTTGACGGTCGGCGGCTAAGGATCAAAGAAGAAGAATATTTCTTACAGTCACGGTATTGTTAAGGTGTTCTATTTCAAACAGTAACTTTTTTTCTGTCGCATTCTGTATCTTACAGTCACTGTAATGCTGTCACATTCTGTTTTTTTTTAACAGTCATTGTTTTCTGGTTCATTCTATTTTTTTTCATAATCACTGATTTGCTGTGAGGTTCTATTTCTTACAGTCACTGTTTTTCCTGTAGTTTTCTACCCATTGCTGGTTGTTGTATTTTTTGCATTGCTGGTTGTTGTATTTTTTGCATTGCTGGTTGTTGTATTTTTTGCATTGCTGGTTGTTGTATTTTTTGCTAGAACTTCCAGTGTGTGTATTCTTACTGTTCATATTATTCTTGCCACATCTGGGATAACTTTAGAACTGACCCCTAGTACATGAAGTGAAAGTTTGCCTGGCTTAGAGGTTAAAATAGTTATTTGGTTTGCATATGCAGTGGAGAAATGAAGATGAATCATGTTGAGATGTCTTTCAGCATGCTTGTCATAATGACGTAGCTCTGATTTTTGTTTGTCTACCTTAATTCTATAACAGCCACATGTTATTACCCAGGGTCTCTCAGGGCATAAAGAAAGAATAGTATATTGAAGACTTCCTGTTTTCCCTGTAGAGCAGCGGTTCCCAATCTTTTTTCACTTGCGTACCCCTTGGCAGCCCATTTCTATAAATTGTACCCCTAATATTAGCAAAATATTTGAAATTAATATAGTTGCTGTTATTCAAAATTTATAGATTATAACCAGAAATAAAAAGGTCAACCACGGTATTAAAAAACAATGTAATAAAAAGGTGAACAAACAGTGCATATATTTTTACATTAAAAAAATCAGAAGTTACAATAAAAATTAACACATTTAATTTATTAATAATAATAATAAAAACGTTGTTATTGTTAAAAGTTGAAATCACTTTTTATAACACACATGTCACGTGACCATGACAAATGTTCAGTGCGATCCTTGAGCTTGTTTTGAGGCACATAGTTTTTTTTTAAATCAGGTTCAAGTGATGTAAGATACAGTCTCAAATCTGGGACCTGCATTCAGTTTACTACGGTATTTATTTTTTATAAAGGTATAAGAAGAGAAAGCCCTCTCCACCAGCTCAGTGTTTGTAAATGGCAACAGAAACTTAAGCGCCTTGTCGGTCAGCTGTTTATATTCTCTGCTGATGTCTCCCCAAAAGTTAATAAGGAATTTTCCTTTGAATTCAGCTATTAAAGTAGTATCAGTCGAAAGTACAATCAACTTCTCTTTTTCGTTGATTGATAATGAGGCTGCTTGGAAATATTCTTCTTAAATGGATTTACAATCCAGTAGTTCTCTTCTCCAGGTTTCGGAAAGTACTTCTCGAAAGATGATTTTAGCCCTTTCAAGTGTTCAGTTATTTTCTCGCTCATTTCCTGGGAGAGGTGCAACTCGTTCTCAGATAGGAAATTGTGCAGAGTTTCAAATACCTCAAGCTGGCCTTTTTCAATACACGACCTCCAAAAATCTAATTTTTTAATCATAGATTCAATTTTGTCTGAAACATTGAAGATCGTTACCGAGCTATTCTGAAGTGCCAAATTTAGTTTGTTTATTTATAGGAAAATATCCGATAAGTATGCAAGACTCTTAAGCCAATCACAGTCGTGTAACTTTGAAGTAAGTTGGAAAGGATGGTCTTCAAAAAAAAGTTGGACTTCATGTCTAAGTTCGAACAGCCGGGTAAGGACTTTACCACAAGAGAGCCACCTTACTTGTGTATGAAGGAGCAGGGTAGAATGAAGACTATTCATCTCTTCACACAGTGCTTTGAAAAGCCTCGAGTTTGTGGACTTTGACTTTATAAAATTAACCACTTTCACAGCTTCATCAAGAACGACTTTTAATTCACCAGGGAGGCGGTTAGATGCAAGGCTTTGCCTGTGAATTCAGCAGTGGCTCCAGGTTATATGGGGGGCTACCCTCGTGACACGAGCGCGAAGACCGGAGTAGCAGCCTGACATAGACTTGGCTCCGTCAGTGCATAGTCCACAACAATTAGACCAATTAATGTCCTTTTCTTTGAAATAAGAATCAATAGCAAGAAATATATCCTCACCTCTTGTAAGCCCTGACAGAGGATGACAAAGCAAAAGGTTTTCTTCAACTTCATTGCTTTTCAAACACCTCACAATAACAAGCAAAACAGCGAAATTAGCAATATCTGTGCTTTCGTCAACTTGAATAGCAAAGAATTTACTATTTTTAATTCTACTTATTATTGTCGCTTCAACATCGTCAGACATATCCTGCATTCTTCGAGAAATTGTATTGTTCGAAAGAGGGATAGCGTTCATTTTGCGAACATGTTCCTCTCCGAGCATGCACAGGACGGCGTCTTTTATACAAGGAGAAATTAAATTCTCAGCTATAGTATGATTTTTACCACATTTAGCAATACGATAACTATGCGGTAGCATAGTGGTTAGTGCACTGGCTTCCTAGCGCAGTGGTCTATAGTTCGATCCCCAGATGAGGCGGGAATTTTTTAGGCCACAAACGGCTCCTGGGTCGACCCAGCCCAAAATGGGTACCAGAACAACTCTGGGAAGGTTAAGGCGGCCGGCGTGATGCCGACCACATCACCCCTCGTGTGCCGACGGTCAAGATAATATGGGCCTAACACCATATTCCCAATATGCCTCAATGGGCGTGTAACGGGTTCCTTTACCTTTTATAACTAATACGGTAGGAGGCTCCAACCGCATTTTCGTTATCTTTGTTAGCGACGTCAAGTACGATGTCACATTCTGTTGTTTCGATAGGCGCTGAAAAAAAAAATTGCGTTCCTTGTTTTCATAACTGGGGTGTTTTGTTTGTAAATGCCGCAAGAGTAACGAAGGTCATGCTACTATTGGATAATACTTCCCGACACACTTCACAGTGGGGCTTAGCACAGTCCTCATCTCCTATAAACGAAAACCCATACTTTATGTATTCGTCACTGTATTTTCTCTTTTTAGCTCTATGTAAAACTGAAGATCGTGTCTTTTCACTATCCTGCACCATAGTCTTAGGCGTGTCCTGAGAAGTACTTGGCGATTGATCACATTCCACATTATGTTTCAGCTTTTTTACTGTGCCGGTTTTCAACCACTGATCCATATCTGATAATACACGAATTGAACAATTAATCACTTTAAGTTAAGTTAAAACAATGACAAAAACTACTGTATATAGAAACACTGTCCGCCATTACTCAATTTTTTTCGCGTACCCCTGAACGTCCTGTCGCGTACCCCCAGGGGTACGCGTACCACAGGTTGGGAACCGCTACTGTAGAGGGTTCCTTCAATTACCGTTGGGCAGGTTTTATAAAATGTGTTGTGAAAGATGACATCAGAGTGAAAGTGTGACGTCAGTTAGAGATTGTATGTGGGTCAGGCCTGCAGAAGGACAGTGTGTCCATTTTGATATGTTCATTATTCGTATTATCCTAGATTTGTGTAATTCTGAGGCAGGTATCCATGGGAATAAGTAGTAAAATCACAGGCAGTGATATTACATTTGTAGTTTACTGGGCCGGACAATGGAAATATGATGAAAGAGCATGTAAGTGCTTAAGTGCGGGCTTCATGTAATGTGGGACATTGGATGTGGATAAGGGAGAAATGCTAAAGACAATTACTGATCTCCTGCTAGAGGAAGACGCATCAATTGATGAATTGACAGGGCTAAGATTGCTGGAATTTGACGTCAAACGTAAGACTAGCAAAGATGGACATATAGTAGGATGCATCCGTCGTGTATACAACCAGCACACTACAGGAACAGTTAGCATTCATGCCCTTCGACATTTACTGAAGGAGACTGAGCATCTATAGGTTTGCCCACAGTGCAATGAGATCGATTCTGATCAACAATAAGAATAACAGTGCTTCTTAATGTTTTAGAGATCCTGCACCCTTTTACAGCATTTTAAGAAGCCTTGCACCCAATTAACTTCTAGCTCGCGAAATATACCAGAAGTATGGAAAAAAAAAGATAAAAGTATGTTTTGAGAAAATGTTATTTACAAAATGTGACTAAAGTTTGGTATTGAAACCATATTGTCAGTGTTCTATTTTATACAAATACATCTGAATTCTATCTATTAAATAGTATTTATGATTATTCACCTTCTAAAATATCTAGCATGTCTCGCACCACCTGAAGGTGAGTCTCGCACCACCTGAAGGTGAGTCTCGCACCACCTGAAGGTGAGTCTCGCATCCCCAAGGGTTGCATGCCTCCCTAGTTTTAAGAAGCACTGTTCTAATGGGTCGACTACAGTTGGTGCTCTCTGCTTCAAAGGAAGCAAACATGGAAATAAATTAATGAACGAAATACTATCTCTGCGCCGATTTACTTGTTTAGCCGTAAACAAATGTATTGTTCTGCTTTTCCACATTTCCCTGTGTGTTATATCTTGTGTGGAATAAGTGTAAAAACAATAGTTAACAGCGCTGGACTTTAGTTCCAGGCAAGCTATGCAGTGCTCCATAATTTTTTTTTTTTTTTAACTTCACAGCACACTTAAGTGCTCTTCAAAATTCCACAGCACACTATAATATTTAAGTATGGGTGTATGGTAAATATTTTAAAATTTGCTGCAATTAAAAGACAACGCTCCATATTTTTTTGTGATCATTTGGTTTGGTTAATTAATAAAGTGCCAAGCTATGTCGCGAAATTATCATTTAGTTTTGAATAATACAGTTGGAATAGCACATCTCCCGGTAAAAAGAGTAGACAGTTTCTTACTTTTAGAATTACGAAATGAGATAATGACTTTTGTAACTTACTTACTTACTTATTCGTTCCCCTTCTACCATGAGGTGTAGAGGTTTGGAAGAGAGAGTGCCAGACTATCCTATCGGCTGTCTTCCTCCTGGCCTGGTTCCATTCTAGTCCTCGGTCCTTCAAAGATTGTCTAATGTTGTCCTCCCAGCGGACTCTTGGTCGTCCTGGGGGTCTGGATCCCTGGCTCTTTGTTTCCCATGCTTGTCGTGGTAGGCGATCTTCTCCCATTCTGCAGACATGGCCAAACCATCTTAGTTGGGACTGTTCTACTTGGGTCTGCAGGGGGTGGGATTTTAAAATTTGCGCAATTAGAAGACAACGCTCCATATCTTTTTGTGATCATTTGGTTTGGTTTGGTTTGAAGGACCATCATCATTGCGCACGGACAACTCCATCAGTGCTCTGATCTCTTCCCTGGGATCACACAAGGAGGATCTCAGCACAGTGCACGAACTCCGTAGCACCAGCGAGGATACCAGTGTGTATATACATGAATCATAAATGACATTCTATAAATATTTTTGTGGCGAGTAGGTTTTCCTAAATTTGTAAATTTTGCCAGAGCAGTGGCCGAATGGCCTACTCTTTATGATTTCCAATTGCAAAGGGATTTTTAACGCGAGCAACTTGCACATGGGACATACTATTTTTTCGCCCTTATCCGAGAAGGCTAGGCATCTATCTCACTGCCCCGGAGATCAGGGAGCGGAGGAGTATGACATCATTAAGACTCACTGGTGCTGAAAAAAAAATTTCCATAATTTATATTCCCTATACTGGGAACCGAACCCGGTACCTTTAGAATTAGAGACAGATGCCATACTTCTTAGCCACTCCGACTCGAATCGATTAGTGGATTATGATAACCCAGCTTATTATTTGTAAAATTGCACATGTGAGGCTCTTTAGTAATATTTTTTACCATACCATATAACTTTGTATTCCACAATATGGTGTCTTCTGCCTGGTGTCACAGCACACCAGGCAGACTCTAGTAAATAATCTTCTTCTTCTTCGTTCATCCTGAAAAGGACGTTGGTTGCGTTGTGTCCGTTTACAGCGAAGCTGCGATATTTGCACCTTTCGGCCGACACATCCGACTTCAGCACGGCATTTTTGGGACCGGGTTAGCCTTCCCTCTTCGATCCCTACTCGCTCAGCCAGACTGCAGTGATGCAGCCTGTTTCCAGGGCCACCACTTGGAGGTGGAGTAGGGTCTTGGTCAGCTCTGGTTCGCTGACCCTGACGCAAGCAGTCTAGCTATGGGTCGCTGTCATAGATTTATGATAGGAGAATTAAGACTAGGGTTGGTCCCTTCTGAATAGGTTGGAATGAGTGATAGATACCGTGAGAGCTGGTGAAAAAAACACAATAGAATTTCCCCACGTGAGATGATAGGATGTGATATAGAGGCTGTCTTTGAGAATCGAGATAATCTTCTCTCTCTCACCTATCTTCTACGACCGCTTTTAAAGGCGTCAGACAGTCTAAACCCAGATATATATATATATATGAATATATCTCTATCTACTCACGGGCACGCACATACACGTGACGACAGGTAAACACACAGACGTGGGAAAACTATAACAATGCTTATACAGATAAATGGGATCGAGCTGACCAACGCACTGATTTTTTTGTTCAAGAGAGATATTTTAATTATCATATCAAAATTTCTCACAACACCAAAAAATTACATCAAGGAAAAAACATATACAAATAGTCATACAATTTAAGAAAATGCTACAAGGATGATAGCCCGTTAAAATCTTACTCTAGGTTTAGCCCACAGCCCCGTTAAGAGAACAGATGATGGCCCAAAGAGTTATAGATACGTAGGGTTGAGGCTAAGAGTTTTTCTTCTTTTCTCGTAAATGTATGCACAGAGTTGAATAATCTGATTTAGCCTAAGAAGTAAAGAAACTCTAGCAAATAGTAACAAATTCTGCAGGTTAAACAAAAAAAGAATTAAGACAGTAAATGGGTGACAATCTATAACTGTAAAATAACACTCTGATCTGCGTACACTCATTCATTCAGCCATGGTCATGGGTACACAGTTATACTCACAACTTTGCTCGCTGCCTCTGGGAACATAATAAATTCTAGGACCTTCACACAGACCCGAAAATGCAGTCCTTGACCAAGAAATCCCCAGTTCCAAAAGACGTACTAAACTCTCAGGGAACGATTCCTTGGGTGTTCTAATTTTTCGAATGTCTGATTAAGTCACATAAAATATTGTCCAGGCACGAAAGTTAGCAGAGCACAATGTCATTAGCTTTGGTTTCTAGCATTTAAGGAATGTCAGATCGGTGTCTACTTTCAGGAAATTACTATATTTGGTCACCACAGTACTAGTCAAAACTCTGTCGGAATGTTTCTGATCTTTGCTTGCCACAACGGGCTGAATTGTACTGAAGAGTTATTCTGGAAGAATTAATTCTGGCGCGAAGGCCTCTTACTTCATTTAACTGTTACAGTTCAGGTAATGAAAGTGATTTGTTTCTTCCCAAATAATGTTCACGTACTAGAACGCTGGTAAAGTTGGGTACCACCGTTTCACTATATAAAAGAAAGAACACATATCAAATAATTTTACAATATGTACCCACTATAACTTACATTATTAAACCGCAAGTGTACTGCATGACTTATCATTTAAATTTTCCGGTGAAATAAGTTATAAAATCAATCATCATGAATTCAGGAATATCTGCGTATTCCGTCACTATTCACTGATGTCGCATCTAGCATTTATAAGTTTGATTTTTTTTTTTTTTTTTTTTTTTTTTTCTTAACCAGCGGCACTTGGGCTTTCAGCCCTTCGGCCCAATGACATGTCATTGCGAGGCTGGGGAACCTGAGGACTTTCCTTCCAACCCGGTCAGGAGCTTCGCTCCTTCCCATCCACAGAGGGTTTATCACAGGAGCCGTTCAGGCTATTCAGTCAAATTTCCGGCCGTAAACATTTCTTCAAACGCCGACGCCCGGGTTTGAACCATGAACACCTGGTCGCCAGTACAACGCCGAAGCCATTACACCAGCGCGGCTCCCATTATAAGTTTGATATAAAATATTCTCGACTAAGTATTAGCCGTTAAATTAAATTCCTTATAGCTACTAGTTTTAGTAAGCTAAAGATATAATTTATTATGTATTTCCACTGTATGCGTCACTAGAAAATAATACAAACTATAAATTTAGCACTCTGGACACAGGACTAGTTTAGAATGAAATAGGCGATTTTAACACTTAATCACTTTCCAAAATACTAGATATCTATTTTATTAATCTCACCACAGCACTACGGTAACGCCACGACTAGGATAATTCACTAGATAGGTATTTAGAAGCTCGTCACAAGTCTGACGAGAACTATGAAATTTGCTATACAAGCTTCATTCGCTAAGCACGTGTGTTCCGTCTACTGGAGATGTTGGAGACTGAAATGAAATCAGATTTCAGCTCCTGGGTGGATATTTGAAAACAGGGGCAAACAATCCCACATTTTCTCAAACTCCGAAATCATCTCCCCTTTCCCCTGTAAAACACCTTACGTTTAACATTACCATTACTAGACGTCTTACATAACTGACACTTCTGCATTTCCGCACCTCGCGCTGACCCGGCCAACAGTGAGCCGTGTCAGCTGGGATTTCCAGACGACAGATGTCTGAAACTGCGACTATAAGGTGTAAATATTCGCTCCTGCTTAAGCGTTCGGCCGATGCAACTACTTGTTGACCGTTGAAAATGCAGACGGATGTCGGCTCTCTCCTAGCATTCTCACGCGTTTACGTCGAGAATCTAACTCAGGAGTGTCGTGTCATCTGAAGGTGCAGACCCAAGTCGGCTCGATGTCTGAGATGGACTGCAACTAAATCGCACTTCACGTCTGACTGACATCTATGTAATAAATTTACTAGTCAGTATGAGAAAGAAAAAACGATGATGGGAAAGAAATATATTTTTCGCAACGAGTGATGCGAAAAAATACAGGAAAAACAAGTACGGAAAGATAATAAAATAAAAGGATGCGGGTGAGAGAATAGGAAGAAGATGTAGGCAATTTAATGATCAAAACCCACGTGACAGTCGCTAACTGCATTTCTCACTGTTGACACGTCTTAGGTCCCTAGTAAATAATCAGACACGTATTTAAAAATGGTGACGACATATTCCTGAAATATTAACAGCTCATGACAGCTTTTGTAGTAAAATCAAAATGATGTATTGGGGCTGAAAAATATGCATCTTTGAGATTTAAATACTTAACAAATGTCAGGTTATTTGCTGTGCAAGGGTCATTAGTGTCGCAAATAATCTGACAAATATTAACAGATCTGAACCTAATTTAGAAGTAAACATGGAATTTACAGACATACCTTTGAGAATGGGCTGACTCAGTCAATCAATTAATGCTCTTAAGCTACCCAAGGAACATAGGCCTACAGTAAACACATGCAAAGTCCTTCTGTCACGTGCCATCAAGGTCTTTTCATGTTGTGCTCATCATTTACATTTCTAACTCAAGTTCTCTTCTCCGTATGTTTTTCGTTCTACCTCCAATTCTCATACTCTGAAGATTCCACAACAAGGACAGCCTGGTAATACTGTCAGCAGATTTCTGTAATCTGTGGCCATTCCATCGCCAACTTTTTCTCATCTCTTGTTCCGCTGGCACATGTCTAGTTCTTGTCTTCCGTTCCACATCGGTGATCTTAATTGGCTGATTGCTACACACTGAAGAAGGTGTACCAGGCATGTCATCGCAACTTTGTGACTGAAGAAAGCGAGGCTTAAGATGAAGAAAAAAAAACTAGTTTTATGTTTCTGTTTGTAACTTGTATTCAGAGGATTTGGCTATTAGGAAAGAACAAGGCTGACATCGGAGACTTCGCTAATGCACTGTAGTGTGAAATGTCCTTGTTGAATTATCTCTTTGAATCTATAGTTCGTTCATCAATGAAAGAAATAAATGCTCTTTGATTAGATTTGTTTCGCGTGGAGATTTCGTTTCTGCAAAAGCCTGTGTGCGAAGCAATCAACAGACGATCAATTTGCTATTCTTCTGATGTTTGTCAGCCCCGGTTATTTTTATTTATTTATTTATTTTTGGAAACAGAAGGCAGAGATTGAAATGCCATGAATCCGCATGTAAAATGAATAATATAAACAATATATTAGATTAAAATGGCATCCGGTGCATAATTATTTTAATCTGGACGCCATATGAGCCAGTGTATCTTTCATGTTGGTTTTCGCTTTACTAATTGTAAATCAATATAGCTGCCATAAAAGGATGTGTGGGACGTGTCAGTGTGAACTGTGCAGGACTCAGCTGTGGGCTGTAGAGAGATTGTCTTCCCGACTTCTGTCGGCTCACACTGTAGGATCGTCAGAGCTCATTTTGTGTCACGAGAGAAAACACGTGACAACTGCCCTGAGGCTAGTATCGTGAAAGGCTTTGATGCTGTTGCTCGCGCATTGATCCGCTTTGCGCGTTGGTAATATAAAGATCGTCTAATCTCTCATGCGCCGTAGGACGAGAGAAAGTTACTGCGTCTATAAAGTTCACGTCTTAATTGATGTAGAGATGTTATTTGATATATGTATATATAAAGTGCCAAGCTATGTCGCGCAATTATCCAATTAAATCACTTAGTTTTGAATAATACAGTTGGAATAGCACATCCCCCGGTAAAAAGGGTAGACAAGTTTCTTTTAGAATTACGAAATGAGATAATGATGTTTGTAACATGGGTCTGTATTGTCAATGAATTGAGCTAGACTACATAAGGGAGACGTAGATATTACCACCATTTCACCCCCTCCTATACAGCTTGTTATTTTCATTGTAGTGTTTTACTCTGACTTATCTTTCTAATCACTTTTTCTTTAAGATCATCTGAGCGTTAGTTCTTTCTCGCGATTCAAATCTTAGATGCCCCAAAATATCTATGTTCCAGTCATCGTAGAGAGCTGAAATTTTGAATGCAGCTCCAATCCTTTGCACATTTTAATCTGCCAAGTTTTAATTGGCATTGACCTAGCAAATTTTATATAATAATTAAAACAAAGTAATTCCCGGTTTCAAGTTATGTAGCGAATGAAATAATTAAGTTTTGAACAATACATTTGGAATAGTCGATTCCCCCGTTCAAAGGAGTAGACATTTCATTACCTTTAGCGTTACGAAATGAGATAATGACATTCGTAACATGTAGCCGTATTGTCAGTGAATTGAATTAAACTACCGGTACGTATAGGAGATATACAGATTACCATGGCTCCCGCCCACCCCGCCCAAATCCCCACTTGTTAAAATCGGTGAAATGTTTTGCTTTGAATTCTCTTTTTAACTTGCCCTGGGTTATGTTTTATCTCAGACCAAATGTCATTGACTCTTGCATTGTTAATCACCACTGCAGGGGCGTATGGATGCTTGGTGCAGGCTTCCTGCAAGGGGACCAACCGCAGTGGTGGCTCCATGCTCCATAGAGGGCGAATAGGAAAATGATGACAGACGAGTAGAATATAAGATACCTCTTGGTTTACGGTATGCCCTGTAACGCCCGATAATATACGTCTGCTCAACATAATGGTTTATGACGTCAGCTGTGATACTCGACAAAAAACATCACCAGACCTTAAAGGTCATTTATATTTGGATATGCGCCCTAATATAACCGATTAAGTTGAATCTGACGCGCCTCGCCAAAACGAGGCAAAAAAATTTTTTTTTTTTTTAAAGTGACACTCGAGCATATCAGATACTTCATTGATTGCGATGTTTTCTGTAAACCCGGTTATAAACGTATCCTACAGTGATAAAAAACAGTAAAACCCTGAAATGATCATGAAAACGATGACGTGTATAGTAACTGTGGCCGACTGTTTCTTTAGTGGGTTCTGACGACGAACATGAAAGTACACGACGTTCAGATCAATTAATTGAATTCGACTTTTTATCGAATGTATATATATTTTTTTTAAATGTCATTAGTGGAAAGCGATAATGATATGACATTCTGACATAATCTTCTTACTTCATCCTATGCTCCTTGCTTCAAGTTAAAAGGCGAAACTTCGTTCGTTCTTAATAGTAGGATGTATCAGTGTATGAAAAGGCCAGTTGGAATTAACTGAATAATACCATTGTTGCGTGCATATTTTGACGCACATATTACAAAAATCGATATGGCTATTTAATATGGAAAAGATATAGACATTCATTCATTTGTGTATGAAAATGCTATCTATGGTAAAGCTAGATAATTCATGATTGATTTACACTTTTGATTATAGGAGTAATCGGTCTTGATATTAATTCGGCGCATGGATATGGCACTCATGTCCGTACTTATTTGTTAGGGCCAGAAAATAGATTAATTTGCTTATTATGTTTATGGCCTGAATTCATATGTATTACATATTATTAGTACAAGTAGAATCAGTCCTATATTGTATATTTTGGATGGGTAGGCAGGACTATATTCTTGTTATGCCGCTCTAGCGGAAGTATGAGTTGTCTTGACAAGTCGTGATGAGTTCCGATGTACCGTTTACAATGGCGGGTACGCATTTTCTAGGGCTGGTACATTCTTCAGTAAAAATGATTTATGAAGTGATTTTTCTTCTGTAGGAGATTGTGTCTCTACTAGAGTTTGTGTTAGAGACTCTCCTAATGTACGGTATCATGTATGATTCGGACTCCAGGTAATTCCAGACCCTATTTTTGATGATCTCATGTCGGTTAGACCTAGCTGGAATTTTGGTGCTTCGCAACGCTAGGGTCATGTTTGTATTGACGAAGATGACGGGCTTCCATACAGTAGTTATGTCTACGTGAAGTAACTGGATTACGGTAGGACTGTATGGAGGAACTTTAGGAAATCATTCATATGCATTTCAAATTAACTTGGGCTTATATATACCCTCCTGTGAGTGAGTGAGCGACAACTCAGGAAGGCGGCCATGTTACATTCCTGTCATCATATTTTTGAATCACTGTCCAAAGAACGGGGCATGTATCTTATTATTCGGACAGTGGCAAGGAGATCTCAATTTTGATAGAAACCCCTTATCGTGGTTTCATAATATGACATAAACTGTGAACATAAAGCAACTTTAGTTACTTACCGATCCGCCTTCACTGACGCGCTTAGTCAGATAGGGGATGCGGCCATTATGTATCATGACATTGGAAGCTATTGATGTACTACCTATTATTTATGAATGTGTCATGACATGGGATCTACTATGTATGCCTGCAAATTGATGTGTCAACATGTACCCATGATTTACTCGTTATGTCCCAGTGTGTGCGTCTAAATAAACTGTGTAAACAAAGATTCCAGCAGTCTGCATTGGTGCCTTGTAGACACAAGTGAATGAGTGTTTAGATTGGTCAGAACACGAACAGTACACCATTCGCGTTAATCACACTCTACACTTCTACTCCATATATACACCATCCTGCGTCGGTTGAATTGACCAAGTTTAGGGTCTGCTCCCCCTGGAGCCTTAGAGGGAAACTACTGCTTACAGTTGCCTTTGCCTTCCCTAACTCAGGACTAGGGTGAGTTACCCATTTACAGCTGGGTAGACTGGAGCATGCCTGATCTCAACAACTCTGTACACTACAATGGACATATACAGTAGTGGCACCACAAACAACATGCTACAGTGATTGATAGTGGAGCTTTACAGAGGTTTACAGTACGATACAATGAGCACTTTACAGTGGTGAGCCAGATTCCTGGGTCCAGCCTACGCAGTCTTGTTGTGTTGAGAATCACATTTTACAGTTGCAAGAACATTTGTTTGACCACATCAACACCAGTAGGACAGCTATACAATCAATGTCAGCTTGACCTGTTCTGACAAGTGTAGCAATATCTGGGTCAGCACTTGTTGACATTTGGCACAGTACAGTCAGGGTTCTAAACTAGTGATTGTTTATCCTGCTGAAATAGAAGAGCAATGTTGAACATAATGTGCAAATTTCATCGTTGGATCTTCTTATGTGCTCAAAAAAATTGAACAGTGTAACAGTTAGAAAGCAAATCTATTACTCAATAAAGTGGTAGTCTAATTTGTTAAAACTGAGCATACAGTGCAATACATTGCAACTACAACACATTTCATTATATGATACACACATTGATGATTTATATGTATTTATGTTTATATATTATTTGTTTATATGTGTGATTGTTATGTGTTTGTGGGCCTGGATGGGAGGTGACTAGAACAGGAAATACCAAGTAATATTGGTCTTGTTCTGGCGTTCTATAGGGAGCAATTTCTTAATTGAAATTTGCATGCAACATAGTTTGCAAATATTTGGTTAGCTGTGACGACTGTTTCATATTTGTATTTGTAATAATTTTTCTGTTCTTTATTTTTGTTTGATTTGTTTGTATAATTGTAGGTCTCATCTTTCCTTTCATTTCAGTTCTTTACACCCTTATGTTTATACACTGTGGCGTTATTTGTCTTGTTATCTTATTGCAGTTATCATCACAGATTCTGTGATCATTTTTTTCATTTCTCCTATTTAATTTAATTTGATCTCTGCAAATGTTTTCAGATTGTCTTTTCTTGTTTGTCCTTTGTAATGTCTTTAGTTGACATATGACATAGGAGGTATAGTTAAATACACTTATATTATAGTACAGATCAGTACTTTATGATTATTATTGTTATAAAACAAAGTGTACAAGACCTTTGTAAGGCTTGTCTCCCAAAGTGATTGGTATAGGAAATATTATTTTCCACAGGTACTCAAGTGATCATTGATTACATTAAGGTATACAAGACCTTTGTAAGGCTTGTCTCCCACAGTATTTGAGATATACAGTTATTGTTGTCCACAGGTACTCAAGTTATCATTGGTTATTATAAACAAAATAACCATACAAGTTTTTCACTAAGACTAAGTCTATGGTATAGACTTGTCTCCCATTAAAGTGAAATAGGGTAATTTATTTACTTTTTCAGGTTTCTGATTTAAGAAGACAAGATGTCTACATTAGATTACTTGATAAGACTGGAAAAGAGTTAGAAGAATGGGCAACTGCTCAATTTGCTATTGCATTAAAATCAGAAGAGAAAAAACAAAAAGATGAGAATAAATGGAAAGCAGAAGTTGAACAAAAGAAGATAGATGCTGAGAATTTCAGATTGCAGATGCAAGCTGAGGAAAGAAAAGCTGCGGCTGAGGAGAGAAAACTTCAAATAGAAGAAAAAAAATTAGAAGCTGCTGCTGAAGAGAGAAAAGCTGCTGCTGCTGCTGCTGAAGACAGAAAAGCTGCTGCTGCTGCTGAAGAGAGAAAAGCTCTGGCTGAAGAAAAAAGATTAGAAAAAGAAGCTGATACTGCTGCTGAACTAAAGAAATTGCAGATGCAAGTGGAGGAAAGGAGATTTGATGCAGAACAGAAGAAATTAGAAGCTGCTGCTGCAGCTGAACAGAAAAAATTAGAAGCTGATGCTGCTGCAGAACAGAGAAGATTAGATAGAGAAGCTGAAGAGAGAAAAGCAATAAGAGAACATGAATTTGAGTTAGAGAAATTAAGATTGACAAGTATGAGTAAAGTTAATCAGGCATCTGGTGGTAATGGTAAACCCTTCAATTATAAGGTCAAGGTGCCAGCGTTCAACTCTGCCAGTGATGATATAACATTCTGGCTTGATAGATTTGAACGTGCTTGTCGAGCTCATAATGTTGACAAATCACAGTATGTGAATCAGTTGTCTGAAAATTTAAAAGGGGAGTCTCTGACTAATTTATGTTTGGTTGAAGAGGCCGACAAGGATAATTATGATGCTATTAGGGCAGCTTTGATAAAGAGATATCAGCTGTCAGAAGAAGGTTATCGTCTTTTGTTTAAAACAATGAGACCTGAGGTAGGTTTAGAATTCTCAGATTTCATTTCAAAAGCACGACTTACACTCACACGATGGATTGAATTATCCAAAATAGATAAAACATTTGATGGTCTTACGGATTTATTGCTAAGAGACAAGGTCATGTCTTCGGTAAATAAAGCATTCCTAGAGTTCTTACATGAACGTAAACCTAGTACATTAAAGCAAATGGAAGAATATTGTGACCAGTATGCCACGGCACACCCTGACATGTTTCTTAGTAACTCTAACATTAAAGAGAGTATGCCAGTTGCTTCGGCAACAGAATATAATCAGAATTACTCACACAAATTCCAAGGAGCTAAAAATAAATTTGATAATAAGGTTAATTGGAATAAGTATCAAAACCAAGATAACCACTCAAATCAGGGTTCTTCTTCGAAGAACTGGAATCGGGCTGATGGTCCTCGACACGCGAGGGGTACCCATAATTTTAGACATTCTCGAAAAGGGAGTAGCTATAGGAACTACCCAAGTGCTTCATGGAGACAAAAGAACCAATATTACAGGGATACTCAGTATAATGAGCGTGATGATTATGATCATGAATATTATGATTCAAACCCAAATAGGGGTTATAACAGAGGAAATAATAATTATAGAGACAATTATAACCGAGGTAGATCACAACACAAAAGACATGGTAAATCTTATTACCAGGCTAACTCTGCACAACAGGAGTTCCACGACGCCGGTAATCAGAATAATGATAAAAAAGACTCCAATAGTGTAGCAAATTCCGCTTTCGATTTTGCTAGAGCATCTCAGTGTTCGCAATGCAAAACATTATTCGATCCAACCACAGTTTCTACTTTAAGCTGCGGTCACCCGCTTCCCGCTCTCCCTGCGTCAATCGCGCATAATGGAAGGGGTGCTCTTGTTTTCAATAGAGGCTTAATAGATGGTACTCCGGTATCAATTCTTTTCGATTCGGGGTGCACTACCATCGGAGTGAGGCAATCACTCGTAAATCCTTCTCGAGCTACAGGCAATGTAGTCAAATGTGTAACATTTGGTGGCACATTGGAGAAGTACTCCACTGCCATTATCAATATTGCTACGCCTTTCTTTACAGGAGAGGTGCAAGCATGTCTCTTGCCGAATCCGATCGCTGATCTTATCATCGGTCGCATTCATGGAGTGAAAGAATGCACTCCACAGCAAATTTCTAATTGGGAAAATGTTAATATGCAATCTGCTAATGCAGTAATCACTAGGGCTCAAGCTCTTAATATGCCGCAATCTTCACATTCTGAAGATAATGATGCGCAGATCCAAGATGATCCCTTGGAGATTTCCCATGATTCCTTTATAAAACAGCAGGAAGATGATCCTACTCTAAAGAAATTCTTTACTCTGGCAACAAAAGGTGATCCGAATAAGGATACAAATCGTAAATCTTGGATTACGATGAAGAATGGCGTACTTGTACGTATGGTACAAGACTCCGCTAAGTCCATTCATTCTCAAATCCTTGTGCCTAAAAATATGAGAGTTAAAATCTTACAGCACGCTCATGATTCGCAGTGTGCTGGACATATGGGTTTTTCCCGTACTAAAGCTAGAGTTCTTGAATCTTTCTTTGGCCTGCTGTGAATAAGGACATACGAATCTATTGTCGATCTTGTAAAGTATGTCAAGAGATTAAATCCAGAGGTCCACGCCATGATGCACCTATTCAGGCTGCAGACATTCCCATTCGACCATTTCAAAAAATGGCGATAGACATCATTGGTCCATTTAAGATAAAGTCTGCTAGAGGACACCAATTTATTTTGACGTGTGTTGATATGTGCACACGTTGGCCGGAGGCTGTTCCTCTAAAGAGCATAACTACTGCTGATGTCGCAGATGCTCTTTGGTTAATATTTTCTCGTCTGGGATTTCCAGCAGAAATATTATCCGACCATGGTACCCAACTCATATCGGATACCATGTCTCAAGTAATGTCGACTCTTAAGATAGAGAGATCGCTGAGTAGTATTTATCATCCTATGTCCAATGGGATGGTGGAACGTCTGAATAGAACTCTGAAAAACCTACTAGGTAAGATAACAGAAGATCATCCTCAGGATTGGGATAGGGTTTTACCCGCGGCCCTCTTTGCATATAGAGAGGTCGCCAACGAACATACAGGATTTTCTCCCTTTGAACTTGTCTTTGGCGCGAAACCGCGAGGTCCTATGTCCTTACTTCATGATCTTATAACTGCTGATAATATTGTCGATGACACAAAATCCTCTTATGAATATGTCATCGCACTTAGACACAAGATTATTGAAGCATGCAAATTGGCAACTGCTTCTTCTGAATTTGCGAAACAGAAGGCAAGGGAATTTGCCAATAAAAAGAGATGCTTGCGACAACTTTGTCCAGGTGACAAAGCATTTGTCTTGCTACCTTGTAGGGAAAATAGACTTCTTATTTCTTGGAAAGGTCCGTACGATATAATATCAAAAGTTTCCGATGTTGACTATATCGTCGATATTGACGGGAAGCGTAAAACCTTCCACATCAACATGCTCACGGAATTCCATGAACGTCCGGATTATTTACAACCTGTTTTCCAGGCAACGGACGATTTTCCAGTCCAACATGGACAGTACTCATCTCTGTCAGTAATACAGGATGAGGAAACGAGTTTCTCGGATGTAAATCTACCTTTTCCAATGATTCCTCTTCACTCTAATGAATCATGGAAAGATGTTGCAATTTCTCCCGAATTATCTCCAGGAGAGCAGAAACAAGTTTCTACTATGTTAGAACAATTTCAGGATGTCCTTACTGACATTCCTGGTCAAACTGATGTCATTCAACATGACATTATTCTTACTGACCATAGTCCTATAAGAGTCAGACCGTATCCTATCCCGATACATTTTCAAGCACAGGTAGAGAAAGAGTTGGATGAGATGATAGAGTTAAAAATTATTGAACCATCCACATCAGCATATTCTTCGCCGATGGTTATTGTACGAAAAAAAAAAGACAATAACATACGTCTTTGCGTGGATTATCGCAAATTGAACCAAGTGACGAAATTTGATGCTGAACCTATGCCTTTACTAGAAGAGCTACTTACGAGACTATCGAATTCTCATTTCTTTACTAAACTCGATTTGTCTAAGGGATATTGGCAAGTTCCATTATCCGAACACGCCAAACCGTTTACTGCTTTTTCGACGCCTAGGGGTCTATTCCAATGGAATTTCATGCCTTTCGGTCTTATGAACGCCCCTGCAACATTCGTACGCATGATGCGTCGAATCCTATCTCATCGCTCAGATGTCATTGCGTATCTTGATGACATCTGTCTTTTCAGTGATACTTGGAACGATCACTATAATGGCATAAATGAACTATTGTCTGTCTTACGCGAGCATAACCTGACAGCGAAACCATCGAAAGCATGTATTGGTTTTAGCGAAATATCTTTCTTAGGACACCGTGTTGGTCATGGGTTCCTAAAAACAGAAGACCATAATACAAGTAAGATACTTAACATTTCTATTCCTAAGACTAAAAAGCAAGTGCGAAGTCTCTTAGGTCTAATACAATTTTATGGACGATTCATTCCGAATCTGTCCTCCATTATGTCACCTCTTTCTTCCTTGCTAAAGAAAGGGTCTCCTAATGTAGTCCATTGGACTCAAGAATGTCAATCCTCTTTGGATAAGGTTAAAACTATGTTTTCTACTTCACCTATCCTAGTATTGCCTTCTAAGGATAAGACATTTATTCTTCGTAGTGACGCTTCATCCACCGGGATTGGAGCAGCACTAATGCAAGAGTACTCTGGAACTCTGCATCCTGTGATGTATATTTCTCGGAAATTAAATGCCGCAGAGAAGAATTACTCGGTCCTAGACCGTGAATTATTGGCTATGGTTTGGTCAATCCTTAAACTGCAAAGATTTCTTCTTGGCGCGCATTTCATCGTGGAAACTGACCAGAAAGCTCTTACGGCTATTCAGAGTAAAAATCTGAAGAGCGTGAGATCAACGCGATACGCGATTGCTCTGCAGCCATTTCATTTTTCGGTGCGAGCTATCCGTGGGTCAGAAAATGTGATGGCAGATATTTTGTCTAGATGCCCACATGATTCATAACTGTTATACAACTTTGATACAGTTGTTCCTATGTTGAAATGTGTACACATAGGTAATATATCATATATTGATTGTAACACTACTTAGCGGTCCATTGATGTTTATTCACCGCTGATCTTTCAATGTTTTTCGTCTTTGATGATCATGATGTTAAGATATCTTAGATGAAATTTATATATAAACTAATGTAGAAATTGTGTCATTGCTAATATTGTAGTATGCGTTGGTGACACCTCTCTGGAAATATTTATACTTAGAGAAGTACTTTCTCTAAGGTCATAAAACTTATGCTTATCATCTGCGCATTGTTATTGGTGCGTTGTGAGCCTATTGTATGTTGCTCCTAGATGTATTTCAAAAAAAAATGTATCATTTCTTTTTTCCCGAGGGGTGTGGTAATCTGTTGCGTGCATATTTTGACGCACATATTACAAAAATCGATATGGCTATTTAATATGGAAAAGATATAGACATTCATTCATTTGTGTATGAAAATGTTATCTATGGTAAAGCTAGATAATTCATGATTGATTTACACTTTTGATTATAGGAGTAATCGGTCTTGATATTAATTCGGCGCATGGATATGGCACTCATGTCCGTACTTATTTGTTAGGGCCAGAAAATAGATTAATTTGCTTATTATGTTTATGGCCTGAATTCATATGTATTACATATTATTAGTACAAGTAGAATCAGTCCTATATTGTATATTTTGGATGGGTAGGCAGGACTATATTCTTGTTATGCCGCTCTAGCGGAAGTATGAGTTGTCTTGACAAGTCGTGATGAGTTCCGATGTACCGTTTACAATGGCGGGTACGCATTTTCTAGGGCTGGTACATTCTTCAGTAAAAATGATTTATGAAGTGATTTTTCTTCTGTAGGAGATTGTGTCTCTACTAGAGTTTGTGTTAGAGACTCTCCTAATGTACTGTATCATGTATGATTCTGAATCCAGGTAATTCCAGACCCTATTTTTGATGATCTCATGTCGGTTAGACCTAGCTGGAATTTTGGTGCTTCGCAACGCTAGGGTCATGTTTGTATCGACGAAGATGATGGGCTTCCATACAGTAGTTATGTCTACGTGAAGTAACTGGATTACGGTAGGACTGTATGGAGGAACTTTAGGAAATCATTCATATGCATTTCAAATTAACTTGGGCTTATATATACCCTCCTGTGAGTGAGTGAGCGACAACTCAGGAAGGCGGCCATGTTACATTCCTGTCATCATATTTTTGAATCACTGTCCAAAGAATGGGGCATGTATCTTATTATTCGGACAGTGGCAAGGAGATCTCAATTTTGATAGAAACCCCTTATCGTGGTTTCATAATATGCTATAAACTATGAACATAATGCAACTTTAGTTACTTACCGATCCGCCTTCACTGACGCGCTTAGTCAGATAGGGGATGCGGCCATTATGTATCATGACTGTGGCGAGAGGTTTTATTTGGCTGTAGGATCAGTATAGTCCTGAAAATTACAGAAATAGAATTTCTGCAGAAAATGGTGAAGTCCCAGTGTCTGAGAGAACTACTGGTATCACAACTTAGTTACGGCTGTGAATGATCTGATCTCGAAACAATAGTAGAGAGGAGACCGACATAAAGTGCCACCTCCGCTGTGTAACTAACTGTGATATTCAACAAAACCAGGAAACATATTTTACTTAACAATGATAAAATTGACAAGTCGTTCAAATACAATTTCCTAAGCATTTATTTAGTATATACACTATCTACTCTTGTGCTGAAGGGTGAATGTTGCAAAAAATGGAATGAAATGAATTGGTAAGTTTACATATGATTTACAAATATTTATATTTATAAATATTACAACACGTTTTCCAATTATAGGAACAAAAATTATATCAGCTGTGCTGTTAATTAAGGATATAACGTTTATCAGCTATGCTGTTATTTACGTATAATTTATCCACTATGATCTTATTATTGTCTCTTGCTACGCTAATTCACGTTTTCTTCATTGACAGTTCTATGCTCACAATGCCGACAGAAATGGTACTAATGTGTACTCATCTCTCTTAAGTCTGTTCTTCTTTGTTTGGTTCACACCACCGGCAGAGTATCGTTCCTTTAGCCCACCCAAGACTGAGGGGGACCAAAGATGTAGAGTCTGGTCAACCTCTATGCTCCTGCGGAGTTCCAGGCAGCGGGATTGACTCGAACATACGACCTCAGGTTTTTAGGACACAATTAAACCTGTAACAAAGCAAAAATAGGGGCTAATTTCTGTCCTCAAGCCCACCTATTTCTAGTGTGAGTGAAATGAGCGTGTCTCCGATGTATGCATGTGGGATGAATGACAACATGGCTCAGTATGATTTAGCAATAGCGAGACAAGACAGGTGTCTACTTGCAAAACATTCTTTCTGATAAACTAATACATGGATACATTCAATAATATAGATTCAATACATGAATACATTTTATACATGAATACATCCCATAATATAAATCAATACATGAATAAATCCAATAATATGTACACCTAGGTGTGATACAACAATGTCCTTCCCCCTATACTATATCACGCCCTCTCTGACAATAGCTGGTAACATATATCCTAACAATATTGTTATGTTCTTATGATAGGAGTATATGAGACGAGGACTGGTTGGTGATATATCAGGTTGGAGTTATAGGAGACAATAGATTGGAGTTAGATGCGACAATAGAATGAGTCCTGACAAGGACTGTTTTGGTTATATTGGAGTTGGTCTTATCTGAGACAATAGATTGAGTTATAGGAGACAATAGATTGAGTCCTAACAAGGACTGTTTTGGTTATATTGCAGTTTGGAATTATCAGAGACAATAGACTGAAGTTATAGACTGACAATAGATTGAAGTATAGGAGACAATAGGTTGAAGTATGAGTCCTATTAGTCTTCGTCTATTCAATCCTAATAGGAAATACAATCATTATACTTAATTCCCCCAAGATACAATCAGTAACCTGATAGGTAGTATAAATGACACACAACAAATACCAACGGTTATCGTAAAAAATATTTACCCTCCTAAGATTTTAAACTGGCCAGGTTTTGACGCGACTTAGTGAAGTAGGTTGCAGGTCGATGCCCTCAGGTAAGTTACCATAAATCAAGGTGACAGCTTCTCCCTCTTCAGTCTGTATCTCTGGCGTCAAGTTCGGGGTTGCGTGGTTAGCATAAAATCCGCCCGATTATATAGTCAAGTAACTACTTGAGGAAAGCTTTCGGTTGGTTCCTGGCGGAGCAAGTTGATTGGTTTCCTCCGGTTTTGTACCTGGTCTCATACAGCCTAATTTTATTCAGTTTTCATCGGCCATCTTGCGTGAACAAGATGGCCGTTAATTTATTCTGTCTCAGAGACTGGTGAACGTTGATCGTTGATTGGTTGAAGCAAATCTGTATCTCGACATAGTGATTAACAAAGTAGTGGGTTACACTTCGTTTCACGACATAGCCCCCTCCTTTCCTAGCTGTGACTTGTCATAGCTGACGTGTAAACCCCTGCTGTGGTTAATCCTTTTGCGTCTGTCCTTCCAGAGTACTAGGGTGTCGACTTAAAAAATCAGCTCCTACATTGTCTCTTCCCGGAATGTAATTCACGGTAAAGGAATAAGGCGCCAGAAGCAGACTCCACCTTAACAATCTCGAATTTAGCTTTTTAGATGCAGCCAAGAATGTTAAAGGTTGGTGATCGCTTTGGACAATGAAGTGTGTCCCATACAGATAAGGTGAAAATTTGTTGATGGACCAAATTAGAGCTAAACATTCCTTCTCTATGGTCGAGTAGTTCAACTCAGCTGCATTCAGCTTCCTACTGGCGTAGGCGACTGGTAAAAGTTTCTCCGGCTGGGCTTTTGATTTCTGCAAGAGAGTTGCACCTATCCCTATACTGCTAGCGTCCGTCCTTAATACAAATTCCTGTGTGATATCGGGTAGTGTAAGGATGGGTTTGCTGGTGAGTTTTGCTTTTAGCTCTGTGTAAGCTTTTTCACAATCAGCATTCCATTTGATTTTGTCAGGCTGTCCTTTCTTCGTTAAGTTGGTTAATGGTGCACACAGAGAGTTAAAGTGGGGTATGTACTTCTGATAGAACCCACATAAAGACACGAATGATCTCACATCTTTCTTCGTTTGAGGTCTGGGTGCCTTCTTTAGCTTCTCTATATTCTTTGGGTCAGGAGACATATGACCTGTAGAAATAGTGTGACCTAAGAATTCCAACTCCTTACAACCGATATAGCACTTGGTTGGACGTGCAGTCAATCCAGTTTCTCTCAGTCTGTCGAACAACATGGAGAGCGCTACTATATGCTCTTCAAATGTGTTTGTTGCAACAAGAATGTCATCCATAAAGTTAGTGATATGGGGATTTTGTACAGGTTCCAATAATTTCCTCATCATTCTTGAAAAGATACTTGGAGCATTTTTCAGCCCAAAGGGGAGTACATTAAACTCGTAGTGTCCGTCTGATGTACTGAATGCCAGCATTCTCCTAACTTCTGGTTTCACTGTTATTTGGTAGTATCCCTTGCTTAGATCTACCTTCGATAAATACCTAGCCTTACTCAGTGTAGAGAACAGCTGGTTGGTGTCAGGTAATGGGTCCACCTGAGATTCTGTGATCGCATTAAGCTTCCGGTAGTCAATACATAACCTGTGTTCACCACTCGGTTTTCTCAATAGCACCACACTTGAGCTATAGGGAGAGTCTGACTTCGAGATAATTTTCTCCTTCAACAGATAATCAACTTCCTCCCTTAGTGCTTGGGCTTTCGCATAGGGTATAGGGTATGTTCTCATGCATACTGGGGTAGGGTCGGTAACCTTCATGTCGTACTCTAACAGATTCGTACGACCTGGTTTATCTGTGAGCACATCAGCATGGGTTTCCAACACTTTCTGAACCCTCTTCTTCTGCTCTGGAGTTAAATGTTCACTAATATTTACTTGAACATAATCCTCTGTAGTTGTGAGTGGATACTCCATAGAGTGAAGTGGTTCACCGTGCATTTCTGTTGCAATGGCTAGGGTCATAATATGTGCAACTTCTGATGATTCCTTGTCATAGTATTTTTTAAGAAGATTGACATGATATACCTTCTCTTTTCCTTTCTTGTCAGTCTTATAATTGGTCCCGGAAAGTTTCTCCAGTATGACTGTCGTGGTTGAGTTAGAGTGTAGAGTATTTGTCGAGTTGGACAACTGTAGTGAAATCGACAAGGGATAGTGGACTGACAGAGTTATAGATTACACTTTAGATAAGGTGTAAATAGGAGATGGACTTGAGACAACCTGGAAGAAGATTTATTCAAATGATCTCTCTCTCCAGGCCTCAACTCACTTTACTGTCTAAGCATCTCCTGCTCTCTCTCTTTTCTCTTATCATACATAGAGATTATAGTAAAGAGCTAAAAATACAAATATGGATGGAAAGGTCGTGAACAGCGCATTAATAAATGTGTAAAATTTATTAAAGAAGAAAAGCATGAAAATAATGCATATCATCACAACAACATAAAATTTCATCAATAATCAAATATTCATCGATAATCATATACACCAACAATCACACACACAGATCACCATTCATAAAACCTGTAGAACACAAAGAGAAATAAATAAACTGTCTGCCAGTCTGTCGGTTTTCGTGGGACCAAGTACAATGCTTCAGACAGTGTCTTTTTTACGTAAAGATATACTCCATGGGTGATGGACTTGACCTGTATAAATCCACTGTAGTCGCTATTGTTGGTGGCACCCCTGATTTCGCGATGGGACTGGAAGACTGTCTATCTCCTGCTGACCAAATAAACAAACTGAGCGACAGCATGTCCGTCCGCTTTCGTGGGACCAAATGGGATAGCTCCAATGTCTTTACGTAAAGATATACTCCATGGATGATGGACTTGACCTGTAAATCCAATGTAGGCGCTATCTTTGGTGACACTAATTTGCGTGAGGGGCTGGAAGACGCTGTATTTCTTTGCTGGCCGCTCCTAAGTGCGAGGTTTTAATATATCCAGGAATAAATACACAGGACGAAGTCACTTGAGGGACAAATTGTCCCTTGCGCGCTTATCCGGCGCTAGAATCGGCTTTCGTACTTGGTATAAATCCTGTTTAAACTGGTTTGGCTGTGGTTTGCTGAGTGCCCCGTTTAGGCACAACAAAGGCGGGTGATATGGAATTCTGCTATAGGCATGCTGAGCGGGTTTGATATTCTGGAAGCCGCAATGCTCTGGCTGGTAATCCAATAGGCGAGTAGAGAACTACTACTGCGTTTGGCGATTCCAGATTTAGCGTTGGCTCCGTTGCACTGCGTGAGCTTAACTTGGCGTTGACAAAAAGGGGTTTTGATTCAGGAACGGGGGTGTGACGATTCGTGACGCTAGCGGTATTCAGAACCCTCTAGATCGAAGAGAATATTTCGTTCTTCGCCTGACTGGAATCTGCTCTCGCGAGTCGGTCCCCCTGGAACTGAGACCCAAAAGAGACACCTTTTAACTTCAAGCAACGCTAAAAATCAATCTAACTTTATACAGAAAGTTTCGCTCCACTATGGGATTAAATTTATTGTAGTTATTGCTATGATAGTTTAGGGCTGTCTTTAACCATGTCTCCTGTTCCTTAAAAATATCAATTATCAACACGCGCCCGCATAGGCTTAATATCTTTTGCACACCCATGTAACTGTCATTAAATATTCTGACAGCAAAATCTACTCCTCTTCTCCCAATCTCAACATACAGGAAACCTAACATGTAGTTACAGTTAAATTAATATGCTTATTCATCTTACAACATTAAATGAATTTACATAAACCGATTACAGCATTTGACATTACACAAATAAATCGTATGTCCCCTTTGGGAAATATATTAGCATTTCCACAAAATGAGTACAAAGAAAATGCAATGTTCTTGCTATAATAATACAGTTGTGGCTAGATCATACGATATAATTATATCTATGCCTGGTGACTGCTTTCCGTGAAAGTTATAGACTAGTGCCTAGCCACACAAGTAAGCATAAAATGATCCTCCCTTGCCACTAGAATATCTATCAAAAGGAATAAGTGACTATCTCCTATAATCCAGAGTTATTACCTGCATCTCACTATTCCGTTTTAAAGTGAACAATCCACACCTGACATTATCTTACAGAAATGACAGTTAATTTTGCTGACTCTTAACCCAATGGTAAGCATTCGTGGACTGATTCTACGCCTAATATCTGTTATTGTAAGTTTAACATTTAACCCATGATAAACCGTAACAGTGTAAGCACCACTTAATAGGCCGTAGACAGCGCTACCTTATCACTGAATAAATTACTAGGAGAAGTCCTCAGAAATAAATTCACTTCCCTAACAGATATATATAAAAGCTAACATGAATATATCATATTTATAAGATATGTCAACTCACCCCGAAAAATGCCAAGAAATAGGCGAAAAACATTTAGTTCTGTGTTAATGTTTGCCTTATTTCCATAATGGTCTATCTCGGGCCAGGAAAATTTACGAATGTCTTTGTCTATTAAAACCAGTCTACTCTTATAGATTACAAGGGACGCTCCCCCCGAACACCTGGCGTGCGTATTTCTACAGAAGTTCGGCGAAAGACGTAATCTAGAGAAGACAAAAGAAATCGTGCGAAAGTTCCCCAGGCCTCAAAGGGTACCCGCCGCTCGTCATCAAACGTTTTAAAGCGACCAGAGAAATTCCCCTGTTGGGACCACAGAGGGTACCCGCCGCTAACGAACCGTTTCTTTCACAGAAACCGTCTTGGCTCGTTCTAACACTTAAAGCGGACCCGAGAAATGTTTCTCTGGTCGAACAGGTGCGTGTAGATAACATTACGTCTAGCGTTAGCTGACCGCAGCTGGCCAGCGTAAACAACCTCGGGTGGGGTTTGAGAGGGTGAGAAAGTTTGGCCACAAAGGTAGAAAAGGAAAGAAAAAAGAAAATACAAAATGTCTCGGAAAACAGAACATTTAAAGGAGTAATCAAATTATGGACAAGATGGTAAAATAAATTATCTTTCACGTGACAAGTGCCCCCCCCCCCCCCCCCTTTTAAAGTTCGAGGAATACGGACAAAAATGACAGTAATTTATCTTTTCCATCGTCTTTTGTTACCTGTCATTGGAACATCCTATACTCATAAAACCAAATACGTTTCCAATTTCTGTCTGTCTGTATGACTAGCTCCGAGTTCATTTCTTTTCTTCCCTCTGTCTAATAGACGTTCAGCGAATGGGATTTTGCGAGGCCAGTCGGCACTGACGCCTTCCGTTTCCGTGTGAACCTGACCTTGCTTCCGCAATTCGCTGTGCCTGTTTATGGTCCGGAAAATTATCCGCACCTGTTGTGAGTTTCGGCCCCGCCTGAACTCACTGGCCACTGCGTAGATAATCCGCCTGTTACATGCAGTGTAATCGTTGCTGGACTCGGGCTGTTTAATTTCCGTTATGGGTTTACCTGTCGCGGACTTGAATAACCCTGTATAGCTGCAGTCTATAGGGACTTTTCGCGCGCGTATAACCCTAGTTGGTAAATAAAGCCGTTCGTTGGCCGAAGAAATACTAGCATTTTCCTTCTGCCTCTCCACACCTACTCCGCTGTTTCGGCGGGAGCATTGATCAATCTTCAGACCTGTGCCGTCTAAAGGCGGGTCTGGAGCTTTCCTTGCCTTGCCAGTCACAACTCTGGCTTGGTCAACGGAAATGATCAAGTTGTTCTGTAATGGCCTGGCGGAGGCGACTACTTTGCTGTCCATCAGTGGGGTTGAGACCACTGGAATAATGCGATTTGAATGAGAAAACTCTGCTGCCTGAAGCAAAGAGTAATCGATCGCATTCTGGGGTTCTACTAAATCATAACGGATCTCCGTAGCTTCTATCCGTGAAGACAGATAGGTAATATCTGCGAGTTGCAGAGCTTGTTGAGTCGCTTTACCATTACTAGCATGACGTGAGCCAAGGCTCTCAACAATGGCTCCTTGTACAGTAGTAAGGCAGCTTTTCTCACTGTCTTCTGCCCTGAGAAGTGTGAGAGACTCAAATGGAATACCAGGGATCCCTTCGCCTGGAACCCTGTGTCCATCATAAACGTCAACTTTGCCCTCCCCTGAGGAAGTTACTGGCGTCAGTTGAACTTTGTCCTGCAATGCGAGATCCACTTCCTGGTTGACAGGCCCCGCAGACTGCATGCAAAAGACTGGACGGTTTGAGATCCCGTTTGATCGCGAAGTGCCCGAGAGAAAACTCTCGGTGTGTTTTTCCAAAGTTCCTTGGAACGGTTTGGAAAGTTTAACCCTTTTAGCAGGCGCTCTATTCTTGCACCTTTTAAGCTCAGGGTGATAAGAGGAGCGGCGCCTCCTTTCTACGATCGTTGAGTTGGAGGGATACGCCTCTGCATATGGTTTTTCGCTGTCCGGCCGGGAATCTTGCGAAATATAACGTGATAGGGTGTGGCTCCCTTTTCTCGACGTCACGTGTCGGTTAGGTGCTGCTCGGTCTGGAGCATGAGAGGCTCGGGGTTCGCCGCTTGCCAGACGGGAACAATCCGTATTACAATGCTTGTTAGCACCTCTCTCACCTTTGAGCAGTTTCCATGCCTGGGAACGTTGCGTAATTTTCCCCGTGGCCTTAGGTCTGCTATCCCGACGTAAATTCTTTCCTTGTTCGGGCTTCGGATCCAAGTCCAAAGGAAAGTCAATTTTCTGGAGTTGGGGTTCGGTTTTAGCAGGCAAGTTTTCTTTCATGGGCGCAAGGTTTGCAGGGGCGTTGACCGTTAAGGGCACAGTAGAAGGGGAAGTAGAGTGACTACATTTAGTATCTGTTTCCACCCTCCGAATTTGGCTATCCAGTTCATTCATTCTGATTTGGTGTAGCCTGTCCCTTTCTTGTCTTTCTCTGTCCCTTTCTTGGCGCTCTATTTCCCATTGCTTGTCCCGCTCTTGTTTTTGCTTTTCCCTTTGCTTCTCGTCTTCTATCACTTCTTCTACATACTGTCGGGTGAATGCTTCACTCTCCCCAGTTTGTTTACAGGACCATGCTAAGATTAAACGGCTGTCAAACCAATTGTCTACCTCGTATTGATCCTGCAGGCTTACTGCAAATTCTAGAAAGGGCTGGATTTCGCTATCCTTGTACTCCATGTACTTAGCTACCTCGAGGGCAATCCTATGCACTTTATCTAGATCGGCCATTATATCAGGGTGAGCAAACACTATAGAAGGATAGAACCTAGAGATCTTAGTTACCTAGTCCACTACGTGCTGATTAACTTAATAATCAATAAAATCTAGACTAGCCTGGGAACTTTAAAAAACAAGAAAGTTTGTAGCTACTCTGATCGACAAGCAAAAACCCAAAAAACTCCAAAAAATGTAAGTGATGTAAAACTTACTATCACTTCACCCCAGTTCTGTCAGTACTACGCTATTGAGAGGATTGGTTGCTATCATCCGAATGAACACCCTCCCTTGGTACAAATGCAAGCTAGTAACTGACTATCTGTAGCTTCTTATCTTTGATTAAAGAGCTACTCCTGAAAAAATATTAACCCTTAAAAAAAAAATTTTTTTTTTTTTCTGACTTTTACAACAATAGTCGTCAGATTTGTCAACCAAAAACTCAGCAGTGATACCATCAACCTTTACCAGCTGTCTCATGTGTAGCATGAACAATAAATGTAACTTAATATTTATGATTGCTGTGGAGAAAAAACGCTGTTCAGACTTCCTCCAAAAGAAATAGTTCGATATGTCTAGGGGAAAGAAATTCCTATAATCTGCCGAACACTAAACTCTAAGAATCCAGATAGAATCTTGTGAGAGATTCATCCTCGGATCGAGCACATATTAAATGTCGTACTAGATGGGTTCTAGAATCTCGGACGGGCTCCCAATTGTCGTGGTTGAGTTAGAGTGTAGAGTATTTGTCGAGTTGGACAACTGTAGTGAAATCGACAAGGGATAGTGGACTGACAGAGTTATAGATTACACTTTAGATAAGGTGTAAATAGGAGATGGACTTGAGACAACCTGGAAGAAGATTTATTCAAATGATCTCTCTCTCCAGGCCTCAACTCACTTTACTGTCTAAGCATCTCCTGCTCTCTCTCTTTTCTCTTATCATACATAGAGATTATAGTAAAGAGCTAAAAATACAAATATGGATGGAAAGGTCGTGAACAGCGCATTAATAAATGTGTAAAATTTATTAAAGAAGAAAAGCATGAAAATAATGCATATCATCACAACAACATAAAATTTCATCAATAATCAAATATTCATCGATAATCATATACACCAACAATCACACACACAGATCACCATTCATAAAACCTGTAGAACACAAAGAGAAATAAATAAACTGTCTGCCAGTCTGTCGGTTTTCGTGGGACCAAGTACAATGCTTCAGACAGTGTCTTTTTTACGTAAAGATATACTCCATGGGTGATGGACTTGACCTGTATAAATCCACTGTAGTCGCTATTGTTGGTGGCACCCCTGATTTCGCGATGGGACTGGAAGACTGTCTATCTCCTGCTGACCAAATAAACAAACTGAGCGACAGCATGTCCGTCCGCTTTCGTGGGACCAAATGGGATAGCTCCAATGTCTTTACGTAAAGATATACTCCATGGATGATGGACTTGACCTGTAAATCCAATGTAGGCGCTATCTTTGGTGACACTAATTTGCGTGAGGGGCTGGAAGACGCTGTATTTCTTTGCTGGCCGCTCCTAAGTGCGAGGTTTTAATATATCCAGGAATAAATACACAGGACGAAGTCACTTGAGGACAAATTGTCCCTTGCGCGCTTATCCGGCGCTAGAATCGGCTTTCGTACTTGGTATAAATCCTGTTTAAACTGGTTTGGCTGTGGTTTGCTGAGTGCCCCGTTTAGGCACAACAAAGGCGGGTGATATGGAATTCTGCTATAGGCATGCTGAGCGGGTTTGATATTCTGGAAGCCGCAATGCTCTGGCTGGTAATCCAATAGGCGAGTAGAGAACTACTACTGCGTTTGGCGATTCCAGATTTAGCGTTGGCTCCGTTGCACTGCGTGAGCTTAACTTGGCGTTGACAAAAAGGGGTTTTGATTCAGGAACGGGGTGTGACGATTCGTGACGCTAGCGGTATTCAGAACCCTCTAGATCGAAGAGAATATTTCGTTCTTCGCCTGACTGGAATCTGCTCTCGCGAGTCGGTCCCCCTGGAACTGAGACCCAAAAGAGACACCTTTTAACTTCAAGCAACGCTAAAATCAATCTAACTTTATACAGAAAGTTTCGCTCCACTATGGGATTAAATTTATTGTAGTTATTGCTATGATAGTTTAGGGCTGTCTTTAACCATGTCTCCTGTTCCTTAAAAATATCAATTATCAACACGCGCCCGCATAGGCTTAATATCTTTTGCACACCCATGTAACTGTCATTAAATATTCTGACAGCAAAATCTACTCCTCTTCTCCCAATCTCAACATACAGGAAACCTAACATGTAGTTACAGTTAAATTAATATGCTTATTCATCTTACAACATTAAATGAATTTACATAAACCGATTACAGCATTTGACATTACACAAATAAATCGTATGTCCCCTTTGGGAAATATATTAGCATTTCCACAAAATGAGTACAAAGAAAATGCAATGTTCTTGCTATAATAATACAGTTGTGGCTAGATCATACGATATAATTATATCTATGCCTGGTGACTGCTTTCCGTGAAAGTTATAGACTAGTGCCTAGCCACACAAGTAAGCATAAAATGATCCTCCCTTGCCACTAGAAATATCTATCAAAAGGAATAAGTGACTATCTCCTATAATCCAGAGTTATTACCTGCATCTCACTATTCCGTTTTAAAGTGAACAATCCACACCTGACATTATCTTACAGAAATGACAGTTAATTTTTGCTGACTCTTAACCCAATGGTAAGCATTCGTGGACTGATTCTACGCCTAATATCTGTTATTGTAAGTTTAACATTTAACCCATGATAAACCGTAACAGTGTAAGCACCACTTAATAGGCCGTAGACAGCGCTACCTTATCACTGAATAAATTACTAGGAGAAGTCCTCAGAAATAAATTCACTTCCCTAACAGATATATATAAAAGCTAACATGAATATATCATATTTATAAGATATGTCAACTCACCCCGAAAAATGCCAAGAAATAGGCGAAAAACATTTAGTTCTGTGTTAATGTTTGCCTTATTTCCATAATGGTCTATCTCGGGCCAGGAAAATTTACGAATGTCTTTGTCTATTAAAACCAGTCTACTCTTATAGATTACAAGGGACGCTCCCCCCGAACACCTGGCGTGCGTATTTCTACAGAAGTTCGGCGAAAGACGTAATCTAGAGAAGACAAAAGAAATCGTGCGAAAGTTCCCCAGGCCTCAAAGGGTACCCGCCGCTCGTCATCAAACGTTTTAAAGCGACCAGAGAAATTCCCCTGTTGGGACCACAGAGGGTACCCGCCGCTAACGAACCGTTTCTTTCACAGAAACCGTCTTGGCTCGTTCTAACACTTAAAGCGGACCCGAGAAATGTTTCTCTGGTCGAACAGGTGCGTGTAGATAACATTACGTCTAGCGTTAGCTGACCGCAGCTGGCCAGCGTAAACAACCTCGGGTGGGGTTTGAGAGGGTGAGAAAGTTTGGCCACAAAGGTAGAAAAGGAAAGAAAAAGAAAATACAAAATGTCTCGGAAAACAGAACATTTAAAGGAGTAATCAAATTATGGACAAGATGGTAAAATAAATTATCTTTCACGTGACAATGACATAGGGTCCCTGCCATCCAATCTGCAATTTATTATTGCTGCTTGGCAACAGTAATAACACCTTTTCACCCACCTCCAGTTCCCTATCCTTTGCTTTTTTGTTGTAGTACGCAGCATGCTTCCTCCTGGCCTGTCTTAAGTTATCATTGGCCAGTTTCCAACCTGCTTTCAATCGAGATGTCAACTCGTTGACGTACTGGTATGCGGAAGTCACTGTTTCCTCTGCCTTTTCATCAGTCCATGTCCGCAGCAATGCTTCCAGTGGACCTTTTATTGGTCTTCCAAACAACAATGTAGCTGGAGCCAGTCCAGTTGAGTTGTGGGGTACTTCCCTATATGCAAATAGTGCAGCGGGTAAGTATGTATCCCAAGTATCAGGTTTTTCACTCGCCAGCTTTCTAAGGATTGAAATTAGCGTGCCATTGAACCGCTCTACTTGACCGTTCCCTTGGGCATGGTAGGGACTACAATGATAGTGCCTGGCTTGAAATATCCTGAATACTTCTTGTGTTAGCTTTCCCTTAAACTGAGACCCATTGTCAGTCAATATCTGATGCGGGAAACCTAATCGGGTAAATATTGTCAACAGGGCCTCTGCCACGTGCTTTGAATCTATAGCTGACATGGCCACTGCTTCTCCCCACATAGAGCAAGTATCAACCAAGGTTAAGATGTAAGCATTTCTCTTCTTGGTCCTAGTGAGGGGTCCAACAATATCTACTGCAACACGTTCAAAAGGGGTTCCCATAATAGGCATTTCTCCCAGTGTTGCTGGTGCAGTCCTATGCTTAGGAGCTACTCTTTGGCATTCTGGACAGGATCTTACATATCTTTTTATGTCCTCTGTAATTCCTGGCCAGAAGTAGTGACAGGCTATCCTTTGTCCAGTGGCCCCTATTCCCATATGTCCACTGAAGGGTATAGCATGTCCTAGCGTCATAACCTTCTCCCTGTAAGATTTTGGCACTACAAGCTGTCCATGCCCTTTAGGTCCTGTTCCAGCTTTTCTGTATAGTAGGCCATTCTTCATATACAAGTCTCCTTTCTCTGGAGGGTTATGTGCTTTAGGCAATTTGCCAAAACAAGGCTTCAGTGTGCTATCTGCTGCCTGAGCCTTTTTCATCTCTTCTGGATGAGTATTGATAGGATTCTCCTCCATTTTCCTGGAGCTTTCCCTGGTCTGGACTGTTGCCATAACTACAGGTTTTATAGGTTCTCCAAGGAAAATATACCTACACCCCAAAATCAAAGGGTAAATAGGGTCGTCCATCACTGCTGCTTTGATTTCTCCTTCCACATAGCGAGATCTTATGTTGATTCGAGCTATGGGTAGTGTCATGGTTCTTGCTCCCTTGATCGGTCCTCTGATTTCCACTGTTTCTGTGGTTATCTGGTCAGGACTCACTAGAGAAGAGCACACAACTGAATCAAAGTCCAATCCTGTGTCATATAAACACAGTACTTGAGTGCCATTCATGGTGACTTCCTCACAGACAGGGGGATGATGGAAGTCCTTCTGACTTACTGCCAGTTCATTCCTTCCCTGATTCCCTGTTGTAAGACATGCAGCATGATGAGGAGGATTCTTCCTTCTGCAGTCCGCAGTATTGTGGTTACTCATTAGACAAGTTTTACACCACTTTCCTTCCTTCCGGTAAGGTGTCTTATCCGATCTTAGAGGGTTTTTGTCCTTTTGGTCAAATCTTTGTTTGTTCCTTGTGGTATGGTCCTTTTGTTCATATTTGGTATAGTTTTGTGATGATTTGAAGTTTTCACCCTGCTTCTTCTTATTTCCTAATAATTCTGCCTGAGCTGCTTGATATCTCTCAGCAACAGTTACAATATCTTCCAATCTCTCTGCTCCTTGTTCCATGATAAACTTCCTCATTTCTTGAGGCATGGACTCTTTCACTTGCTCCATCATTATCATTTCTTTCAGATCCTGACACTTTCCTAAACTACTCCATTTTTCCAAATAGGTTTCCAGTCTAGCAGAGAATTGGTGATAATTTTCTCCTGGAAGAAGTTTAGCTGTTCGGAATTTCTTTCTATATGATTCTGAGTTCTTTTCATATCTCACAAGCAGTGCCTGCTTCAGGATTTCATAATCTTCCTGGTCATCTCTTGAGAGCTTCAAATACACATCGTAGGCCACACCTCTCAATCCCTGAGATAGTTTAAGACTCCATTTTTCTTTCACTAAGCCATAGGTAGTGGCTAGTCTTTCGTATCTATCCAGGTACGACTCAATGGCGTCTTCTTTCTCAACAAATGGGTCCAGATGAAAATTCATGGCCCCACTTGAGGTGCTCTGGCTGGAGCTACTCTCAGAGTGAGGTGAGCTACCACCATTATTGCCAGTATTTGCCTGAATTTCAAGCTCTTTTAATCTCAACTGATGGTCTCTCTCTGCTTGTAATTTCCTTTCCTCAGCTTCTAACCTTTTAGTTTCTCTTTCAGCTTCCAGTCTTTTGTCTTCTCTCTCAGCTTCCAGTCTTTTGTCTTCTCTCTCAGCTTCCAGTCTTTTGTCTTCTCTCTCAGCTTGCAACCTCCTTTCTTCAGCCTCAATTTTCTTTGCTTCTCTATCAGCCTCTAATTTCTTTGCTTCAGTCTCTAATTGCAACTTTCTTTCTTCCCTATCCATGTGTTTGTCCACTTCTGTTGTGACATACTGAGTGAGAGCATCACCTGTCAAATTTAATTCCTTACCCATCTGCATGATCGCAGTTCTGAACTTCACTAGATCAGCCATGGCGTTGCTTAGAGAGGGTATGTAAATTTACTATAACCAAATTATTGTAATTAAACTTAATTAATTTAAATGAACAAAAAATTTCCGTGCAACTTTGTGAGCATCAACTATTTCTTCTTCTTCTTCTTCCGTCCTTAGCCAAAGACCGACCAAGCAGTCAGAGGCCATCACGCCTTGTGGCGTCTTAAGGGCAACAGCAGATTGATTTTCTCTGTTGTAGTTTCCCATCACGCCTAGTGGCGTCTTTAGGGCAACAACAAATAGATCCATCTGCCGTTGTTTCCGTAATCGGTGTGACAAGCCAACGGGTGATCAGCCCATTGGGCATCAACTATTTACTGAGTACTAAATGGTACTCCTCCTAAGAAAATATTGTTTTAAAAATCCTAAAATAGAATTTTTTTTCAAAAAATAAAATTTATTTTCTTATGTTACCTATGTGTGGCACAAGATAGAGTGTAGATAGATGAATAGACTGAGTATGGCTCAAGATATACAGAAATATCCCAGGAACGAGCCCCCAGTGTGGCGAGAGGTTTTATTTGGCTGTAGGATCAGTATAGTCCTGAAAATTACAGAAATAGAATTTCTGCAGAAAATGGTGAAGTCCCAGTGTCTGAGAGAACTACTGGTATCACAACTTAGTTACGGCTGTGAATGATCTGATCTCGAAACAATAGTAGAGAGGAGACCGACATAAAGTGCCACCTCCGCTGTGTAACTAACTGTGATATTCAACAAAACCAGGAAACATATTTTACTTAACAATGATAAAATTGACAAGTCGTTCAAATACAATTTCCTAAGTATTTATTTAGTATATATACACTATCTACTCTTGTGCTGAAGGTGAATGTTGCAAAAAAATGGAATGAAATGAATTGGTAAGTTTACATATGATTTACAAATATTTATATTTATAAATATTACAACACGTTTTCCAATTATAGGAACAAAAATTATATCAGCTGTGCTGTTAATTAAGGATATAACGTTTATCAGCTATGCTGTTATTTACGTATAATTTATCCACTATGATCTTATTATTGTCTCTTGCTACGCTAATTCACGTTTTCTTCATTGACAGTTCTATGCTCACAATGCCGACAGAAATGGTACTAATGTGTACTCATCTCTCTTAAGTCTGTTCTTCTTTGTTTGGTTCACACCACCGGCAGAGTATCGTTCCTTTAGCCCACCCAAGACTGAGGGGGACCAAAGATGTAGAGTCTGGTCAACCTCTATGCTCCTGCGGAGTTCCAGGCAGCGGGATTGACTCGAACATACGACCTCATGTTTTTAGGACACAATTAAACCTGTAACAAAGCAAAAATAGGGGCTAATTTCTGTCCTCAAGCCCACCTATTTCTAGTGTGAGTGAAATGAGCGTGTCTCCGATGTATGCATGTGGGATGAATGACAACATGGCTCAGTATGATTTAGCAATAGCGAGACAAGACAGGTGTCTACTTGCAAAACATTCTTTCTGATAAACTAATACATGGATACATTCAATAATATAGATTCAATACATGAATACATTTTATACATGAATACATCCCATAATATAAATCAATACATGAAGAAATCCAATAATATGTACACCTAGGTGTGATACAACAATGTCCTTCCCCCTATACTATATCACGCCCTCTCTGACAATAGCTGGTAACATATATCCTAACAATATTGTTATGTTCTTATGATAGGAGTATATGAGACGAGGACTGGTTGGTGATATATCAGGTTGGAGTTATAGGAGACAATAGATTGGAGTTAGATGCGACAATAGAATGAGTCCTGACAAGGACTGTTTTGGTTATATTGGAGTTGGTCTTATCTGAGACAATAGATTGAGTTATAGGAGACAATAGATTGAGTCCTAACAAGGACTGTTTTGGTTATATTGCAGTTTGGAATTATCAGAGACAATAGACTGAAGTTATAGACTGACAATAGATTGAAGTATAGGAGACAATAGGTTGAAGTATGAGTCCTATTAGTCTTCGTCTATTCAATCCTAATAGGAAATACAATCATTATACTTAATTCCCCCCAAGATACAATCAGTAACCTGATAGGTAGTATAAATGACACACAACAAATACCAACGGTTATCGTAAAAAATATTTACCCTCCTAAGATTTTAAACTGGCCAGGTTTTGACGCGACTTAGTGAAGTAGGTTGCAGGTCGATGCCCTCAGGTAAGTTACCATAAATCAAGGTGACAGCTTCTCCCTCTTCAGTCTGTATCTCTGGCGTCAAGTTCGGGGTTGCGTGGTTAGCATAAAATCCGCCCGATTATATAGTCAAGTAACTACTTGAGGAAAGCTTTCGGTTGGTTCCTGGCGGAGCAAGTTGATTGGTTTCCTCCGGTTTTGTACCTGGTCTCATACAGCCTAATTTTATTCAGTTTTCATCGGCCATCTTGCGTGAACAAGATGGCCGTTAATTTATTCTGTCTCAGAGACTGGTGAACGTTGATCGTTGATTGGTTGAAGCAAATCTGTATCTCGACATAGTGATTAACAAAGTAGTGGGTTACACTTCGTTTCACGACAATGACATTGGAAACTATTGATGTACTACCTATTATTTATGAATGTGTCATGACATGGGATCTACTATGTATGCCTGCAAATTGATGTGTCAACATACCCATGATTTACTCGTTATGTCCCAGTGTGTGCGTCTAAATAAACTGTGTAAACAAAGATTCCAGCAGTCTGCATTGGTGCCTTGTAGACACAAGTGAATGAGTGTTTAGATTGGTCAGAACACGAACAGTACACCATTCGCGTTAATCACACTCTACACTTCTACTCCATATATACACCATCCTGCGTCGGTTGAATTGACCATGTTTAGGGCCTGCTCCCCCTGGAGCCTTAGAGGGAAACTACTGCTTACAGTTGCCTTTGCCTTCCCTAACTCAGGACTAGGGTGAGTTACCCATTTACAGCTGGGTAGACTGGAGCATGCCTGATCTCAACAACTCTGTACACTACAATGGACATATACAGTAGTGGCACCACAAACAACATGCTACAGTGATTGATAGTGGAGCTTTACAGAGGTTTACAGTACTTTACATCTGACACTTTACAACCATCTCTAATAAATATTTGCACTGGGAGAGCATCCATGCTTGAACATTATAAATAGATAATAAGAATCACTACTCGCAATTTTTGTCCACTCGAATGCGTAACAATAATGAAGACACATTCAGCAAATACACTTTGGAATTGTTCACTTTGCGCGAACTATTTTGTCTCTAAAATTCATAACTAGAATTCTGTCCTTCTCAAGAGATTACATTCTTCGACTCTGCTAAGCATGCATCCACTTTGAAAGCTCACTACTTACTGATTGCCTAATGACCAATCTGAACTCTTTTTTTCTTTTCTTAACCAGCGGCACTTGGGCTTTCAGCCCTTCGGCCCAATGACATGTCATTGCGAGGCTAGGGAGCCTGTGGACTTTCCTTCCAACCCGGTCAGGAGCTTCGCTCCTTCCCATCCACAGAGGGTTTATCTCGGAGCCGTTCAGGTTATTCAGTCAAAATCCCGGTCGATGACACTCTTTCATATGTTCACGCCCGGGCTTGAACACTTGATCGCCAGCGCAATGTGGTAACCATTACACCAGCGCGGCTTTCATCTGAACTCTTACCTTGTAACCTTTTTGACATGTGACCAGAAGCATCTATTCACCATCCCACTTCTTGTGTAAACATTTCAGAGCACAATTCACTCGAATTTTTTTTTTTTTTTCCATTACTGTTTCAGAACAAATCACCATTTTCAAACTAAATGCATTTTGGACACATCTAAGAACATTTTTTTACACGTGTTACATACATTTTTACAGTACATAAATCGACTGTTTTCTAACTCTCTCAGAATCGATATTTTTAATCAAAATAATTTCTCCACACCCCCCCCCCTCCCCTCGTCCCCCCCCACCCCCCCCCCCCCCCCCCCCCCCCCCCCCCACCCCCAAGTCGGTAAGGCCATTTTGTGAAGGTTCCGTCATAATATAATTAACGCCGATGATAGATAGTGATAAAAAGGAAAAAAATGCTATGATGGGCAGAAAGAAAACTGAATAGGCAATAGTCTAGGCTGAAGTAAAATACAAGTTTAAGCTTTAGCATTTCTTTTAACCATTGTTGCTGTAGTTTCAAGAACGAAAAATGCACGTCAAGCGTAATTTGTTTCAGTTTGTCACAGTCGGGTTTTGTTGTTCCTTAAATTTCGACATTTCCGCGTTTGCTCCTGTTACATTATTCCGCCGCGGGTTATGGGCAAATGGCAGCACGTATGTAGGAGCAGTGTGAACCCAGCGTGTTGGTTATTTATGTATGTGATGAAAGGAAAGATGGTGACATATGGAGGAGAAAGCTTTGTTCGGTGACTTTTTCTGTTTAATGTTCTGTGTTGACATTCTTCTACTTTCTTCTCTGTTTAATGTTCTGTGTTGACATTCTACTTCTTTGTTTAATGTTCTGTGTTGACATTCTTCTACTTTCTTCTCTGTTTAATGTTCTGTGTTGACATTCTTCTACTTTCTTCTCTGTTTAATGTTCTGTGTTGACATTCTACTTCTCTGTTTAATGTTCTGTGTTGACATTCTACTTCTCTGTTTAATGTTCTGTGTTGACATTCTACTTCTGTTTAATGTTCTGTGTTGACATTCTTCTACTTTCTTCTCTGTTTAATGTTCTGTGTTGACATTCTTCTACTTTCTTCTCTGTTTAATGTTCTGTGTTGACATTCTTCTACTTTCTTCTCTGTTTAATGTTCTGTGTTGACATTCTACTTCTTTGTTTAATGTTCTGTGTTGACATTCTTCTACTTTCTTCTCTGTTTAATGTTCTGTGTTGACATTCTTCTACTTTCTTCTCTGTTTAATGTTCTGTGTTGACATTCTTCTACTTTCTTCTCTGTTTAATGTTCTGTGTTGACATTCATCTACTTTCTTCTCTGTTTAATGTTCTGTGTTGACATTCTACTTCTTTGTTTAATGTTCTGTGTTGACATTCTTCTACTTTCTTCTCTGTTTAATGTTCTGTGTTGACATTCTTCTACTTTCTTCTCTGTTTAATGTTCTGTGTTGACATTCTTCTACTTTCTTCTCTGTTTAATGTTCTGTGTTGACATTCTTCTACTTTCTTCTCTGTTTAATGTTCTGTGTTGACATTCATCTACTTTCTTCTCTGTTTAATGTTCTGTGTTGACATTCTACTTCTCTGTTTAATGTTCTGTGTTGACATTCTTCTACTTTCTTCTCTGTTTAATGTTCTGTGTTGACATTCTTCTACTTTCTTCTCTGTTTAATGTTCTGTGTTGACATTCTTCTACTTTCTTCTCTGTTTAATGTTCTGTGTTGACATTCATCTACTTTCTTCTCTGTTTAATGTTCTGTGTTGACATTCTACTTCTCTGTTTAATGTTCTGTGTTGACATTCTTCTACTTTCTTCTCTGTTTAATGTTCTGTGTTGACATTCTTCTACTTTCTTCTCTGTTTAATGTTCTGTGTTGACATTCTTCTACTTTCTTCTCTGTTTAATGTTCTGTGTTGACATTCTACTTCTCTGTTTAATGTTCTGTGTTGACATTCTTCTACTTTCTTCTCTGTTTAATGTTCTGTGTTGACATTCTTCTACTTTCTTCTCTGTTTAATGTTCTGTGTTGACATTCTACTTCTTTGTTTAATGTTCTGTGTTGACATTCTACTTCTTTGTTTAATGTTCTGTGTTGACATTCTACTTCTTTGTTTAATGTTCTGTGTTGACATTCTACTTCTTTGTTTAATGTTCTGTGTTGACATTCTACTTCTTTGTTTAATGTTCTGTGTTGACATTCTACTTCTTTGTTTAATGTTCTGTGTTGACATTCTTCTACTTTCTTCTTTTCGCTCCTTACGGAGCATGGAGCCAGCACTGCAGCATGTCCACAGGAAGTTAAAAGTAATAAAAGGCGAAACTTCGTTCTCTTAATAGTAGGATGTATCAGTGTATGAAAAGGCCAGTTGGAATCATTCGCATGCGGTTGCAGCGGTGTTTCTGTGGCAATTAGTTATACATGAAGAGGTTGCCATCCCCATACAAAACTTCATATCAGCGTTGACATCATGTGTCTCTATTTATAGTCCTGCAGAATCAATATAAATGAAAGAAAAAAAAATAGAAAAGTTGATAAGATGTTTTAATAAGAGCCAGAGAGCTGAAGACAGAGAGAAAAGCATTGAGTAAAGCGTGAAAATGGCTGTAACATACAGTGTGTATTTTATTTTAAATTGTCATATATAGTAATTTTTTTTAAGAAGCACGAAGGAAGGTTAGAAAGATAAAGACGAAGAATGGTGGCTGATTGATGTAGTTAGAGCGTCTGTTCGTTTGTTGTCTTGAGGTGATATTTCCTTATATATCGTTTTTCATAGAGAAAAAAAAAATGAGTTTGAAAGCGAAAGTTTCTGATCCTCTTTTGAAATGGAACAGTCTGCGTTTTACACCAGTATTTCCCTATACCCCCTTTTTAAACAAAAATATTTTTCTGATTGAGTTATTTTCGTAAACAATGCCGCTGTGGCAAAAAGCCCCTCAGCAATGCAAGTTAGAAGCTGGACAGAGCGCGTGATGAAGAAGTAAACGAGATGCATGTAGGAAAGATTTATGCGTTTGCAATACCCAGGTGGCTTTCCAGCAAATGCCTTCAAAATAGACGTAGAAATTTCTGCAGAGATATTGTTCGTATTACTTGGCAAAGTATGATATGGGCCCCAGACTGAAGACGAGAGAGGGGTCGTGCAAAAGCCACGTAACGGAGAACTGTGGAAGCAGAAATACAAAGCATGAACCAGAGTGGAGGCATCACGCGAAGGATGGCCGCCGACCGAGTAAAGTGGAGACAGTTTGGTGCTGCCCTACAAGACGCCTCCCGGCGTGATGGTCACTGATTGCTTTGACAGTCTGCAGACAAGGACCAGATAAGAAGACTTGGCAAAGAAAGAGGAGTACAAACAGATTGGAAGGAAGAGTACTGTATATACCAACCAGCGTTGGCACTCTGAAATTTGAAGAAAAAAAATCTAGATATCGGCGACTTGGGCTGTTTTGGGCGATTTTGGGCGAAATATAGGTGGCGTTCTTCAACTAATGAAGGAAAATGACACCTAGACGGGACCAAAAATCCCAGATCTAGACGAATCCACCTAAAAGTGGCAACGCTGGTACCAACAGATTGAGAGGAAGGATACTATGTAGTTTCCAAAGATAGGGAGATTTACAGGAGTGCACAAATGACAAAGGTATAACGCTAGTGAAAGTGGGACTGTATTAAACGAAATCATTATAGAGAGATTGAAACCTAGAGTGGGTAAGAAAGTGTGGAAGGGCAGACACGTTGTGAAAGAAATATGCCCCATAAAGACCAATAAATATAATAGGAGAGACGAGTCTTGAATAGAACTGCCACTTTAAACCTGGTGTGCAGACCATGAAAATGTTCTCGAAAGTTCATGGTGAGAACCAGTGAGGAAGCAAACTGATGGGGCACTTGGATTTTCTCAAAATTGAGTTAAGGAGATAAGAAAAGCAAAGAAATGAAACGCAGGAGACCTTCAAAAGAGCAAAGCTTTTTCATTTATCAGAAGTGGAGTATGTCAGGGATGTCTCTTGTCCCGTTTGCTCTTCTCACTTTCATAGACTGGAATTCGAAGACGACAACATCAACTATATAAATGTTATTTAACGGACTATTAAATTGAATCTTGAGGACCTGAACTTTACTAGTGGCTTGGAGCTTCTGAATGATCCACTCTAGGCATCTCGTGGCATCACCCGTCAATTAGTAGGTGTGGTATATTTTGCCACTGTCGAACCTGCAGAGTTGGGGAAGCCCTGTGGGTTTGCAAGAAAGCCCTGGAACTCATTCCAAATACAAAAGGGCAAAGAATGGACACTCAAATTCCTGGGGATCGAAAGAAGAAGAAGAAACCCGCTCAAGTATAAAGTGATAATATGGACGATAGATTGATGCAAAGTTCAGCTGAGAATTGACAAAGATCATGAGAATAAACCCAAAATTTCATAGCAAGTTGTATTAGGCGAAACATCCTTTCTAGGAGGTGAACTCTTATTAAAATGTTGGCAGCAGAAAAATTGAGATGAAAGCACGGAGCCTAACATCATATTCCCAATATGTCTTAATGGGCATGTAACGGGATCCTTTACCTTTTTTTACGTATATAAGAATGACAATATATATTAATGTAGTAAGATCCCTGATACCCCGATCAAATAGATAAAATATTATCGATTATAAATCCAAATACTATAGAGATAACATAGGGAGTTGTGCTCAACGTCTTCGCCATCGCCCGCAGTCGCGCAGGTTTTGAGAAGCCTTAACGCAAAGTGAATGGTACCCTCTCTCAATATTACAAGCTTTTCATACTCCGTCCTTGAAATTAACTATAACATTTTGACAGCCAAGGCGTGTTTCGTTCCAAGAAAGAGTGAGAAAGAAATGGAGGAGTGACGGAGAGAGAGGAAGTATTAATAGAACGACATGCGACAGTGGTTCTGGGCATCACTTACGGTAACGAAAGGACAGTGACAATAAAATGATAATACTTGTTTATTAGAATATCGTATTCCACATTATGATATATTATCCTACCGTAGAGAGAAAAGTATGTTATTTGAAGAACTGAAGAGGGAAAAATACAAAGATGAAAATTATGATAAAGAGAGAAATAAAAATATAACGACTATATGACAGACAGTCGTCTGATCAATAATTGCCTTTTCTCATTAAAAACGCTTAGATAGTAACAGAAATATTGTAAAGAAAAGACAGAGAGACAGACGCATTGATGTCCTCACTCAACTTTGCCAGTCTTGGGAGAGGGGAAACGTTACATTTTTTGAAAGTGTAATTTATTTTGAAAAAGAGGCAAGTGGGCATAACATAATTCGATTGGCTGTGGTAGAATAGACTAATGGTAGTAATAAAAACGATTTTAAGCCAGCATTAGTTGCCACTTGAAGATAAAGATTTCAAAAGTAGTGTTATCATCAGACGCAAGGCATTCATGACCATTGCCTTCGCTGTTCTGCACCAGTGGCGATCTTAGTGTGACCATTGATCGCCGGTTAACCTACAAATTGTGTATTATTTCATTGATGCGGGTTCCATGTTGAAACATTCAGTGAGCCATACAAGAATTATTGAATCTGCACGTTCGAGGCAATAAGTATCTGATTGCCCAAAACTCTGAAGAGTGCTGTAGCAGTGTCTATACTTTGCAGTCGTGAAGACTATCGTTGTGGAAGAAAGACCACAGTGCTCCAGGACTTGAAGATAAGAACCATCCAAGGGTTCATGATTTTTCACTTGACATAATCTCTCTAGTATTAAATCAACACAGCGTTCTTGAGGTGATGAACACAATCGTTCCTCATAAGAGTGACCATTTATAAAATTTAGTGCTTTACCAGGACATTCCAAGTCATAGACATTTTCATAATATAACTAGACAAGTTGTTTTTTTTTAATTCACATTACTGTAAATACATTTCCATTCTATTTTGAGTTTTAAACATTCCTGTACCCAAGAAATTGAGGTACAGGAAATTAAAATTGTAAAAAATTGGTTACTCAAACTTTAACCATTGATTTGTTTAATCATTTTCATTGAGTTACATTAGTGGTTGTTGTCATTCTCTCTACATCACATAGCACATTACCCTAGACATCTAGCCAGATAACAACCAGACACCTTTACATAAAAGTAGGCTCAAAATATATCGCAGATTGAGATCGTAGGGTGGTAGCAGTCAGGTACCCTGAGAACAAGCATCATCATTTTTTTTTTTTTTTTTTTTTTTTTTTTTTTTTTTTTTCTTAACCAGCGGCACTTAGGCTTTCAGCCCTTCGGCCCAATGACATGTCATTGCAAGGCTGGGGAACCTGAGGACTTTCCTTCCAACCCGGTCAGGAGCTTCGCTCCTTCCCATCCACAGAGGGTTTATCACAGGAGCCGTTCAGGCTATTCAGTCAAATTTCCGGCCGTAAACATTTCTTCAAACGCCGACGCCCGGGTTTGAACCATGAACACCTGGTCGCCAGTACAACGCCGAAGCCATTACACCAGCGCGGCTCCCATCATCAATTATTAGACTCAGGGACTTGCATAGCTGACCTCACTCTGTAGACAAGTAATATTTTACTCAATAACATCCAAACCCACCACAATTAATAGGAGTAAAAGGCTTGTACATTTCGCCAACCATTGTGCACAGTTTGCAAAAAACCATCTTGTTAAATAAGGCAGTATGCGATAAAAACAGAGCTAGATATACACAACTCAGTCAACTATTTATATCTGAATAGGAGCTTACGGAAAATAGCCATCTGTGAAACAACAAACTCTCTACGGCTGAGAAACCTCGAGGACAACTGAGTTATGCAAGTCTGATAACCAGAATCTTATTGTAAAGCAAGCTCAGTTGGCTGAGAAACTGAAACAACAGAGGGATGAGCGAAGTATTTCTTGAACATAATAATCGTTATACAAGAGACTGACGGACTACGAGAACGTATATCTGAAGGAACACGGAAAACACAGGAGATTGATAGACAACATAGATGTATTTGAAGGAACTCGGAAAACACAGGAGACTGATAGACAACAAAGAAATGGATCTGAAGGAATAGGGAGTGTTACACGGGAGACTCACTACCAACAAAGAAATATATTTGAAGGAACAGGGATGTTAAGGAGACTCACAGACGACAAAGAAATATATGTGACGGAACATGGAAAACACAGGAGACTGATAGACAACAAAGAAATGTATCTGAAGGAGCAGGGAGTGTTATACAGGAGACTCACAGACAACAAAGAAATATACTTGAAGGAAAAGGGAAGGCACAGGAGACTGACAGACAACAAAGAAATATATCTGAAGGAACAGAGACAGACAGACAACAAAGAATTATATCTGAAGGAACAGTGACAGTCAGACAACAAAGAATTATATCTGAAAGAACAGAGACAGACAGACAACAAAGAATTATATCTGAAGGAACAGAGACAGACAACAAAGAATTATATCTGAAAGAGCAGTGACAGACAGACAACAAAGAATTATATCTGAAGGAACAGAGACAGACAGACAACAACGAATTATATCTGAAGGAACAAAGACACACAGACAACAAAGAATTTTTTCTGAAGGAACAATAAAAGACAGACAACAAAGAATTATATATGAAGAAACATTAAGTGTGACACAGGAGACTAACAGACAAGAAAGAGATATATATGATGGAACAGGGGTGTGACACAGGAGCAGAGGCGTACTTAAAGTGTGTGGCACTAGGGGCGGATCTTTTCTTTGCGCCCCCCCCCCCCGTTTTTTCATAAATAAACACACAGAAGAATATACTATATTTTTTCAAGCAGATTTGTAAACAATATAGTATTGTCATAGTATTGTCTCATGGCACACTCTCCTGGCAGGGTGGACTGCCTCGTAGCATCCCTCAGTACGCCACCGCATAGGAAACGGACGGACAACAAAGAAATATATCTGAAAGAACAAGGGATTATAACAGGAGTAGAACTGAAGTGAATGAGGGATAGTGCTTATAACAAAGAACTGAAGTGAATGAGTGATTGTGCTTGCAACAAAGTACCTTAAGTGCTTGAAATGATGAACCAGGAAAAAAAAGAAGAGATGATGAAGAAACTTTATGTCTGACCCATGCCATTGCGAAGAATAAATCTAATTTACTTGAAAAATGGCACTGACTACGGGTTTAACGCAAAACAAAATTTATTGTTCTTGTAAAAAGGGAGGGGGCGTGCGGTTCAGGAAATCAATGCCAGAACCGCACTGTTTGTTCAAGACAGACCTGAAAATAATAGTGAATATCACGAAAGAGGCACTCGACCTGTTCATGTCAAAATGTTTCTTCTGCCATTCCTTTCCTTTCCGTCATTCCGTTCTGGCTAGGAGAACCCCCAGACATTTAAATGAGAAGAACATACAGCAGATACCTTGCCTCAAGTCTGATCCTTCAGATCTTCCTCGTCTTCCCTGGAAACTGTGTATCGATTTTCGTGGAAAATGTCGTTTTCATTTTGCCGCCCCGAGTGATAGGCTGGTCGAGGGAGCGGGAACAACAGTTTTTGTCTTGTTGTCGCCCCTTTAGTTCAGCGCCATGAGTTTCTAGTGGCAGTTCGTTAGTACAGAGTGAAGGAAGAACCGCGTAGAGTTGAATTTTATTAGGTCGTGCTCTTGCGAAGTTGCGCTAATGAATCCCAACTTATCGTATACTAGTGGTGTCATTTTGGTAAATTCAGTCTGAAAGCTTGTCGTTTGGTCGATCACTGCGAACGACCACGTCGCCGTAAATAATTGTATTGACATGTAAAACAGCGGAGGGACACATTGTAAGGAATGAATGGATGGTATGTTGGTGAACGATGGATAGATGGACACATCGTTAGATAAAAGCAGATACTGAATACGGCAATCTCTTGATTATCGACCGTGAAACATAATTATTCTTAATCGAGTCTGTGAAAGTTGCGACACAGACAGATTGTTCAAATTTTATCGAGCGGCGAACTTCTTATTGGAAAGAAGTACAGTAATGAGAGCTGTCTTTAACTGAAATAACCTTGGGGAAAACTCTAATGTAGAAAACGATCGGGAGAAAAACTCATAATGGAGAAAGATGTCGGGGTACACCAACATTTTTTTCCCCTATCCTCCGGAGATATAATTTATTAAAATGCGGGTTTAACCCAGACACATGGTTCATCGGTGAAGGAAGGGTTATGTTAAAGTAGAAATTACCTTTTGTGTTAAGGTATCCTGTAATCATTAAACCACTTTATTAGATAATATTTCCTCTCTTGTGGTTTTCGGGGTTTCTGAAGAAGCGAAGAAAGACTAGAACCACTCAGAGACGTCCCTTACGTATTTGGCACCCGGGGCGGATCATACCTTTGACACCCCATCCCTCATAAAGAAACACGCTTGCAAGTATATTTTAAACAATAGGTACTTTCATAATAGTGTCAGATGACACCCCTTCCTTCTTGTCACCCAGGGCGGACTGCCCTCTTGCAACCCCCTTAGTATGCCACTGTTCAACCACTGCTCCTACGCGCTTGTTGTAAAAGACGATTAATACGACGTTTTACCAGGGGGAGGGGAGGTGGCTGGCAACCTCATGAAGCTTCTGTTACAAGAAACAAGAGCACATACAGTGCGTTGATGCAGGCTTCCTGCGGTGGTTTAACTACAGTGGCGGGCCTGTGCTTATTAAGGAGCGTAGAAGGAGAATGGTGATAATGATATATACAATTTACTTATGTTTTTTTAGTAGTAGCCCCTTATGTCTTACTGACTATGGAAAAGCTCCCCTGGGGTGATAGATCTCAGCTGTTCTACTGTAGTGAAGCTGGAGTGTCCTCTCCAAGGGGGCGAGCTTGGGCATAGTTATATGGAGATTATATGGAGACTAAGCTGTTGCCCATGCAGCATGTTCCCCCTTCCCACGTAGCCAGTAGGTCCAAAGGGATGGCAGTAGCCGATGCAGTTAATATTTAATTAAGCATTTAATAAAATAACAAAGAGCTTTTATTAGTCAAGAATGTGGACAGCCTATACTCACATATGCATTCATGTCTTTGTCCGGAAATGACGCAAGCATGTTGCCGTCCCGATACATGAAGCATGTCCTTAAAGCTTGTTGTAAAAATCAAACGCTATCCATATTCTTCTTCTTCTTTGATCCATAACCGCCAACCGTCAAAGCCGTCAGCGGCCATCACGCCTGGTGGCGTCCTGTAGGACAGCAACAAATTGATTCCACCTTGCTCGGTCGGCGGCCATCCTTCGTACAGTGCACCAACTCTGGTTCATTCTTTGCATCTCGGCTTCCACAGTTCTCCGCCAAGTTGTTTTTGGTCGGCCTCTCTTTCGTTTTGCCTCAGGGGTCCATAGCATAGCTGTTCTTGTGATGGTATCAGGGTCCCTTCTGAGGACATGGCCAACCCAACTCCAGCGTCTGCCAGCTATGATGGTGTGCATGTCCTCCTGGTTACTCCGAATAAGTAGTTCTTGGTTGCTGATGGTGTTTGGCCAAAAGATTCGGAGAATTTTCTTATGCAGATTGTGTGGAAGGAGGACAGTTTCGACATTTCCTTCTCTGTACCAGCGACTGACGTACACCAATCGTCGTGGATCCTGAATCTCTCAGCACTGAGACGACGGATCCATTAACGATTCCCCTGTTAAAAATTAGTAAGCCTGTTCCATCGTTGACTACAAGACCTACCTCTGGTGTAATATGTCCGCAGTTAAGCACTGTTTCTTTCGCCTTCTGAAAAATAAGATTGCATTGTTGGCAACTATTTGCCACATTATAATTAATAGCAAAACATGCAGCAGAAGACTGTGTTGTATTATTGTCAAGTGGGACCTGAGCTATAGGGGTAGTATTATTTGTAACTGCCGCCCCTGTATTATGGTTGTAATGAGATGATCCCCGAGAATGAGATCGATTCCGAGTATAATTGTTAGAATTATCTCGTCGTCCTCTATAGTAACTATTATCTCGATGTCTCGAGCCATGATTATTACCATTCCAGCTATTGTTATTTTTCGGGGTATGTGATCGATTATAATTAGTGTTATGTTGACTATTGTGGTAGTTTGTTTGAGGTGAATAATTTCTATCTCGTGATCTACCTCTGTTGAACTCATTTTTATTGTTGAAATCATTATTATGTCCCTTCTGAAAGTTAACATTGTGATTTCTTTGGAACCTACTTCTGTCTACACTGTGATGTCTTTGTTTGTTATTATGATTGTAGGCCATATTAGACGCCACAGGTAGAGGTTCTCTTAATGAGGAGTTAGAAATGGTTGCATTCGGATGTGCCGAACAGTAGTTTAAAGAAATTTTTTCCAACTCGTCAATAGTACCTGGTTTACGCTCCTGCAAATATGCAAAGAATGGCTGGCTAACCGAAGATAATACCTTATCCCGTAGTAGCAAATCAACTAATTTGTCGTACGATTTGTTGACTTCTGCCAGTTCAACCCATCTATTAAATGTATTGCGTATGTTCGCAATGAATCCTGCAAAATCTTTTGGAGATTCAGGTAAAATTCCCTTAAATTTCAACCTACAGTGTTCCTCGTCCAGGTGAAACCTTCGTAAAAGCAAGGACTTAATAGCACCGTAGTTATTTAACTTGAGTACCCATGACTCTTCGGGCAAATGATTTGTTTTGCAAGTCTGTTCAAAACGTGACAGGAACGATGAAAGGTCGTCCACGTTTAAGTTGAAAGTGGGTAATTTAAAGTTGTAGAAATGTTTAGTTTGGCTGGATGACGATCCATTTTGTGCGTTATTATTCTGGTTTGCATCAGCACTTTGTGCTTGTAATCTTGCTGTCTCCAATTTAATACGCGCCAATTCCATTTCTTGTTGTAAAATAATTTCCTCTCGTTTCAATTTATTCTCTTCTTCCTGTTGAGCAATTTCTCTTAATCTATTTTCCTTGGCAATTTGCTTCATCTCACGTTCTGCTTCCTCTTTCTTTAATGCAGCCTTTTGTTCCTCCATTTCTGCTTTATGTTTTTCCAGTTCTGCCTCAGCAAACTGACGAAGTTCTTGGGATTTATAACCATATTCTTTACCAATTTTAACGAAATGGTCTATAGTAAGCATTTTGACTTTTATCCGTAAGTAATTATTGATAATTACTGATTAAAATAGTCAATAGTAGCTTCAGAGTAATTATTATACTTACTCAACTTAGGAATATTCAATATAAATAATCACAATAGTACTGAACTCTTATGTCTAAGTTCAACTAATAGACAATATTTTGTAACAATATTGTATCTAAGTACTAACTATATCATAAATAGTTATGATATCTGTTAACTATAATGTAATTACATCACACAATTAATCTTAATATCCAATAATGTTGGGTATGATTCCTAGTAATTATATTGTTCAATGTACTAAGTCACTCTCTTAGTACCAGAAAAGTATATTAAATAATATACAATGGGTCTGTCACCTCAAAGGTAGACTATAAGATTATTTTATTTGGTCAATATATATATATATTATATTATTATTATTATTATTATTATGCCCTAGGCATCTCTTATAAATTGTAGTGCTAATTTCTTGGACTATCACTGCATAATTATGCAATGTCCCATATTAACCTTAAATGTCAGAAAAAATTAATTAAATTAAATTACAAGTGTATTATTGAATATAATGTCATATTATTAATGTAGTATTTAATATATATCACGAGTACAAACAAAACAATGATGCAACTAAAGGGTACAAACAATGTCAAGACGCAAACAAGACATTTTCACAATTAAAAATGAATTTATGAACTAAATAAAACAAGCGGAAGTGTCACACGGAAAACGAAGGGTCAAAGATTGACCCGAGGTCAACTGAATATGCAAAGTACAAAAAAAAAATGACTGCAAAAAATGATGACATCACAGGACTCATAACGGACGAACATTTAACAATCATCAAATAAATGATAGTAAGAGTAGACTGGACGAAATAGTTAACGAACATGATACAAAACTGAATAAAAATGTGAACTTAGTACAAATAAAATACACCAGTTATCTACGGAACGGTACAGTTAACACAATCGTCAAACGACAGCAGATTTGGACAGGCAGTCCATTCGGCAGAATCTTCGATGGAGCTCCCAAAAAGTGCGATCGTTTAACTGCCCTAAGAAACGACCGAAATCAATTCAGGCATCGTGAGAGCCACAGAATCTAATTTCGGTTCATCCTCCCTACCGCCCACTAGTTAACAACACCTTAAAACAACAAAAAGTACATTAAACATAGGTAAAAACATGCCTATGTAGGCAGAAGGCATGGACTCAGTTAGCACTGTCACGTTAACGACAATAGTTATTGAGCTAAACTTATCTTTATTTGCTGCTTCACTTGATGCTCGTTGTCGTCGACGGCTAGGCCTGTGCCTTTGACTGTCTGCTCCTGATGGGCAGGCAACGGTAGTCCATCTTGTGCATCTTGATAAATTTGAAGCGAACTAGAAAGGCGTTGAAAAGATGTCTTCTTCACGGCGACAATGCAACAGTGACGTCATGTTGCTATTCATGATCACGTGCGTCACGTCAGCTTCGTAATGGTCATGTGATTTTCATTCAAACGTAAATATCGTGGAGGCGTGTGGAACACAGAAAAAATTTTTTCTCTTCTGTCGATCCCCGCAATCGGCCGCCAGTTTTGTTGAAGGACTTTCGTGTGGGGGTACTGGTTGTGTTGCCTGAATTCTGATCGTGCTAATGTTCTTACGCGAATGGGGTGAACCTCACCTTCGGTTTGTCGTAATGCCTGAACTTGGCATCAAGATGTAAACAACTGTTCATCTTATTAACTCAGCAACTTGACATAAAATACGTAATTCATAAGGTTGAATGGTGTAACGTGATTCAACGAATAATGCCTCCGGTTCGAGTCCTTCACAATTTAATATGGATTACACACATACATAAACAGTTCAATTCACACATGAGGTACATGCATCAATCAATCAATAGCGTAGACTGCTGTTTTACGTGTCAATGTCCGTTTAAGGATACAATGCAGTAATTGTCGTCAGAACATCACAGCTATATGCACGCGCAGATAGAATGGCTACCTGCCGACAGTGAGACTGTGAGTCTAATTACTTCGTATAAAGTAGACGATTATCTTTCTCCTTCCAAGGATTTAGTTAATCACTAACCTCCATAAGTTTCCTCTCTCGTAGAGTTCTAGGACTGACCCTGGTCCTGCATAAATACACATATAAATGGCTATATCATGCCATTAATTTGGAAGGCTAGAAAAACGCAGCTATTCAGCTTGACGGTCAAGTAACAAAGGGTAGCGTCTCCTAGTTACCAACTGTGACCCAAACAACGCTAGACACGTCATAATCGATCGTGTATGGAGCGTTCAATAATTGAAACATCTATCGCAATATATTAAATGTCTTAACCTTTACAATTGCACGTCTGCTAACCTTTAGCAGACGGCGTTAATAACATATACCGTAACAGACACCCTGCTGGTGAACAATAAAATGGTTAGTGATTTAAACAAATCTAATTTGGTGGGGCTGTCAACTTTAGCCTCCACTCTCTAACACTAATAAGATTTCTACTGTTGCCGTCCTGTTGCCTCTTCCTAAAAGAACGTCTACACAGCTTCCAACTTGGTAGGCGATATGAGCCGCTAACTAACACCACTGGAAATGAAAAATAATAGACTTGGCTTACAATGATGGCTCAGTGTCTATCCTTCGAATGGATAATAACACGACCCTACTGGTCCTGTCTATTTTCTCCCTCCTTCTCTCTCTCTCTCTCTCTCTCTCTCTTGGTCTCAGTGTCTCTCGACACTCGACGTCTGCTGATGCATCGTCTCCGTTACGCTCTTCTCTCGTTACTTTCAGGACCCAGGTATTGTAACCCTATCACCTGCTCCTGACTACTGCGATGATGATGATTTTGGGTATCAAGCATGAAGAACTTGATTAACTGTAGAAACTTCTCTGCTGCTGAATAGCTTCTATAACTCTCCCCTTATAACCCGCTCCGGAGTTAGAGGAAAACACAGCCGTGATTTCTGGCTGTATACGATTTCACCAATCTCCCGGGCCACGTGCCGGTGCTGGAGACTATAATAGCGATGAGCTCGGGCTGTATGATAAATAAACCCGTTCTGGCTCCTCACTGCAAAAAGAGCTGTTTAGGTCTCGCTGAAGAGTTGAACTTCACTGAAATAGACCGTTTAGGTTATTTTCTTTTCGCTGCTGGCGATACCTCGAGTCCTCTGACCCCTGAGATATTTCCTTTTGCCGTGGATAATTTGTATTGGCAAATTATGCTCCCCGCCCCCCCCCCCCCCCCACTGTTTGCCGTGACTCGCAATTACCGATTTTCTTCCCCGCAAAAATGGAGACGATAAATACGTAGTCGCACGGCAGGCAATTATTTTCTTAATAGAGACAGATCCCCTCTAAACGATTCTATATATATACACAGGGAACCACTCCCGCTGATCGCCTACGTATCTGCTTAAGCTATCCACTCGGACCAATGGAAACGCTTAGAAAATAAAATACCTTCGACCTACGCCAATCAGATTTGAAAACGCGCAGACCGCGTGTCCAAAAATGGCATCACGTTACGTGACGTTTCTGACGCGTCATACAGGCGTGCGCGAAAATAGCGATTTTCGTAAACAACGAAAATCTACGTGATCGCGGAAAATCAGAAGAAAGTAAAACTGGTGTGAGTAAGAAATAAACCTACCATCATAAAAAGAACCCATTAATTTACCTACAGAAAAATACCAAATACGATATATATATTCAAATGAGAAGAAACATGGCAAACACATATAGTTACAAAGTGAAGACGAATGGTGAAAACTCAAAATAGAAGAACAGAATTGGGCCTGTTGAAAGACAGAATTACAGTGCCGCATCACATAAGTCCCCCCTTTGAAGTGCGAGAATCCATGCTAAATCACTGAAATTTCTGGGTTTCATACTGGCCCTTATCTAGATCTACATCCCGATCTAATCACTGTCATAATTAGGATTATCATACAGGCCCCTCTCCATATCCTTGAAAATCTTTGCAAGCACTGGATTGTGAGGGTCACACCTGGGGATTTCCTCCTGGCGACTGCAACCTGACCGGTTGCCCTTCCTCCTCCCTCTCATGTGTTTCCTTTGCACACGACTTTTCCTGGCGGCGCGTGGTAAATAATGATTACCAAATGGTGCGACCTCCCAGTGTTTTGAAACAGACTGACTGGCTTGGCCAGACATCGCCGTAACAGGGCGTAACTGTTTGCGGTTGACTGAAGAACCGTGCACATGTTCCTTCTTCCTCTCATCATCTACTGTGGCTGGGGTGAAACTGCTGTGGCTAATATAGCTGGTAGCCAACAATTCATTCCCCTCTGGTTTGCCTAGAGGATGTCTGGAGACTCCTCCTGTCTCTTCCCTCTCTCCTGGGGTTCTCATTGGGTTGCGCCTGACCTCAGTGACATTCGCTTTCCCTACTAAGCAGGACGCAACTGGCTGTACGTTTTTGCTTCTCGCCTCTTTGCAAGAGCCGCTTTCTGTAAGCGAGCTAGTAGTGGGGTGGCGCCCATCTCCGTCTGTAGGCGAACGGTCGCTCAAATCACTGTCCTCCTCCGTTTGAGAAAAGTGCTGGTCGTATGGGGCTCCAGGGCTGGTCGGAAACATATGTTCGCTCAGACCGCTATCTTGTGCCCTATGAAGATGGCGCTGGTCGTGGACATAAGTCATATCATTCTTGTCAGTATTTCCCTCCCTTGAGAGATGTAATACCATCGGGGGCCTAATTCCCGACGACAAAGAAGGTAATTCCGAAATCAGAGGCGTCACCACTGTGTGGCCATTGTGCTGAACAGGGCTGACGGGCGAATACGCCTCTGTAGATAACATTCCACTGTCTTTAGAGGCTTCCATCCTCTTCATCGCAAGACAAGGATGTTTGAGCTCCCGTGGGGCTCCGTGAATTTGGGGCTTTCCCCTTTCACTTCGCTGGCCTGCAGTAGGCCCCCTTGCGTTAGCAAAGATCGGTGTGTTTGGGTTCCCCAAAACTAAGTATGGGCTTCCCAGGATGAAATCATGTGCTGGCTGTGCCTTTACAGCTGCCTTGATTGTGCCAGACACAAACTTGCATTTCACCTCAATATTGGCTACGGGCAGACGCTGTGGGATACCTCTTCTCAAAATGCCACCAATCTCAACTATTTCACCGGTCCACTGCCCTGGATTCACCAAATGACGAGCGACGATACTGGGGTATGTAAGCCCGCTGTCAAACAAACACGTAGTGGCTGTCCCATTCATTACGGCTGGTCCACTGTTAGAGAACAATTTCTCTGCCTTGACAGGTTCCCATTTATTCCCTTTGGTCACTCTCACCGGCCTTAAACAAGCTGCATGATGAGCTGGGGGTTTATTCATGCACCGTGATGTCCAGTGGGAAGTAGTTCGACAATTCCGACAGTACCTCTCATTATCTCCCCTGTTCCTAGCGGGTTCGTGAGATGTTGTTGGCAGTGCTCTGTTATGCTGCTGGGGGCGCAAGTTATAACCAGAATGAGGCTCCTTGCGAGAAGGCCCTGGCTGCTGGTGAGCTGGTGAAGTAGCCGACTGTGATGATGAAGCTCCTTTGTCCGGGACTGGCAGGTCTGGGTTTTTCCGTTTCTGTCCCAGTACTTCGGCCTGTGCTGCGTGGAACCTTTCCGCAAACATAATAATTTGGTCCAGTTGCTGGGCACCCTGCTCTGCCAGATACCGCCTCAAGTCGGGAGACATATTTGCCTTTACTTGCTCACACAGAACTAACTCCTCCAACCCTTCAAAAGTTTTCACCAGTCCTGACAGTTCCCTCCACCGGGTTAAGTAATTTCTCACCCGCTCTGCAAACTGAGCAAAACTCTCTCCCTTCTCCGGCCTGCTCTCCCTGAACATGGTTTGGCATTTACGGGGTGTCCACTGAAATCTTTGCAATAAAGCGTTTCGCAGTGCCTCGAAGTTGTTCTGGTCATCTATGAGCATCTTGTTGTACACTTCATACGCATGTCCTTTTAATGACTGCGATAATTTCAGACACGAAAGACTCTCATCGAACCCGTATGCCTTTGCCATCCTTTGAAATTTCTCCAAAAACACGTCAATCTTCTCATTCCCGTTAGGGAACGAGTCAAATGGGAAGCTCATGGCTGCCATTCGGTGGCCTCCGTTTCCTGAGGTTCTGCTGCTCCTGCTCCGGGAGAATCTCCATTAGCTGAACTGCCCTCCGAAGATCTGATTTGCAGTTCCAGGGAACGCATGGCAAGTTCATGATGTCTCTCTGCTGCCTTCTCCCTCTCCTGTGCTTCCTTCTCTGCTGCTTTCTCCTGTGCTTCCCTCTCTGCTTTCGCTGCTTCTGCGGCGGCTGCCCTCTCCTCTTTCGCTGCTTCTGCGGCGGCTGCCCTGTCCTCTTACTCTTGCTGATTATGCCTATCATTTTCCCTTATCAGGTAGGCCTTAGTCTCCTCCTTATCCATTCCCATGTCCTGAGCAGCCTCGCGCCAGGCAGCTCGTAACTTGGCCATATCCGCCATCTTACCTGTAAACTGCTGTAAGTTCACAACTACAGAGAATGACAAAAAAGGAAAAGAGAAGGAACTACCTGTTACGTAATAGGAAATATTCCCTCTATAACCGCTGTCCCAAAAACCCGAACTCAGACAAGTACCAAAACTGAATAATAACCTGAAAAAAATGTGTTAAGAAGCTACCAAAAACCCGAAAATTCCTTCATGTTAAAGAAAAATTTCAGTATGCCATAAAAAAAAAAACCCACTAAGTCGTATATAGCTAAATTACCACCAAAATCTACTCGACTGTAACGTGTGGAAAAACTTATAACTGGATCAGTTCTAATAGCTCAACGTCTAGGGGATATTTAAAGAAATCTATTTTTCAGAACTTCCTAGAGACAATCTATGAATGTAGATCACAGAATTGATCTCAACAGAATGATCCACCGGACGAACGCCACCACTTGTCACGAAGGGGATTTAAGTTTATAGAGTTTGCCTGAATGAAAGCAAGACCCTAGTATGAGAAAGTCTGAGAAGATAGAATTTAGATGAAAAATGACATGCCTGTGGACAGATGAGACTATTGGCTCAAGGGCTAGAACCAGGATTTGACTCTCCCCTTGCCGCTTCGTGACTTCAGAAAAAGCTATAGAATCACCCCCCTCTAACTACCTTTAAACACAAGGAGATAAGGTGTATAAAACGACCACAGACACCACTATAAAGACAACATAGTGTAAGTATAGAGTGTAGAAGCTGATCCAGTATATATTATAGATAAATTTATTTACACACAGAAATCATTAAAGTTCATCATACATCAATCAAATAAATAGCGTGCACTGTTGCAAGGCCTGAAAAACAAAGTAACAATGAAATTAGATAGACACTAGAAAAACCCCACTCACATTCACTCTTTCTGACACCCTGCTGGGGAACAATAAAATGGTTAGTGATTTAAACAAATCTAATTTGGTGGAGCTGTCAACTTTAGCCTCCACTCTCTAACACTAATAAGATTTCTACTGTTGCCGTCCTGTTGCCTCTTCCTAAAAGAACGTCTACACAGCTTCCAACTTGGTAGGTGATGCGTGATGCCATATGATGATGGATGGTATCCGCATGTCTGGTTTTGTGTAGTGTGTGGATGATGTGATCCACACAAGGACGTCAGTTAACTCACGACGTATAAAGTCAATGATGCTTGTAACAGCTAGTGACGTTTTTCTGTATCATTTATTGTGGACGCCACAGTGACAAAATGTATACGCGAATATGTAGGTACATCAGACAGTCATTATCACAGCAACAATGTCAGTATAGCAATGGACGGTAGACAGCATCATAATAAAGGTGATTCACAGGCATGTCAATACATTATAAGGCTGTAATGTAGTCGGGAAAATTCTCCATCCCTTTCTATCTTAGCCAGGAGATAACCAGATGTATGAGATCAGTTCACTCTCCTTAATCTGACTTCAGCAAGACAGACACGTCTTCTAAAGTATAAATAATGTCCTCAAAAAAATCCTCTAGATAACAAAAGGTTTCAAACCTAGTTCATGTAGCGAAGTAGCAAGTAATGGTCCTTGGGACATGCATCAACCCGATGCGGTTCAATGTAGCAATATGTGAGCTGAGAAAACATCTCGTGATGACGACTTTCAAAGACAGGCTACGAATCAAATGTCACTCACGGACAAAAATCGATAAAGTTAATGTAAATGTAATTTACCTTGCCTTCAGGAAATAACCACAGAATTAATACGCTTTTCCGGCGTGTGGAAATACACTAGAGGTATCATCTCGAATAAACGAAATATCCATAAGAGGACTCACATTCCTGACAGAATAAATTAGCAGAGACGCTCCACAGAGACGTCCCTTCGCTATCGAAATCTTCGCTCACTGACTGGTGGGCGGAAACCCGTTCGACAAAGACCCAAGATTTGGGCATGCGCAGTCCAGCGCGAATCGACCACCGCTCAGAAAACTTAAGACACAAGGACCTTTACCAAGAACCAGCTTAAGAATGATTACCTTATAAGGATAACCCAACAGGTTGCCAACCGCTTTGCAAAAAGCGGCCTAGCCAGTCCATACATGTACTCGATTCAAGAACGCGTAACAAACTTAACTGCTATCGATACCAACGCGAGGAGACAACTGCTTACAATGAAAAGTGACTATAAATTTCAAGCAATTGTTCCCCTTGCATTACAAAATAAATATCTTGTACACCAAAACGATGTTGCGAGAATTTCACACGCAACATATCACCACCACCTCCCGATAAAAAAAAAAAATTTGGAACATATTTTTTTTTTTTTTAAATATCCAAGAGCATGCGATAAGCGGCTCAGAACGCACGAATTATGCGCGGATAATTAATTAAATTGCCTAACATGAGGCTAAATATAGAATGTCTGGTGAGAATATACCTCAACAGAAAAATAAATATGTCTCAAAAAATATTCATATCGGGGAGGTGTCACCAACACACATCACGCTAGCATGTAAACACAATATACGTATGCAAGTTACCATAGACATCATTAAATAGCATAATCTAATATTGTCTTTAAAAATGGATGTACAAATCTGATAGGAAAATTTAAATAGTACATTATTTGACATGTAAAGACATTAGTACATAGTAACATTAAAGTACAAGACGATCCAGGACACATCCTCTGACGTTCCGAGGGTAAGTACACAATGTAGAACTCGTCATGCTTGATAATAGTAAGGTAAGTCCTCAGCTCATCAGTGACATTCTGAGAAAGTACAAGCAATATAACGCTAATTAACAACTAATATGCTTCATAAGGTACAATACATTATTAATAATTGTGGCTGTTTAGTAAACTTATGGCCCTTATATTAACTACTCAGTCTTCCTCTATCATCTTAAAAAAATGAAACAGAAGAAGATGATAACAAAGCACGATAGTATGTGTACATATAAAGTGAGTACAGATGTGCTAATCTATTGTAGTAATATAGGTGTGTTATGACTCTGTAATATATATAGAAATATAGGACAGAAGTATTAGTTGGAATCATGTGGGCATCTAGACAAAATGTCAGCCATCACATTATCCGCACCACGGATAGCTCGTACCGTGAAGTGAAAAGGTTGAAGAGCTATAGCATATCGAGTGGATCTCGAACTCTTCAAATTCTTAGTCTGAATAGCTGTAAGAGCTTTTTGATCAGTCTCTAGAATGAAATGTGCGCCCAGGAGGAATCTTTGTAGTTTGAGAATTGACCAAACCATCGCTAACAACTCACGGTCCAAAACCGAGTAGTTCCTCTCTGCCGCATTTAGTTTTCTAGAAATGTACATAACAGGATGCAGAGTATTTGCATATTCTTGCATAAGTGCTGCTCCAATCCCAGTGGATGAAGCATCACTCCGAAGAACAAAAGTCCTATCAAGAGTAGGTAATCTTAGGATGGGAGGAGATGAAAATATTTTCTTGATTTGGTCTAGGGAAGATTGGCATTCTTCAGACCAACGGACCAGATTAGGCGAACCTTTCTTCAACAATGTTGAGAGAGGTGCCATGATCGAAGATAAATTTGGAATAAATCTCCCATAAAATTGAATTAAACCTAAGAGACTCCTAACTTGTTTCTTCGTTTTAGGAACAGAGATGTTCAGTATTTTGGAAGTATTGTAGTCTTCTGTCTTCAAGAGACCATGACCAACACGATGACCCAGGAAAGAGATTTCACCAAAACCAACAAAAGCTTTAGAAGGTTTTGCTGTCAAACTATTCTCACGTAGAGTGGACAGTAAGTCATATAAACCTAAATAGTGATCTTCCCAGGTATCACTGAAGAGACAGATATCATCTAAGTATGCGATGACATCTGAACGATGTGAAAGAATTCGACGCATCATGCGAACGAAAGTAGCAGGGGCGTTCATAAGACCGAAAGGCATAACATTCCATTGAAATAGACCCCTAGGTGTAGAAAAAGCAGTAAGAGGTTTGGCATGCTCTGCTAAAGGCACTTGCCAATAACCTTTAGACAAGTCAAGTTTAGTGAAGAATCTAGAATTAGAAAGTCTAATAAGTAGATCTTCTAGTAAAGGCATCGGTTCAGCATCGAACTTTGTGACTTGATTCAATTTGCGATAATCAACGCAAATTCGTATGTTCTTATCTTTCTTCCGGACAATAACCATGGAAGAAGAATATGGTGAAGTCGATGGTTCAATTATATTTAATTGAATCATTTCATCCAATTCCTTTTCCACTTGCGACTGAAAGTGTATAGGGATAGGATAAGGCCTAACCCTAATAGGATTACTGTCGGTGAGAATTATGTCATGTTCTATGACATTTGTGTGTCCAGGGATGTCAGTGAGAACATCCTGAAATGTTTGTAACATCGACAACACTTGTCGATGTTCCTCACCAGAAAGATTAGGAGAAACAGAAACGTTTTTTCCAAGATTCCGTGGAATGTAGTGGAACCACTGGAAGAGGAAGATTGACATCCGAGAAGGTAGATTCCTCATCCTGTATGACCGACAGAGATGAGTAATGACCATGAGGTGTAGGAGAATCATCCGTTGCCTGGAAAATAGGCAGCAAATAGTCCGGACGTTCGTGAAATTCCGAAAGCATGTTTATGTGGAAAGTTTTATGCTTTCCATCAATATCGACCACATAGTCAACATCGGAAATCCGAGAGACTATTGCATACGGACCTTTCCATGCAATAAGAAGTCTATTTTCCCTACTGGGGAGTAGGACGAATGCTTTGTCACCTGGACAAAGTTGTCGTAGACATCTATTCTTGTTAGCAAACTGTCTTGCCTTCTCTTTAGCAATTTCTGATGAAGCAGTTGCTAGCTTACATGCCTCAATGATCTTTTGTCTAAGAGCAATGACATACTCATATGAGGATTGAGTTTCATCGCTAATATCATCGGCAGTGATGATCGTGTAATAAAGACATAGGGCCGCGTGGACGCGCGCCAAAGACAAGTTCGAAGGGAGAAAACCCTGTGTGTTCATTTGGGACTTCTCTATAGGCAAAGAGAGCCGCGGGTAAAACCCTGTCCCAATCTTGCGGATGATCTTCAGTTATCTTACCAAGCAAAGTCTTGAGCGTTCTGTTCAGACGCTCAACTAACCCATTAGACATAGGATGATAGATACTACTGAGAGATCGTTTAATATGTAAGGTAGACATTACCTGTGACATAGTGTCAGATATGAGTTGAGTGCCATGGTCTGACAATATTTCTCTGGGGAACCCCAAGCGAGAAAATATCAGCCAAAGAGCATCTGCGATATCTGTAGTAGATATGCTCTTAAGAGGGATAGCCTCTGGCCAACGTGTGCACATATCAACACATGTAAGGATAAACTGATGTCCTCTGGCCGACTTGACCTTAAAAGGGCCAATTATATCTATGGCCATTTTCTGAAACGGTCGAATAGGAATGTCAGCAGCCTGGATAGGCGCAGCATGTCGTGGTCCTCTAGATTTGACCTCCTGACATACCTTGCATGATCGGCAGTAAATACGAATGTCCTTGTTGACAAAAGGCCAAAAGAAAGCCGCAAGGACTCTCGACTTCGTACGGGAAAAACCCATATGTCCAGCACATTGCGAGTCATGAGCATGTTGCAATATTTGCACTCTCATGCTCTTGGGAACAAGAATTTGCGAATGTGCCGACGTAGTCGAATCTTGTACCATACGTACAAGTACGCCGTTTCTCATTGCAATCCAAGATTTTCTATTTGTATCCTGATTCGGATCACCTTTCTTCGCAAGAATGAAGAATTTTTTTAGAGAAGGATCTTCTTCTTGCAATTTTATGAAAGAGTCACGAGTGATGACTAAGTGACTATCTTGGCTATCAACTTCATTATCACCATTCAGTGAAGTTTCGGGTGTTTGTAGAGCTTGTGCTCTTGTAACCACTGCATTGGTAGCTTGCATATTATTATCTTCCCAAGCAGCAATCTGCTGTGGGGTACACTCCCTAACTCCGTGAATACGACCAATGATAAGGTCCGCAATAGGATTAGGTAAGAGACAAGCATGCACATCTCCAGTAAAGAAAGGAGTGGCAATGCGAATTACAGCAGTAGGATATTTTTCTAGAGTGCCGCCAAATGTGACACATTTGATAACCTTTCCTGTAGCACAAGATGGATCTACAAGCGATTGTCTAACACCAATAGTGGTGCATCCGGAATCGAAAAGTAGTGAGACCGGAGTATCATTAACAAGACCCTTATGTAGGATTAAAGAACCCCTCCCGTCATGCGCAACAGCAGCAGGAAGAGCGGGAAGAGGGTGACCACAACTCAAAGTAGTTATGGTACTCGGTTCGAATAAAGTACTGCATTGGGGGCATTTGTTTGCTCTCTCAAAGTCAAAAGCAGAACCAGTGACAGCGTCAAAGTTTTTATTATCAACAACCTGATTACAGGCTCCCTGAGTTTCCTGTTGTACAGAATTAGCCTGCTGATATCTCTTTTTTTTGTGTTGAGATCTACCGCGACTATTATTACCTCTGAAGTTATCAGAGTTATTATTATCTCTGAAGTTATTGTTGTCTCTATTGTAATTGTTATCCTGGTTCGAATTCCAGTTTCCACGATTACTATCATGTCCACATTGATGCGAACATCTATTTGTTTGGTTTTGAGGTCTTCGGCAGGAATAACCTCTATTACCATATCCTCTTTTGAAATGTCTATAATTATTAGGGTGATAGTAACGAGCACTATCAGGTTGTCTCCAATTCTTCGAAGAAGAATCACCATGAAATTGATTTCCATGATTTTGACAGAAATTACCGCTGCTCTTTCTATCAAAATTTTGTTGGGATCTACGAGCAAAGTTTTGACCATACGGTGCTGCCGAAGCAACTGGTAAACCTTCTTTCACCTTAGAGTTACCCATGGTTATGTGTGGGTGCGCAGTTACGTATTGGCAACAGAAATCTTCCATTTCTTTTATTGTTTTAGGTTTACGTTCATGAAGGAAAGCAAGGAAAGACTCATTGACAGACGACATGACTTTGTCTCTAAGTATTAAGTCCATAAGTCCTTCATAAGTTTTTTCCGTCTTAGATAGTTCAACCCATCGTGAGAAAGTAATGCGTATTCTTGCAATAAACTCGGAGAATTCAACTCCATTTTCAGGTAACATGTTTTTAAATTGTAGACGATAGCCGTCTTCGTTAAGCTGATATTTCTTTAACAAAGCGGCCCTGACAACCTCATAATTGTTCTTGTCAGGTTCATCCACCATATTTAATATACTTAGAGCTTTACCTGTCAGTATCCCTGATAACTGATAAACATATTTTGCTTTGTCTATGTTATGAGCTTGTACATGCTTGTTCAAATCTGTCCAGATAGAACATTATGTCATCACTGGAAGGACTAAATGTTGGTAACTTAATCTTAAAAGTATCATTATTAGCCTTACCAGAAGATGAACCCTTGTTTGAATCATTAGCATTACTCATGCTCGTCAATTTCAACTTCTCCAACTCTAAAGCTAAGAGTTTTTCTTCATGTTCCATTTTTGCTTTTTCTTTCCTCTCATCAGCCTCTCTTTGTAACTTCCTTTCTTCAGCTTGAGCCTGCATTTCTAGTCTTTTATTCTCAGCTTCTTTTTCAAGTCTTTTATTTTCAGCCTCTTTTTCAAGTCTTTTATTTTCAGCCTCTTTTTGAAGTCTTTCAGCTTCTAGTTGTAGCTGGAGTTTTCTCTCCTCAGCTTCTGATTCCCTTTTTTGTTTTTCCATTTCCATTTGGAATTTTCTTTCATCTGCCTGCATCTGCAGTCTCAGATTCTCAGAATCTATCTTTTTCTGCTCAGCTTCTGCTTTCTGTCTTTTTTCCTCAGACTTCCGCTTTGCTTTATATCGAGCAGTTGCAAATTCTTCTAACTTATCACCAGTCTTCCCAAGCAATTTACCCTGCTCAATAAAGTGCTCAAATGTAGACATGTTGTCTAACATATGAGTCCAAAACCTGAAATATTTAACTAATTTATTTCAAACCTAAGTGTAACAAGTCTTAATTAAGCACTTGTATATTCACATCACATTATATTATCCCAATCTCTGTGGGAAAACAAGTCTCCAATCAAAGAACTTGTATATGAAATATCAACACTCAATTCTTTATCATAAGTGCACTTCTCATTCAATAGTGCACGACACTATTCATCATTCATTTATCATCAGTGTAGTAGTAACAGTGCATTAGCATAGCCCATTAACTAATTACTATAACTGTAAACAATGACTATGTAAACACAAGCAGAATGTAAACATTGAAAATGTAAACAATACAAACAATGTAAACAATAACAATGTAAACAATAACAAAGATCAGCAACAATACAAAAACATTCGCAGAAATCAACTAAAAATAAAGCGGAAATTAAAGAAATATCACAAAAAAATGTGACGATATCTGCGAGCATATTAAACAAAATACATGACACCACAGTGTATAAACAAAAATGTTGTATAAAACTAAACTATAGTCAAGAGTAGGCTAACAAATACAAACAAATCAAAACAAAACTAAAGAATGCGAAATAATAACGAAAACAATATTAATACATGTCATCACAACTAACATAAATAGCAACAGAAGTCGCTTAGCAAATTCCAGTATCGGAAATTTGCACACCCTACAGAACACTCTCAATAGAAAACCTCTGCTATGTGGTATGATCTATAGGAGTCGCCACCCAGCCAGACCCGCGAAATATAAACATATATTTATACAAATAACATATAAACAAATAACATATAACAATATGACAAAAGAATGAGATGAAACACAGAAGACTCAGCAGAAGTATAAGGGCACAGTTTACGTACAAACAGGCCACTTAACTTATAGGCTTCCAATCGTAGAACAGCAGAAAAAACGGATGTCAATCAACGTCCTAAAGAGCGAAGCTCCAACGATGATGGCACATCTGAACTGCTTCCACTGCTAACACGATGGTACTAGAGCTTCTGAAATACTGTATGTTGAGTTGTTTCGGCACTTGACCCTCTTATCCAAAAGTAAGTTGATGGAAATCGGTACTTGGCCTTCTTCAGAAAACAACCCGTTTCAACCGGCACTTGACCTTCACAAAAAACGACAGCACTGGAACCTTGACAGCAGCAACTTGCTTGACTTGCGTAAAAGATAACAGCAGTCCGAGTTATCCGGCAACATGTAACAACGCCGGGTACTGTCAAATTTCTGTTTTCAGTCAAAAATTGCAATTTTGACATTTACCGGACAACGCCGAGTACTTTGAAAATTTTGAAGATGTTGACTGTCTTGAAGAATGTTAATTTCTTGAAGGATGCTGATGAATTCTTGTTGAAAATGAAGTGGGTAAGGGACCCCGTGTTTGCTGGTACCAGATCAAACCAGCTTATGGCCACCAAATGATGCGTGATGCCATATGATGATGGATGGTATCCGCATGTCTGGTTTTGTGTAGTGTGTGGATGATGTGATCCACACAAGGACGTCAGTTAACTCACGACGTATAAAGTCAATGATGCTTGTAACAGCTAGTGACGTTTTTCTGTATCATTTATTGTGGACGCCACAGTGACAAAATGTATACGCGAATATGTAGGTACATCAGACAGTCATTATCACAGCAACAATGTCAGTATAGCAATGGACGGTAGACAGCATCATAATAAAGGTGATTCACAGGCATGTCAATACATTATAAGGCTGTAATGTAGTCGGGAAAATTCTCCATCCCTTTCTATCTTAGCCAGGAGATAACCAGATGTATGAGATCAGTTCACTCTCCTTAATCTGACTTCAGCAAGACAGACACGTCTTCTAAAGTATAAATAATGTCCTCAAAAAATCCTCTAGATAACAAAAGGTTTCAAACCTAGTTCATGTAGCGAAGTAGCAAGTAATGGTCCTTGGGACATGCATCAACCCGATGCGGTTCAATGTAGCAATATGTGAGCTGAGAAAACATCTCGTGATGACGACTTTCAAAGACAGGCTACGAATCAAATGTCACTCACGGACAAAAATCGATAAAGTTAATGTAAATGTAATTTACCTTGCCTTCAGGAAATAACCACAGAAATAATACGCTTTTCCGGCGTGTGGAAATACACTAGAGGTATCATCTCGAATAAACGAAATATCCATAAGAGGACTCACATTCCTGACAGAATAAATTAGCAGAGACGCTCCACAGAGACGTCCCTTCGCTATCGAAATCTTCGCTCACTGACTGGTGGGCGGAAACCCGTTCGACAAAGACCCAAGATTTGGGCATGCGCAGTCCAGCGCGAATCGACCACCGCTCAGAAAACTTAAGACACAAGGACCTTTACCAAGAACCAGCTTAAGAATGATTACCTTATAAGGATAACCCAACAGGTTGCCAACCACTTTTTAAAAAGCGGCCTAGCCAGTCCATACATGGACTCGATTCAAGAACGCGTAACAAACTTAACTGCTATCGATACCAACGCGAGGAGACAACTGCTTACAATGAAAAGTGACTATAAATTTCAAGCAATTGTTTCCCTTGCATTACAAAATAAATATCTTGTACACCAAAACAATGTTGCGAGAATTTCACACGCAACAGTAGGCGATATGAGCCGCTAACTAACACCACTGGAAATGAAAAATAATAGACTTGGCTTACAACGATGGCTCAGTGTCTATCCTTCGAATGGATAATAACACGACCCTACTGGTCCTGTCTATTTTCTCCCTCCTTCTCTCTCTCTCTCTCTCTCTCTCTCTCTCTCTCTTGGTCTCAGTGTCTCTCGACACTCAACGTCTGCTGATGCGTCGTCTCCGTTACGCTCTTCTCTCGTTACTTTCAGGACCCAGGTATTGTAACCCTATCACCTGCTCCTGACTACTGCGATGATGATGATTTTGGGTATCAAGCATGAAGAACTTGATTAACTGTAGAAACTTCTCTGCTGCTGAATAGCTTCTATAACTCTCCCCTTATAACCCGCTCCGGAGTTAGAGGAAAACACAGCCGTGATTTCTGGCTGTATACGATTTCACCAATCTCCAGGGCCACGTGCCGGTGCTGGAGACTATAATAGCGATGAGCTCGGCTGTATGATAAATAAACCCGTTCCCGTTCCTCACTGCAAAAAGAGCTGTTTAGGTCTCGCTGAAGAGTTGAACTTCACTGAAATAGACCGTTTAGGTTATTTTCTTTTCGCTGCTGCCGATATCTCGAGTCCTCTGACCCCTGAGATATTTCCTTTTGCCGTGGATAATTTGTATTGGCAAATTATCTTCCCCCCCCCCCCCCCCGGTTTGCCGGGACTCGCAATTACCGATTTTCTTCCCCGCAAAAATGGAGACGATAAATACATAGTCGCACGGCAGGCAATTATTTTCTTAATAGAGACAGATCCCCTCTAAACGATTCTATATATACACAGGAAACCACTCCCGCTGATCACCTACGTATCTGCTTAAGCTATCCACTCGGACCAATGGAAACGCTTAGAAAATAAAATACCTTCGACCTACGCCAATCAGATTTGAAAACGCGCAGACCGCGTGTCCAAAAATGGCATCACGTTACGTGACGTTTCTGACGCGTCATACAGGCGTGCGCGAAAATAGCGATTTTCGTTAAACAACGAAAATCTACGTGATCGCGGAAAATCAGAAGAAAGTAAAACTGGTGGGAGTAAAAAAAAAACCTACCGTCATAAAAAGAACCCATTAAATTACCTACAGAAAAATACCAAATACAGTTGACATTCAAAAATCCGGCCATCGATAATCCGGTTCCTTCAGATTTCCGGCATGGATTTCGGAGCGCATTTTTAAATTTACCGCGTTGGCGCGCCACTGTTTTCTGGAGCAGTTTATGTTTTGATGCAGCTGTTGGGTCTTGCTTGCACGTGTTAACAGGCATTCCTGCTCATTCCTTCTCATTTTATCATTTATTTGCTGCTGTTTAGCCCCATTATGGATTCAGCAAATAAAAGAAGTGGTGTAAAACGTAAACATCGTGCATTGTCGATCGCAGATAAAGTGTACAGGTAGTCATTTTCTGTTAAATATATACAGAATATATAACCATAAAAAATCCGGCATTTTAAAAAATCCGGCACTCCTCAGGTCCGGAGGTTGCCGGATTTTTGAATGTCTACTGTACGATATATATATTCAAATGAGAAGAAACATGGCAAACACATATAGTTACAAAGTGAAGACGAATGGTGAAAACTCAAAATAGAAGAACAGAATTGGGCCTGTTGAAAGACAGAATTACAATGCAGCATCACAGTCACGACAATTTAAATGCTGAGTTATTCAAGGCAGACCCTGAACTAGCAGCAGAACTGTTAGAACCACTATTTGCACAAGTCTGGAAAACAGAGACAATACCAACGGAGTGGAGTAAAGGAATAATTGTCAAATTTCCCAAGAAGGGCGACCATGCAGACTGCAAAAACTGGAGAGGAATTACTCTGCTCTCAGTTCCCAGTAAAATCCTAGGCAGGATAATTATCCAGAGAATTTCAAAAGCAGTAGACCATAAACTGAGGAAAGAACAAGCGGGATTCAGAAAGAATAGAAGATGTGCAGATCATATATTCACCCTCAGGAACATTATAGAGCAGTGCTCAGAATGGCAGAGGCGGCTATACATTAACTTTGTTGATTTTGAAAAGCTTTCGACATCATACATAGGGAGAGCCTATGGAAAATACTGAGGGCTTATGGAATTCCCAGCTGCATTGTTTCCATCATAAAAAGCCTCTATTCTAACTTTACATGCAGTGTTGGATTGAGTAATGTAACTTTCGAAGTGAAAACAGGAGTACGACAGGGATGCCCCTTATCAACAACATTATTTTTGACAGCCATAGATTGGGTGATGCGCCAGACAACAGAGGGTAGTCCAAGAGGAATTAGATGGACAACGTTTTCTTCACTGGAAGACCTGGAATATGTAGATGACATTGCACTACTCACTCATTCACATCAACACATCCAAGAAAAAAACAGATAGACTGAATTAGTATGACCAGCAGGTTGGCCTGAACATCAATCTGAAGAAGACAGAGGTCATGACACTAAATGTGGGCAATCCTGAGCCAATAACAGTAAGGAACCAGCAGTTAGAACAGACAGCCACATTTACTTACCTAGGATGCATAGTAACACCTGACGGCGGAATTAGCAAGGACATTAACAACAGAATGAATAAAGCGAGAACAGCTTTTGCTAGTCTCAACAACATTTGGAAGTCTTCCCAGTACAGCACAAACACCAAATTAAGACTGTATGAGAGCTGTGTACGTTCTGTGCTTCTCTATGGTGCGGAATGCTGGAGAGTAACACGGAAGGAAATGTCGAAACTGTCCTCCTTCCAAACAATCTGCCTAAGGAAATTTCTCCGAATCTTTTGGCCAAACACCATCAGTAACCAAGAACTACTTATTCGGAGTAACTAGGAGGACATGCACACCATCATAGCTGGCAGACGCTGGAGTTGGGTTGGCCACGCCCTTAGAAGGAACCCTGATACCATCCAATATACCATGTAATAAATTTTCTTGCAAGGGGAAGACTCAAGCGAAGCAACTTTGCAGAATCAACCAAAATAAAGATGAGAGCAGATCCCATCAATGCTATATCAACGGCTAAACCCATCTACACTGCACACAAGCTCCCAGCTTGGAAACAACAGCGCTTCCCAGAAATGATAGAAGACATTCCTGGTATTGAGAGAAAGAAGAGCCATACTGCAACAGAAAGATGAGCTATAACTACAAAATACATAGAGAAGCATTACCCAGGCAACACCTGGACCCATGCCTACATAGATAGATCAGCAACAAATGCAACAGAAGATGGAGGCGAAGGAATGTTGCTGAACTCAAGCACTGGTACCCAAAACGGCTAATGACAGAGGAAAGAACCAAGAGACAAGTTGCTTTCTTTACAGATGCGCTATTCGTAATTGCAACGCCGAAGAGCCAGAACAATGCAGACCTGGATGACCTAAGAGTAGTACTCTACAAACAAAGCCAGCGATCCCAAAGAGTTAGAGTAAAGTGGATCCCATCTCATTGCAACATCTCTGGCAATGAAGAAGCTGATAGATTGGCAAAGGAAGGTGGAACGCTACCTCAGCCTGATATAAGTATAACTTTCGAAGGGATAAAGAATTTTATCAGAAGTAAATACGTGAACAAATGGGAAGCAGACCATCCAGGCCACACACAAAAATGATGCACATTACCAGCTCAGCAGAAGAGAACAAGTGATAATCTTCAGACTCAACACGGGCCACAACAGACTGGGATACCACCTATTCCATAAGCTAACGATAGGAACTACCGATGAGTGTGACTGTGGCACCGATAAAATGACTGCTGAACATCTGCTTCAGAGATGCCTAACATATGAGGAACAGAGAAAGCACATGTGGCCGTGACTATTTCTGGAAAAGCTCAATGGAGATAGAAATAGCCTCAAGCTGACCACTGCTTTCTTAGAACATATTTAAGAGTGTACGCAGAAGCAGATGCTAGACAAAATGAAAAACATGGTGAGAGGTCACAGCAAGTAGGTCTTAAAATGCATAGAGAGAAAAGAAAGATAATGTTAATAAATGTAGGAAGCGACAACAAGACCGCACTTGAAGAAAAGTATATATATATATATATAAGGCTAGAGGAGCTTTCATTGCATTGGGAAACATATGGCGATCAAGAGAAATCAAGTCCAACACAAAAATCAGGATCTTCAAATCGAATGTCACGTCAGTCCTATAGTATGGCTCTGAAACATGGAGAACAGCAAAAACAACAACCAAAAAGGTACAGACTTTCATAAATGGGTACACGCGTATAATAGAAGGATTGAAGTGGTATGAAAAAGTCACTAATGTGGAACTGATGACAAGAACCAGACAAGCGCCAGTGGAAGAAGAGATGAGAAGAAGACGCTGAAGATGGATGGGACGCACATTGAGGAAACTTGTTGACAGCACTACGAGGCAGTCTTTGTCTGAAATTCCCAGGGTGAGAGAGATAGAAGGACAAAAGAATACATGGAGAAAACAACTAGAGACAGACATGAATCGGATGAAGAAGACATGTAAAGACCTTGAGCTGGTGGCACGGGATAGGAAGACTCGGTATAAGTTTGTTGAAGACTAATTCTCATTGGGGGCTGAAAGGTGATGAATGAATGAATGAATGAATAAGTAAATTGTTCCATTAGGAGTTGGCCATCAAAAGTAGTTTCTTCCTGCCTTATTTGAGCTGTGACAATGTCCGTAGTTTAGCCATTTAATTGTTTTTTATATTGTCATGCATGTTTGTCAATCTTTGCATCGTATATCTGCTCCTGTTTTGTCTTATGTCTGCATCTGTCTCTGACTGGTTGTTATTCACTGTGTGCCGTTTTTCTCTTCAGTTTGTCACTGAGTAATTTTTCACAACCAGTCCTTTCTCTGCCGTTTGTCTGCACGTTCTACTTTCAATATTCCATTGTTATCCCCATCTAGATTATTTGTAAGTTTTTTGGAGCTTTCCAGTGGTATCACATTGTTTAATTTATTGCCGCCTCTCACTGTCGATGTGAAATCAATAATCCACACGCAGTCAGTGGCCAATATTTCTCTTGTTAAATGCAAATAGTTACATGCTTTTGCTGTTTGCCGCTCCAGAAATCAAGAGCAGAGTCGTTCGTTACCGGGCTACAGCAGTATTCCGCAGCACTGTTTTACATATCAATTATTTTAGTTTGTGGCCGTTACATTTTTCTCAACAACAGACCCGCAGTACTCTCACTGCTCATACTTTATACATCAACCTGTAAACACTGTTAATTTGAACTTTGTGAAGCAGATGTCATTAAGAATCAATTGTCACAGTTACATTAATTGGAACACTAATTCGAGCATAGTGTGATCACGGGTGTGTAAGCTAATAAAGCGTCCAGTGCAGTAATTTTAAAGTACTCACTTAAGGTTGGCAACCATATACCATACCACCAGGTATTTTATAATTGAGCATGCGCACTAATATAGATGGACATTGTATCTACTTTAACGGAGCGTGCCTTCCCAAAACGGGGCAAAACTCATAAACTAAATTTTAAAAATATTATTGCTTATTTCCTTCATCATATGCTGTCGTGTGGAAAAGCAGTTTTCATTCTTGTTCGAAGCATTATGCTTTGCTCAGCATCAAACAACGTTTTTACAGGATACCATTAAGAATGTGTGTCCACCTGCCTCTGGGACGTTCCTTTGACTTAAACTGATCATATCCTACCACGTTCCTTTGACTTAAACTGATCATATCCTACCATAAGGTCCAAATATTCCAAAATATAGTATTCACTTTACAAATTGAGACATTTCTTTATTGACCTATTCTCCTGAACGGAAGATGGTCAGTTGAACACCAGCCAGTTATACACAGGTCCACTACGTTAAAAATCCTTCGGCTGTTGGAAATCGTAAAGAGTGGGCGAAACGGCAACTGCCCTGGCATAATTAAAAAAATTATGAAACCTACCCACCACAAAAATATGTATGTGATTCCTGTATACAAACAATGGGATCCTCTCCGGTGCTACAGAGTTCGCGCACTGTCCTGAGATCCTCTTTTTGTTGTATAAGGGAGGAGGTCGGAGCACTGATGGAGTTGTCCGTGTGCAGTGAAGATTGTCCTTCAAATCAAACCAAACCACTTCGATACCCGGTCAGAATATCACAAGGACCAAACGTCACAAGGTCACAACAACATCCGAGCCGAGTCACACGGATACTCGATCAGCAGGAACCCGGTCACAAATGGCACTCGATGAAAAGGACACCCCATCACAAGAATACTCGCCTACAAGGACACCCGGTCACAAGGACACGAGGTCAAAAGGACCCTCTATCACAAGGATACTGGTCATAGGGACACTCGGACAAAAGGACACCAGTTCACAACAACACTCGGTCAGAAAGACATCCGGCCACAAAGACGCTGGATCAGAAATACTACGGTCAAAATAACGCTTGGACATATTGGCATATGGATGGACACTCGCACGCACACACATTTATATGTATGTATATGATGATGATGATATTTACTGTAGATTAATAAATAAAAAAAAACATGGAATGAATAAGCCTACTCCCATCTAGGCACGTCGTTAGAGACAACTAACAAGAGGTTTGACATGGGACTTTCAAAAATCATAATCTTTAACCTCAAATGTCAAGACACTTCTACTTTATGGCTGTAGAACAACAAAGACAACAACCATGAAGTTACATCTAAAGTGGGGGGTCACTTGGGTCATGACTCCCAAGTGTCAACCTCATGTTGTCTTGTGCAGAGAATTGAACCCACTTCACCTTGGTTGCAGCTTTCAACTTCACTCCTGTTTTCTGCCAGCTGGAGGAAATTGTGAAAGTAACACCTATGTTGAAAACAAATTACTGTCCCGAGTACCATAGCCCGTTGCGGTTGTTCCACAGCCATCACGATGCCCTTTTCGCAGTTTTGCTGAGCCTCTTAAGTGCCCTTGTTCTTGGCTGTCCTTTCAAACCCAACAGTTTCAGTAGATCATACACTGAGGCAGCCACGAGACCTCTTGCACCTATCCCAACAGCCATGACCCTTGCAGTGAAAATGCAGTAAAAATACAAGTGACAACCAGGAAGATACATACTTTAATAAATGTGTGTTTGCTTTGAATAAAATGATACGATACGATCATCAATATAGAACTGATGGCAAATACCCAGACAAGTGCCAGTGGAACAAGAGAAGAGAAGAAGACACTGGAGATGGATAGGACAGATATTGAGGAAACTTGTTGATAGCATTACAAGGTAGTCCTAGTTCTGGAATACCTAGAGTAGGAGAGATAGAAGGAAACCGAATAACACACAGAGAAGAGAACTGGAGACGGAAATGAGGTAGACATGGAGAGATCTTGAGCTGATGAAACTAGATAGGAGGACTTTGCATGAATTTGTTGAAGGTATATACTCCTTGAGGAGCTGAAAAGCAAAGATGGAACTCTCAACCTCATCGTGTACAACGAATTGCTACATAAACCACAGCTGCAAGTGCATGGGCTTTGTAGTAGGCTTCCTCAAGAGAGCCATCTGCAGTGGGGCATCCATGCCCCGTAACCAGTGAAAACTGACTCAACGATAAGACTGTCAACCTCATCGTGTAAAACGAATTGCTACATAAACCACGGATGCAGGTGCATGGGCATTGACGTAGGCTTTCTCAAGGGACCCATATGTTAGTGCTGGATCCATGCCCCGTAAGCAGTAAAAACGGAGAGGATAAATGATCAACGTGTCAGCTTATGAATCGTAAAGCCACGAATGGAAAATCTGTTTGAGCAACGCCGCGCCTTGATTTGGTATTAACAGGTGAGCCATTAGATTAATACAAACACTGATCAGTTAATAGACAATATACATTATGATGTCTAAAATGTGTATGAGATTTCAATATTTAACATGAGACAAATACGGACATCTAAACAATTAGCCCATAAATTAAAACTGAGAATCATGTCGTGTAACGACTTCTCACCGACTGTTTCTTCTGTCTATTATTTTATCCCTCTACAAACTTCTCCTATCACTAGACAAGAAAACCAAAGGTCTCTTTCTCTCTACTCATATATTTCACAGTATTTTACTAGCTCAGGATTCTCACGGTCAAGGGCCATAAATTATTCCCTTAGCCAGCGAAAATTCATTTCCACTTGGAAGGTGAAAAATAGTTCTACGATAGTCCGGAAGTCGACCCTTTGTTTGTGTCACGAACTGGACGTAAATCAGGGAAGGGGCAGGAACCCTGCCTTAAGCCACAGACATTTTCACCGTGGATACAGGGCCAGTTGAGATGAGGATAACTTAATACCCCTGGGACCAGAAGAGAATTTGCAACAATCCACCCAAGACACAACCCACCCCTGCCCGGGAACAGAATCCTGGAATTTTGGGACGGAATTTTAAGCCATTAGACCGCTGGCCATCATTCGAAGCAGACGAAATCTGTTGACCCCAGAGTGGGCATTACTTGTTGCGAGAATCCGTAGTGAATTCAGTTGAGCGAATCCACCCAGATTGCGGTTACAAAGTACTAACCCAGGTTGCGGTTACACGGCACTAACCCAGGTTGCGGTTACAAGGTACTAAAACCAGTGACGGGTCCAGGGTACAAACCAGGGTACGAGTCCACGGTACCAACGATTACCCCTACCCACCATATCCTATCAACCAGTAACCCATTCCATACCACACATCCCATAAACAGAAGAGGTATTCAGCAGAAGTGACTTACCCCATCCTTATCTGTGATGTGCACTGAGTCCAGGGAAGCAAACTCTGACACCCTCTGAACCCATTAACTGTTATGAGACCAACGTGCTGGGGCAGACCAAACCAAGAGAGTCCGAAACAAATCATATCCCCAGCTACTACAGGCCTTCGGAGAGATGAGTATAACACCTATCAGCAAAACTACCATAGAAGAGATCTACTGTCCATATGATGACAAACTAGTTGTTTTTTTCTAAACAGTAGAGCTAAACTTTATTTCATTTTATATGTATATTCAGACCTGTGAGAATCTATACCCTTTTATTCAATTTAACTTAACAGCGTCTGTTGTTATTTTTCTTGTTAACTTTATTTGGGCTATATTTTGTTTTAAATACAAATCTTCACCCTGGGGGCTCAGCCATAATTCAATTAACTTCTATTGGGTCGGGATATTTTTAATGTGGCTGGACACCAAATCTCTTTCTCAACCTTATGTGCTTTACACAGTCCTTTTGTAGGATTCCTGAGGAAGAATTTATCGTCCAGAAAATATCCTGTTTAGGTGCCAGAATTCTCTGTTAAAGTAAATTTCTAGTACACTAATTTCCCAAGGAGAGGCAGTTCTATCTTTATTCTTCCATTCCATCCAAGCTGCCTTTCTCCTCAAAACACTTCACGACAAATCATCAAAGGTTATATGTTTATTCTTCATTGTTGTATATGGTGTAGAAACATGGACACTGAACAAGCCTGTGGAAACAAAGAATTGAGGCTCTTGAGATATGAATATATAGAAGAATGAGGCGCATCTCATGGACATAAAATAAGCAAATAAAGAGGTCATAGAAAACCTAAGTTTGAACAAATGAATTAATGAAAGAGATCAAAATTAGGCAGCTAAAATATTTTGGCCATATAAAAAGACATAACACTTTGTAGAAGACCATATTAGCAGGAAGAATTGAAGGCAAACGTGCAAGGGAAAGACAGCGCTATAAGTGGGAAGATAACATCAAGAGACAGACAGGAAAGAGTCTATCAGAGTGTACTATGAGGACAGGAGACAGAAAACGTTGGAGATACATTGCAGCTGACCTTTGTTGCGGAGATGGCAACTGATGATGATGTTAGGTAATGCTGTACCAAAAAAAAAGTGTAAAATTTCAAAGGTTTAGTAACATGCGCCATTCATATAAAAAAAGAGGACAAATATAAAAAAGGAGAGGGGGGGGGGGCGCGCGCGGCAGGGCTGGTGTTTGAAAAACAAGAGAAATTAATTCCTAGTTGTTTAAAAAAAAAATAACAATCAAATATTATAATGAACACACCACAGTAGCACAGAATTTCTTATTCATGCGCACTGAGCCTTTCCCTCACAACCGCACCCACCGTGGCATGCGTCTAGCATACTGCACCTAATTTTTGACAGCAGTGCAACAGCAGACGTAACTAGCAGATGTAGTGAGTTATCACTAGACCAATATAGCACTTGTTTCGGATATCTACCTTCCGTAACCAGACGAAAGACGCAATTTGCTACAGCTAGACTGCATTCCATGTTTAATTACTACCACACCAAGTGAATTTTTACATTTCAGACAGAAACATTGGTGCAGCTCTTGTGGTATCGTATTTGTATTTTCTGTTTTTTACGTTTATTCACACTCCATAATCACTCTTCTTTCAGTTCCCAGCAAAATATTGGCAGGATAATTATACAGAGAATTTCAAAAGCAGTAGACCACAAACTGAGGAAAGAACAAGCAGGATTTAGAAAGAACAGAAGATGTGCAGATCATATATTTACCCTCAGGAACATTATAGAGCAGTGCTCAGAATGGCAGAGACAGCTGTACATTAATTTCGTTGATTTTGAAAAGGCATTTGACAGTATACACAAGGACAGTCTATGGAAAATACTGAGGGCTTATAGAATTCCAAGCTGCATAGTGTCAATCATAAAAAGCCTCAATGCCAACTTTACGTGTAGCGTAGGGCAGAGCAACCTAACTTGTGAGGTGAAGACAGGAGTACGATAGGGATGCCCCTTATCAGCCACTCTATTTTTAACAGTCATAGACTGGGTGATGCGCCAGACAACAGAGGGCAGTCCAAGATGAATAAGATGGACTACGTTTTCTACATTGGAAGATCCGGAATATGCAGATGACATTGCACTGCTAGCACATTCACATCAACACATCCAGGAAGAAACGGATAAACTTAATAAGTATAGCCAGCAGGTGGGCCTGAACATCAATCTAAAGAAGTCAGAGGTCATGACACTCAATGTGAGCAACCCCGTGCCCATAACAGTAAGGAATCAACAACTGGAACAGACAGACACCTTCACATACCTAGGATGCATAGTAACACCAGATGGCGGAGCAAGCAAAGACATCAACAACAGAATGAACAAAGCAAGAACAGCCTTTTATAGTCTAAACAACATCTGGAAGTCCTCTCAGTACAGCACAAGTACAAAATTAAGATTATATCAGAGCTGTGTGCTTTCTGTGCTTCTCTATGGTGCGGAATGCTGGAGAGTAACAGAGAAGGAGATGTCGAAATTGTCCTCTTTTCACACAACCTGCCTAAGAAAAATTATCCGAATCTTTTGGCCGAATACCATCACCAACCAAGATCTGCTTACTCGGAGCAAGCAAGAGGACATGCACACCATCTTAGCTGGCAAACGCTGGAGTTGGGTTGGCCATGTCCTCAGAAGAGACCCCGATGCCATCACAAGAACAGCTATGATATGGACCCCTAAAGGAAAACGAAAGAGAGGCCGACCAAAAACAACTTGGCGGAGGACTGTGGAGGCTGAGATGCAAAGAATGAACCAGAGTTGGGGCACTGTACGAAGGATGGCCACCGACCGAGCAAAGTGGAATCAATTTGTTGCTGCCCTACAAGACGCCACCAGGCGTTATGGCCACTGACTGCTTTGACGGTCGGCGGCTAAGGATCAAAGAAGAAAACACTCCATAATTCCGTTGTATCTTTATCTGTCTGTTTTCTTTTTAATCATAATATATCTTCCTGACTTTTTCTCCCCCCTGTGCCACCTCAGGTCTAACTTTATGTCTTTTGAGGCTCTTGCCTTCTTATGTCGAGGCACGTACCTTTCAAACTAGACTGGTTGGTTATATCAGAAAACATGTGCTATTAAAAAAAAGTGAACTCTGTCAACTGAAGTATAGTTTTGATAAAAACTAAGCCCTGAAAAGGACTACTAGCTTCTGCTACCCAGCATTGAAACCCTGAAAAAGGCAGTCCTAAACAGGACTGCCAGCTCTTGCTTTCAACCTCGGCTGGTTGGTTATATCAGAACGCACGTGCCATTAAAAAATAAGTGAGCGCTGTCAACTGGGGTATAGTTTTGATAGAAACTAAGCCCAGGAAAGGACTACTAGCTTCTGCTAACCAGCAGTAAGAAACCCTGAAAAGAGTAGTCCTAACAGGACTGTTAGCTCTTGATAAATACGAAGTCCTAAAAGAAAGACAAAAGTATATATCTGCTAGCACGATAAAACCGTGAGAAGGACCTCCAACGCTGCCTCAACACTCAGTGTTGTATACTCTCAGGTCTAACAAATCCGCTCTATATAATTATCTTTATTCATTTACCATTTTCAGCCTGGGTCACAAAGCTTTTCATCCTATCTGTTGTATTTGTCTTTCCTTCCAGCCTCTCCCCATCCTCCACACCCCCCACATCAGTAAAAAGTCGTCGACAACTAGAAAGGTTGTTGAAAAATGCCAGAAAATAATTCTTTGGGAAGTAACTGAAAGGGCAAAGTGATTGTGATAAGTGTGTGAACGTCGCGCAGAGCATGGGGTGGGGTGTGTAAGAGTACTCGAATGCGGTGGTTTGAGTGTGGGAGGTAATGAGGGAAAAGTATGTGCCAGGATGACGGAGGAGCGAGAAGGGTGAAGAAATAAATCCGGGTGTTTTAGAAATAACGCGATAGGTGAATAAGAAAACTTACAGTAAGAAAACGTCAGAGAACAAGGATCTCAGCACAGTGCACGAACTCCGTAGCACAGACGAGAATCCCAATGTGTATATATAGGAATCATACATTTTATAAATATTTTTGTGATGGGTAGGTTTCTAATTTTTAAATTTTGCCGGGGCAACGGCCTTCCAGATAGGCCTACTCTTTACGTGGGATTTTTAACGTGCGCAACTTGCACACGGGACCTCCTATTTTTTCGCCCTTATCCGAGAAGGCTAGGAATCCGATCTCACTACTTAGGAGACTGGAGGGGAGTATGACAACATTAGGACCACTGATTATGAAAAAAAAATTCCATAAATTATATTCCTTCAACTGAGAATCGAACCCGATACCTCTGGAATTCGAGGCGGACGCCATACCTCTTAGCCACTCCGACCCCTAAACACGCTAAAGCTGTAGCCCCGACCCTAAACTCCCATTGGGAGACAGAAAGGTCAGCGACACATTACTGTATACGTTAATATATGCGCAACATCTTTAAAAAAATATATAAAATTAGCAGTATATTATAACAACAGTATCGTTGAGGAACAAATGTCTTAACGTATTCCTTAATTCGCTTTTTTTTTTTTTTTTCACGCGTGATAGCAGGTCCCATCATTTATGGGAGACAGTCTCAAGAGTTTCACTTTCTAGATTTTGAGTAAGGTAAAAAGGTAAAGGATGCCTTTACACGCCTATTGAGGCATATTGGGAATATGGTGTTAGGCCCATATTTTCTTGACCATCGGCACACTAGGAGTGATGTGGTCAGCATCACGCCGGCCGCCTTGACCTTCCCAGAAGTTGCTCTGGTACCCAATTGGGGCTGGGTCGACCCAGGAGCCGTTTGCTGCCTAAAAAATCCCACCTCTTCTGGGGATCGAACCATAGACCACTGAGCTAGGAAGCCAGTGCACTAACCACTATGCTACCGCGGCTCCTGACATTTAGCACTAGTAACCAGTGCGGAAGCAGTTATCAAAAGCCAGTGACCTTTTTTTTTTTTGCCCAGTGGCCCTGAGCACCGACAATCCGCCCCTGAATAGGGTTAATGACGGTGTACTCTCCATAGAAAAAAAAAAGCGAGTTGCATGATACTGTGGTTTCCGGTGCGCCTTCTGGCCCAGTATCTACGACTTTAGCACCTGTTCAACGGGAGAGTGGGCTCATCCCTAATCTGTTTATGTTCCCAGTAGTAGACTATTCGCAAGCAGCCTGGGGGTGTCACTGCTCTGCGCGGACCTTGTTTACCGAGGCGGCGTCCGAGCTCGTATGGTGAAAATATGGTTGCGTTATCTTCAAAATAGCCCTGTCTTTCCCGTGGCTTTTCTGCCATCCTGCAACTTTGAGTTAGGGAGTTCTGAGCTCCAGTCTCTTTCCCAGGCATTTTATCCTGGCCTGGCACGCATACAGAGGACCCCACTTCTGGTTCTAAGTTAGCAGTTGGGGATAGGTGGGGTAGCACACTGTGCATTCCCCGTCATCCAGGGGGCTCTCCAACTATGCAGAGCTTGCACAATGCTGTGCTCTGGTTCTGGGCTCTCCCAAGGAATCCTCACGTCCTGCACAGAGCCACTTCCCGATACCCACCACCGGCCAACCCTCCATTGTAGAAATCTCCTGCATGCGGCCATCCAGTCAAGAGCCAGTATTAAGTCTGGTGCCCAAGTGATCCCCCCAAGCTCAGTGTGCAATGCTGGGTTCTCATCATGCTGCAACACAGGAGGGATTGTGATGCTCAGCCATCTCTCTCAATTCTGCACCGATAAGTGACATCGGGGACTTAACTGTGCCTCAGTACTGGGAGGCCCCGTTTCCGGGTACACCACACACAGCCAATTGAGGCAACGGTCGCCGTGGGCGTGATAGACGACAAACAGTGAAGAATGAGGCAAGAAAGCATTTAACCCATGAAGTGGGGGTGGATTGGTGCAGACCAGAGCATGTACCACTCGCCGGTGGGTTCTGCATCTACACCTATAGGGTTCCACCCACTCCTCAGCCCATTTAGTCTGGCCCCTCACCCAGGACCTGTCCGGCTTGGGTGACCCTGCCAGGAGTAAAACTCCCGCCGGCATAGCTCCCGGGATCATTGAGGCGCTCAAGCTCTCCAACCACGGCAAGGTAGGCTTACATGTGGAGAGATAGGGTTAATAAAACGGGGGGTGGAGCAATGGAAAATATGTGACAAGTAGGTAGAGTTACAGACAAGGGAAAGCACCACAAGTAAAGTGGGCAGACAGCATGAAGAGGGATATACAAGGGATGTATGAATATACGTTTTTCGCCCGTAGGAAGCTCATTTACGGGATGAGAACAGAAAATGGCATGTTTCAAAAAATGAGTATACAAATAAAGGAAATATGTTCACACACAAAAAAATAAAAACCATTAAGGATTGTGAACGCTAGAGGGTAAATAACGATTCCAAGAAGAAGGGAAGACATAAGCTGTATTTAAAATGGCTTGAAGCTGTATACAAAATCGACTAAAAGCGAGTTAATTCTTTACTTTGTTTATATTATCTGCCAGTATAAGATCTGTCTCAGCTGCTTTGACCTTTGCACTTTCCTGTCGGCTTAAAGGGATACGTTATCTTATTTTATGAGCAGATCTAACCAAAAAGTTCAGAGCTTAAACAATGTTGAACCAAAACCAAAATGCACTATGGACCGTACACCATAAATATGGCGGAATGTGATTTTGTTGCTGCGTATCAGCATTACAGGGAGTTAATATTGTCAAGCATTCTAAGTGTTTTTTTTTGGTTTATATTTACTCTTCTATACTCCATTGTCCGAAAAAAGGTATACCCATGTATCATCATTATCTCCTTTACAGTACCCTATGGAGCATGGAGCCATCATCATAGATGGCCCCATGACGAAGACTACGCCAAAGCACAAACTCTTGCAGTTGTGGTTTCTGAAGCGAGTATTTTTCATGATGAGGTTGCCAGCCTTATGTACAACTTCATAATAGTCGCCGTTTACGACATGCCTGATGGTGCAGTAGACATATTCTTCCTTTGTCTCCACAGACACCCCTGGAATTATTCACGGCAAAACCAGTGTCTCCTCTCCCCCCGTATTACCAGTATCTACATTACGAAAACCGTAACGTCATGAATCCTCTGAGCCGCTAGCGCTGGTACAACGTCTTTTTAATAAGGACTGAAATACTTTTACCATTGAGGATATCCACTCCGATGACCAGAATTCGCTGGCTGTGTCACTTTAAGAGTTTTTTTTTTTTTTAAGTTCTTATCGACCATTATCTTGCATGTTGTGTTGATACGATTTATTCCACCAGTTCTTCAACTTTGATTCTGTTTAGTTTCTATTTTAAAGTATGGTTTCCATATATTTAATTGACTGTAGAACAGAAAACATGCATGTCAGCGTGAGTACATAATGTATGCAGATGATTCTTTCTGTAGTTAAATATTCGTAGAATGTGTGACATGACGCTCTTCTGTTACAGTTTTCCGTGTCATTCAAAGCAGTTCACAAAACACTTTGTTACACGTGTTGTGTGCTCACGCACATATCTTGGTAATCGTTATTGCTATGTGGTCAGCATAATATGTTTTTCTGCGCACGTTAACACGCCTGGCGGCAGCAAGACTGACATTTCATGAAGTGTGTTCACGTGGGTATTCACAACTTTCGTCTCAGAGGAAAAGTTGATCCTGTTGCTTTGTCAGAGTTGAGCACTTTCCCCTACCCGTACTGGTTGAGGTTTGACAGCGACTGAGATAATAATGACTCCAGCGTCTCAGCAACAGCAGCAGAATAGTGCTAGCAAAGTAAGTCTGTACTGTTTATTGAAGCAAAAGTATATGATGAGATGAAGATCAAACTGAAAGAAGAACATGACAGTAAACAAGTTGTAGAGGCTAGCGTACGTCCTAGAGGCGGGATCCAACCAACCGGGGGCGACGTGAGCCACCAGATCCAGTGCTGCACTAGGGGCGGAGCAAATCATGTACAGCACCATGAGCAAGATCAGCAGCTGAGTAAGTGATACCTCCTCTTTAATCTTTCTGTTCAGCGTGAGACCACTTGTATGTTTGATGGCCATGTATCGCTGGGTTAGCACGCCTCGGCGCGTACGGCATGCCATGACCGCAGACATGATCACCATCATGAAATATGGCACGAACAGCGTGACGCCCTTGACGTACCAGAAGTACATGATGTTGTATTCCTCTGTAGCTGTTGATACGGTCTTCTGAGCTATCACGCTGCTGGCGTTGGTAGCAGGGTCTGTGACCTTCAGAGCTTGATATTCCCAGAAACGTGGCAGGGAGCTGACCAAACCCACCGCGAAAACCATCACCACTACCACAGCAGCTTGAGCAGATGTACACAGAGTATTGGCCCTAGAGGCAGACACGGTGAGTACTCGTTCGAAACTCATCATGACAAGAAGCCAGATGGCGCTGTACCAAAACCAGTCTCGGCAGGAAGCGCTGTAAGGCTGGCAGTAGACGAGAATGCTGTGTGGACCCACGTAGTGTTGCAGGGCTAGTAAGACTGTGCACATGAGCAGTAGTAGCGTTGACAGGCTGAGACCAAGAAGGTATGTGTCCAGTGACTGGCGAACTTGGCGGGCAAGAACAATGATACTCATCAGTTCCGTGAGCAGGGCAAAGGTCACAATGACAGGCAAGGCTAGGAAACAGAAGTAGTCTGAAATCTCATTCCAGTAGGCCGTAGTGTTTTTGGGCCTTAAGCCCATATCACAGGGTGCATGCGCCGTCAAACACTCCCTTAATGGAGGCACCAGAAAAGGAAAGTCACTATCTGGATGAAGGTCGATGTGAGCGGCAGAACTCATGTCAATAATGGACTGGAACCGTCTGATAAAGTTAATGCTAGTGTTTATTATTTAACAGGTGTTATATGTTCGTTTTTTGGCACAGCTGTCGCTGGAAACAACTTTACTAAGCTGAGAGTGTTCAGACACGTTCTCTGTGAGTGCCATTATGTAGAAATTACATACGAGTGGAGTCTACCCGGAGATTTCGTCCCAAATTAGTCCATTAAGGAAAGCGGTGTTATATCTTGACAACCATCATTTGTTGTGCTTCGTCTGTAGCCTTGAGCAAATTTCGACATTACCGAGAAGTCTTATTGATTCTTAGACACTTTCTTTATGTATTAGCAAGCTAAAAATGTACGTACCGTCTGTCGAACCTTAGTATGTCCTCAAGTAAAGAGAATAAACACTCACATGTCCATAGATTGAGCCAGGATTCTAGCAATCAGTGCTGTTGTTTCCAGTGAAACTTCACCTCAGAGGCTGAAGGTGTCGCTAAATCACGTATGTGGCAGGCCACTGGAGAAACATCACAAAAGCAACATCTTGTAGAAGGCGGCTTATGTAACATTAGATATTGACTTCCTCCACAATATGATATGCTGTTTAACGAATGCTATTCATTGTGTTTATAAGCTCTCCAGTGTACTCCCAAGTGGTGATGTAACTCACGTGGAAAGCGCCGGTTTCAAAAATAGACCGCGAGCAGTTGTAGAGAGGAGTGCAGTCAAACGGCGCCTAACTCACGAGCGTTTCCGAACGGCCGGTGAAACATTGATTTTTGCGCCATCGGTCGCAGCAAGGAAGAGAACCGTCCGGGTTTCCATTGCTAGACACTAACGGCGGTCCTTGGGTGGTGGAGACAGCTGCTGAGCCGTAGTGGCGTGTAGTAGGGTGGCAGTGAGTAATTTCTGATCACGTGCGGCTCGCTGGGACTGCAGAAGTTAGCACTCATGTTAGTCATTCAGTTTTGTCTGCTGAACTGTTGATGGACAGAAAGTACAAAGGTCATGTAATGGTAAAGGTCGTTACATAGCAGATATTGATGGTGTGGAGTGAAGTGTTATAAACTTCACTGTACTAGGTTCAACTTTATGAAGTGGGGTGAGCAGTTTGGATCCTCTCTGAATTTGCCTTCCCTAACTGAAGAGTGTAGTCAGGTACCTATTTACAGCTGGGTAGATTGGAGCGTAATGCTACCAGGTTTGGATCCCCGACCTCTACAACTTTGCCGCGAGAGGCAAGCGCTCTAACCGCTTAGCCAGTAGGACGCTCAAAAGGTCATGTGTATCCCTTATTAGACCTTTAATCTGTGGATACTTTGATAAATTGTGAGCGTGTGAGATGTGAGGACACAGAGGCACGATATTTATAATTCTGCTGCGCAAATTTGATGCATCTCGTATCACCTTCTCTTTACCGCTTCACCTTGGCCGAATCGAAGATGTCCCAACCTTTTGTGACTCGCACAGTTTCCTGACAGTGACACCCCATTACTATCACTCACGGTGTATCATGGCTGACTGCTGACATTTGTAGCACTTTTCCTCATTTGTTTGTAGGCAACTCGCGGGAAGTGATTTATACATCCCATAATTTTTTTTTCTTTGTCCGGTGTCAAGTTATGTCTATCCGTCTGCGTGCTGTCTCGTTCTGTCATTCTTTTAACCCCATCTTTTCAGCATGAGTACACAGTTTGACTATTTTTGTCCCATTGTCTTACTTATTCATGCCCCCATCTCTCTCTCTCTCTCTCTCTCTCTCTCTCTCTCTCTCTCTCTCTCGCTCTTTCCATCTCTCTCTCTGTCTGTTTTTTTTTTTGTGACTTCGAATGTAACTTCAGGGGAAATTTGTTAATCGTCAAAATACAAGCGATTTTCTTATTCAAACCTTCCTTTGCATAATCTAATGCTTTTACCCATTGTTTCTAAATTCAGTACATTTATTCCTACGTTCATGGTGCTGAACTCTCTAACCTTTCTTAGAGCTTAGTGTATATTTATTAGATTTTGTTTGGTTGTTTTCTGCTTATTTTACAACAGGAAAACTTGGTTGACCACACACTGTCCATTTTGTTCTTGAAAACTTAAACCTGTTTCGTTGTACATTATATGCTTTGCTGTACTATAGGTATACAGCAATACAGTATCGTGTTGTGAATTCTTTTTTAAACCTAAAATTAAAGCGTACTTCGACGCGATATAAGAACTTCGCAATAACGTGACACACTATCTACAAGATTACGCATTTTACCACTGTAAAGGTCAAGGTAGCTTCATAGCAGACACTGTCATAGGGGAATGAAGTGTGGGAGACTTCACTGTACTTTATCTTGCTTTATGAAGATGGGGTGACCACTTCCCTTCCTCGCTGCGTTTTCCTTCCATAACGCAAGGGCAGTCAGGTACCCATTTGCAGCTAGGTAGACTGGAGCATGACGCTACCAGGTGTCTGTCTCTTACGTGAGATTCTTTCGTTAAGACGCAGATAATCTTCTGCACACCAGAAATGTGAGTGATCTTATGCTTAGCGTTTGTCAGCTATGCATTTTACACCTTTTAAGTGTTGTCGAACTATTTAAGTGCTGCAGTTACTTAAGGTGCAGTTACTTAAGGTGCAGTTACTTAAGTAGATAAGATTTCAGTCACAGACATTGTATAATAGTTTGTGCAGCTCTGGAAGACTATAGACAACGAGACTGTGGTAAGAAAAAGTTTAGCAACACTGGTCTCATCTCACAGCTGAGTAAAATTTCATAAAATAAAACACATCTAAACGGCAGGTTTTAGGGAATGTGACCTGAATATCTATATAAATTGTAGGTCTCTGACATTTGTACACACTGGTCGGTAATGGTGACGAAATGATGTCTGGAGGAAGATTGTATGACGCACCAATATGAATAAGTAATTTATATTCATCATTTAACCTTATAACAACATTAATTTATATAAATCCCATAAAGCACTGTCAAACTGACGAACATTCGGACAAACAAACAGACATTAAGAGATGTGGAGATCTAAACGGACTAGAGAGCAGCTCGGGCAAATACTTAAGTGGGACAGACCGGCTTTGACACATAATGAACCTGGATCTAATCCCGGGAGCGCCTATCACATCTGCTATTCTTCTGTTGTCTAGTTTCCTCTTTCTTTCTTTTTATCTTGCAAGTGCCTGTTACAACATTTTTTTTTTTCGTTATTTGTTTGCTATTCACAGGTCCCGGGTTTCCCGCTGTCTGTTTTTATGTTTGCACCGTCTGGATCCCGATGGTCTCAAAGTGTATGACGCCCATTGAGGCATATTGGGAATATGGTGTTAGGCCCATATTTTCTTGACCATCGGCACACTAGGGGTGACGTGGTCAGCATCACGCCGGCCGCCTTAACCTTCCCAGAAGTTGCTCTTTGTTGTATAAATAAGGGATAGCACTTCTGCTTCCTGAGACATCCCAAGAGGAGTCTAATATGAGGATGCCAATAGGGCTGGCAACCTCAACATGTGAAATGAACTTCTACAGAAACCACCGCTGCGAGAACACATGAATGTTTTGATGCAGGCGTCCTACAAAGGGTCAGCTACAGAGGTAGCTCCCTGCTCCATATGGAGCGAAAAGGGAAAGAACAAAAATGAAAATGTGCTTATGGGATTGATAGTCTGAGCATTATCCGCTCACCCTGACCAGGATACGATGATCAATAATTTATGCGGGCAAGTAGGATGACCTCAAGTCAGTCTTGCCAGTAAGATCTGCTTGTTTTGACAGTCTGGGCACTATCCGCTAACGCCGACCAGTTTTATGACGTTCAATAATTTATAACGGTGGAGTAGAATGACCTGGCGTCGACCTCTGTCCTGGTGATGTGTTAAGTGACCGAAGTGAATTTTCGAGTCCTGATCAGTTTTATCCCTCCTGCTGGTGGGGTAGATAATGTTCGTTCTCCAGAAATAAAATGACCGGGACAGTAAAAAGTATAAATATATGTGTAAAATGTAAGCAGTGGAGGAAATTGATGCAGAGGAAAAAATACAGAGATGGTTTGAAAGTATACGGACAAGACTGAAGGGAAAGTAACTATGTTAGTTGTAAGCATGAGTTCTTCACTGGGTCTCATATAACTACATTTATCTCTCATAAAGCTGGCGGCTTGTCTCAGGTTTTTCTCACTGTCATAAAGTTTCTCCATCAAAGAAGTTTGTGGAGGCCATGCTGCCAACTTTATTCTCTCGTGGAGCTGACATTCTTGGAAGGCATGTTCTACTGTTTGCTTGTCTTCTTCTCCTCCCCAATATGGACATATGTCTGCCGGTTCAATTTTATATTTGCTGAACGGTGTCTGAGTCTGCAGTGGCCGATTTTTCTGAGTTGAACAGAATCCAACCACAACACAGTCCAGAGTGTCAGCATGTCCTTACCTCTATGAAACACGAGCATTATATAAAATTTACATATCGAGACAAACACACATACAGAGAGACAGAGAGAGAGGGGGGTGGGGTGAGAATACACATCAAATAATGAATTTACACTTACATGGGGAAAACACTAAGAAAAGAATGAAATATTTTGAAATTGCAAAAAAAAAAAAAAAAAAAAAAAATCTAGAATACAATCGTTTTATACTTTTATTTAGCAAAATATGAAATTCAGATTTTATACATACTGCGATAGATGTTTGTATTTAATGAGAAAGAAAGATTGTATATTTACCTAATGGAAACAGTTACGGTACAAAAAAGAAAGAAATTACAGCAGTGTCCCTCAGCCGTTTCCCATAAGGCGACAACTGTGAGATTGTTTATGGGGCTGACAACCTAGTCATGTAAAATACATTGTTCAAGAGATCACCAAAGCAAAAGCAACGACTTTGAGACAAACCTCTTGCCAGGTGGCCAGCTGCAGAGGTGGCTCAATGCACTGTAAGGAGCGATAAAAGAGATGCTGATGATGATATAAACTCTCCTTAGGCAACTTAACCATATATTCATCCCTCCAAGTATATTGGTATTTCTTCTTTCTCCCAGTCTTTACCAAGTAATTTATGCAAAATCTCAGTAGATGTGTCTATTTTAACGAACTCTGCTGGAATGCCAGCAGCTTTTTTCATCTCTTAGAAGCTTTATGGCTTTCTTCATTTCTTCTTTTTTTTTTCATAGTTAACATAACTCCTTCTCTGCTGGTTGATTGTCTCGGGGATCGTGTGCAGCTGGTCGGTTTCCAAGTTCCCCAGAATGCCCATTTCATCTTCATTTGCTTCTTCATATTGCCAAGCAATTCTTCATTTAAGCCATTTTGTTGTTTATATTTCCCCGTTAATATCTGCTGTACAAATCCCTCATATTTCTTTTGACTACTGCTTCCCCTACCTCTCTTGTAAAAGGTAAAGTATCCCGTTACACGCCTATTGAGGCATATTGGGAATATGGTGTTAGGCCCATATTTTCTTGACCATCGGCACATTAGGGGTGATGTGGTCAGCATCACGCCGGCCGCCTTAACCTTCCCAGAAGTTGCTCTGGTACCCAATTGGGGCTGGGTCGACCCAGGAGCCGTTTGTGGCCTAAAAAGATCCCACATCATCTGGGGATCGAACCATAGACCACTGAGCTAGGAAGCCAGTGCACTAACCACCTCTTCAAATATTTTCCATGGTATCTTCTGATGCTGCTTCTTATTTCTTTGTTTGCTTCTGTGTACATTTCATGAGTTTGGCTATGGAACTTCTGGTTTTGCTTCTGCTTAAATCTGCTTCTGGGACCAAAAGATGCAGCAATAGAGAATGCAGTCAGCGACCCATAGCTTGACTGCTTGCATCAGGGTCAGCGAACCAGAGCTGACCAAGACCGTACTCCACCTCCACGTGGTGGTCCTGGAAACAGTCTGCAGCAGTGCAGTCTGGCTGAGCGAGTACGGATCGCAGAGGGAAGGCGAACCCGGTCCCAAAAAATGCCGTGCTGAAGTCGGATGTGTCGACCGAAAGGTGCAGATATCACAGCTACGACGTAAACAGACACAACGCAACCACCGTCCTTTTCAGGGCGAACGAGGAAGAAGAAAAAGAAAAAAAAAATCTGCTTTTTTTTTCTTCGTTCATCTTTCTGACGGTTTCTGTTGTTATCCACGCTTTGTTCTGGCATTAGTTTTTCTAAGAACTTAACCACGTGTTTCATTCTATATATTTTGTATATGTTGTCAGTAGTTTTCTGTATTCCCATCTGTCTTCAAGTGGCTGAAGCACTTGGTACTGTGAACGGCTGGCATAGGACAGAATGCCTTGATGCGAGTTAATCTGTGGTCTATGCTCCGCAGGCAGCTAAAGGGTTATGATGACAACGATATTGATACACGTCCTTTCTTTCGAGGTACCGCCACTTTAACTTCATCGGCGCACTCTTAAAAAAATAGTGAGATTTAAATTGTTAGTGGTGTTTACCAGACACGCAGACGAAATGGGAGATCTATAATTTGATTCTGACATTTCTTTTTAATGGAACCAACAAATTAATCCAAGTGTTAGCGTTTACAGTGCCCAGAGTTCGACTACTGTAATTTCCGTGGGCGTTAAAAGAGAGTAGTTTACTGACATAGTTACATTGATATCTTTTCAAAGCAGAAAAAAAGACGGTCGAAAAAATAAACAGAATTGATGTTAAGGTTGTCCGAGAATTATTCACCGAATTATGAAGTTCATTTTGACCTATGGATGAAAGTCATGGGCAATGACTACAACCCAAAAAAGCCAGCTCCAAATCTCAGAAATAAGGTATCTTAAGGTGGTTAAAGTAACAAGAATAGACGTGGTCCGCAACCAGGCGATATGGCAAGGCCTCAAAACCCAGCCCTTGCAGACCCAAGTAGAACAGTCCCAACAACGATGGCTGGGCCATGTCTGCAGAATGGGAGAAGATTGGCTGCCATGACAAATGTGGGAAACTAAGAGACGGTGATCCAGACCTCCAGAACGACCCAGAGTCCGCTAGGAGGACAATATTAGACTTCTTCTTCGTTCGTCCTGAAAAGGACGTTGGTTGCGTTGTGTCCGTTTACAGCAAAGCTTCGATATTTGCGCCTTTCGGCCGACACATCCGACTTCAGCACGGCATTTTTGGGACCGGGTTAGCCTTCCCTCATCGATCCCTACTCACTCAGCCAGACTGCTGTGATGCAGCCTGTTTCCAGGACCACCACTTGGAGGTGGAGTAGGGTCTTGGTCAGCTCTGGTTCGCTGACCCTGACGCAAGCAGTCTAGTTATGGGTCGCTAACGGCATTCCTCACTGTTGACGCGTCTTAGGTCCCTCAATATTAGACAATCTCTGAAGGACCGAGGACAACATTGGACAATCTCTGAAGGATCGATGATACAACATTAGATAATCTCTGAAGAACTGAGGACAACATTAGACAATCTCTGAAGAACTGAGGACAACATTAGACAATCTCTGAAGGATCGATGATACAACATTAGATAATCTCTGAAGAACTGAGGACAACATTAGACAATCTCTGAAGAACCGAGGACAATTTTAGACAATCTCTGAAGAACCGAGGACAACATTAGACAATCTCTGAAGAACCGAGGACAACATTAGACAATCTCTGAAGGACCGAGGACAACATTAGACAATCTCTGAAGAACTGAGGACAACATTAGACAATCTCTGAAGAACCGTGGACAACATTAGACAATCTCTGAAGGATCGAGGGCTAGATTGGAACCAGGCCAGGAGGAAGACAGCCGATAGGATAGTATGGCGCTCTCTCTGGAAAATCTCTACACCACAGGGTAGAAGAGGAACGACTAAGTAAGTATTATGTAGTTCAATAACCTTGACCAGATACGAATGTTATCGATAAATGAAACTGCAATTGCAACATTACATCCAAGGAATCTTATTGGTCATATTCATTTGATTATCCGATGAAGGCCATGGACAATTGTCACAGAACGTCTCAAAATGCTCTTTTGTGTGATCTCTCACACCTTCAGCCCTCCGGCAGTATCATTTCTTCTTCATTTTTCTCTCCGATCGCTTATTATATGGCAATTTTTTGCCCTTCCATTCATTATTTTGCTCTATGCTGAATCTTGTAGGAGGAAGTCTCTAACACTCCACTCCCCTACGGAAGTATCTGCAATGGGACTATCTTTATCTTTTACATTTTTGCTTTACCACTCCTCAGACTTATTTACGTTCCGCCAGGTGAACTGTGGTATTATTGTAACAATACCCGGTCAATATCACCGGTCATCGGTAATACGTTTGTCGCTTTGAGTCGCCTAGCCAATCTTTGATAATAGACGATCCTCGTTGGACAACCATATTGTTTGTCTGAGCGGCCGGCGACCCTTTTGTTTGACTGTCTGAAGAAGGCACGAACACACAGGCGATAATGAGATAATAGTTTCACGGGCTCATCCCTGTGTGTGATTAGCGCAGATAATATGTCTGGGTAGACATCTTGGCGGAAGACATTACTACAGGCAAACATGGTCACATGTGTGTGAGAGAGCACAAGATGTCACCGGAAATATTACGTCTTATTTTAAAGAGGTCACGCTTTGGATATTAAATTTAACATTTTAAACACGCGAATGGAATTATGAATTTAAACACCCCAACCCACGTAGTGCGAAAAGAGCTTACGATTGGATTGAAGTGAGAGCCGGAATATACAATGAATCTCATTGGCAAGTTTGCCGGCAAGTACAATCTATGTTGATGTTACGCTGAGGAAGGCAATCAGCTTGTGGTCGGGCTTACGGATGGCCGACAAGTGTGTAGATATGTATCTCTGCATACGCGAATGTTAAGGGTTCTTTCATCTAGACAGACTGAAATCACACACCACAGCAAAACGTAGGAGTCAGGGAATGTTGGAACTCCTGGTAACGTTATACAGTTTAATACGACAAACTCACGTGAACATCATGGGACGACATTTCATAACAAGTCATGGAGTATCAACAGTTCACAATATACTCATACAGCATCAGGTATAAGATATCCATAGAACATTCACTTCAATAAACAGTACATAGCGAGCCGTTATATCCAAGGCTTTGAATAGCAGATACAATATCTCTCAATCTTCACTTCAATAAACAGTACATTAGCAAGCCATTATATCCAAGGCTTTGAATAGCAGACACAACTCAAAAAATCATCTCATCACTAAAGCGTGCTAACTAACGTGTGTACAAAAATCCGACCCATACATATAAATCTTTAACACCTAACTCCCATTAATAAAACATGACTTAACACTCGTGTCCATCCGAAAACTGTGCGAGGAGATTGTGTATAACCCAAAATCTTGGGGTAAGTTGTGAACATTTATTCTGCAAATGTGAATTTGACATGTGTTTCTTGCTTAGTGGTTATATATGAGGCTGGCAACCTCAATATACGAAAATAGTATATTCATAAACTACTACAGCAAGCGCTGGTGATTGTTTCTGGCAAGTCGCGCGGAAAACCCGACAGCAGAGGTGACCACAGACTCCGACTGGAGCAGTGATTACTAATGATTACATCACATGTGCCTCAAGTGTATCATATTATTTTGTGAGATATATGTAGCTTGTTAATGTTAGTTCAGGCACAAATCATTATTCGCGCTTGTCGTAGATTTGTGATAGGTGATTAAGACTTAGTTTGGTCCATTCTGAATAGACATAGAGATAATCGATAGCTCAGTGGGAGGTGAAAAAAATAGAAATAGACTCAGTGGAGGTTGAAAAAAATAGACTATTAAGGACTAGTAGTTTGGTCCATTCTGAATAGAAAAGAGATAAGCGATAGCTCAGTGGGAGGTGAAAAATAGAAATAGATTGACAGGTGGACGAAATATAGTAGATTTCGAGTGAGCACGCTTCAGTCAGCCTATCATCTACAACAGAGTTAGATTAGTCAGACAAATCTAATATAATATATATTAATATATATGGCCTCACATACCCACACACATAAGTGACGACAATAGACGCACAACACGTGAACCTATGACAATGAAAAATATAGATATTTGGGAACGAACTGACCGCCACACTGATTAAGTTTAATTGTGAAGTTTAATTATCAAAATAAACTTCCATCACAACATATATAATTACATCAAACATATACAAATAGTCATAAAGTCAATGAATTGCTACAAGAATGATAGACCCGTTGGTATGATCTTTTCCCTCGATGTATAGCCCACAGTCTTGTTAGAAGAGAAGTGATAGCCCCAAAGAGTCACGGATACATATGATTTAGTCTAAGATTTCCCTTTAAAGGTATGAACAAACTTGGATACTCTGATCTATCCTAAGGAAAAATATTGTTAGCAACAAAACAAACTTGCATAAAGAAATTTAAGACAGCAAAATGGGTGCCAAAATACAAAATAAAGGAATCACTCAGTCCTGCATTCACTCTATTCAGTTAGCCGTGATCACGTGCTCTCATTCGTACTTACAGCTTTGGTAGCAACTTCTGGAAACATAATTTTTAGGACATGCACATACAGACTCTCCAGTGGTAGTCTTGGCCAAGAGAACCCCAGTTCCAAAAAAGATGGGTTGAATTCACTGCTTCAGGGAACGTTTTCTTGGTTATACTTATTTTAGGATATCTGGTTCTGTCACATTAAAATTGTCCAGGCACGAACGTTAACATCGAGCACAGTGTCAATAGCTTAGGTTTCTAGTAATTAGGAGTGTCAGGTAACTGCCTTCTCTCAGTATAGGACTTTATTTGGTCATACCACCACTAGTCACAACTCCGTCGGAATGTTACTGATATTAATATTTTGCTTGCCACAAGGGCTGAAATGTACTTGAGGTTTCTCTCAGGAAGAAATTAAATCTGGCGCGATAGGCCCGTTACTTTATTTAAATCTCAAAGTTTATGGAATGGGTACTCTGTCGTTCTGGATGCCAATGCAATGCCAGACAGGTTTTACTTTATACACCCAGGTCTTTAAGAATAAAAAGTTTATGTTCTTCACAGATACTACTCAGTACTCAACGCTGGCAAAGTTGGGTCACCCCAGTTTCACTGAATAAAGAGAAAACAACATATAAAATACTTATACATACTATTCCCTCGGTTATAATTTACATTATAAACTGCAAGCGTAGAGCTTGTCTTATCATTTAAATGTCCCGTGAAATAAGTTATATTCACAAAAATCAGTCATCCTGAATTAGAAATACATACGTATTTCGTCAATACTCAATGATGAATCACTGCAGTTATAAGTTAGTTAAAATATTCTCAACTGATTATTCGCAGTTTAATTTAATTCATTTACAGCTGCATGAGTTTAAGCTAGAAATTATAATATATTCTGCTTTCCACTGTAACATGTCGACTAGCGAATATAACAGACTTAATATTAATTTCTTCTGCACAGAAATCTAACTAGTAAAATGAAAATAAGCGATTTATCACTAGATCACTCAACACAATAGATATTAAATATTTACCTCCACACAGAACTACAGATTAAACCACGAACTAGAATCCTTCAATATAATGGTAGTCTAGAACTCGGCAAAATGTTGCCAAGAAACTCAGAACTATGCAATACACAAGATATTTCCTAGCACGAGTGATCTGTCTACTGCAGATTTAGGAGTATGAATGACTAGTCTAAAACTCTCTCGGGTAGATATATCTTAAACAGACAAAGGATCCCACGTTATTTTGCAAATCCGAAATAGCCTCCCCTTCTTGTCTCTTAACACTTCACATACTAGAAGCAGGCCCTAACTGCCATCACCTGTCAATACGCGTCTTAACGCCTCACCCAGATACTCTCATTTCTGAGCGCAGCAGATAGGCGCCTACTCCCACCTAACGCCGAGAACTCAGCCGAAGAAACGCTGTTTCAGGTGAAAATGTAGACGATATGTCTGCCATCATGTCTGACGAAAACGCATTTCTCACACCATTCGCTCACATCCCGGGACTGACATCTATGTAATAAACTGCGTTACCAGTATGAGAAAAGAAACGGCAAAGTCAGAATGGGAAAATAATGTTTTGTCGCAAACGAACGAATGCGAAAAAAAAACAGGAAAAGGATAAAAGAGCGATAATAAAGTAGAGGACACGGGTAGAAAAGAAAAGAATATAGAAAATTTATTGATCATAAATCTCTATGCGACAGCGCTGTCCAGTCACATTTTCCCAGTTAATACCCAGAGGAGTATTGGTGAATTGTAATCATCTTTCTTGAGCTACGTTATGTACTCAAGAATTTAATTCTTCTGAGAGATTAACATTGGTGAGTGGACAACGAGAGGATGCGCCTGTTAAGCTTACAACTTAGTGTACTTAGCAGAGGCATTTGTCTTTCTATTTTTTCTAAAAAGTACGTGGTTACAAGTTATCAGACGGTTCGAAGTACTGAAGTTACTACGGCACTCGTGTGAGAGAAGTACACTCATCACCAAGAAGTGACGAAAACTACGGCGACAGGACTCACCAAGAGTTATGTTTTCTTGTACAAAAGGCGAAAGCAACGGACTCTTTGATAAATCCTCACCTACGTTTCAGTGACGAAAACTTGTATTTACAGCAAAATTTCACCAATCTTTCGATATTTATTTTAAATGTTAAAGACTAACTAATTATTAAAATTGTTACATGTTGTTTTTTTAAACTAAACAATCATAGTCGCTTCAGTTTTTATATGTGTGAAAGCAAACATATGAGCCGGAATATTATATATATTTTACGGCAAACTTGATTAGTCTGAACATCTAAAAGAAAAGTATATATATATATATATATATATATATATATATATATATATATATATATATATATATATATATATATATATATATATATATATATATATATATATATATATATATATATATATATATATATACATACATACATATATATATATATATATATATATACCTAGACATATATTTACCTCTACACAGAGCTTTACCATTATAAGAGGAATTCGCTGAATTAATTCAGCTGTTGGGCTTAAAAGGGCTAAAAACCGTTGCTTAAATCCTTCACAAAAGGCGACGGACAGATGTAAGTTAACGATTGCTCAGCGCTATGCCGCGTGGTTCTTGACTTCTGAATTATCTTGTGAATTCTCCCTTCGGATAGAAGCGTCATTACACTTATATCTACATCTCTGCCAAGAGTAATCTTGTGCGAAGGTAGACACCTTTGAAGACCCATTTAGATACTCTTGAGTTTTGGCCACTGTTGGACCACTACTGCAAAGCAGGGGAGGCAATCCGTGACAACAATGTAGAAACATTTTAAGAGACAGACAAAAACAGACTACTGTGGGCAGACATGCATGGTTGCGAATCTCCAGAAATAGAAAGAAACTTACTGATAAAATAATATAGATAGACAGATACAGCATACAGATGACTGAACAAAGCACATATCCACTTTGGCCTGCGCCAATAATCATCATCATTTTCTCTTTCACTCCTCATGAAGCACGAGGCAACAACTGCAGCTGTATCCTTGCAGGACGCCAGTAACATAGCAGTTATGTGCTCTTGTAGCCGCAGTTTCTGAAGCAATTTGTTTTACAAGATGAGGATGCCAGTTCCAAACACAATATCGCGTTAGCCGCCTCTTACAACTAGCCCGAAAGAGCAGTAGCCGTATTCTTTCTTTGTCTTCCCTGAGAGCTCCCCCCCCCCCCCCGGGGGGGGGGGACCCTGCACTAAGCACGACATACAGAAACTAAGGAGGATTGGGCATGCGACGGCTACCGCATCCACGAAAAACTTAATTTAAAAAAACTAAGATGGGATCAAATTCATGCTGGTCATTTGTGACGGACAGATTGAGACTTAAAGAGGTTAAATTTGTTTGTCGACGACAGAAAGACTGAAGAGATCTGGTTGAAGCAGTATGTTTCACAGAGAACTCATATGAATGAGAAGAAGAATCAGAAAGACGCAATGAGAGACAAATGTAGTGTAGAGTGAAGCAGTCGACGCAGATACACACATAGTAAAGATTGCCAGACCGCGGGACTTAAACAGAGTCGTGTTCAGTCGTGGAATACGTAAAACTGTAGATCGAGTCCACCAGTCGCGAATGCACACACGTAAATAAGTTACATGCTCAGCTCAAACCAATAATGCCACTGAATTGTAAGTGAGACTCTAGGGATGGTCTGACAGGAGTAACAAGTAAGAACACACTCCGGAGATATGACATCGGACTTCGTGAATCCTGTGGGGGGAGGGATCATACTCTAGGTCTTTTATATTTGAACATGCGCCTTAATATAACCGACTGATGCTGTGTCTAAGCTGAATCGGGTGTTTTTTTTTTTTTAAAGCTACACTGGCACTGAAGAAGTTCGACGAAGCTGCAGAAAAGTTGTAGGCTGAGGAGGAGCTACAACGATGGAATTCAGGACAGTACTTTATACATACAAATCTACAAGAAAATGTTGCTTTCACAACTGCCTCAAGCTGGCAGCATGGATAAAACCAGGAGTGAAGTCACAACCAAGGTGGAGTTGGTTTAATTCCCAGCGCAGGCGTGAAAAGACAACAGGAGGATGACACTTGGGAGTCAGGAACTCAATGGCGCCTTCGTTACAACATAAAGGAGATAAAAATGCCTTGTATGACAGGGAGACAATTTGTGATCATCAGATTGCCTTGCGATGTAGTGTTTTGTATACCGTTTTTTATCATCACACCGGAAATAAGACATCGGGAAAAAAAATCATACAGCTACAACGTCAGCCTATTATCGACTAGTGGATCATACAAGACAACACTGTTTTAACTTTTCTCCGCCGTTAATGAAAAAAATTAATTTACGCTATAATATTTAGGATGACCTCATTTCCCAGAGGCGACAATCTTCTGTGGAAAATGAACCACGGCTGAGCTGAGATCTAACTCGTTAACAAAGGCTTCAGAATCTAATATGACAGGTCTAGGTGCTTAATGGCGCGTGTCTGCGATTCCGGAATCACTGCATGAAAATGTCTCCATTTAGTATCTACGTTTATATTCATAAACGCGTCCATAATGTGTTTATCTTAATTCTTAACATCTTTACAATAACGACCCCCGTATGCAGTACAGGGCTAGTTTTAAGTACCGACACTTCGGGCTACATACACACACCTGACTAGTTAAGTAACATATTACATAGACATCTAATTAGTACTATTACATAAAGAACCACACGAATCGTAATATAATGCATAAATAAAACAATCTAATTAGTAATGTAACGCATACATAAACAGCTGATTAGTGATATCACGCATACATTAACACCTGATTAGTAAAGTAGCCATACATAAACACCTGATTAGTAATGTAGCCATACATAAAGACCTGATTAGTAATGTCTTCTTCTTCTTCCATCCTTAGCCACCGACCATCAAAGCAGTCAGTGGCCATTACGCCTAGTGGCGTCTTAGGGCAACAGCAGATAGGTTTTCTTTGCCATTGTTTCCCATCACGCCTATTGGCGTCTTTAGGGCAATGGCAAATCAATCCATTTGCTGTTGTTTCCGTAATCGAAGTGACTGGCAAACGGGTGATCAGCCCGTTGGTCGATTAGTAATGTAGCCATACTTAAACACCTGATTAGTAGTGTAGCCATACTTAAACATCTGATTAGTAGTGGAGCTATACTTAAACACCGGATTATAGCACGTTTCACTAGCTTTGCCCTCAAACAAATGTAATTATCTGATTAACCGTCTAACGTATTAATGCCATTTTTTGCATACGATGTTATATTGGGTTAGACCCAACAAATATATACTTTATATCTGTGCATCTTGTCCAGTTCCCATAAACGGATGAAATCCTTTGATCTTTGTCGGCATACTAATTATTGTGTATCGAGAAAAGAAATTTTACCACTTCATGCACAGATTCTGTGAATTGATTAGGCATAGGCGTGTCTACTATTACAATAATGTGGCCATCACGTTTGCAATTGAATACGTGTTGAAGATGATTTCTTAAATTATCTGCATGCGAAATACTCGTGACATTGTTTGTCATTGACATTTAATGCGCTACCAAACTGGACCTTCCTTGATCTAATTATTTCAATGGGTATCATCTCTTTGCGGTTCATAAATATCATAATGGAACGTTGCTCCTCTAATGTGCTTGTAAATAACGGTAAGGTCATCTTTAAAGAAATTAAACTTCATCCGAATCATAATCAGATGTCTCTGAGAAATTGAAAATCAATCTCGGCTGAATGAAGGACAAACCATCATTCTTCCAATATTCCTCTTCCTCTTGTAACACATGGTTCTCACTTTTCTTCCAATAATCCCTGGCTATATTGGAGATGGCGGCTTTTATAAGTATTTCAACATCTTTTAATTTGAACGTTCTATTTTCTGTTGCTACCTGTTCCTTAATTTTAGCCCATACTAATTCTATTGGGTTTAAGTGAGAATGGTAAGGAGGTAATCTTAAACATCTGTGACCATGTTCATGGATTGCCTTGTCTATGTGAAATATCTTTGTATGCTGTGTCTTTTTTTACAATTCCAAGTAATTCAGGTTCATGGACATTTCGTTGAATGGAATGTTGTTTATGGTCAGCCAAATCTTTATTACATCTTTAATACTTGGTGAATTAGAAACTTTATCTTCTGGTGCCACAACGTTGTGATATGAGGCATTGTCCATTATCAAACACCACGGTCTATCCAAGGAAGGAAGTACATGATTCACAATCCAATCTTGAAATATCTTGCCATTCATCTCTGCATGGTAATCCCTATTATCTGTGGATTTTGAAACAAATATGAGTTCAGTATTATTTAGAAGCCCATGATGGCTGCTTCCTGGATGTGCAATTATTAGGCGCTGTCCTTTGCTGCTTGGTACTAGTCTCTTAGTTGTTCCATCAGATGATTGCCATTCTCGTTCATTACTGTGGTGCGCATTGATCCAAGTTTCATCTAAATACACAAAATCATAACAATCTCTTCTCATTTCTCTGACCTCGCGTAAATATTTGCTTCTCATTGCAACTATATGAGGCTTCTCACAAATAAGGTTTCTACCACCAATATATTTTCTAAAAGTGAATCCCAAACTCCTAATAGTCCTCCATAGCGTAGATTTGGAAATATCAATGTCATTTTTCTTTCTTAACCAAATTTTCAATTACCTTAAAGTCACTGCCTCATTATTGTGAAACATATTGCAAATTTCTCTGCGGATCAATTCTCTGTCAAAATTATCCACCACTCTTGGCCTAATTTTCGTGTGTAAAACACTGGAATTAGACATGCGCAACATAAGACTCACAATGTCTCAGCCTCTCATGCTCAAGCCTATCTCACCTGGACTGGTTAATAATGTAAAATATACCTGTAAAGGTATGTGGGTGAATTCTAAAACAATGCCCACTGCTCGTCATGCACATCATTTCTGGATACTGGACACAATTCCAACGTTACTAATGTCTCTGGACCATGGGCAGGACGCGCAACATAAGGACTCACAATGATTCAGGCCTCTCAGTCAGCTGAAGGTTGGGGTTTCAATCCCTAGCGGGAAGCTGGATGGGACAGCAGATGAGGTTCAGGCAAAATCATTTTCCCAGCCAGTTGGGAGCCCACTCTCCCATTGAAAGGTGCAGAAGTCGTCGATACTGGGCCAGAAGGTGCACCGGAAACCACAGTATCACACAACTCGCTCTTTTTTTGTGGATGAGTACACCGTCAAATAAATCTCATGCTGGTGCTCGCCCTGTGGAGCTCCACCAGGCAGGTGCAGTGCCGGGCTCTGAGCCTCGACAGAGCCCACCCTCAGCTACTGGAGGACCCTCTAGACCGTCTTGTGGAATCAGGAGACAGCAGAGGAGAGCTACTAACCAAAACAAAACAGAAAGAGAGAAACCCAGAGTGCCACTTGTCATAATGCACTGGAATGCAGAGGGAGTGAACAGCAAGCAGGCGTTATACAGTAAAAAGGTGGAGTTGGAAAACATCTTGTATGAGAAGCAAGTCACGTGTTTGCTGTATCCAAGAGACTCACTTGAAAGTAGATCAAACCTTTAAAATAAGGGGATATCAATGCTTCAGATCCGACAGACAAGATAGACGAAAAGGAGGAGTACTTACTCTTGTAAGGAATAACATTCATGCACATGAAAGGAAAACTTACATGGATGGAGCAGAATATCAGCTGTTGCAGCTAAAGGTAGACAAGATGGAAATAGAACTTCTGAACTATTACTGTCCAAACAACAAACCCCTGAGTCTCAGCTCTATACAGGTACCAGCCACCAACTTTATAGCAGTTGGAGACTTTAATAGCCACTCCCAGAGCTGGGGCTATAACCATCTAGATCACAGAGGTGAAGAGGTTGAAACATGGCAAGATGACCACTCCCTAATCCTAGTCAATACTGCCACAGATACTCCTACCTTCTACTCCAGAGGATGGCACACAACTTCAACTCCAGATCTTGCCTTCGCCACCCCAGATATAGCTGGACTCATAAGTAGAGAAGTAGGAGACCAACTAGGAGGAAGCGACCATCGCCCTATCTTTCTTACTGTCCAGAGTGTAACTCTCAATACAGGCCCAGCCATTACAAGATGGAATTACAAAAAAGCCAACTGGGGTTTATTCAGGCATCAGGTGAACACGCTGCTGTCTGACCTCAAGGTGCAGAACAGAGACATTAATGAAGTGGTAAAAGACTTCAACAGATGCATACTTCAAGCTGCAAAAGAAACCATTCCCAAAGGATTCCGGTGTAACTACACACCATACTGGTCCAGCACACTCCAAGAACGCCAGGAAGCTATGGACAAAGCTAGAAAGGACGCAGAGTCTCAGCCTTCACTTGAAACGCACAACAAATGGAAAAAGGCTGTAGCAGAGTTTCAGAGAACAAAGCTAGAAGAAAAACGGAAAAGCTGGAGAAATAAAACAGCAGCGCTGAACCTTGAGAAAGACGGCAAGAAACTTTGGAGATTAGTTAAATCTCTAAATGAAGAGTGTTCTTCGCCTAGGCAGACTATCACATTGGATGAAGGTGGCAAAATTCTCAGAGGAAAACAAGCTGCAGACCTGTTTGCTAGAAGATACAGTTCAGAAAGCAACTTAAACATTAACATAGACCAACAGAGAGAGATAAGGAAAGAAATACGGGTGACCATGGGACAGACAGATACTCCTGCCTCAATGAGGGAACCCATCACACTAGGAGAACTACAGAACGCTATTTCCAAGCTTAAGGTCCAAAAGTCACCCGGCCCAGACGAAATCAGCAACGAAATGCTAATAAATCTGAGCTCAGCAGCAAAGACAAAACTGCTTGAGATATTCAACCACAGCTGGGTGAAAGGAACGGTACCCCAAGTATGGAGAGAAGCCATCACAATACCCATACTAAAGAAAGGGAAATGTAAGACCAAGGCTGCAAGTTACCGGCCAATAAGTCTCACAAGCTGTGTTGGGAAGACTATGGAGCGAATAGTAAACCACAGATTGAAATGGTATTTAGAGTCTGAGCAGATCCTGGTGCCGGAGCAAGCTGGATTTAGAGAATGCTACAGTATAGAAGACCAAGTTACCTACTTGTCTCAAGTAGTAGAAGATGCCTTCCAGGAGAAGAAAAAGGTCCTAACGATCTGGGTCGACTTCAAGCAGGCCTTTGACAAGGTGTGGAAAGATGGCCTTATTGCAAAACTTAGGAGAAGTGGAATCCAAGGCAACATGATAAGATGGATCCAGTCATACTTGCACAACAGGAGAACTAGAGTCACCCTTGATGGTCTGCAGAGCAGAAAAGTGTTGCTCTATCAGGGGGTACCTCAAGGAGGAGTAATTTCTCCAACACTCTTCCTTGTTTACATCAATGACCTGGTAAAAGATCTCCCCGCTGGAGTGAAAGCTGCCTTATATGCAGACGACCTAGTACTCTGGTGCGCCGATGAATACGTCACCACAGCAAATTATAGAATGCAGCGGGCAGCAGACAGGCTAATGTCATGGGCAGAGAAATGGCTTATCACAATAAACACAGACAAAACCTCCACAACACTGTTCTCCCTCTCCCCCAAGGACAAAGCAGCTAACATACACCTAGGGACAACCATGATCAAGGAAGAAAGCTACCCCACCTATCTTGGGGTGACATTTGACCAAAAGCTTACATGGAATAAGCATATTGAAAATGCAGAAGGAAAGGCCCGAAGACGACTAGGCATACTCAGAAAACTAGCAGGTACCAATTGGGGAGCAAATGAACGAACTCTAAAGAAGATTTATAATGGAGTAATAAGACCACACTTAGAGTTCAGCTCAACAGCATGGTCATCAGCTGCTAACTCACATCTGCAGTCATTGGACAAGGTGCAAAATCAAGCCCTCAGGCTCATTACAGGAGCCATGAAAACTACGCCAATATCAGAGATGCAGAAAGCTGCTAGATTACAGACATTGTCCTATAGAAGAGACACCAAAAGCATGATCCAGATGGAAAAGTACAACAGTATGCCAACGCACCCAATGAAGGCAAGACTAGATGATCTGGCATTGGGACGTCTAAAACGTAGCAGCTTTGTCCATCGGGGAAAAAGACTTAAAAGACAGCATCAAGAAGACCTATCCATGAAGACAACACCGCTGAAGCCCACCCTATACCCTGTACCATGGGAACAGACCAGCAGTACCCTCCAAATTAATACATCAATCAGTGGTCTCACAATTGGATATGAGTATAATGATCTGCAAAAACGAACTGCTACATTGAGTATGATCCAAGAAAGCTATCCCGAACAATCATGGATACATGCCTACACAGATGGATCAGCAACAAGTGCTGTAAAGAATGGAGGCGCCGGTATCTTTATCTCATATCCTGACAACCACTATGAGACTAGGCATATTCCCACTGGTAAATTCTGTTCCAACTATACAGCTGAGGTTCAAGCTCTAGAGCAAGCTGCAAATATGATTTATAACACCAACTCTGACTGCCAGCAGTTAGTCATCCTCACAAATGCACTGTCTGTACTGCAAGCTCTCAAGAGTGGTAAACTCCCGCATCTGAGAAATGAACTAAGCAAGGTAGCTGCCAAAAAAGCGAACCATACTTCAGTGGGTACCATCCCATTGTGGTGTACCCGGAAATGAAAAGGCAGATAAACTTGCTAAAAAGGGAGGAGAATGTGAACAAGAAGATAATGAAATCACATACTTTGAGAAAAAGAGAGCTATCCAGACTATCAGAAGAGAACAGAATCAACCCAACGACGACTACCACACTCTTGACCGGCAGGGACAGATCACCATTTTTCGCCTCAGGACAGGGCATAACAAACTGAATAAACACATGTACAAGCTACGATTGTCTGCTTCACTACTGTGCACATGTGGATTAAACGAACAAACTGCTGAGCATGTTCTACAGGATTGTCCTCTGTACGACCAGTTAAGAAAGATATACTGGCCCAATGACTCAACACTAAACTCAAAGCAGAGAGGAACTCCAGACAACGGTCAATGAGTTCAGCTTAGAAAAGGTAATCCCATAGCAGATACTGCCGTAGGGGTGTGAAGTGTTATAGACTCCACCATACTAGTTCCAGCATCGAGGTGGAGTGACCAGTTCCCTTCCTCGCTGCCTTTTCCTTCCCTGACTCAAAGTCAGGTACCCATTTACAGCTGTACATCTTAATAAAGAACATGAATTTAAGTATTAGACATACAAATCATGTATTAAAGTAAGAATGATAAAATAATGCATACCCGTCCCAATGTCAACCAAGATGTTTGTCTTGATGACTTGCCTGGTTTTCAGCTCTAGTGGTTCTCTATTCTAGTTTTAGCTTATGATGGTAGTGGCCACTAATCTAAGCTGTCTCTTATGTAAAGGCACTTAATTCTATCTAATTAAGTGTTTAGTAGAATGCTAATGGTTTTAAAAGTAAAAGGCTTTCTTCCCAGTCAGGGAAGGCAACCGCCGGTTACGACTGTGCGTAGCTAATTCTACTATAGTCTTCTTTACAAAGAGTTAGACGGTTTGATAAAACCCGTCTTATTCTCTTGCAGGCCATCTTGGGGAGTAAATTTCTGTACCCCGGTTGTTGGAATATATTTTACAAGACGCGCCCAAGCTATCCGCGTGGCCACGTGATTACGCGTGGGTCAAGCCATAGCGTTCCCACAATACATTATTTCTGGCCTTTCTTTGATAGCCCGGAAGGGTACATGAAAACAAATACTTGCGTTCTCAAGAGATAGATAGATAGATAGATAGAGAGAGAGAGAGAGAGAGAGAGAGAGAGAGAGAGAGAGAGAGAGAGAGAGAGGGGGAACACGGAGGAAGAGGGATTTCGTGAGGTTTTAAAAAAACAATATTGTAGGAGTGTTGCGTCCTTTTTGGGTCCTTAACAGTAGTAAAGTAGACATGAGTCTGACTTCTGTTAAGAGGGTACGCATCAACAAATGTGGTAAGAATATATTCGTAATTAAATTCATCGCGCACGGAAGCGCACATATTTGTGCGTGGGTATTTTGCGTTTTGTTGCTAAACACTAGATGACGCAGTGACCTCAGAGAGAGATGGCTGGAATGGAAGTCAGACATTGGTCTGTTCGTTCGAACCCCAGATTGGGGGTAAACTACTGTTTATGTCTATGTTATACGGCCTTCCAGATGGAAGCTATCGCCGTGAGAATTTCACAGTAAGTTTTGTTCATTGGAGCTAATGAAAAATAAATATTTATATTGCGGTTTCGCAAAGATGAATCTAGTCAGCACATTCTATGGGGAATTATTGACCCTCCATTAGGGTATACTGAAATGGATCAAAGTTGAAGTGAAGTTAGTGGATCCAGCCGATTATTTGCAAGGACGTGCCGTTTTGGAAGAAGTATATCACAAACGTATAAAGTATATTTTAGCCGTCCTATGGATTACGGCAGATGATTGAGAGGTCAGTCAAATTCAGGACTTAGGATTATAAATATGTATTGTTTACTTTGATGCCTCAAATAGGATATTCGGATATGCCAAATATATTGTTTACGAGGCCGTTTAAAGATGGGACATTCTTGGATGTATCATATACCCTTGGTAATAATGGGTATGTCTGCCCTTGAGAGGTCGACCGTTATAATCATAGATGTCAATCAAGCTCATAATCTAAATTGCTTGATCATACATGAACAGTGATGCTTTACTTACGATGTCCTGTCGTCTGTTCTTTAATATGACTATCATGAGACTATCCGATCTGAACATTGATAATATATTAACATTTTCGCCATGTATATTATTATGCAAATCGTCCATGTCAGAGAATGTATACTCTGCCCGTCTTATTCGTACGTCAAACGTGATTGTCCAATAAACTGTATCTAAAATTCACTCAAGAGTTTCAGGATGCTTCATTTGGCACTGGCATTTGTTGACGCGCCCTATTGATATTCCTGTTGCCTGATTGCCACATAACCAAATAACATTCGCGTTATTAGCACCAGTAGTCAACTAGTCATCACTACCAAAAATGACTACTACAAGGAGTTTACCTATATTGTTAGAACTGAAGAAAATTCGTCCCACAAAGTGAAGGAATTAAATGGAGAGTAAATCTATAGATAAAAAATGTAGACAGAAAATGAAGAAAGGCGAACCGTATCGTCACAATGTGACATATACATTACGACTGTTTAACAATGTTATCCACAAATAAACAGCTGCTTACTAATACGACACATACAAGCACTTGATTATTAATATGATTCACGCAAAACACCTGATCAGATTATACTATAATTTTAAACACCTGACAAAGATAATAATCCGGTTGGCTAAGTGATTAGAGCGTTTTCATCGTCTTAACGAACATGAATCTCACGTAATTGGTGTGCAGAAGAGTATCTGCGTCTTAACGAACAGGAATCTCGCGTACCTGGTGTGCAGAAGATTACCTACGTCTTAACGAGCAGGAATCTCACGTAATTCGTGTGCAGAAGATTATCTGCGTCTTATCGAACAGGAATCTCGCGTACCTAGTGTGCAGAAGATTATCTGCGTCTTAAGGAACAGGAATCTCACGGCTTTCTTTGATTATATTCAAGTTGACGTCTGAGAGTGTACGAAGAAGAAGAAGAATCTGTATCATATCCATCGCCAGCGTCATCTCCCAACCTCCTGTTCCACTGGTGTGTGAGTGTGGTTCTTTCCACCACTTTCACATAGTTATCTTCTTATACTGTTTCAGTCCGTCTATTCTACGCAAGCACCCATTTATGACAGTCTTCAGCAATTCATCAGGTTCACTTAAAAGAGGGGCTGTGGAGTCGGTCGTTTTTTAGCGGAATTGGGAAAAAATGTCCGAACTCAGACTTCGAATGTTATGCCAAATGACTGGTAATAATAACTGGTCGGAGTCGGAAAAGTGTTGGGCCGACTCCGCAACCCTGCTTAAAAGTATGAAAGAACATTTAAAACACTGAATGTAATTCAGAACATTTAAAACACTGAATGTAATTCAGAATATTTAAAACATGAGTCTTTGAGATTCCGTACACTCAAGAAAATTAAAGCTTTGTAAAGCAAAACTGTGTAGCATTTATACTTTTCTTTTAGATGTTCAGACTAATCAAGTTTGCCGTAAAATTTGGGCACGGCACATTACGCCCTGTTTGATATTAAATTAGAAGGAAATATTTGTTTACGGGCTAGACATAATTCTATTTGTAAGCTTAATTTCTGTGAGCGTACCTAATTTCATAAAATCATGTCTTTAAAAACTTCGAAATACGTGGAATGTCTTAATCTTGTTTAATTCCCGTAATGCGCTTAAAAGCAAAAACTAAACATTAAAAACTATGTTTTCAAAATAGTTAAAATAAAATCTAAATTGTTCCTTTTTTCCATGCTCTACAGGATGATTGAAAAGTCCCTCCTTTTTTTAAAATGCTAATTTCTTCACTTGTATCCAATTAATTGATGTAAAACAAGCGTCAAAATAAAGAGACGTAACTGCCATTTTATCTCATAAAATGTGATATTACATTACCTTTACCGCTCAGCATCAGATCTGGCCTGATCATCAAATAATTTCACAGCGAGCAGTCATTTTTTGCTGTGTCTCATAATATCCGTTTTTCGGTCGTTTTATATTTTTTTTTTTCTAGCGCACAGAAGAATCTGCACCTTATGGAATAAGAAAATAAAATAAATAATGAAACTTATTTTCACATGACAGTTATTGCTCGTTATTTTAACATGTTTCATATGTATCTAATAGATACAGGTAATACAGTGGCGTACTAAGGGTGACAGCCAAGAGGGGGGTGCTGTTAGGGTTCCTCATTTAATATATTATATGTAGTAGAGGTTATTCAGCTTCGGCGAAGTCACTCCTATTATCATTTCTTTATCTGAGTGGACTCAACACGGCCTTCCAACTTGCCAGTAACACTTTTCTGGGTAGCCTTTTTAAATACAGTTTTAGTCTTGAACAGTAAAGAACTCGTCAAGGCCAGTTTGGACGTGTAGACGATACAATTCTTTAATACATACACAGGCTCCAATAAGCATCAATATAAGGCAAAGGCATGAACTAGCCAGTCCTTGATAACGTCGCTATTCCGTCGACTATGAACAAGATGTCATCGACATGTTGCTGCAATACTTTATTTGATAATTCCACTCACGTACCACGTACTCACGGCATTCGCTTGTCCTTAAGAAATACATTCATCCAGCCTAGATTCCATGAAGCATATGGACGATCTAGCTGTAATAACACTTTATAACTCTGTAGTAAGAGCACACATATAGGAGCTGGACAATTATACGTCCGTTCACTCACAGTGACACCTGAGAAAAGACCTCGAAGTGTTACTCACTTCTGCCAAGTGAAGCCGGCCAGAACGTCTGCTAGAATTTGACCAAACGACAGTGACGTACTTCCGGGTAACCCAGGACACGTACTATCAACAATATGGTCTGTAAACAAGCCTTATCGATGTGAATCGATATGTTATAATTTTACTCATAACAGGTGCCATCGGATACTATTAAAAAAGTACTTGCTGTTGAAATAAACTTGCAAGTGTGCTTCTTTATGGGGTGGTGGTGGGGGTGCTAAAGGTAAGATCCGCCCCGGGTGTCAAATACTAAGTACGTCCCTGGAGTGAGGATACAACAATTTAAAAATAGAAAGTGGCTTTTCACTCACCTGGTATTGTACGTTAATAGTTCAGTTACCTTGTGTATGTTTGATCTAACTTTTTGTTTTTGTTGCCTGCATTTGTCGCGTTCATTATCGACGACCAACCAATGCGCTGACGGACTTACAAGCTAATATGGTTTCATTGCGGATTTTCTTTGCTGCTGATAAATCCTTCTCATGTCTTCAAACTATTTGGGTTTTCCCGATCTCGTGGACCAAACGACTTCATCATCGTTATCATCTTTGTCTTTTTCGCTCCTAATGAAGCACGGAGGCACCGGCACCAGCTGGTTCCCGTATAGGAAGCCTGAACCAAAGATTCACCTGTTCTTGCAGTGGTAGTTTCTAACCTCATATTAGTCGCCTTGTACGACATGCCTGAGGCAGCAGAAGTCCTATTCGTAGTTTGTCTCATCAGAGACCCCCCCCCCCCCCGGGAGCTTCACAGGGCTACAAAATGTCATGGTCAGACCAACATCGTCACTATCCTTCAGCTCCCCGTTTAGCATAGGCCGTCAAGAAATACCTTCCAATTCCCCCCCCCCCCCCCTTTCCCCCTTTGCCCCATGTGACATCCGCTCAAGTTCGAAAGGTAGTTTATATTTGGACTCATGTCATACTATAATAACCAACGGACCTTCTTTCTAGGTTGAATGTGACATGTGTCGCCAAAGCGAGCCAAAACTCTTTTTGTTTTCAAATGGCATCGATCCCCTAAATCTAATAAAAGCAAAGAAAAACGTGAACACAGTTGAGGCATTACTTAGTAAGTGTTTTCCTTATGGTAAGATCTTTCTGCTATTTGGACGGATAGTCTTCGAATTTGCAGAATGCTTACGGCTTCCTGTTCTTTTATGTTGTTTATTGTGTCTTCCTAGTGCTGTTGTGTTATGTCTTCCTAGTGCTATTGTGTTATGTCTTCCTAGTGCTGTAGTGTTCTGTCTTCCTAGTGCTGTTGTGTTATGTCTTCCTAGTGCTGTTGTGTTATGTCTTCCTAGTGCTGTTGTGTTATCTCTTCCTAGTGCTGTTGTGTTATGTCTTCCTAGTGCTGTTGTGTTATGTCTTCCTAGTGCTGTTGTGTTATGTCTTCCTAGTGCTGTTGTGTTATGTCTTCCTAGTGCTGTTGTGTTATGTCTTCCTAGTGCTGTTGGGGTATGTCTTCCTAGTGCTGTAGTGTCATGTCTTCCTAGTGCTATTGTGTTATGTCTTCCTAGCGCTGTTGTGTTATGTCTTCCTAGTGCTGTTGTATTATGTCTTCCTAGTGCTGTTGTGTAGTGTCTTCCTTCTGCTATTGTGTTATGTCTTCCTAGAGCTGTTGTGTTATGTCTTCTTAGTGCTGTTGTGTTATGTCTTCCTAGCGCTGTCGTGTTTTGTCTTCCTAGTGCTGTTGTGTTATGTTTTCCTAGTGCTGTAGTGTTCTGTCTTCCTAGTGCTGTTGTGTTATGTCTTCCTAGTGCTGTTGTGTTATGTCTTCCTAGTGCTGTTGTGTTATGTCTTCCTAGTGCTGTTGTGTTATGTCTTCCTAGTGCTGTTGTGTTATGTCTTCCTAGTGCTGTTGTGTTATGTCTTCCTAGTGCTGTTGTGTTATGTCTTCCTAGTGCTGTTGTGTTATGTCTTCCTAGTGCTGTTGGGGTATGTCTTCCTAGTGCTGTTGTGTCATGTCTTCCTAGTGCTGTTGTGTTATGTCTTCCTAGTGCTGTTGTGTTATGTCTTCCTAGTGCTGTTGTATTATGTCTTCCTAGTGCTGTTGTGTAATGTCTTCCTTCTGCTATTGTGTTATGTCTTCCTAGAGCTGTTGTGTTATGTCTTCTTAGTGCTGTTGTGTTATGTCTTCCTAGCGCTGTTGTGTTTTGTCTTCCTAGTGCTGTTGTGTTATGTTTTCCTAGTGCTGTTGTGTTATATCTTCCTAGCGCTGTTGTGTTATGTCTTCCTAGTGCTGTAGTGTTATGTCTTCCTAGTGATATTGTGTTATGTTTTCCTAGAGCTGTTATGTTATGTCATCCCAGTGCTGTTGTGTTATGTCTTCCTAGTGCTTAGAGACATATTTAGAATAACCGTTTTCTTTAATTTTGTTTATTGCAAATCTTTGATTATGTTATCAAAATCGATACGACGATGCATGTCCACTTCCAGACAAAGTAAAGCAAGAGAATTTAGTTTTTCCTGAGTTGTGTTTCTTCTTCTTCCTTCTTCCTCGTTGATGAGTGCAGATGTGATGAAAGGGAAATGATCTTGGGAAATACGTGTTGAGTAGAGTTAATTTAGGGTTAGAGTACTTGCTTACAGATTGGTATGGATTTGTTTAAAGATATCTCCTCTTAGTTTCGTGGAAGACAGTATGTCAGATAGCAGGTGAACTCTGGTCATAATGAACTGTTTCTGTACTGGTTTTAAGTGATGTGTGAATAGCTCTCGCGGCGAGTGTCCGCAGGGATTTTTGAGAGCAGTGTTAAGAGAACGGTAGATTCTCGTGACTGTGTGAACGGGGTGTGTTCCCGTGGGTTCAGTGTGTGCAGGGTTTTTGACTGAGGTGGTCAGCCCTAAGGTGTTTTTTGGATAATGTATGCCTGCGCAGGGCTATAGAGATTTTGTAGGCCTTGATTATTATATATCTGCCGTAGATGCAGTATTTGTGCACTGATGTGAAGTATAGAGATTTGGTAGGCCTTGATTATTAGGCTATATATCTGCCGTAGATGCAGTATTTGTGCACTGATGTGAAGTATAGAGATTTTGTAGGCCTTGATTATTATATATCTGCCGTAGATGCAGTATTTGTGCACTGATGTGAAGTATAGAGATTTGGTAGGCCTTGATTATTATATATCTGCCGTAGATGCAGTATTTGTGCACTGATGTGAAGTATAGAGATTTGGTAGGCCTTGATTATTATATATCTGCCGTAGATGCAGTATTTGTGCACTGATGTGAAGTATAGAGATTTTGTAGGCCTTGATTATTATATATCTGCCGTAGATGCAGTATTTGTGCACTGATGTGAGGAGTAGAGATTTTGTAGGCCAGGATGTGTATGGGCCGTATGTTAACTGCATTATGAAGATTCATGTTTCGATGTAACTGTATTCGTCTAGATCTACGTGATGTTATAATTGTAATAAACCATGGTTAAAATGTCATCAGCCGTTTATAACCATCTATGATGACTTCTACGTGCGTACCTGTAATGTGAGTGACTGTCCCAAAGCACACTCACCTTCTTCACCATAAAGACATCCACCATAATTATCATTATATATAACATTTGGTGGACCAAATCAACGGGTCGTAACACCCACATTACATTCGCGTGATAAGAGAGTAAATTAGGTCAGATTCTGGACCAGTCATTACAAGTGGGAACACTGAAGGTTGTTATGTTTGGCTCTGTGTGGGCGTGGCTTAATTCAACAGTACACAGGTATCAGCTGACTGCGCATATCCATCCTCATATCTTGGCGTGTTGTAGCAACTAAACTAACTTTATCAGTTGGTTTCAATATCAAACAGCTGTTATCTGATAGCGACATTGATGCCATAATTGTTACAGTGCTTGTTCCAGTCTTTCCATATGCAGATTCAACTATAGGTGCAGTATGTTGGAGAGTTCGTCTGCACGTATACCTCAAGTGATTGCGGAGTTGCTGTGATCGGTTCCTGTCGTCTGATGCATTGTTGAGGACATACTGTACATTGGCAGAGATCTGAAGACAAGAGAGCTTAGTCCTTCTACCTTTCTGCAGTGGAGTGTTTTAACGTTAGAACTTTGTGATATCCAGTGTGTTAACGAAAGGGTCAGGATTACCTTCAGTTAAGTGCTTTTGTTGTGTGTAAATGTTGCCACTTCTGTCCATGTCAACGAGCCTCAATCTGCACTATCCTATTCTATTGATAACTATTGTTGTTGTTGTCGATAATTATATCGATTAATTATAGAATATGATGATGTACAGGGATTGATGATACAATATTTGAGATCTAAACTTGATTTGGTATAATGAAAGTTTAATTAAGACATATATGGTTGACTAAGTAAACAAGTCACAATGGATTCTGATACAGATCCGGAGGATATGAGACCTGTATTAGAGTATCTGTTTCAGGAAGGGACAGATTGTCAGAGATTAAAAAGCCCAGAGCTTGAGTCACATGTTATGGACAGGTTTTTGGTTTGTGCATCAAGAGCTCTAAGAGAGTTTGCTGAGGAGAATTTTCAGTCTCATCCTCATTTAATGATGGCTAAAGAGTTAGCGCATTTGCTACTTTGGGAATTTCGTGGATTTGTGTGCAACTATGTTAATGTTAAACACGATCACATAAGGAAGGGAATACAAAAGATGATTCAATACGGCATTTCTGATGATCAGGAGAAGGAGTTAAAAGAGAAGAAGCAAATAGGAGATATAAAACAAAGTACACAGGAGAAAAGGGAAAGTTGCTTAAAAAGTACTACTGAAGTGAATAAGCTACAGGAAAAAGTGACTAAACTTACAGGTGATTTATGTAAATCTAATTCTGAGCTTGCCTGGTGTTCGAGCAAAATTAGACTCGGCATTAGGCAAAATTAAGGAGATGGAAGCTCAGATGGGGAAAAAAAATGGCGAAGTTAGAAATCTGACTCAAGAAGTTCAAGAGAAGACGGAGATTTGTGGAAAATTAGAAGTTCAGATTTTAGCTCTATTTAAATATATATATTTGGGTTCCTTAGGGTTTGCTGACAAAGAATATGTACAACGTTATGCAAATAGTCTAGGAATTAACAAGTTATAGCCAAAATAAAATGATGGTGCTGTCAGACAACACCCAAAATCAGAATCGCTCAGTGGTAGATTTTTTCACACCACCATTGTACGGGAAATGGGCCACAAGTTACATTTGAACTGATTGGCTGGAATGATATGTAAGGCTAAACACGATTAGTCGGACTATAAATACTATCTTTGGTTGTTAGGGGAGACGTAGGAAGTTAAAATTTTTTTTCAAACACTTGTCGAAACGTGGCTCCATTGGCCAGACTCGCTGATATACTCACTTAGGAGCGTTAGTTCGAGACCACTAGTCAAATAAGCTTGATAAAGCAACAGTGCGTTGAAGCCAGCTCATATTTTTGCTAAATAAAAGCCTGGAACATAAGCAGATGGGAATTTGTGCCAGTATTTGTGCCAGAATTCATTGCTAATCAACGTATCTGTGTTTGTTTCCATGAATTGTGGTAAGCTTGAAACATTCAGTATCTTTTAATGAAAATTGAATGTGAATTGTTAATTTATGCCTGTATATATGTGTAGTTCAGTAGCAAACATGATGTAAAGCCTATAATGCTCCAGCCTGAACAGAAGGTGTCGGAGGAAAGTAAAACTGCATGGAATGGCCAAACAGTACACTGACACCTAGATTATTGATTAGACAGAAATAATGCTGGAAGTGCAGAGGCGTAGTAACCATTAAGGAGGTTAATACTGGTATAAAGTATTTCAGATGAAGCTGACAGTTGGCCTAACGCTCTGAACTCAATGTTTGTGATGTATTGTGCTCAGTGTAAAAAGAGAGTATAAATTAGTTATGAAGTAGAAGGTACATCCTTCTTGTTTTCAGGGACCGTGGTCTTGATGGTATTGAGCAGCACCTGGTCAGAGCTTTGCTGAATCCAGAGTCGGACAGCATACTCCTTGGTCCATTTAGCTATCAGTGAGGTGTCTCCAGAGCACAGGGGAGAAGTCGAGCAGAGGAGTCTTTTCCTGCCGCCATCACGCAAGATAAGCTGATGTGGCCAGCTGAGCTCAAAATTATGTACCCCCATCTTAAAATGACCTTGTAAAAATAACATTAAGAGGGGAATTAAATTGTTTTAATATCAGGAACTGAGAACATCTCCAATACTGGGTCCAATAAAGACAAACTATTGAAGTCATGATGACAAATACCAACAGAGCTTGAACAAAACAAAACCAGTATTACCTCATATTACTACTACACAACTGACACACATAGGATACTTTTAATAATATATGTCATTACAATATTCATATTGATAAATTCTGTACATATAACTTGTAAGTAAAATTGATTGTGATTCCTGGTTCCCTTTGTATTTGAATCAGGACACATATTCATTCATAACAGCAATGAATACATATTGTTATTTGAAAAGTTATCAGTGACTCCTTTAAGGGATATCCTTTAGAGTGTTATATGTATGTGAGTGTCACAGTGTTGTCAAGTGTGGTGGAATAAATTAAATTGTTTATCTGTCTGTTGTTGTTATGACTTACACTTCATCATACACATACCCTAGACATACAACGTAGTCATCACACTATTCCAGAATAATTCTGACTGAGGTATACATATGTGGCAGCAAGTAAGGTTATATATAATACACTACTCTTATTAGATATATATACCTTCACAGCTGATCTCAGTCAGTACACTAAGTCCCCTATACATATTTATAACATCCCACTTCACCACATATATTGGGGTCTCGCTCTTGGGATTTTGAATCTTTACCTATTAAAAATAGTGGGGGTAATTCACTTCAGGGAATATAAGAATTAAAAGGTATCCTTGGGTGGAATTAAATAAGGTTGAGCTCACGGTGCCTGTGTTGTCCATTAGATATATAGTTAGAGATTGAATTGTTGGTTAGACATTGTATAAATTTACCTGATAGACAATGGCGGACCTGGCCAAATTTCGATCTGCTGCTGTTCAGACTGCAAAAGAGTTAGGATTAGATGGGCAAGTTATGGTTGCCTATGTCACTACGGAATGTGACAAATTTATTGAACGCGAAGAAAGAAGGTTTGAAGCCGAAAGAAAGTTAGGGGCTGAAAGGGAAATTAAGAAGTTACAATTTGAGGCTGAGGCTGAGACTAAGAGGTTGCAGATTGAGGCTGAGGCTAAGAAATTAGCTGCAGAAAGAGAAGAGAAGAAATTAGCTGCAGAAAGAGAAGAGAATAAATTAGCTGCAGAAAGAGAAGAGAAGAAATTAGCTGCAGAAAGAGAAGAGAAGAAATTAGCTGCAGAAAGAGAAGAGAAGAGATTAGCTGCAGAAAGGGAAGCAGAAAAGGAGGAGAAGAGATTACAAAGGGAACATGAGTTAAGACTAAGGGAGTTTGAGTTTCAAGGCCATGCTCCTGAAAATGGTGCCAGTCCCTTTGCCTCTGATGCCACTGCTAGCCAAGGAGCCTCAACCTCAGCTATGAATTTTCATTTAGATCATTTTGTTGAGAAAGACGATGATATAAAGAGCTACCTAAATAGGTATGAACTATTAGCTACCACGTATGGGTTAGAGAGAGAAAGGTGGAGCTTAAAGTTATCTCAAGGACTTCGTGGGGCAGCTTATGAAGTTTTTGCAAAAATGAGCAGAGGTGATCAGGAAAATTATGACATGCTAAAGCAGGCTCTTTTGTTAAGATATGAAAAGAATGCAGAATTCTATAGGAAAAAATTTAGGAATGCTAAACTACTGTCAGGTGAAACCTATCACCAGTTCTCTGCACGAATAGAGACATACTTGGAGAAATGGACTTCTCTGGGGAAAACCCAAGATCTTAAGGAAATGGTCCTTATAGAGCAATTAAGAGAGTCCATGGCTCCAGACCTGAGAAAGTTTCTCATGGAACAAGGTGCAGAGAGGCTGGATGAGTTGCTAAATGTTGCTGAAAGGTATCAAGCAGCTCAAGCAGAGGTAACAGGTAATAAAAAGAAACAAATGGATAACTTTAGGGCACCACAGAACTTTAATAAATTTGATCCTAGGGATCAAAACAAAGGTAAGCACCAGTTTGATAGGCCACGGTATGAAAATAAAAATAAATTCCCACAATTCGATGAAAGGAAATATGATGAAAGAAAATCTTTCAACCAAGGAAAAAGGTGGTGTAAGAATTGTCAGATGGACAATCATGACACTGACCGTTGCAGAAGGAAACCTGTGTATATGGCCACCCTTCAGGTCAGGTCGACCTCAAGACAGGAGGAGGATATTATGTTAGATACCACTCCAGAAGAGATGAGGAAGGCACAGGCTGGGGATAAAACACTCAAGCCTTGTTTCAGAAAATTGTCAACTTGTCATACAACTCCAGGCAAGGGAGATTTTTTACATGAAAAACAAGTTGATGTATAGGAAGACTGGAGCTAGATCCAAAGGTCAGGGACAACTGGTACTTCCTAAAAGATATAGGGCAGACTTAATAAGGAGCCTACATGTGAAACCAGATGGGGACCATGAGAAGATAGGTACCATCATTCAAAAGGTGGCTCACAATTATTATTGGCCCAAGGCAAGATGGGACATTGAGAATTTTGTAGAAAGGTGTAGCATAGCACATGAGGGAACACCCACAAGTGGGAACATGGATCAGGACCTGGACACGCCACGGGGCAAAATTAGGCCTGATAATAAAAAGAAAAATAGATTTGATAAAGTGGACCAAATGGAATGGGAAGCCCCTTTTCACGGACAAGCTTTACTTAACTGTTTTACAATGGCCACTATGCGGAGAGTGCAAAAAGATGTCTTACCCCAGGATAAGCCGACAATCCCTCAATCGGACTTAAACAAACTGGAGGAAGAAGATGTAGAGAGGAAATCTCTCATCCAGAATTTTAAGTGGGGAGAAAGCCCCAAAAGAAAAATTGGTAGCGGTCGTTTTGTGAATGATAATTCTGGGAGGAAAAATCATCACTATAAAGCTTCGAGTGGAAGAGACCATACCGGTGCATGGACAAATAGGTCCACACAATTAAAGGTCCATATGTAGCTTTGTTAAGAACGTGGACTGATGAAAAGGCAGAGGAAAACATTACATCTTCATACCAATATGTGAATGAGCTGACCACTCGTTTAAAAACTGGCTGGAAACTTGCCAATGAAAATTTGAAACAAGCCAGGAAGAAACATGCTGCCTATTATAACAGGAAGGCGAAAAACAGAAATTTGGCTGTGGGAGAGAAGGTACTGCTTCTTCTCCCCGGGAGTCAGAATAAGTTACAGATTGGATGGCAGGGTCCATATACAGTTTTAGAGAAGGTGTCTAGAACAAATTATAAGATAGATAAGAAGGGGAAAGAAAAAATCTATCATGTGAATCTCCTGAAGAAATATTTGGAAAGAGAACATCAGGAAGAGACACACTTGTTGACCTTGTCCATCGCCATGGAGATGAAAAAGGAACCACTTTCATCATTTGAGTATCCATTACACCCCTGTGAGACAGCAGCACAGGTGAAAATCAGTACACATTTAACGAAAACTCAGAAAGAGAGAGTGCAACAGGTTCTAAATAATCATGCAGAGGTGTTAACAGACCGACCAGGGCATACAAACCTATTGGAATATGATATGAAACTGATAGACCCCACACCTGTCTGTATGAAACCATATTCGATTCCGTTTGCTAAGGAGAAAGCTTTGAAGGAAGAGATAGACTATCTATTGAAGGAGGGAATTATTTCACACAGTGAATCCTCATATAGTTCCGGTGTTGTACTCTTAAGGAAGCCCTCTGGAGAACATAGACTCTGTATAGATTACAGGAGACTGAATGCTATTACAGAAGGACAGGTGGATCCATTGCCGGATACAAATCAGCTGTTTGCCAGACTAAATAAAGCTAAATATTTCTCAAAAGTGGATCTGAGTAAAGGATATTATCAGATTCCAGTAAAGCCTGAGGTTAGACCATACCTAGCTTTTAGTACCTCAGAAGGACACTATGAGTTTAATAGATTGCCATTTGGATTGAAGAATGCGCCTAGTGTCTTCTCTAGAATGATGAGAAAATTATTGGACCCTCTGAATAATCCATGTATAACAAATTTCATGGATGATATCCTGATAGCAACAGAAACATTTGAGGAACACATTGACTCTCTGAACATGCTGTTTAATCGACTTAGGGAGGCAAATTTAACAGCCCGACCAACCAAATGTTGCGTTGGATGTAAAGAATTGGAATTTTTGGGACACACAGTTTATCAGGGAAACATGACCCCTGACCCAAAGAATTTAGAGAAACTACAGAAAGCCCCGAGACCACAAACCAAGAAGGACGTGAGATCCTTTGTCTCATTATGTGGTTTCTACCAGAAGTATATCAAAAACTTTAATTCCATATGTGCACCGTTAACTGATTTGACACGTAAAGGACATCCAGATCGCATTACATGGACACCACAATGTGAAATGACTTACCAAGAATTGAAGGAAAAGCTCACAAGTAAACCCATTTTGAAATTACCTGACTTAAGTCAAGAATTCATAGTAAGGACGGATGCAAGTAATATTGGGTTAGGTGCAACTCTACTACAGAAATCAGATGCATTGGATGGGGAATTAAGCCCAGTGGCATATGCTAGCAGAAAATTGAATAAAGCTGAAATCAATTACTCAACTAGCGAAAAAGAATGTCTTGCAGTAATATGGGCAATAAAGAAATTCAATATCTATCTGTATGGGAAGGCCTTTAAGTTGCAAACAGACCACAAACCTTTATCGTTTCTAGCACAGGCTAGGCATGAGAACTCCAGGTTACTCCGATGGTCTTTACTTTTGGCTCCATATAATTTTAGCATTGAGTATATATCTGGAAAAACAAATTTGGGAGCGGATTTTTTAAGCCGCCATCCGTGTGATGAGAATCACCGTAAACCCCAGAAATAATAATAAATTTCTCTATGTGTATATAGAATAAAGGACTGACATATAATGTCTGTTTTAAGAGGGGAGATGTCGTGGAATATTCTAATCCACATATATAAATTAAAAGGTAAATATAAAGCCTAACAAATAAATCTAATAAAGAAAAGAGCAATGGTAAAATAACAGTGCTGTCACAAGGAATGTACTCGAAATCCCCTTTGTTTTATGCGTCGTCTGCAAATTGTAACGCTTTCACGTTGATAGTAAAAGCCTACTATATTATTACCCGCTTTCTTCAATGAAACGTGTGCTGTATTTCTTGGAAAAACATTGAGATACCAAGCTGATCAATGACCTAATTTAAATATTTCATTCATTCCATTTTATACACGGCGTAACTAAAGACAGATGGACTAAAGGATAGAGAGAAGGGAGAGGCATAAAGCCGAACACGTGCAACACAAAACACGCGTCGCGCGATACACAATTACTACTATCACGCGTGTAAGGCCACATGCACTAACTTTTTCGGACGGACAGTGATAAAAACACTAACCTTCCCAGAGTTAGGTTTTTAAATCCTGAAAAACTCTTATTAGAAAGATGACAATAGATGGGTTTACGTTTGAAAACATTACAGTACCCAGACAGCACATCTTCGAAACAGGAGGTAGAAGGAATTGCATATTTTGAACGCAGCATTTTAGCTCTATTAAATATATATATTTGGGTTCCTTAGGGTTTGCTGACAAAGAATATGTACAACGTTATGCAAATAGTCTAGGAATTAACAAGTTATAGCCAAAATAAAATGATGGTGCTGTCAGACAACACCCAAAATCAGAATCGCTCAGTGGTAGATTTTTTTTACACCACCATTGTACGGGAAATGGGCCACAAGTTACATTTGAACTGATTGGCTGGAATGATATGTAAGGCTAAACACGATTAGTCGGACTATAAATACTATCTTTGGTTGTTAGGGGAGACGTAGGAAGTTAAAATTTTTTTTCAAACACTTGTCGAAACGTGGCTCCATTGGCCAGACTCGCTGATATACTCACTTAGGAGCGTTAGTTCGAGACCACTAGTCAAATAAGCTTGATAAAGCAACAGTGCGTTGAAGCCAGCTCATATTTTTGCTAAATAAAAGCCTGGAACATAAGCAGATGGGAATTTGTGCCAGTATTTGTGCCAGAATTCATTGCTAATCAACGTATCTGTGTTTGTTTCCATGAATTGTGGTAAGCTTGAAACATTCAGTATCTTTTAATGAAAATTGAATGTGAATTGTTAATTTATGCCTGTATATATGTGTAGTTCAGTAGCAAACATGATGTAAAGCCTATAATGCTCCAGCCTGAACAGAAGGTGTCGGAGGAAAGTAAAACTGCATGGAATGGCCAAACAGTACACTGACACCTAGATTATTGATTAGACAGAAATAATGCTGGAAGTGCAGAGGCGTAGTAACCATTAAGGAGGTTAATACTGGTATAAAGTATTTCAGATGAAGCTGACAGTTGGCCTAACGCTCTGAACTCAATGTTTGTGATGTATTGTGCTCAGTGTAAAAAGAGAGTATAAATTAGTTATGAAGTAGAAGGTACATCCTTCTTGTTTTCAGGGACCGTGGTCTTGATGGTATTGAGCAGCACCTGGTCAGAGCTTTGCTGAATCCAGAGTCGGACAGCATACTCCTTGGTCCATTTAGCTATCAGTGAGGTGTCTCCAGAGCACAGGGGAGAAGTCGAGCAGAGGAGTCTTTTCCTGCCGCCATCACGCAAGATAAGCTGATGTGGCCAGCTGAGCTCAAAAATTATGTACCCCCATCTTAAAATGACCTTGTAAAAATAACATTAAGAGGGGAATTAAATTGTTTTAATATCAGGAACTGAGAACATCTCCAATACTGGGTCCAATAAAGACAAACTATTGAAGTCATGATGACAAATACCAACAGAGCTTGAACAAAAACAAAACCAGTATTACCTCATATTACTACTACACAACTGACACACATAGGATACTTTTAATAATATATGTCATTACAATATTCATATTGATAAATTCTGTACATATAACTTGTAAGTAAAATTGATTGTGATTCCTGGTTCCCTTTGTATTTGAATCAGGACACATATTCATTCATAACAGCAATGAATACATATTGTTATTTGAAAAGTTATCAGTGACTCCTTTAAGATATCCTTTAGAGTGTTATATGTATGTGAGTGTCACAGTGTTGTCAAGTGTGGTGGAATAAATTAAATTGTTTATCTGTCTGTTGTTGTTATGACTTACACTTCATCATACACATACCCTAGACATACAACGTAGTCATCACACTATTCCAGAATAATTCTGACTGAGGTATACATATGTGGCAGCAAGTAAGGTTATATATCATACACTACTCTTATTAGATATATATACCTTCACAGCTGATCTCAGTCAGTACACTAAGTCCCCTATACATATTTATAACATCCCACTTCACCACAGTTGTGTAATGAAACACTTATTGATCTGTTAAGTGACGATGAGATTTGTGGTCGCCAAATTAAAGAAAAGGATACTATATCCCTAGAGAAGGTTGATACGCTTACGAATAGTCATGATATTGAGATTGAGAGGGTTGATAAAGAGAGAGTGAAAGAGTTAATGATGGAGAAAGACAAATTGATTAAAATTGAAAATTTGTTAGCAGAGGAAAGCTGCAAGGTCTTAAAAACTGATAGTTTAAACAAAAGATTAAGTGAACAGATTGCACTTAGAGACATTGAGATTGCAGAAGCAAGAAGAAGAATATATGGTCTGCTTGACGTAGTATTGAATAGCAATATGTGGTCTTCTGTCAATGGTGACAGGGATAGACAGAAAGTTGCTTATCATCAGAACACTAAAGCAAAAAGCCAGCCTTATACACTTTTTGCGGATTCTACGGTCAAGAATGGTGGACATAGATCTTTCCGTGGGAGATATAACTTCTCACGCAATACAGATGATTCCAATGATAATGATTGCTGGCGGCAGAATAACAAAGGAAAATCTACAGTAATATCCAGTTCTGTAGATAAGAAAAGAAACAGTGCTAAATCTCAAGTCAGTGTGTTAAAAACCAACAGCGTATTTATTGACAGATCTGATAAATGGGTTACAAGTAACAAACATACCACTGCTTGTTCCATGAAGGAATCAAATGTTGTGAAAAAAATAAAGAGATTGTCAAACCTTCTAGTCATACCCAGTCAAGGCAGTGTGACTCATTTTTTAAACACATTGCCACAAGCAAAGAAAAAAATAGTTTTGATAGGAGACATAACCCTAAGGTTATAAAGTACCAAGGGAGTTCATCCTACGGTAACGTTTCTTCTCCCAAAAACAAGAAAAAATGTGACAGATCTCAACATTGTGATTCTAAAAGTTTAGAAAACTATAGCAGAAGTAATTATATGGAAGTTCATCAGTCTAGTAATAATTTTTCTGCTAAAAAGCCAGTTCTATCTGATGGACATTGTTATCTGGGAAGAAGTATTAAGAAGAACTATTGTAACTGGGATTTAAATCAGTACAACGGTGTTAATAGAGCAAATAACAATGCTCTCAAAAGAAATTATACAGATCGCAACCAGGTTAACTGTGCTCCATATAAGAGCAAGATTATTAGCAATCAGAGTAATAGGAACGGTAATAGGTTCTTAAATGCTTTTGCTTGTCATGCTGATAGATTTGAGAGATCATCTCGGTCTTGTGAAGGTAGTAAAATTTTTTTCGGCCTACCGCACTGACAACTGTGAATTATAGGTCAAGTTGTCCCTGGGACGCCTATGTTGTCTGCTATGTGACGAGAGTTGTTGACATCGCAGGAGGGCCACAACCTTACACCGCGGAGTTTGGGTAATTGTGTAGTGAACTTTTCCGTGTTTCCTCATAACCTTACCATGGATTAAAATAGATATTTTCATTTGTATTGTCTCACAGCGAGCGACTTTGCGAGGGATCACCATTCTAATTTGACATTACCTGCGAGAGATATAGATCACTGTGTACCATTTATCCATTCAAGCGAGCCTAGCCAGTACGTTAACCCACCGTGTCATGATGTCACCTTGCGTGTTGATGAGATGATGTTCGCAAGTCCTCTAAGGAATTTTTTTTGGTTTTTTTTCAAAGGTCCTGTTTATTTTTTGTTCTGTTTACAAACACTGAATGTTATTGTATAGAACTTCATATGTTGTTAATGAAATATTATGTAATCTTTGTAACATTTGATTGCCATAATTATTTGTTGGTTGTTACTTATATGACTGTATTTTAATTATGCATTAAATAATTTCTGTGCTCAAACTTATTTACTGAGACAATGTAATAGTCATTTTCATAGATAGTCCTGAGTGTTTTTATGCACTACTTAAAATTTTGGTTTTGTCTTTCATCATGGGTTTCATACCATGTTTAGTTAACATATTTATATACAAATTATTTGAATTAATTGTTTAGTGAAAGGTAATTTTAAACATAACTTGTATGTATTATTAATGATTTTGCGTTGAAGTTAAGGACGTATTCTGAAACTTGGTTTCCATTTTTTCTCAATTATGACATTTGATAATTTAAACGATTCGATTTTTTGTCAGCTAGAATTAACTTAAATTTCCTATTAAATTAAGTGGATAGAATTAACAGCGACGGCTGATACTCGTGATCATTTACAGAATTTAAATATCTGATTATAATACATAGTTAAGATAAATAATATTACACTTATATATTTATAATTTGTAAGCAGTTCAACAGTTTATTACCCAATGGGACGTTTCTTTAATGTATTTTTTTTTTAAAAAGAAGAGAAAAAAAAAACTTACACGTTTTGATGTGTGTCTATTTAAAGATAAGATTATTTTTATGTTACTCAGCTAATTTAATTGTTAGTTATTAATTAGAGCTACATATTACTTAGAAATAAAAATACTATTTTTATTTAACCTAACGATAAGAAACATTTTTTGTATTGTACCTTTTTTTGGAAAATGTGTTTTGGACATTGTGATATTTATTTTTTTCTGCGCCAGCGCTAGATTGTATGTTAAGGTTACTATTATGTAGTGACATTAATTCTTTGAAAATGTTTTGATGTTCGGATGTATTTTTTGGTATTTAGCGCTTGACTATGCGTCAATGCAAAACTTGTGTTAGCGTTAATATTTTTGTTTGGATGATATTTGATGTAATTTATTTTTAGTTATGTATAAGCTTTTAACTTAGTTAAATTACTTATTATGCTCTGCTTGTCTTAAGCTTTCTTTTTTGTGTTAGTATATAAATATACTTTAGCATTTTTGTATTTTACAATACGTTGTTACATTTAGATAGTTATTGTTAGGTGTTGTTACCAACTTTCTTTACATTTGCATCTTTACTTTCATCTCTCTTTGTTGACTATTCGTCATTTCTTTACATCTTGTCTGTTGTCTTTTCAATATTGTCTGATATTTTGTTTATGCTTCCGTGTTTCATCTTTGATGTAATTCATACTTCTTGTATACTTTTTTTTCGTGTTACGCTATTTATACTTTCATTCTTTGTATTGTTAAGTTAATTATATGACTTTAGATAATGTAATTGGTTCTTATAGTTCTATTTGTTTTACATGTATGGAATTGTTGTCTTCATTGTCATCTTATGATTCTATTTGATTCTTATCATATTCCCATTTCATATTTTGTCTTTTCTCGTATGATAATTTATTTTCTGTTTAGTTTGTACTATGTATACTTAACTTGGGTTGTGTATTAGATTAATTTTTATTTTGGTATGTTTGAATGATTATGTTGGATGATTTAGTCGTTATCTTACATTTATTGATGATATTTTTGTAGATGTGCTATGTTCTCTTGTCATAGGTATATTTTTGTAGGTAATTGATAGAATTTCATTAATTTTTAAAAAAATTTTTGGGAATTAATTTAAGAGATATTTGATATAACTTCATTGACCGTTAAATTTTTGGGAGTTAATTTTCAACAAAAAAAAATGATATAATCATTTTTTTTTCCCTGGGAGTGTGGCAAACTGATGAGGGCAGATGTGATGAAAGGGAAATGATCTTGGGAAATACGTGTTGAGTAGAGTTAATTTTGGGTTAGAGTACTTGCTTACAGATTGGTATGGATTTGTTTAAAGATATCTCCTCTTAGTTTCGTGGAAGACAGTATGTCAGATAGCAGGTGAACTCTGGTCATAATGAACTGTTTCTGTACTGGTTTTAAGTGATGTGTGAATAGCTCTCGCGGCGAGTGTCCGCAGGGATTTTTGAGAGCAGTGTTAAGAGAACGGTAGATTCTCGTGACTGTGTGAACGGGGTGTGTTCCCGTGGGTTCAGTGTGTGCAGGGTTTTTGACTGAGGTGGTCAGCCCTAAGGTGTTTTTTTTGGATAATGTATGCCTGCGCAGGGCTATAGAGATTTTGTAGGCCTTGATTATTATATATCTGCCGTAGATGCAGTATTTGTGCACTGATGTGAAGTATAGAGATTTGGTAGGCCTTGATTATTAGGCTATATATCTGCCGTAGATGCAGTATTTGTGCACTGATGTGAAGTATAGAGATTTTGTAGGCCTTGATTATTATATATCTGCCGTAGATGCAGTATTTGTGCACTGATGTGAAGTATAGAGATTTGGTAGGCCTTGATTATTATATATCTGCCGTAGATGCAGTATTTGTGCACTGATGTGAAGTATAGAGATTTTGTAGGCCTTGATTATTATATATCTGCCGTAGATGCAGTATTTGTGCACTGATGTGAAGTATAGAGATTTTGTAGGCCTTGATTATTATATATCTGCCGTAGATGCAGTATTTGTGCACTGATGTGAGGAGTAGAGATTTTGTAGGCCAGGATGTGTATGGGCCGTATGTTAACTGCATTATGAAGATTCATGTTTCGATGTAACTGTATTCGTCTAGATCTACGTGATGTTATAATTGTAATAAACCATGGTTAAAATATCATCAGCCGTTTATAACCATCTATGATGACTTCTACGTGCGTACCTGTAATGTGAGTGACTGTCCCAAAGCACACTCACCTTCTTCACCATAAAGACATCCACCATAATTACAGATATAACACTCGTTCGTCCTGAAAAGGACGTTGGTTGCGTTGTGTCTGTTTACACCGAAGCTGCGATATCTGCGCCTTTCGGCCGACACATCCGACTTCAGCACGGCATTTTTTGGGACCGGGTTTGCCTTTTCTCTTCGATCCCTACTCTCTCAGCCAGACTGCAGTGATGCAGCCTGTTTCCAGGACCACCACGTGGAGGTGGAGTAGGGTCTTGGTCAGCTCTGGTTCGCTGACCCTGACGCAAGCAGTCAAGCTATGGGTCGCTGACTGCATTCTCTATTGCTGCATCTTTGGGTCCCGAGTCGTGTTTGACCTATGAGGGTTTAAAAATAAAATAAAAATATAGATTTGTTATAATTGAAGAATGTAAATTTAAAATTGTAAACAATCACGTTATTGTAAAAATAAGAAAAAAAAAGACATTTGCTTAAATGCACACTTTGGGATTTATCAGAACCGTCAACAACTAATATTTGGGACAGGGTTGCCAGTTTGAACGATTTGAATAGTACTAGGCGTGTAACGAAAAAAAAAAAAAAACACTAAAACGCACTAAAAAATGTTTGAACCAATTTACTTTTTAAAAACTATTTGATTATTACCGAACTTTAACTAGTTATTTGAAAACGGAAAAAAATTAAATGAATTGAATTTTTAGAAATTGTTTAGGGGCCCGAACATTTTCTCGAAAAAATATTTCTCCGTTGCTTTTTTCGCGGGGGCCACTGTAAGCCTGGGGCCCTAAGCCCGTGCCTAGTGGGCCTAATGCATTATCCGGCGTTGATTTTAGTACTCATAATCCATTTGTCCAGGAGACCGTTTGTCGCTTTGCCTGTCTATGATTCACAGTTTATACGGGTTCGAAACCTGGTAATGTCACACTGTAAATGGGTACCCCGTCTCTGCTCTTGAGTTAGGGAATGCAAAGACAGCGAGGAAGGGCACTGGTCTCCCCACCGCACACCTCATCAAGCTGGACCTAGTACAGTATGGCGAAGTCTCTAATACTTCACCCCCTCTCTACGGCAGTATCTGCCATGGGACTACACGTACCTTCATCTTTACCAGTGTTGTGTCATCCTTGTGCTTGTAATCCACTTGTATTAGAGATAGTCATTTCATCTGTCTATCTTTTAGCAGTTTCTCGGAGAAGGCGTTTGTCCTACCGGGCGCGTGTAGGCACCCAGCGTGTAGAGAATGGCAGGATAGCCTCTAGATACAGAAGTTAGCTGTGAATACTGAATAAGCAACTGCGGACTATAACAGGTGGCTGTCACTGAGTGCGAAAAGGGATAGTTGTGGAGGGCAACTAAATATTCAAAACACTTATAACGCTCGGTAACAATAGCCGACGAAATGGAGGCGAATTAGCCTTTTCCTATTTGTATTTGGTTAAACATAAGTGAAAATTTCCTTACTAAGAGCAACAGTATATAATGGGAAGCCACCGATGCAGTGTGCAGTCATAAAATGAAACAACGTACACACATAAAAAAAAAAAAAAAGAACGGCGTTGATGGAGGTTCCAGAACATCATTTGTTTTGTGTGATACCGGACAGTCATCAAGCTACTGCATTCAATATTTAAACTGAAAGTCGCCTTGACCATTAGAACTTGGAATGTCAGGACACTTAAAGCAGGATGGAAAATTAGATAACATCAAGAGGGAAATTCAGCGAATGAATGGATTAAGATGTATTCTGCAACAACTAAATAATTTATTCATGAGAAAGTAAACATGAAAGAGGAGTCAGCTTAATTTTAGGCGCGGAAAGGGGGGAAACAGTAAGGATTTGGGGAAACATCAAATCGAGTCCTGTTATTTAAATTGAATGGATATTACGAAATACTAGTGAACGAATGGCTGACTGGGCTTATACATGGTCAGTCCCCTATAATTTGTTCTAACCTCGTTGTGTGAATGAATGAGACATTGGATGAATTAATGAGATAAGTAATCAGCAATTGAGCGTATGAATGAATAATGTAATTAATGAATATGTAGACCATTGTTTAAGATATTATACATATGAACGTAGGAGTGAATAATCTAGTTAATGAATCGGTGAAGAATGTGAAGATTGAATACGCTGGTGAATGATTCAACAAGTTATGGAATACATTTGTAATAAGCCATATAAATGATTGATAACGTAATAAAAGAATCGTTAAACAAACTTCGAATAAATTAACTTAGCGCAGCGTAACCATAACTGACTGATTGTGTAGGACAGCAAATAAACTACTGAAATAATAGCTCGCGGCATGTTTGTCTATTCCAGACGTATTCTAGGCAACGATCAATACTTGGGGTGTTATCCGGTTCAGAGCGCTTTATTATCTTTGTTTGTCTCGTTGCCTTTATAACTTCGTCTTTCATTATCCGTGGTCTGTCATTACTGTTCTGTTTGTAAACCGGTCATCCGTGAACAAGCTAGTCAATGAATTGGTCAGAGAATGCGGGAACGAAAGAGCAAGCAAATAAATTATGGAACTAATATGGAATTAATACCTTTTGTGCTATCAGCTCCTCCTGCTTTGGATCCATAATGTTGACGTTTATGAGTGGGGCGTAGATGCATACACGATAATGATGTTTTTCTTTATGTTGGTCATCCTTTTTTTTTATAAAAAGGGGGGTGGGGTGTATCTGTGTGTGTGAGAGAGAAAGAGAGAGAGAGAGAGAGAGAATAGGATTACTACTCCTTCAAGTGTTGTTGTTGTCATTTTAACTAGTGCTGCTGAGCTTCTTGCTCTGTTGCAGCCAATACCAAGCTGAAGTCTACTTGGCATTATCTACACTGTTGATCTAGGCTTTTCCTGTGGCTTTTCTGCCATTTCGAAACTTGAGTTGAAGTCATAAGCTCCAGTTTCTCCAGTTTGGCTGGCATTTTAAAGGATCATCGCATTTGGTCCCAAGCTAAGAGGAAGATGCGTGTGGCATACTGTGCATTCCCCGCCATCCAAGGGTGGCTCACCAAATATGCAGAGCTAAAATACTGTACTCTGGTTCTGGGCTGTCCCGAGGAAATGTCCCATCTTACACAGAGCCACTTCTCAGCTCCCCCTGCCTATCATGGGGTTCATAGTGAGATCTTCCTGCATGCAGACAACCAGGTTAAAACCAGAGTTACGTCTGGGGCTCAATTGACTCGTTCAGTCTTAGTGTGCAATGCTGGGTTCTCAGCGTTTCCTTTCTTTCTTTCTTGCTCTTTTATTTCCGTTACTTCTTTCCTGTTCTTTCTTTCTTTCTTTCCCTTCTTCTTGTTCTTTCTTTCCTGTTCTTTCTTTCTTTTCTATTCTTTCATGTCATTTCTTCCTTTGATGTCCTTCTTCCTTTCTATCATGTTCTTTGTCCTTTCTTTCTTTCTCATTCTTTCTTATTCTTTATTTTCTTTCTTTCTTGATCTGTATTTCTCCTGCCTTCGTCTCTTTTCTTTCTTTCCTGTTTTTAGCTTATCAATTTTTGTTTTGCCCATCTGTGGTCATATTGGTTCTGCGTGTTAAGCCTACACGGTGATCATATGAATGAAACATAAAGAAGTATCGTTTGTGCCTTTCATCCTGTCATGTATAGTTAGTTAGCCACAGTAAACCTGATCGATATGTTCATAGCTGATTTATTTCAATATAAGTCAGGCACGAGTAGCTGTCTCTGGCACGCGGTCTAAATGCTTTCTTTTCTCGACTACTTTTGCTTTTAAAACCGTGTGAGAGAAGCACTGACGGAGTTATTTCGTAAGGCAATTTTTCCTCTTGCATGTTTCAGTTTCATACAACCGTCCCGGCCCTTACGGTGCTCTTACGTAAAGATGTAAAGATGAAAGAACAGTTGCTGCTAGTTGCTGTGGTTGTACCGTAAAAAGGTGGTTTAACAGTCTTATATTGACTGACCTGAAAGCTATTTCAAGGGCATAACATGCACGTTTACAATGGTTACCTTTATCACTCATTGGCACGCCGACGTACTCTTCAGGCAAAGACCAATTTTTTTTTTAAAAGTATGATTTTAGTGTAAGCAGTCGGCCATTTCCACACGCTCTATGTCACCAGCACACTTCAATATGGCAGCGAGACATGGACAACCTATGCTAAGCAAGAAAGAAGGCTCAATACCTTCCATCTACGGTGTCTACGCCACATCCTCAGCATTTCGTGGAAAGATAAAGTGACTAATGTCGAGGTGTTGTCACGTGCTGGCCTTCAAAGCATATATACACTGCTTAGACAGCGCAGACTACGCTGGCTTGGCCATGTCCGCCGCATGGAAGATGGTCACATCCCGAAAGATATCTTCTACGGACAACTGGCAGGTGGCAAAAGAACAGTTGGACGACCGCAGCTGAGAATCAAAGATGTGTGCAAGAGAGACTTGAGGGCACTGGATATAAATCCAGCAACGTGGGAGGATGAAGCTGCCGATCGAACCAAGTGGCGGTGCTATTTACGGCGCCACCTCAGATTAGGCGAAAAGAAGCTCACACAACAAGCAGAAGAGGAGAAAACGTCGAAAGGGAGCACCAGGAAAATAAGCAGATGAAGGCTGTCACCTCAGGGGCGCATACCCATGGTCAGTTATAACTGAAGGGGCTATTATTATTATTATTACTAGTGTAAACACCCGTCATAAGACGGGAATTACATTCAAAAGCACCAATACCTAACGGCAATTTTACTTATTCAAAAGTATTTTTGATAACCCAAAATATTTGTTTTACATCTGATGTTAACAGTCTGAACATGCCAGAAGAGCATCTTGATTTTCTGTTGTTTTAATCTGGTACAACTTAAATCATGGATCTCCGCATCTTCTTGTCTCCAGTTCATGTACTGTTTATCAGTTGTGTTGTTGACTTCTTTCCATACAGTATAATCAAACTGTTCATGCACACCGTTATTTGCGCATTCTTCTTTGGTACCGTAAGTGTTACTATTTTCGGGAGAGTACATATAAGGGAAATAATACAATTAATGTCTAACTTTCAACCAAAGTTGCATTACGCACTGACAGAAAAAGCTGGGATTTTATATATAGAATTATGTAACCATTTTATCTGTTCTTGGCTTTTTATTAAGCAAAATTACTCCTATTATTCGTCTCAAAGCTATGCCTTCTGTTCCCCCGATGGCGCTTTCTGCTTTCTTAACCGTTTTCTATGTTCGAGCGTATATAGAGAGCACCCACAGTGAGGACATTGGATATGGATAAGGCAGAGATCATAAGGGCAGATAATGACCACCTGTTTGAAACCGACAATGCAATCGATGAATCAACACGACTCAAACTGCTGGAGTTCGGCACCAAGTATACAGTTAGCAGAGATGAACGTTTGATAGGAAATGTCAGGCGTGGATACAACCAGCGCGCTACAGAACAATCAGCATTCATACCCTTCGACATTTGCTGAGGGAGATTGAGCACCTATGTGTTTTCCTGGAGTAAAGTGATGTTTATTCTGAGCAATAGCAATAACACATTGAGAAAACCAGTTGATAGCATTACAATGCAGTCATTAGTTCTGGAATCCCCAGAGCAAGAGAAGCTAAGGGTAAAAAAAAGTGGAGAATGAAATTTGAAAAAGGCTTTGTCACGGATTGCCTCCCCCTGCTTTGCACTAGTGGTCCAACAGTGACCAAAACTCACGAGTATCTAATATTGGCTTCCAAGGTATCTACCTATGCGCAAGATTACTCTTGGCAGAGGTGTAGATAGAAGATTAATGACACTTCTACCTTAAGGGAGGGTTCACAAGATATTTCCAGAAGTCACGAACAATGTTGCATTGGGCTGAACAATTGTTAACGCATTATATCTGGTCCTTCGCCTTTTGTGAAGGATTTAAGCAATGGTTTAGCCCGTCCAAGCCCTCAGTTGGTGTAATCCAACGAAATTCCTCTTATAAGTAATAGCTCTTTTTAGAGGTATATACGCGTATATGCCTAGGTATATATATATAATATTCTGGCTCATACGTTTGCTTTCATACATATAAAATTGAAGCGGCTATGATTGGTTAGTTTTAAAACATGTAACAATATTAATAATGAAGTAGTTGATGCGTGATGCCATATGATGATGGATGGTATCCGCATGTCTGGTTTTGTGTAGTGTGCAGATGTGTTCAGTCAAACAATGTTCATACAAAATAACAGGGCAATCCACATAGGACGTCAGTAAACTCACGACGTATAAAGTCAATGATGCTTGTAACAGCTAGACGTTTTTCTGTATCATTTATTGTGGACGCCACAGTGACAAAATGTATACGCGAATATGTAGGTACATCAGACAGTCATTATCACAGCAACAATGTCAGTATAGCAATGGACGGTAGACAGCATCATAACAAAGGTGATTCACAGACATGTCAATACATTATAAGGCTGTAATGTAGTCGGGAAAATTCTCCATCCCTTTCTATCTTAGCCAGAAGGTAACCAGATGTATGAGATCAGTTCACTCTCCTTAATCTGACTTCAGCAAGACAGACACGTCTGCCGAAGTATAAATAATGTCCTCAAAATTATCCTCTAGTTAACAAAGGTTTTCCAAGCCTAGTTCATTTAACAAAGTAGCAAGTAATGGTCCTTGGGACATGCATCAACCGATGCAGTACAATACAGCGACATGTGAGCTGGGAAAACATCTCGTGACGACGACTTTCGAAGACAGGCTATGAATCGAAATCGCTCACGACCAAAAATCGATAGAGTTAATGGAAAGTCAATTTACCTTGCCTTCAGGAAATACACAGAAATATTATGCCTCCCGGCATGTGCAAATACACTAGAGGTATTATCTCGAATAAACGAAATATCCATAAGAGGACTTTCACATTCCTGACAGAACAAAAAAATAGCGGAGATCCTCTTTCAGCGAAGCATCTTTCTCGCCATTCAAATCGCTCACTCCACTGGTGGGCGGAAATCGATCGACCAAGAAGCAAGACCAGTCATGCGCAGTCCAGCGCAAAATGACCACAGCTCAAAACTTAACTGCATTCAATACCAACGCGAGAAGACAAATGCTTACCGAGAAAAGTGACTATAAATTTCAAGCAGTTGTTGCCCTTGCGTTATAAAATAGATATTGTAATAAAACGATGTTGCGAGAATTTCTCACGCAACATATCACCACCTCCTCCCGATTAAAAAAAAAATGTGGAACATATTTTTTTTTTTAAATATCAAAGAGCATGCGATAAGCGGCTCAAAACGCACGAATTATGCGCTGATAATTAATTAAATTGCCTAACATGAGGCTAAATATAGAGTGTCTGGTGAGGATATACCTCAACAGAAAAATAAATATGTCTCAAAAAATATTCAGATCGGGGAGGTGTCACCAACACACATCACGTTAGCATGTAAACACAATATACGTATGCAAGTTACCATAATCATCATTAAACAGCATACTCTAATATTGTCTTTAAAAATGGATGTACAAATCTGATAGGAAAATTTAATTAGTACATTATTTGGCATGTAATGACATAAGTACATAGTAAAGTTAAACTACATGACGATCCAGGACATATGCTCTGGCATTCCGAGGGTAAGTACACAATCTAGAACTCGTCATGCTTGATACTAGTAAGGTAAGTCCTCAGCTCATCAATGACATTCTGAGAAAGTACAAGCATTATAATGCTAATTAATAACTAATATGCTTCATAAGGTACAATACATTATTAATAATTGTGGCTGTTTAGTAAACTAACGGCCCTTATATTAACCACTCAGTCCTCCTCTATCATCTTAAAAAACGAACAGAAGAAGATGATAACAAAGCACGATAGTGTGTACATATAAAGTGAGTACAGATGTGCTAATCTATTGTAGTAATATATGTGTGTTATGACTCTGTAATATATAGGAATATAGGACAGAAGTATTAGTTGGAGTCATGTGGGCATCTAGACAAAATGTCAGCCATCACATTATCCGCACCACGGATAGCTCGTACCGTGAAGTGAAAAGGTTGAAGAGCTATAGCATATCGAGTGGATCTCGAACTCTTCAAATTCTTAGTCTGAATAGCTGTAAGAGCTTTCTGATCAGTCTCTAGAATGAAATGTGCGCCCAGGAGGAATCTTTGTAGTTTTAGAATTGACCAAACCATCGCTAACAACTCACGGTCTAAAACCGAGTAGTTCCTCTCTGCCGCATTTAGTTTTCTAGAAATGTACATAACAGGATGCAGAGTATTTGCATATTCTTGCATCAGTGCTGCTCCCATCCCAGTGGATGAAGCATCACTCCGAAGAACAAAAGTCCTATCAAGAGTAGGTAATCTTAAGATGGGAGGAGAAGAAAATATATTCTTGATTTGGTCTAGTGAAGATTGGCATTCTTCAGACCAACGGACCAGATTAGGCGAACCTTTCTTCAACAATGTTGAGAGAGGTGCCATGATCGAAGATAAATTTGGAATAAATCTCCCATAAAATTGAATTAAACCTAAGAGACTCCTAACTTGTTTCTTCGTTTTAGGAACAGAGATGTTCAGTATTTTGGAAGTATTGTGGTCTTCTGTCTTCAAGAGACCATGACCAACACGATGACCCAGGAAAGAGATTTCACCAAAACCAACAAAAGCTTTAGAAGGTTTTGCTGTCAAATTATTCTCACGTAGAGTGGACAGTAAGTCATATAACCCTAAATAGTGATCTTCCCAGGTATCACTGAAGAGACAGATGTCATCTAAGTATGCGATGACATCCGAACGATGTGACAGAATTCGACGCATCATGCGAACGAAAGTGGCAGGGGCGTTCATGAGACCAAAAGGCATAACATTCCATTGAAATAGACCCCTAGGTGTAGAAAAAGCAGTAAGAGGTTTGGCATGCTCTGCTAAAGGCACTTGCCAATAACCTTTAGACAAGTCAAGTTTAGTGAAGAATCTAGAATTAGAAAGTCTAATCAGTAGATCTTCTAACAAAGGCATCGGTTCAGCATCGAACTTTGTGACCTGATTCAATTTGCGATAATCAACGCAAATTCGTATGTTCTTATCCTTCTTCCGGACAATAACCATGGAAGAAGAATATGGTGAAGTCGATGGTTCAATTATATTTAATTGAATCATTTCATCCAATTCCTTTTCCACCTGCGACTGAAAGTGTATAGGAATAGGATACGGCCTAACCCTAATTGGATTATTGTCGGTAAGAATTATGTCATGTTCTATGACATCTGTGTGTCCAGGAATGTCAGTGAGAACATCCTGAAATGTTTGTAACATCGACGAGACTTGTCGATGTTCGTCACCAGAAAGATTAGGAGAAACAGAAACGTTTTTCCAAGATTCCATGGAATGTAATGGAACCACTGGAAGGGGAAGGTTGACATCAGAGAAGGTAGCTTCCTCATCCTGTATGACAGACAGGGATGAATAATGACCGTGAGGTGCAGGAGCATCATCCGTTGCCTGGAAAATAGGCAGCAAATAGTCCGGACGTTCGTGAAATTCCGAAAGCATGTTTATGTGGAAAGTTTTATGCTTTCCATCAATATCGACCACATAGTCAACATCGGAAACCCGAGAGACTATTGCATACGGACCTTTCCATGCAATAAGAAGTCTATTTTCCCTACTGGGGAGTAGGACGAATGCTTTGTCACCTGGACAAAGTTGTCGTAGACATCTATTCTTGTTAGCAAACTGCCTTGCCTTCTCTTTAGCAATTTCTGATGAAGCAGTTGCTAGCTTACATGCCTCAATGATCTTTTGTCTAAGAGCAATGACATACTCATATGAGGATTGAGTTTCATCGCTAATATCATCGGCAGTGATGAGATCGTGTAATAAAGACATAGGGCCGCGTGGACGCGCGCCAAAGACAAGTTCGAAGGGAGAAAATCCTGTGTGTTCATTAGGGACTTCTCTATAGGCAAAGAGAGCCGCGGGTAAAACCCTGTCCCAATCTTGAGGATGATCTTCAGTTATCTTACCAAGCAAAGTCTTGAGCGTTCTATTCAGACGCTCAACTAACCCATTAGACATAGGATGGTAGATACTACTGAGAGATCGTTCAATATGTAAGGTAGACATTACCTGTGACATAGTGTCAGATATGAGTTGAGTGCCATGGTCTGACAATATTTCTCTGGGGAACCCCAAGCGAGAAAATATCAACCAAAGAGCATCTGCGATATCTGTAGTAGATATGCTCTTAAGAGGAATAGCCTCTGGCCAACGTGTGCACATATCGACACATGTAAGGATAAACTGATGTCCTCTGGCCGACTTGACCTTAAAAGGGCCAATAATATCTATGGCCATTTTCTGGAACGGCCGAATAGGAATGTCAGCAGCCTGGATAGGCGCAGCATGTCGTGGTCCTCTAGATTTGACCTCCTGACATACCTTGCATGATCGGCAGTAAATACGAATGTCCTTATTGACAAAAGGCCAAAAGAAAGCCGCAAGGACTCTCGACTTCGTACGGGCAAAACCCATATGTCCAGCACATTGCGAGTCATGAGCATGTTGCAATATTTGCACTCTCATGCTCTTGGGAACAAGAATTTGCGAATGTGCCGACGTAGTCGAATCTTGTACCATACGTACAAGTACGCCGTTTCTCATTGCAATCCAAGATTTTCTATTTGTATCCTGATTCGGATCACCTTTCTTCGCAAGAATGAAGAATTTTTTTAAAGAAGGATCTTCTTCTTGCAATTTTATGAAAGAGTCACGAGTAATCACTAAGTGACTATCTTGGCTATCAACTCCATTATCACTATTCAGTGAAGTTTCGGGTGTTTGTAGAGCTTGTGCTCTTGTAACTACTGCATTTGTAGCTTGCATGTTATTATCTTCCCACGCAGCAATCTGCTGTGGGGTACACTCCCTAACTCCGTGAATACGACCAATAATAAGGTCCGCAATAGGATTAGGTAAGAGACAAGCATGCACATCTCCAGTAAAGAAAGGAGTGGCAATGCGAATTACAGCAGTAGGATATTTTTCTAGAGTGCCGCCAAATGTGACACATTTAATAACCCTTCCTGTAGCACAAGATGGATCTACAAGCGATTGTCTAACACCAATAGTGGTGCATCCGGAATCGAAAAGTAGTGAGACCGGAGTATCATTAACAAGACCCTTATGTAGGATTAAAGAACCCCTCCCGTCATGCGCAACAGCAGCAGGAAGAGCGGGAAGTGGGTGACCACAACTCAAAGTAGTTATGGTACCCGGTTCGAATAAAGTACTGCATTGGGGGCATTTGTTTGCTCTCTCAAAGTCAAAAGCAGAACTAGTGACAGCGTCAAAGTTTTTATTATCAACAACATGATTACAGGCTCCCTCAGTTTCCTGTTGTACAGAGATCAAGAGAAATAGGATCCAACACGAAAATAAGAATCTTCAACTCAAATGTGAAGTCAGTCCTATTGTATGGCTCAGAGACATGGAGAACAACAAAGACAACAACCAAAAAGCTACAGACTTTCATAAATGGGTGCTTGCGTAGAATAGAGGGATTAAAATGGTATGACAAGGTTACCAACGTGGAACTGATGACAAGAACTAGACAAGTGCCAGTGGAACAAGAAATGAGAAGAAGACGATGGCGATGGATAGGACACACACTGAGAAAACCTGTTGATAGCATTACAAGGCAGTCCTTGTTCTGGAACCCCCAGGGCAAGAGAGGCAGAGGAAGACCAAGAAGTACATGGAGAAGAGAGTTGGAAACAGAGGTGAAAATGATGAGGAGAACATGGAAAGAACTTGAGATGATGGCACGTGACAGGAGGACTTGGCATGTGTTTGTTGAAGGCCTATGCTCCTGTGGGAGTGGAGGGTTATGAATGAAAATGAACGGCATGTGCAAATACACTAGAGGTATTATCTCGAATAAACGAAATATCCATAAGAGGACTTTCACATTCCTGACAGAACAAAAAAATAGCGGAGATCCTCTTTCAGCGAGGCATCTTTCTCGCCATTCAAATCGCTCACTCCACTGGTGGGCGGAAATCGATCGACCAAGAAGCAAGACCAGTCATGCGCAGTCCAGCGCAAAATGACCACAGCTCAAAACTTACTTACTTACTTAGTCGTTCCCCTTCTACCGTGAGGTGTAGAGGTTGGGGCTCAAAACTTAACTGCATTCAATACCAACGCGAGAAGACAAATGCTTACCGAGAAAAGTGACTATAAATTTCAAGCAGTTGTTGCCCTTGCGTTATAAAATAGATATTGTAATAAAACGATGTTGCGAGAATTTCTCACGCAACAGTAGTCTTAAACAGTTAAAATAAATATGGAAAGATTGGTGAAATTTAGATACATGTGTTCATCACGGAGACGTAGGCGAGGATTTATCAAAAGTCTGTTGCTTTTGCCTATTTTACAAGACACTTAACTCTAGCTGGGTCCTGCAGCTGTGATTCATCAATTATGTCATGACGAAAGCCTTCTCCACACTCTCTTCCACTGTAGGCGGTTAGGGTGGATGCTTTGCTGTCACACTAGCGGCGTTAGTACCACAAATCGTCTGATGGCTTGTAACCACGAACCCAAAATTGTGGAAATGCACAATCTCCTTGCACAGATTTTTGAATGGTCACGAGCAATTTCGGTGCATATGCTCTCGAATCACTTTCGTCTGTAAATTTTGAATCCCTCTTATGACTGGTGAAACACTTGTCCTGGAAATCTATAATACCTCTTATGACGGGTGAAACACTTGGTCTGGGGACAGTTTCTCTTATGACGGTGATCTAATTCCTTAGGACTCCAGTCTTCGTATTTATAACTGTGGGCTTACTTATTTTTTAAGTTTTAAAGTTTCCCAAATACTTAGATCTGTCCTGGTCCTTTTAGTTTCCAGTCTTGTATTAAAAATGCGGGTTTACTTGTAAAGCCAAAGTTGCCCTATACTCGATCTGTCACTGTTAATAATGGAATTCTAGATCCGATCCTTCTCTTCTGGCATTTTTGGGAGTTGCTCATATGTAGTTGCGAAGCGGTCTGTTCTGTGTCTCTGAGTTCGCTAGATTATATCTCACAATCCTCAGTTCAAATTCCAGCTGTGTTTGCGCCTAATTTTCCAATGAGATACATTGTATATTCCGGCCTCTCAAATCAACCAATCCAATTGAATCTCGTTCAGCACTACGTGGGTAGAGGTGTTTCAAATTCGAAAAAATACCCTCACGTGTTTCAAAATATTAAATTTAAAATCCACGCGTGACCTCTTCATATTGTTGCGTCAGACTTCCGCCGGCATCTTGTGCTTAACTCATAAACACCATCTGTGAACTCATTTGATGACCAGATGCTACCTATCGCCAATATTGTCTCTCCAGACAGATTATCGTGATAATCACACACAGGGATGGTCCCGTGAAACGATAAACGCGTCTACCACCTGTGTAATCTGCCCACCTCAGACGGCTGTCTCAGTGTGACAGGTTATGAGAATAGACTACAGTAATCCGTCCGCTTGCTTCTCACCGTTGCCCCTCAACCTTGTTTCCCACCTTTGCCCCTCATTAGCATGCACGGTTTGTTACGCAAAATCCATGCCTTTTCGCTATCTGTCTAACTCATAGTTTAGCCACGCCTTGATTAACACCGGTTAACAGAGCGAACGGAGAAATGCTTCATCTTGGAAGAAAGACCCGCAGATTTAAACGGAGTGCCCAAGGCGCGATTTCCGCCATCTTCCAGCGAAACAACGCTATTCGGGTATAAATACTATATCTCCTAAAATCAGGTATCAGTCGCTTCAGGAAATTTTTTTGAAATATCTAGCTCGATATCACAGAGCCTTCGTACAAAGTCAATTACTTAGATTCGTGGAAATAGTTTAATTTCTCTGTTTTGCGGTAAATATATATATACTAGCATTTAAGTGATTTAACGTGCTAAAGTTCTTCATTATATTTCACTGGGATTTTCTGTGTTAATTGAATAGCGTATTAAATAACATAGAGCTAATTTTTCCAGCTGTAACGTAAATTTAATTACTCGCTATTCCCCAGAAAGAGATGCTTTAATTGACTAGTACATACATTAGGCAACTGTCTACTGACGGAATATATATATATATATATATATATATATATATATATATATATATATATATATATATATATATATATATATATATATTTCTAATTCATTATGTGTAATTTTATAAATGACTAGGGTTTATATCACGTGTTTTTAAAAAACGACACAATAAGCTAGACACTTGTGGTTTCTAATCTAATTTAATAACGGAATGGATAAGAGATCTTGCCTTTACGCGTGTTAGGTTAGGATATTTATATTGTGGTAAAAATGTTTGTATTTCTTCCTAAATCTAGGCTCAATCAAAAACCAACGTACTAGGGGTCTTATAAACTATCCAGATACATTGTTGTACTATTGAATCTGTGATTTGTGACCTGTGCAGTCCACTTTCGTCACTCGTGAGAGAGACCCATCTAGAAACAATAAACATAATATTAAATGGACCTGAACATTACCAGATTTTTTTATATCAATCTCAGCAGCCCGCTGTGGCAATATATATATATATATATATATATATATATATATATATATATATATATATATATATATATATATATATATATATTTATCTGACATATGACAGTAGTTTTTCCACGGAGATTATACTCAAGAGAACTCACTGTTCAGACTCGGCCATCAACTTAGAGAACAGCCGATAATTATTATCATTTACATTGCGTAACGTAACAGAGTGTCTCAGCAACCAGAGGCTAGACAACACCGGAACCATATATATATTATTTTTTTGTCTTTCTATGATGGTGACCACCACGAATACAACTTATCCCAACCAACTAAATGCAGTGATACAGGAATTATCCAGGAAATCAATTAACGCACCAACTTCGGCGACTTCCTTGAAACTAGCAGTCAGCACTAAGGATAGTCTGGGGCTGGAGTTGGTCAATAATCTGACACTGTAGAGACATAGTACTTGTTAGTGTTTATTTCCAAGGAATACCTGAGACAACTATTGGGTAAGCGAGTATGCGTGTGGCCACAGTATGAATGAGTGAATGAACCGAAAGAGAGAAACATATTTTTCTTTTGTTACCACTATCTGTCGTAGATTTTCGATAGGGGAATTAAGACTTGGGTTGGTCCCTTCTGAATAGCTTTGAATAGGTGATTGGCACCGTGAGAATTAGTAAAACAATAGAATTTCCACACAGGTGAGATGATAGACTGTGGTATAGAGGCTGTCGCTGAAAGCGAAAAGAATTCTTCTCTCTCTCACCTATCCTCTACGACGGCTTTTACAGAGTCCGACAGTCTAAACCACATATATATATTACATATAATTCTATCTACTCACGGGCACGCACATACACGTGACGACAGTTAAACACACAGACGTGGGAAAACTATAACAATGATATATGTATTCTAGAACGAGCTGACCAACACGATTATTAAGTTCAAGAGAGATTTTATTATTATCATCTAAAAAAAAATCTTCTCACAACACCAAAAATTTCATCAAGGAAAAAAAAACATATACAAATAGTCATAAAATTCAAGAAAATGCTACACGGATAATAGCCCGTTAGAATCTTACTCTAGGTTTAGCCCACAGCCCCGTTAAGAGAACAGATGATGGCCCAAAGAGTTATAGATACATAGGGTTGAGTCTAAGAGGTTTCTTCTTTTCTCGTAAATGTATGAACAGAGTTGGATAATCTGATTTAGCCTAAGAAAAAGAAACTCTAGCATTAGTAACAAATTCTGCAGATTAAAAAGTTAAGACAGCAAATGGGTGACAATAATACACCGGTAAAATAACACTCAGACCTGTGTACTCTCATTCATTCCGCCATGGCCATTCTCTCACATATATACTCACAACTTTGCTCGTTGCCTCTGGGAACATAATAATTCTAGGACCTTCACACAGACCCGAAAATGCAGTCATCGACCAAGAAATCCCCAGTTCCAAAAGACGTACTGAACTCTCTGTCTCAGGGAACGATTCCTTGGGTGTTCTAATTTTTTCGAATGTCTGATTAAGTCGCAAAAAATTCGTCCAGGCACGAAAGTTAGCAGAGCACAATGTCATTAGCTTTGGATTCTAAGATTTAAGGAATGTCAGATCGGTGTCTTCTTTCAGGACGGTACTATATTTGGTCACCACAATACTAGTCACAATCTCTGTCGGAATGTTAATGTTATTCTTGTAATTTTTCTCGCCGCCAGGCAGCATGTACATTTAACTTTGTGGAGCAATATGAACTGGCTCAAAAGCCCAATATATATTTCTAGTCTTTAGAAACCGTTAGTGGGATTGCTATTACTGTCTCTCTCTGATGGCATATGCACTGTCAGACCAGTGTTACTTGAAACAAAAACAAAAAAACCCACGTGGTTAAAGATAGGAAATGTCTATGCTTCTCACAAATATGTCTCTTTACTAAACGCTGGCAAGTTGGGTACCACAGTTACACTATATAAAAGAAAGAACACATAACAAATAATTTACATATATGTACTCAATATAACTTACATTTTAAACGGCAAGCCTACAACTTGACTTATTATTTAAACTTCCGGTGAAATAAGTTATATTTAAATCAATCATCAGGAATTAGGAATATCTGCGTATTCCGTCAATATTCACTGATGTCGCATCTAGCATTTATAAGTTAGATATAAAATATTCTCGACTGAGTATTTAGCAGTTAAATTAAATTCCTTATAGCTATTTGTTTAGTAAGCTAAAGATATAATTTATTCTGCTTTCCACTGTATGCGTCACTAGAAAAATAATACAAACTATAAATTAGTTGCTCTGCACCAAATCTAACTAGGGAAATAGCTAAGCGATTAAACACTTTAAACCCTACACACAATACTAGATATATAATATTAATATACCTCAAACACAGAAGTACTAAGAACTTAAACCACTTCGACCAAACTAAAGGCCATCTCTATTAACAGAGATTATTTAGAAATCGAACGAAGGCTAGTACTGTCTTTACTGCGAAGTTACTGAGTGAAATGAAATAAAGTTTCAAACTAGGTTTAATATTTTAAACCGGACAAAGGATGAACTATTATTTCGTAGAACGAAATGCTCTCCCCTTTCCGGCTTTAACGATACGTTTAACACCTAACATGTCGTAACTGCCACCTACTGACCAAGATGTACGCGTGTCAGTTTCAAATCCCCAGACTATATGTCTGCTCTACGCCGTATAGGTGACAGTTTTAACGCCTACCTAAGCGCTCAGCCCGAAAAACCCGCGCGTGACAGGTGCAAATGTAGACGTAAAGTCTGCTCTATGTCCAGCGAAACGAATTTTTCGCACATTCACGTCTACCTGCGCGACTGACATCTGATGCAATAAGGTTACTAGTCAGTATGAGAAAGAAAAACGATGATGGGAAAGAAATATATTTTTTCGCAACGAATGCGAAAAATACAGGAAAAAGGTAAAGAGTGATAATAAAAATGGAGAATACGGGTGACAGAAAAAGAGGAAGATCTAGGCAATTTAATGATCAAAACCTACGTGACACTATCATACAAATCTTCTTTTTGTTTCTCACTAACCTGAGTATTTACGGGATAGCTTAATTAGGAACTTGTTCTTTTCCATTACTGACTATTCCATACACTTATTGTTAACGTTTGATCTTTTGGTTAATTAACCTCTGTTTGGGGTCTTTTCTTTTTGTTTTTTTCCTTTACAAGAGGTGAGGACATATGGGGTTAATTTCATTTTTGTCTGTAAACCATGCTTTATTGATGTATATGCTTGATGTTGTAAAGTTCTAGTGATAATAAACTTAATAAACCTTAAGTTATTGTGTTGGTCAACCCCTACCCATATCTGTTATCCATAGTTTGTTTTCACGTTTGTGCGTATTTGTCACAGAATTGTGTGTATGTGGGTACAGTGTAACTTGTATTTTGTATAAAGAGAGAAAGTTCGTCTGATTAAAATATAGTCGTAAAGATAGGCTGGTTTAGAGAAACTACTCACTCCAGAGACTGATCTTCCTCTTACACTATCACCCTCGTGAGAAAAACTATTTCTTACACCTTACTCTCACATAGTTACCACTATCACCTCCGCTCGGACGGGACCATAAATATCTCAGACCTATCTTGTAAAAATTACGACACTCAGACAGACAGTATTGGCTTCTATAGATGTTGATCGGGCGAGACCGTCTTTTCATGATACGAATCTCGCTCGCTGACCGGTGATAATGACTAGGTATTGTTACGATAATACCCCAGTTCACCTGGCGGAACGTCAATAAGTCTGAGGAATGGTAACCAAGATAAAGACAGTCCCATAGCAAATACTTCCGTAGTGGAGTGGAGTGTTAGAGACTTCACCCTACTGATCCAGCACAGAGAGTAAATAATAGTGCATAAAATATGCCACATAATAATGACAGGGAAGAGAAAAATAAGAAAATATCACTCGCACGGGAATGTAATGCAATCCTGCCGGAGTGGACTTGAGATCGCACAACCATATCGTCACATGCTTTAAACGAGAGATAAAGAAGACAAAGAGACCTTGAGGGCATGTCACAGGATTGGAAGACGTGGCGTTTTTGTTGTTGTTGAAGATCTGTGCTACACAGAAAGTTAAAGGGTAATGAATGACTCCTATTATTTTTGTAATGATGATGATGACCATCACCGCTTCCTTCTTTCACCATCCCGTCACTATCATTATCTGAATTAACCCCACATCATTATTGTCTCACCACCAATCTTACATCATTCATTTATTCATTTCCATTTTCACTCATTGTGGAGCCACCATTGCAGATTTCGCTTCCCCCTCTTCCCCCCCCTCCCCCCCCCCCCCCCCCCCCCCCCCCCTCCCCCAGCTGCAATCTGCACCAAAGCACTTAGTGTAATTATTGCAGTGGTGATTGTTGTACCATTCTGTTTTGCATGATGAGCTTGCCTGTCATTTGTCGCAAGCTGACATTAGTCACCTTTTGCAAAATGCTTAATAACTCTTTTTGCCAGTGAAAACATAAATATTTTCTTTGACAAGTAGATTATCAGCATTAGACAGCAGGAGAGAAAGCTCATCAGCTAATATTGTTCTATCTTCTATTGTCCCATTGTGTTGTATGTCTGCCTAGAGCTGATCTGCTTGTTTCATCAGATGTTTGTTCTCATATTTGTGCTGTTGTATACAGCCTTAGCATTCATAGTTCAACGCGTTCATTTCATTATTATTACCGTCCTCCTCTTCCTTCTTCTTCTTCTTCTTCTTCTTCTTCTTCTTCTCCTCCTTCTTTTTTCATTTTCCTCCTCCTTCTATTCCTTCTCCTTCTCCTCCTTCTTCTCCTCATCCTCATCCTCCGTCTTCTTCTTCCTCTTCTCCTCCTCCTCCTCTACAACTTCCTGTATCCAGTACTCTTTATCAATTCTGCGATGATGTCAGATTGTCATTATCTTCCCTCTTTATCTTGCTCTATTCACCTTCTCATTCATCATCATCATGTGACGTATTCTCTCCAGAACGTTGTCTCCATTACAGCTGCTTTGAACGCATCACGATTTTGGGCAAAACGACCTGCATCATCCAAAGACAAGTTCAGACTCTGATGTCCTGGATCTACCGTCGTCTACGTCGTCCCCTTCCCCTTTTTCCAGGGACTATACCTTCCATTACTAATTTTTCCAGACTATTATGTCTTTTTATATGACCGAAAAATTTCAGCTTCCTTGTTGCGATGGTATTTAGGAGCCAATTTTCCCCTACATTTAGTGAGTGCAGTACTTCTCTGTTGGTCTTTTTTTCTGTCCAGGGTATTCTCAACATCCTTCTGTAGCATTTCATTTCGAATGATGTAATCTTTTTTGCAACTTTTTTATTAAGTGTCCATGTCTCGCGGCCGTAAGTTGCTACTGGGAATATACATGCTCTGATCAGTTGTAACTTAGTTTCTTTGCTTGTGCCTTGCCATAGGTTTTTCATATGTATTAGTTTATGTGAAGCAATTGCAAGTCTTCTTTTAATTTCTACTGCACAGTCGCCAGAGCACCTTCTCATTACCTTCTAAATATGTACAGCGGTCACCATATTTGCTGTTGACTCACACATGATTCATATCAAACCAGTTGACAAGTATTTTTCTCCATTACACTGAATGATCCTTGTACCGTTATCTTTGTATTTCCTACAGGCGGTAGTGGAGACAGTTTAAGGCATATATGTGACAGTCTTGAACTGAGGTGAGAACAAACGAACAGTTTATATGAACGTAGCATTGCTTAATGTTGTGCAACACAAAAGTTTAAGTTATTAATATTCTTCTTCTTCTTTGATCCGTAACCGCCAAAGCAGTCAGTGGCTATCACGCCTGGTGGCGTCTTGTACGGCAGCAACAAATTGATTCCACTTTGCTCGGTCGGTGGCCATCCTTCTTACAGTGCCCCAACTCTGGTTCATTCGTTGCATCTCGGCTTCCACAGTTCTCCGCCAAGTTGTTTTTTGGTCGGCCTCTCTTTCGCTTTCTCTCGGGGGTCCATAGCATAGCTGTTCTTGTGATGGTATCAGGGTCCCTTCTGAGGACGTGGCCAACCCATCTCCAGCGTCTGCCAGCTATGATGGTGTGCATATCCTCCTGATTACTCCGAATAAGTAGTTCTTGGTTGCTGATGGTGTTTGGCCAAAAGATTCGGATAATTTTTTCTTATGCAGATTGTATGGAAGGAAGACAGTTTCGACATTTCCTTCTCTGTTACTCTCCAGCATTCCGCACCATAGAGAAGCACAGAAAGTACACAGCTCTCATACAGTCTTAATTTGGTGTTTGTGCTGTACTGGGAAGACTTCCAAATGTTGTTGAGACTAGCAAAAGCTGTTCTCGCTTTATTCATTCTGTTGTTAATGTCCTTGCTTGTTCCGCCGTCAGGTGTTACTATGCATCCTAGGTAAGTAAATGTGTCTGTCTGTTCTAACTTCTGGTTCCTTACTGTTATTGGCTCAGGATAGCCCACATTTAGTGTCATGACCTCTGTCTTCTTCAGATTGATGTTCAGGCCAACCTGCTGGCCATACTTATTCAGTCTATCGGTTTTTTCTTGGATGTGTTGATGTGAATGCGCGAGTAGTGCAATGAATGCGCGAGTAGTGCAATGTCATTTATTAATATTGCTAAGATTTTATGATCAAATTCTCTCTCTCTCTCTCTCTCTCTCTCTCTCTCTCTCTCTCTCTCTCTCTCTCTCTCTCTCTCTCTCTCTCTCTCTCTCTCTCTCTCTCTCTTTCTCTCTCACCGTGGATTTGTTGTTAGTTTTTTTTTTTTTTTTCACCGTGGATTTGTTGTTAGTTTTTTTAAATTTAACTTTATTTATTTATATATTAAATTATATATATATATATATATATATATATATATATATATATATATATATATATATATATATATATATATATATATATATATATATATATATATATATTAATGCTTAAAGCAGCACGCGGGAATGAAAGGGTATAGTATGCAAGATAAATGAGAGTGGAAGGGCAGAATGTTAGACGGGCCTGCGCGCCCAATTCTTAACCCTTCGAAAATAAATTTCGTTCGTTCTCTCTCTCTCTCCCTCTCTCTCTCTCTCTCTCTCTGTGTGTGTGTGTGTGTTTTTGTGTGTGTGTTTTTGTGTGTGTTTTTTTCTTTCTTTCTACCTCTTTAACTCATATAAGCACATACAGACACAACACAGCGCAGATTCACCGAAGTTTCTATATCTCTCTTTAGATATCAGTGACTGCTATATCCCAGTGATCTTTTCAGCCTTTTAAATTTAAGTTTCTTTTTGTGTATTTATGTCTTTCCTTTGACTCTTTGTGAATTATGTGTGACTATAGAAACAATATTACAGGTATTCAGTTGCTATCTATTTGTCCTTGGTGAAGGCAGCGATAGCAGCAGTAGAGATGTATGCTCATACCTCCAGCATTACCAAGGTTAGTATTGTTAAGAGACAGATGTTTAAGACTGGTAATATTAGAAGTCAGTGTCCAAGACTGGTGATATTAGAGGTGGACATCCTAGACTGGTGATGTTAGAGGTGGACATCCTAGACTGGTGATGTTAGAGGTGGACATCCTAGACTGGTAATGTTAGAGGTTGACATCATAGACTGGTGATGTTAGAGGTGGACATCCTAGACTGGTGATGTTAGAGGTTGACATCCTAGACTGGTGATGTTAGAGGTGGACATCCTAGACTGGTGATGTTAGGGGTGGACATCTTAGACTGGTGATGTTAGAGGTGGACATCTTAGACTGGTGATGTTAGAGGTGGACATCTTAGACTAGTGATGTTAGAGGTGGACATCCTAGACTGGTGATGTTAGAGGTGGACATCCTAGACTGGTGATGTTAGAGGTGACATCTTAGACTGGTGATGTTAGAGGTGGACATCCTAGACTGGTGATGTTAGAGGTGGACATCCTAGACTGGTGATGTTAGAGGTGGACATCCTAGACTGGTGATATTAGAGGTGGACATTTTAGACTGGTGATGTTAGAGGTGGACATCCTAGACTGGTGATCTTAGAGGTGGACATCTTAGACTGGTGATGTTAGAGGTGGACATCCAGGGCTGGTAGTGTTAGAGGTGGATATCCAAGACTAGTAGTGTTAGAGGTGGATATCCAAAACTGGTAGTGTTAGAGGTGGATATCCAAAACTGGTAGTGTTAGAGGTGAACATCCAGGACTGGTAGTGTTAGAGGTGAATATCCAAGACTAGTAGTGTTAGAGGTGGATATCCAAAACTGGTAGTGTTAGAGGTGGATATCCAAAACTGGTGATGCTAGAGGTGGACATCCAAGACTGGTAACATTAGAGGTGGACATCCAAAACTGGTAATGTTAGAGTTGTACATCAAAGACTGGTAATGTTAGTTGTATATCCAAGACTGGTAATGTTAGAGTTGTACATCCAAGACTGGTAATGTTAGAGTTGTACATCCAAGACTGGTAATGTGAGAGGTGGATGTCCAAGACTGACGTGGTTATTGGTGGACATCCAAGACTGGCTTTGTTACAGTGGACATACAAAGTTAGAATTTTTATGGAAAATATCACACTCGCACACATGCATGCATTGATATCATTATGTACAAATACACTCATATGTATATGATTGCTGTAAGGCATCCTCAGAATGTAAAGTTAATAAACTATTCACTGCTTGTTGAACTGTTTGTGTTGTAAATACATCACCAGATTTGCTTGGAATTTGCTTCTTGCAATATTCTGTAGGTACTGTAATGGAAACAGCAATAATTACACAACTGGTAATAACATTATTGAGACAGTATTCTAGGTGATCATGAAGTTCATCTATCTCTTTGTTCAACACTGCAGGCAAAAGCGAAGTGCATGGAGACTTTGCAAGAGAGTTGTTCCAAGCTGAGCAGTCGCCTATTAATGGACCATCTTTCAAAGAGGTAGATTAACTGAAATTAATAAACTTATGTAATGAGATATTAGTTTATTGAGGTATTTAAGAAAGAAATGTCAGATTTACCTTTATTAGATATTTAGTACATAACGAGTGGTTGAATATTAGCATGGCAGTCACAGAGATAATATGTGAGAAAATATTTCTTGTTTCAGAGTTTGAGAAGCATGTCACAAAAAATAAATTAATAAAAAAATAAACAGACTGAAAGAGACCAAAAACTGGGTTTTGTATGTACATTTTCTTAGGAAACAATTCAAAGCTGTCTGATTGGAACTCTGTAAGTTTGATTGAAAAAATGTATATTATATATGTTAAAGAGATATGTTTAAGTGACAGTATATAATTATAAATGAAACTATGTATTATCATCATTTTCCCTTGCGCTCCATACAGAGCACTGAGCCCCCAATGCGGCTGGTCCCTTTGCAGGAAGCCTGTTCCAAGAAGTCACATGTCCTAGCAGCTATAACTGGAGCATTTAGTTTTACATGATAAGGTTGCCAGCCTCATGCACAACCTCACATTAGTTGCCTTGTATGTCTTACTCAAGTGTGCAGTAGTCCAATACTTTACTTTTCTCTTACTGTTATGGTCTTCTGCAAGGTGTTATGCCTTTTTATGTGGCCAAAGTAAAATATTTTAGCTGCCGAACTTTGACCTCTCTCATTAGTTCTCCTTTCATACCTAGATTTTCTAGGACCTCCTTATTTGTTTTCAACTCTTTCCATGAGATACGCCCCATTCTTCTATATATCCACATTTCAAGAGCCTCAATTCTTTCTTCCAAATGCTTATTCATCGTCCATGTTTCTGCACCATACAGAAATGCAGAATATATATAACACTTTATGATTCTCAGTTTTAATTTGTGAGATAACTCCCATTACGTTCTGTAGGAAGTACGTGGTAAGGCTCCAATCTCTTCAACGGTGGCTAGCCATTGTCTTTTTCTATGTCCGACACGCCTCTAATGCGCCACACACTTTGCTGTTTCGCTTTGCGAGCCGTTGATCTTCTCAGATTCCTCCGCCTCACTCACCGTCTCAGTCTTTGTGTACTAGGGATGGACATTCCCTTGAGTAAGATTGCTCCTACTCCACCCATGTAGTTTAGCCAGTCAGCCAAGACTGTTGCCCGGGATGTGGCCACCGCCGTACACAAGCGGTATTCGAGGAGCCATACATGAGCTAGACAAAGAGAGGAGAACCAAATACGAGGGAAGGTCAAAAAGTAATGCCTCCTATTTTTTATGTATGTAAATACTGCATCGGTGTGCAATTTGTAAATTTAGCAGGATTCCTCAAACACTCTTCTGCACTGTATAGCATTACCAACCTGTTTCAGTAACAGCTGGCACCACTGTAACAGTTTAAAAATAGCTGCCAAAGACGTTCGGTTAAAACAACGTTATGTCATAGAATTCCTCAATGCTGAAGGCGAGACCCCAATTCGCATCCACGAACGTTTGAAGAATGTTTATGGAGATTCAACAGTGGATGTTAGCACTGTCCGACTTTGGGTACATCGTTGTGACGAAGCTGAAGTAGGTCAATCCTCAATGGCTGACGCAAAGCGGACTGGCCATCCGTCTACCGCAGTGACTCCACACAACATTCATCGAGTTGATGGCATCATTCGTGGTGACCGTCGGGTAACACTGGATGAACTTTCTTCCATGTTGTCCATTAGTAAAGGCAGTGTCCAGAACATCATTAAAGACCTGGGTTATTCAAAATTTTGTGCACGGTGGGTACCCAGAACGTTGACAGACAGACATAAAGAAACAAGGAAAACCATAGCCATCAACCTCCTGCACCGTTACGAAACTGAAGGAGAAGAGTTTTTATCGAATATTGTGACAGGTGATGAGACTTGGGTTCATTTTTTTTTAACCAGAATCCAAGAGGCAGTCAATGGAATGGCATCACACAACATCGCCGACAAGAAAGAAGTTCAAAAGTTCACCATCTGTAGGGAAAGTTATGGCCTCCGTGTTTTGGGATAGAAGGGTATGATTCTTCTTGACTTCTTGGAACAGGGAAACACGGTGAATGCAGACCATTACATTGAAACTTTGAAGAAACTTAGAGGTCGTCTTCGGCGACTTAACCCATTAAAAGATCAGAGAACTGCACTACTGTTGCACGATAATGCCAAGCCACACACCGCTAAATGCACCATTAATGCGATTGCAGAATTTGGCTGGACATTATTACCACATGCCCCTTACAGTCCCGATCTTGCACCTTCTGACTTCCATCTGTTTGGACCACTGAAAGAAGATCTTCCCGGACATCACTTTGAGGACACCGAGACCCTTAAACGCGCCGTACGCCAGTGGTTTAGGGAAAAGGACACAAATTTTTACCGTGCGGGGATACATGCCCTTGTGAGAAGATGGACAAAAACTGTAACAAATAACAGAGACTACTACATTGAGAAATAAATTTTTGAAGTTCAGACTTGGGGCTACATTTCAATGTGAATTTGATCTGTTTTCTTGCCTATTGAATGAAATTAAAAATTACGAGGCATTACTTTTTGACCACCCCTCGTAGGATCCTGACTATCCTAAAAAGGGCATGGCTGTCTCTCACCGTGAGGTACTATCCCTCTCTCTTTATCCTACATCCCCTACTGGAGTGTACAGTAGTCCTATACTTTACTTTTCTCTTACTGGAGTGTGCAGTAGTCCTATACTTTACTTTTCTCTTACTGGAGTGTGCAGTAGTCCTATACTTTACTTTTCTCTTACTGGAGTGTGCAGTAGTCCTATACTTTACTTTTCTCTTACTGGAGTGTGCAGTAGTCCTATACTTTACTTTTCTCTTACTGGAGTGTGCAGTAGTCCTATACTTTACTTTTCTCTTACTGGAGTGTGCAGTAGTCCTATACTTTACTTTTCTCTTACTGGAGTGTGCAGTAGTCCTATACTTTACTTTTCTCTTACTGGAGTGTGCAGTAGTCCTATACTTTACTTTTCTCTTACTGGAGTGTGCAGTAGTCCTATACTTTACTTTTCTCTTACTGGAGTGTGCAGTAGTCCTATACTTTACTTTTCTCTTACTGGAGTGTGCAGTAGTCCTATACTTTACTTTTCTCTTACTGGAGTGTGCAGTAGTCCTATACTTTACTTTTCTCTTCAGACACCTTCAGGAACTACACAAGGCAAAATTATATATACCTTGTGAAAACAGAATGTCTAAATGAGATTTTAATATTTCTAAGGAAAACTGTATATAGCGATATTTTCAAGTGAAATATATGTTTACCCAGTCTTTTGTTTTTTTTTCTCATTAAATTTCAGTGCCAATGTGGCTTTTGTCCTTGACACACTGGCCAGCAATGAAAGGTGAAGTGTGAAGTTAATGTGATAAACTTGAAATATAGATCTAGATTTTCACTTGTGTTTTTTAATCAGGAGTTTAGTATCATGCTGATTAATTTTAGTTTTATCATTCTGTTAGTTAACTTGAATTTATTTGGTAAGTATTCTGATGAAAAGCTTTTTTTATTTTCCTAATCTTCTACCAGCTGGTCAGCATTTTGAGGAAATGCAGTAAGTACCTTGACACAACTGGTAGGCTGTTAATAATTTTTCTTGCTTGTTTCTGTTGCTCCCTCAATTATTTCTCCTCCCCTCCCACCTGAAATTCTCATGCCTGGTATTATGTTATAGATACCATATTATCTGGTTTATTTGTTTGTATTCTGCCAGTGCTTCTCTTTATATTTCATTTATGACCAGCTGATAGCTGTTCTTATGCTGCAAAGATGCCCTTTCTTCTACTGCTGCTTGCTGATCCTCTTATGTTGCTAAATTGTCCCTTCTAATACTGTTGGCTGCTGTTCTTCTTATGTTGCTAAATGTTCCCTTTTTACACTACTGACTGCTGCCTTCTTATGTTGTTAAGATGTCCCTTCTTATACTGTTGGCTGTTGTTCCTCTTATGTTTACTAAATTGTCCATTCTTATACTTTTGGCTGCTGTATTTTTACGCTGCTAAGTTATCCCAAACATTTTCTTTCATGCTTTGTAACATTGCTCCCTCTTGTACATCATTTTGCGCCCTTTTTTTGGGCTCTGTAAGTACTAAGTTGCCATAAAGGTAGTAATACTCTTCAGGTGCTTAGCTGTTAGGGTATCCTGCATGTGATGTTATCTTGTAACTGACAGCATTAGACTGAGCATTTCTTTCAGTGTCCCTGTTTAGCTTTTCACCTTACTTGTACAGGGAAGCAGTAATTATGGAGCATGTTTTAATTCTTTAAAACGAAAAATGAAAAATCCAGAATATCTGTGAGAATTAATAATATGTCTTAGGACACCACTTTTAAAATAGTATGTAGAGTAACTACATATTTTGGAAACATTATATTTAGAGAAGAAATGGGTACATGACAAGTAATATTATGTAAGAATGCAGAATGAGAAGAAATAAGAAATTTTAAGTACATGTATACTCATGTTTTGAAAGGAAAAATCTGGAGATGAATAGTTCATGTGAAAAAAATATAAAATAGCAGAACAAGAGGAGGGGGGAAAAAGTAAAAAAAATAACAGAACAGGCAAAAATCATTTGCAGTTGCAGAATATTCTGGGGAAAATGGAAAAGTAGCATTTTTTTTTAAAGATGGAATAGTATTGTGGCATGAGGGAACTTGACATTGTTGGATGTCACACACGTTTATGTTAACCAAAGGTTCTGCCCACAGGAAGCTTCTAGTGAGGATGAAACTGATTATACACTAACTTTGGAGAGACCACTTGTAGATAACTTCAGCTGTCTATGATTAAAGATGGAATGTTATTTAGACTTTGTAGAGTGTCTTTTTATATATTCACATTTAATAAAGCCTCAGTACTTTCTTCCACTTACCTTTTAGAGAATAAAAGACAAATGAAATCTCGCTGTCATAATATTTTTTATTTGTACTGTAAAATTAAGCAGTATGACATCTTACTATCAGGAAAGTTCATTCTGGGAAGAGAAAACACATTATTCGAAGCTTCACTAGTACCAGAATTTTGCCTTTGGAAGGTAAAACAGATCAGGTCTAAACAATATGTAATGAATTATAATCAGACTCAAAGGTCTTTTAATGTTGGACATGTGCCCTAATTCACTTTCAGTTTTGCTACTACTAAATGGTGATCACTTCCCACATCTGCACCTCTTCTTACCTTCACATCTTGTAATGCATGTCTCCATCTACCGTTAACCATGATGTGGTCTATCTGGTTTCTGTCCTGACCATTTGGTGATTCCCATGTTAATTTGTGAATTTCTTTATGTGGGAAGAGTGTTCCTCCAATGACCAGGTTATTAATGCTACAGAAACTTATTAGTTTATCCCCATTTTCGTTTGCTGTTCCGCTGCCGCATTTCCCCATTGTTCTTTCATTATATGTATTGTGTGTACCAACTTTCGCATTGAGGTCTCCCATTACTATAACAAGATCATATCTATGTGTGTCTTCCATTTCTTTCTGCAGTTGTTGATAGATTTTTTTTTTTTTTTTTTTTTTTTTTTTTTTTTTTTTTTTTTTGCGTACGCCCGCTAATACTCGAGGCGAAATCTCCGGTTATTATTTATGTCTAGCCTGACATTGATTTTACGTGAGTATCCCTTTATTTCTTGTACAGAGACAGGTGTCCCTCGCCATTCAGGCAAATACTCGCCGATTTCGGAGGTACCCATTGCAGCTGGGTCGGCTCAGGAGCCGCCAGTCCCTGGTCGACGACACTCCTTCAAATGTCCTCGCCAGGTCTCGAGTTAATCCAGTCCAAATCCCGGTCGATGAAAGATCCTCAAATGCCGTCGCCCGGGTTTGATCCTGTATCACCCGGTCGCCAGAGCGGTGTTGTAACCACTACGCTAGCGCGGCTCCCGTTGATAGAATTCATCCTTGACCTCCTCATCGCTATCATTCGTTGGTGCGTAGCATTGTATTATTGTAGTGTTGGTGAATCTCCCTCTCAATCTTAATCTTATCAGTCTGTTGTTGATGGGTTTCCATTCCAGTAATGTCCTTTCTATTCCTTTCTGTAGAATAATGGCCACGCCTTCATTGTGTTGTCCATCCTCTCTTCCAGAGTAAAGTACTGTTTCTCCTGTTGCTGTTTTAACTTTTCCTGCCCCTGTCCATCTGCTCTCGCTTATCCCTAGAATGTGTAACCTATAGTTTCTCATTTCTGCCGTGACCTGTCTTAGTTTACCTGTCTCGTACATTGTCCTGACATTCCAAAAACCTATTCTTGTATCCTGTTTTGCGGTCAGGACATCCGTTTTCATGTCAGTGGCTTCCTTTCGGCTTTCACCACTGACAGTCATACGAGCCACAGACTCCGAATGTCCATCCCGCAGCAAAGTTTGTTCATTTATTATTGTTTCCGTAACTTCATTGTTTTTTTTTACACAGACAGGGGTGTCAGCCCTGTGCTAAAACCCCCAACCTGGAGGACCAGGGTACCAGCTTTTGTCTGACCCCTACCCACACAGACCAGTCCAGCTTGGTTGAACCTACCAGGAGTAAAACTCCCACTGGCATAGCTCTGGGGATTATCAGGGTACGCAAGCTGCCATACCGCTACAAGATATAGGTACCATTTATGGCCCCTTATCAACCACTCTATTTTTAATAGTCATAGACTGGGTGATGCGCCAGACAACAGAGGGCAGTCCAAGAGGAATAAGATGGACAACATTTTCTACATTGGAAGATCTGGAATATGCAGATGACATTGCACTACTAGCACATTCACATCAACACATCCAGGAAAAAACGGATAGACTTAATAAGTTTAGCCAGCAGGTGGGCTTGAACATCAATTTAAAGAAGTCTGAGGTCATGACGCTCAATGTGAGCAACCCTGAGCCCATATCAGTAAGGAATAAGCAATTGGTACAGACAGATACCTTCACATACCTAGGAAGCATAGTAACACCAGACGGCGGGGCAGGCAAAGACATCAACATCAGAATGAATAAGGCAAGAACAGCCTTCTTTAGCCTAAACAACATCTGGAAGTCCTCCCAATACAGCACAAGCACAAAATTAAGATTATATCAGAGCTGTGTGCTTTCTGTGCTTCTCTATGGTGCGGAATGCAGGAGAGTTACAGAGAAGGAAATGTCGAAATTGTCCTCTTTTCACACAACATGCCTAAGAAAAATTCACTGAATCTTTTGGCCGAATACCATCACTAACCAAGATCTGCTTACTCGTAGCAAGCAAGAGGACATGCACACCATCATAGCTGGCAGACGCTGGAACTGGGTTGGTCATGTCCTCAGAAGAGACCCCGATGCCGTCACAAGAACAGCTATGCTTTGGACCCCTGAAGGAAAACGAAAAAGAGGCCGACCAAAAACAACCTGGCGGAGGACTGTGGAGGCTGAGATGCAAAGAATGAACCAGAGTTGGGGCACTGTACGAAGGATGGCCACCGACCGAGCAAAGTGGAATCAATTTGTTGTTGCCCTACAAGACGCCACTAGGCGTGATGGCCACTGACTGCTTTGACGGTCGGCGGCTAAGGATCAAAGAAGAAGAAGAATGTGCCCTAATATAACCAACTAGGTTGAATGGGAAGCGCCTCGCCAAAACAAGGCAAAAATTATTTTTTTTTTAAAACAGGTCTAATATCAGATGAGCTTTTATTTCATTTCATAACCCTCCACTCCCAAAGGAGCATAGGCCTTCAACAAACACATGCCAAGTCCTCCTGTCCCGTGCCATCATCTCAAGTTCTTTCCATGTTCTCCTCATCATTTTCACCTCTGTTTCCAACTCTCTTCTCCATGTACTTCTTGGTCTTCCTCTGCCTCTCTTGCCCTGGGGGTTCCAGAACAAGGACTGCCTTGTAATGCTATCAACAGGTTTCCTCAGTGTGTGTCCTATCCATCGCCATCGTCTTCTTCTCATCTCTTGTTCCACTGGCACTTGTCTAGTTCTTGTCATCAGTTCCACGTTGGTAACCTTGTCATACCATTTTAATCCCTCTATTCTACGCAAGCACCCATTTATGAAAGTCTGTAGCTTTTTTGGTTGTTGTCTTTGTTGTTCTCCATGTCTCCGAGCCATACAATAGGACTGACTTCACATTTGAATTGAAGATTCTTATTTTCGTGTTGGATCCGATTTCTCTTGATCTCCATATATTTCCCAATGCAATGAAAGCTCCTCTTGCCTTTTGTATTCTTATTTTGATATCGCTGTCTGTCCCTCCAACTTTGTCTATATTACTGCCAAGATATGTGTATGATTCTACATCTTGAATTGGTGTTTCTTCAAGTTCAACCCTGTTATCATTACCTGCATTTATTCTCATTATTTTTGTCTTTTCCCTGTGTATTTTCAGACCCAATTGCTGTGACCTCTCATCGAGTGTTTTCAATTTGTCCTGCATCTGATTACGGTTATGGGACAGAAGAGCCAAGTCATCAGCAAAATCCAGATCATCCAACTGCTTAGTCAGAGTCCACTGGATTCCATTTCTATTGTGTGTTGTCGATGATCTCATAACCCAATCTATTGCCAGCAAGAAAAGAAATGGAGACAAGAGGCATCCCTGTCGCACTCCTGTTCTTATCCCAAACGGTTCTGTAAGCTGTCCTTCGTGAAGAACTCTGCATATCATGTCTTCATATGTTTTCTTTATTAAATTAATGATCTTCAGGGGAACTCCATAATGCCTCATCAATTTCCAAAGTGATTCTCTGTCTACACTGTCAAATGCCTTTTCGTAGTCCACAAATCCGATGTATACTGGTGAATTCCATTCCAGACTTTGTTCAACTATTATTCTCAAAGTGGCTATCTGGTCTGTACATGATCTGTTTTGTCGAAAACCTGCTTGTTCATCTCTCAGTTTCTTGTCTATGGACTCTTTTAATCTCTCAAGGATAATCCTGTTTAATACTTTTCCTGGCACTGATAGTAACATTATTCCTCTATAATTTGTGCACTCTTGTAAATTTCCCTTCTTAGTTAAACAACTTAACCAGATATCCTTCCTTCCATTCTGCTGGTATCTCTTCCTTTTCCCAGACTTTACCAAGTAATTTATATAACATCTCTGTAGCCGTGTCGATATCTGCTTTGATGGCCTCTGCTGGAATGCCATCAGGTCCAGACGCTTTTCCCTCTCTTAGAAGCTTTATGGCTTTCTTTATTTCTTCCTTCGTTGGTCTTTCACCATTAATTTGTAGCTCTTCTTCTGCTGGCTGGATGTCCGGCGGGTTTTGTGGAGCTGGTCTATTGAGAAAGTCCCCAAAATATTCTGTCCACCTCTTCATTTGCTCTTGTATATTGCTGAGCAGTTTCCCATTCTTGTCTTTTATGAGGCAACTTGTTTGCTTGTATTTCCCTGTTAGCTTCTTTGTGCTGCTATACAGTTCTCTCATATTTCCTTTGGCTGCAGCATCTTCTGCCTCTCTTGCCAACTCCTCAATATACTTCCTCTTGTCTCTTTTGATACTTCTTTTTACTTCTTTGTTTGCTTCTGTGTACACTTCTTGAGCCTTGGCTTTGGAGCTTCTAGTTTTGCTTGTGTTTAACTCTGCTTTCTTGTTTTTTCTGTCTTTTATCTTATTGATGGTTTCTGTTGTTATCCATGCTTTTTGTTGTCTTTCCCTTTTCCCTAGTATTTCTTCACATGTCTCCTTCCATACTGTTTTGACCTGCTGCCAATAGTCTTCTGTATTCTCTACATCTTCCAGCTGTTGGAGCACTTGGAATTTGTTGGATACTGTGACCGCAAATTTGTCTCTTGTTTCTTGATTTCTTAGCTGTCTTACATTAAACAGTTGTCTATAATTTTGCATTGTTGCATATCTCTTGAGTTTCATTTTTACTTTGGCTATCAGAAGATGGTGATCTGATGCCACATCTGCTCCTCTATATACCTTTACATCCTGCAATGATGATCTAAACTTCTTGTTTATGCATATATGATCAATCTGATTTTCTGTTCTATGGTCTGGTGATATCCATGTTGCCTTGTGTATTCTCTTATGTGGAAACATGCTTCCTCCTATAGCCAGTTGATATGAAGCACAGAAGTTTGCGAATAGCTCTCCATTTTCATTCATTACTCCTAGCCCATGTTTTCCCATGACTTCTTCAAATCCAGTGTTGACTGTACCTATCTTTGCATTCATGTCACCCATCAAAATTGTGATGTCTCTTCTTTTTACTTTATCCATAATTTCCTGTAGTTTAGTATAAAATGCTTCTTTCACAGACTCTTCTTTGTCATTAGTTGGTGCATAACATTGGATGATATTTACATGAATTTTCTTTTTAGCTGTTTTGAAAGAAGCTGTTATTATTCTGGGTCCAACAGCTTCCCATTCAATTAGTGCTTTCTGTGCTTCTTTAGATAACATAAGAGCTACCCCTTCACTGTGGTGTGAACTTTCGTCTTCATGTCCTGAGGACAGCACCAATTCACCTGTGATGAGTTTCTTCCTGTCTACCCCCTTCCACTTTGTTTCACACATTCCCAGAACCTCGATTTTGTATTCCCTCATTTCTGCTACTACTTGCGCCACTTTCCCTTGTTCGTTTAATGTCCGAACATTCCAGGTGCCAAATCTGGAAGTTCTCCTAGAAGAAAGAAGGTTAGTCAGCAACACAGACTCCTTTCGGCTTTCTCTGTGTTGCATCATACGCCTCCCCGCGAGAGGACCTTCCCCTGTCTTGGATGGCTGTGTTTTATTTTCTTTATTTGACTTGTCCATATTTGTTGAAGTTTTTTGTGGTTTAAAATTTTTTTACAGGATGCCCAACCCTCCTTAGTCGCTTTTTACGACATGCTTGGTAGGGTACAGTGTTACTATTCTTTGCTCCCCTTTCGGGCCCCGGTAACACACGGGTGGAGCTTTTATTTACCGGGTATTTATTTATTCTTTGAAAGATAAAATACATTGTGAAATTTCACTGCTTGTAATGTTATTTTATGAAAACATGTAAAATTATGGGGGTCCTGCTGTTGGATGGGACACACATTAAGAAAACCAAGTGCTAGCATTACAAGGCAGTTCCTTTTTTGGATCCTCAGAGTAACAGAAATAGAGAGAAACCAAACAACACATGGATTAGAGAACTGGAGGCTTATTTGAGCAGGCTAAAGAAAACATGGAAAGACCTTGAATGGATAGCATAGGATGGGGAGGACTTGGCAAGTTTTTTGTTGAGAATCTGTGCTCCATGGTGAGCTGAAAGGCAACAATGATGAATAAATTGATTGGAAAAGAGATTCAAGTGAAAAAAAAAAATAGTTGAATGTAATTTTCATGACCATAAGCACCCAGTGCGTAGGTCAATAATCATACATAATACTTTCAGAAAGAAACCATTAAGTGATGGTGAGACCAACTCATTAATGAAGCACATCAGCATTACCTTATATGACATCCCTGGCCCAGGGGCTCCTAACAGCACTAGACCTCTGGGGTCAATGGTTTTTGGTGAGACATTCCTGGACTCTAGGATATACACTGCAGGTGAAAGTCTAAATTACTCATTCATTGATTCATCATTCATTCATTATTCATTCATTCATTGGCCCATTAACTCCCTGTGGAGCATAGGCTTTTGACAAGTTTACACTAAGTTTTCCTTTCCTATGGCATTCATTCTAAGTACTTCCATGTCTTTATCCTTTTAAAATTCTGTTGCCAGTTTCCTTCTCTGAGGATTTTTTGGTCTACTCCTATTTATCTTTCCCTGCGGATTCCAGAAGAAGAACTGTCTTGTAATGTTGTTAACTGGTCTCATCAATGTTTGTTGTATGCAACACCAACATATTTTCCTACATCTTGTTCCCTAGTATTTGTCTGCTTCTTGTTATCATTTGTGGTTTTGTCATACTGTTTTAATCCTTCTGTTCTGGGCAAGCACCTTTGTCATTTCTTAGTTGTTTTTGTTTTTCTCCATGCTTCAGAGTTATATAACAACCTTGACTTTTGAGCTTTTTTGAGCTCTACACCTCACGGTAGAAGGGGAACGACTAAGTAAGTAAGTAAGACTTTTGAGCTGAAGATTCATATTTTTGTGTTGGACTTGATTTCTCTTGATTTCCATATATGTCTCAGTGCAGTGAAAGCTCCATTTACTTTTTACATTCTTATTTTGACATCAGTCTCCATTCCTCCAGCTTTTGACATCAGACATTGTTACTTTTGTTGTATATGTGCCAGCCACTATCAGCTGATAAATGATCATGCTGGGGATGATGATGCCATTGTGTACACTGATGGGTCTGTAATCCATGGTGAGAAATCAGGGTGGGGCTTTTCTGCTAAAGGGCAGAAACGTCGCTGAACATAGTGGGGCTTGCATGATAACAACCTCCAGCATGAGAATGGAGGTAGAGGCAGCTACTGCTGCCTTAAAGTGGCTGTCTGAAACTTCATTGTAACAGACTCACAATCCATGCTTTAGAAGGTCCAAAGTAGATGGCTCTGGCATGAATGGAAAACCTCCATAGAAGCTTCGCATCTTCAGGAACTGTTGTGGATCTACTGTCCTGGTCATGCAGGGGTACATGGCAGTGAAAGAGCTGACAGACTAGCTTCGCAAGCACCCATAGAAGGTGCATTGGATATGGAACAGGGAGAGATACAGAGCAATTAATGATCACCTATTAGAGAATGATGCTGCAATCAGTGAATCATCAAGGCTAAGATTGCTGGAATTTGGCATCAAATGTAAGACCAGCAGGGATGGATGTATGAGAGAATGCATCCAGTGTTTTTACAACCAGCATGCAACAGGAACAATTAGCATTCAGACCGTTTCACAATTGCAGAGGGAGACTGAGCACTTATGGGTTTGCATGGGTTTGCCTGGAATGCAGTGACATAGATTCTGATCAACAATAACAATAACAGCCACTAAAAATTGTGTATTTGACTTGTTTATTGTCACTTGTCTTTCTTTCTATAGTTTTTAAAAATTATAGACCAGATTACATATTGCTGAATATAGATTTTGAAAAATACACAGTGCAGCATTACAATGGTAAAATAAGATTAAAAAAAAAAACACTCTCCACTATAGCAGTGGTAACACAAAAACTAACGTAAAATGCACTGAGTTATTTAACACAATCACAGAAACATACATTATGGACTACTTCTTCCTCAAACTCAATCAACGTTTTCGCAGAGTTCGGCTGCACAAGAATCCAGCAGACCTGCTTCTCCTTCACGACAATGCGCGACCTCACACAAGTCTGGCAACACGGGAAGCAATCACCAAATTGGGTTGGACTGTACTACCCCATCCACCCTATAGTCCCGATTTGGTACTCTCTGATTTTCATCTATTTGGTCCACTTAAAGATGCACTCCGTGGGACAAGGTTTGAAGATGATGAAGGAGTGATTCTTGCAGCGAAGAAATGGCTACATGATCAAGACAAAATCTGGTACGGGCTAGGAATACATGCACTTGTTTCGTGCTGGCATAAAGCCGTACAAGTTGATGGGGATTATGTTGAATAATACTGATGTTTACGTGACATAACCATGTATATTGTGTATAAATTTCATGCTTTTTTAATAAACAGCTCCTGAGAAAAACGATGTGGTGCATTACTTTCTGAACGCCCCTCATATGTCTTTACAAGGGGATTGACATAAGTCTTGGGCCTGACCATGAAGGACATGTCACAGAGAGCTGAAATTTTGTATAGTGTTTATTCCTTTTCAATATAGCCACCATCTGAATTGACACACTTCTGCCATCTCTGCTTGACCTTGAAAAGACCTTGGGAGTAGAACACCCTATTTTTCAAACTAAACCAGTCATCACATGCCAGTATAACCTCTTCATCGCTGTCAAAATGATTTCCTTTTAGCTGTTTTTTAAGATTTGGGAACAGAAAAAAGTCTGATGGAGCCAAATCTGGAGAATATGGTGAGTGTGGAAGAATTTCAAATCATTGGCTGCTAGCTGCACAAGCCGTGCTTTGTGAGAGGGCGCGTTGTCTTGAAGCAAGGGAAGATTCCGAGTGCGCGTTATCCCTCGTACCAGTGTGACATACATGGGTGACATAAGTCTTGGGCCTGATCATGAAGGAGTCACAGGAGGAAGATGAAACTTGGCACATTTAAAGTTCATCATATTTGCACTGAATGTGTAAAGTATGCGTTTGTTTCTTCAATGGGTTTTTCCGCTACGGTGCACGGCGCAATGTACCCTATTGACCGGATCTGCTGCTCCAAAGATTTGACGAAACAATGGAAAAGAAGGAGGCCAGAGCTGTGATAAAATTTCTGATGTTTCAAAGAAAAACACCTACAGAAATACACAGGGAGATGGAACCAGTGTTTCGTGATTCTTGTCCTTCATATACTTCGGTAAAAAACTGGTGTCAACAGTTTAAGTGCGGCTGCTCAAATGTTGCTGATCTGCCAAGATCTGGTAGACCAGCCTCAGAGTGCAACGATGAAAATGCAACAAGAGTGAAGAAAATCATTGACCAGGATCGAAAAATGACAATTGTGGAGATAGCTAGTAGAGTAAAACTGAATGAAAGAACAATAGAATTTTACACAACAGACTGAACATGAGAAAAGTGTGTGCACGCTGGGTTCCGCGACTGTTGACACGTGAACAGAAGCAAACCAGGGTAAATTGCTGTCAACAGTTGCTCAAAAAGTGTCAGTCAAAAAACTTTTTGGAGTCCATGGTGACAGTAGATGAGACTTTGGTACACCATTATGACCCCGAATCCAAAATTGCCAGCATGCAATGGAAAACCCCGGGCTCCACAACACCTGTCAAGCCGAGGGCGCAGAAATCTGCAGGAAAAGTGATGCTGACTGTTTTTTGGGATGACAAAGGTGTCCTTTTGAAAGATTATCTGCCTCGTGGCAACACAGTTAATGGACAGTACTATGCAGATCTTCTCACAAAACTAAGAAAGGTTGTGACCAGGAAACGAGGGATAACGCGCACTTGGAATCTTCCCTTGCTTCAAGACAACGCGCCCTCTCACAAAGCACGGCTTGTGCAGCTAGCAGCCAATGATTTGAATATTGAAATTCTTCCACACCCACCATATTCTCCAGATTTGGCTCCATCAGACTTTTTTCTGTTCCCAAATCTTAAAAAACAGCTAAAAGGAAATCATTTTGACAGCGATGAAGAGGTTATACTGGCATGTGATGACTGGTTTAGTTTGAAAAATAGGGTGTTCTACTCCCAAGGTCTTTTCAAGGTCAAGCAGAGATGGCAGAAGTGTGTCAATTCAGACGGTGGCTATATTGAAAAGGAATAAACACTATACAAAATTTCAGCTCTCTGTGACATGTCCTTCATGGTCAGGCCCAAGACTTATGTCAATCCCCTTGTAAAGACATATGAGGGGCGTTCAGAAAGTAATGCACCACATCGTTTTTCTCAGGAGCTGTTTATTAAAAAAGCATGAAATTTATACACAATATACATGGTTATGTCATGTAAACATCGGTATTATTCAACATAATCCCCATCAACTTGTACGGCTTTATGCCAGCGCGAAACAAGTGCATGTATTCCTAGCCCGTACCAGATTTTGTCTTGATCATGTAGCCATTTCTTCGCTGCAAGAATCACTCCTTCATCATCTTCAAACCTTGTCCCACGGAGTGCATCTTTAAGTGGACCAAATAGATGAAAATCAGAGAGTACCAAATCGGGACTATAGGGTGGATGGGGTAGTACAGTCCAACCCAATTTGGTGATTGCTTCCCGTGTTGCCAGACTTGTGTGAGGTCGCGCATTGTCGTGAAGGAGAAGCAGGTCTGCTGGATTCTTGTGCAGCCGAACTCTGCGAAAACGTTGATTGAGTTTTTTCAATGTCTTAATGTAAGCTTGCGAATTGATTGTCTCTCCTCTTGGCATAACGTCCACAGGAATCACACCTTCAATGTCCCAAAAGACTGTGATCATGATCTTTCCAGCTGAAGGAATTGTCTTGAATTTCTTTCTTCGTGGTGATTGCGGATGATGCCACTCCATTGACTGTCTTTTTGTCTCAGGTTCAAAATGATGTGCCCAGGTTTCGTCACCTGTAACGATCTTAGCCAAAAAGTTCTCTCCATCAGCATTGAAACGCTCCAACAATTCAGAAGAAATTGCTTTCCTTTGCAATCGTTGGTCATTTGTGAGGCATCGAGGAACCCATCTTGCGCAAACCTTAGAAAATCCGAGAGTTTTTATAACTGCATTTGCACTACCAATGCTGACTGACAACTGTAAGGCCAATATTGAGTAGTGATTCGCCTATCAGTAAGAATAATGCCCTCAGCGCATTTCAACATTTCTACGTTGGTGGCTGTGGCAGGACGTCCACAGCGCGGCCGATCAAGCAGCTTCATTTCTCCACTTCCTGATTCTTTGATTCTCTGAACCCAGCGACTGACTGTACTCCTGTCAACTGCAAAACTTCCATACACATCACATAGACGCTTGTGAATATTCACAACAGTTTCCTTCTCTGCAACGAGAAATTCTATCACAATTTGCTGCTTATAACGCAAGTTGCAAACACGCTCCATTTCAACGGTTTAGGGCAGCTGTATTATTTGGCCGGTTGCGGTGCAATTTGCCGCACACAATTGGCACATGCCATATTTGAAGTGTGCAAAATTTCATGTTTCTATCTTCATTATTAGCTGAGAAAAACGATGTGGTGCATTACTTTCTGAATACCCCTCGTATATGACAACATCAGCACTTTTGTTCTTGTTATTTCCTATAGATACTACTTAATAATGTTTTTTTAGTTGCACTTGACCACTGTCATAATAATACTACAGTTACAGTTTTCATTCTCATGATTCAATACAGTGTTGAACTCTTCAACCCACAGTCAGTGACTTGTGCTTATTATTTACAATACTATAATTTTATTCTTTTTTCTATATATTTTACACTGTATTATGTAAGTAGAAAGACTGCTATACCGAAATTATCAGAGTTGCATTTGTGACATTTTGAGAAATAGCAGATTGGAAACTCAAAACACTGAGGAAAATATTTTAAAGTGATATTTACAAATTGCCATTTTCACATAACTATGATCATTACTTCATTTTAAAATCTGCAACATGAAAACTTTGTGCTAGGGGTATATATTTATGGTAAAAAATACACTTTTTGTCTAAAGGAATGCAAAATTTCTCAAAAGATATGCAATTTCTGTCTTTTTGTTTTTTAAGTAACTGCTTTAGCCTGATCATGTGTTAATTCATACAAATACATTTTTATAATTCTGAATGTATTAAATTTGCTGGAATTTGATCTTTCACATCACATGTACTGGATTTATACTGAGTTATAAAATATTTAGAAACTTGGTATTTGACTTGACTAATATTTGGCAGTGAGTTTAAAAAGCTGCACAAGTATGTCTTAACAAAACTTATGTCAGATCACTAGTTTGAGAATGCATAGAAAGATTTATGTGAGCATATCTTTGACAACATTAATATTGAATAGTGAGTTAGAGAAAACTTAGAAAAGTGGATCTTTGATAATTTAATCATTGAGATTGAGAATACTTAGAAAGTAGAAGAATTACAATATAAATAATTAGAAACTATCTTTCAAAGGGACATAATTTAAAAGTTGGGCTGATTATGAATAAGTTGTACTAAAATAAACACTCAGAGAGAGAGAGAGAGAGAGTGAGTGAGAAATGACTTTTGCTGACAACATAAATTTATCAGTAAGGTTTTCTATTACTGTTTTCAAACGTCTGTTTATCTGATAGATTCCTGTGATGTCAGCTCAGATTACTTGATACTGACATCTAGCATCCCAAGGTACCAGCTGTGGAGTGTAAGTTCTCATGTGAACCACCACATGTGACTCAGGACAAATATTTTGTGCTGTATATAATTTCATCATTATTCGGCATGCATATTTATCATAACTTTACACACTAATGAGGTTGGGTACCTCATCATGTAAAACAAATTGGTACAGACAGCACCACTGCAAGAGCATGTGAAAGCTTGGTGCAGGCTTCCTATAATGGGACTAGCTACAGTGGTGGCTCTATAATACATAAGGAGCGAAAATGAAAATGATGATGGATGCACATGAATAGTTTTTTATCAGCTGGATAAAACATTTTGAACATATAAAGAGACACTGTAGGCTACTGTGTTGAAGTCATAATATCAGAAACATTTGAAGGCAAGAGGGAAAGAAACATCAGAAGGTGGACAAGAAATGATCTGCCAGTGTCTGTCATCAAGACAAGAAATAGAAAATGTTGGAGATCTATTTTAGTCAACTTTTGATGCAGAGATGGCACTTGATTGAACCTGATAATATCATAATGCCGTCAGTCCTGTTTACATCAAGAGACTCACAGCAGAGACAAAAATTCTTGATCTAACCCATCAGAGCCATTTCTTGTTTCTCTTAGACAAGAAGTCTAAACTTGTTATTCACAAATGAGAGGTCCAGTCAAAATGCTGCTCTATCTTCCCTTTAATCTGCCAGCTTACTGTACCAATTTGGGTTTTAAATTGGCTTTTATATTTGACTTTTGGGAGTCAGTACTACAACTAAGCACAAGATATATTGTTTTGTGCAAAAAACCAGGAAAATTGCTCCACATTTGCAAATGTCCAGATTGGCACCCCGGAAATTTTAATATATGTCACTCACTATAATTTGAAAATAGTATTGTATCTGCTTTAAGTGCAGCAATTACTTGCTAGTCAAATGACTATTTGTAATAATAGAAACGTTAAATATGACTAATTATGTAAAGTAGATGAGCCTAACACAATATTTCCTGTGATGTATGTAGATGTTAGGGCATGTTAAGAAGCGAAGTATGGAAGTGCCAAGTCTGCCTGTAAACCAGTGGGGTGAGCCTCTTTTGACCCAGGGAGATGTTCACATGATGGGCACCTGGACTGCTGTGCTTCCTATTGAAAAAGGTACCAGAAATTTTGTTGTTGAAGTCATTCACTCATTCATTCATCACCTTTCAGCTCCCCAAGAAGCATAGGGCTTCAACAAATGTATGCCAAGTCTTCTCTATCAGCTCAAGGTCTTTACATGTCTGACTTATCATTTTTATTTCTATCACCAGTTCTCTTCTCTATATGTTTTTGGGTCTACTTCTGCTTCTCTTACTCTGGGGAGTCCAGAACAAGGATTGCCTGGTAATACTATCAACAGGTTTCCTAAATGTGTGTCCTATCCATACCTAAAGTCTTCTCATCTTTTGTTCCACTGGTACTTGTCTGGTTCTTGCCATCAGTTTTCAGTGATGAACTAGTGTTTCCACTTTAATCCTTCTATTCTATGCAAGCATCCATTTATGAAAGCCTGTAACTTTTTTGTTTTTGTTGTTCTCCTTATTTCAGAGCCAAACAATAGGACTTGCTTGACATTTTAGTTGAAGATTTTTTTTAATTTTATGTTGGACTTTATTTTCTTTGATGTTTTGTTGAAGTACTCTAGATATATTCTTTTTTAAATAAAGTACCTATACTAGTTTTCAAAACAGTTTTCTCATTACTAACTTTTTTGCAAACCTCTTTGAAATATGCAATAGCTTGTCTTCATTGTCCTTGTCTTTTTTTTTCATTCATCAGGTGACTTCTTTCATTTGTAGTTGTTTACCAGGCTCCAATATTAAATGTTTTCTAGTATGATGCAGTATTTTTACTCTTCTGAAACTTGACCTTCTTTCTTGTTCATCTGTGTTTTGTTTTCTGTTTTCTTCTCCTCATTTCCTTCCTTCTTTCCCCATGTAAGAGAGTGCAGATTGTGGTTTCTATTTATATAAACATATCCACAATGTTATTTCTTTGCAGTCATAGTTCATTTTAGCAATTCTTTTATAACCTTTAGTGCTACAGACCTTTTTTCTTAATCATTTTCTCTCTTCTGTCTAATCATACACTTTCCTGAAGCACCACCATTCAAATGTTCTTATTTCTTTTCTTGTCTATTCTAACTGTCCAGCATTTGCTGCTGTACAGGAATGTTGTCTACAGTTGACAGTGTTTATTCTTATTTCAAGACTTAATGTCTTTCAACAGAGTTGGATTTCAGTTGTTGAATGCTTTATTAGTCATTTTGTGATGAAATATAATATGTCTTCTTTTTAATTATTGTAACACGTTAAAAAAAATTCTCAACTGTCTTCCCTATCTCTGGCTTGTCACCAGTAATATCAGGTCCAAACTCCAGACATTCACCAACAGATGCCTGCATTGCATCCTCTGTATAAAATAACCAGATCTATGGAATAGAACCAGACAACAACCAGTACAGCTGAAGATTGAAGAGAAAAAATGGAGATGCATAGGACGCATCTTCAGGAAACAACCAATCAGTATAACCAAACATGCTCTTGACTAGAACCCACAGAGGAAGAGAAGAGTGTGAAGTCCAAAAAGAAAGTGAATAAGAACAGCGGAAGAAGAAGCTAACTTAACCAGGCTGTGATAGGCACAGTTGAAAAAGGTGATTAAAAATGGTGGTGACAACAGTGGAAGCCCTATGTTCATTGTTCTAGTAGTAGCCCCTTCAGTCATAACTGACTATGGGAATGTGCCCCGAGGTTATAGCCTTCTGATGCTTGTTTTCCTGGTGTTCCTTTCAGTGTGTTCTTTTCTCTTCTGCTAGTTGTGAGAGCTTTTTTTGCCCAATCTGAGGTGGCACCGTAGGGAGCATCGCTGTCGTGAAATGACGTCTGTTTCACATCACGAATTCTAATAACTCTGGTCCTAATGGTGCGCCATACATTGTAAAAAGATATGATACACTGACCAATGAAAACGCTTTTTTTGGTCCTGTGTTTACAACTGCTGGGAGAATAAAGATGGCCAGACCCTATTTTGTGTAACATGATTAACTTCGGAATTTTGCTACAGCAGTATAGAAGAAGTACCACTTGGCAGAGGTTATCAAAACAATATTAGGGATGTTACTCTACCCATAAGTAGTAATACTTTTACTAATACTATTATAGGACGGGAGAAATATTAGGTTAAATGCATTCGAATCTTCAGGTTGGCCTAAGTTTAGCTGTTTAAACTATGCATAACAGAAAATGCGAGGAGTAACCAAAAGAATTATTATATAGATATATAAAACCTAATTCGAAGTATAAGGTAAACTTTAATTGACTAAAATCGCATCAGGAATAACGGAGATAATTAAAAAAGTAGTTTTCCTACATTGTACAAAAGGCCAAATGGTACCCATATTTTAGGATAGTTATTGCATTCTTAGGGGAATTCCATCTCGTACATCCGAGGTCAGACTATAAATAGACTTGCCTAACAAACTTCGGTCAGTCACGATTTGAAAACACAGCAAGCGAGGGAAAGCAGTGCATATGTTAATGCCAGCGTTTGCCTTCTGCACTTTGTCGCAAACCTTAATCAACCATGGAGGGCTAGTCTGTGTGTGTACCTGAGGGTAAGAACGAATCTATTTATATATATAAATGTATATAATTGGGTGTAATTATATTGATTAATCCAACTGTGCGATACGATGTGTATAAGATGTGTTAGGAAGGGACTGTGTCTTCTGATGAAACTTACAGGCTCATGTGTACTTCTAGAGGCAAAGCCCGCCTTCGGAAATATTTATATATTGAGACGCCCACGGCGACCGTTGCCTCAATTGGCTGTGTGTGGTGTACCCGGAAACGGGGCCTCCCAGTACTGAGGCACAGTTAAGTCCCCGATGTCACTTATCGGTGCAGAGTTGAGAGAGATGGCTGAGCATCACAATCCCCCCTGTGTTGCAGCATGATGAGAACCAAGCATTGCACACTGAGCTTGGGGGGATCACTTGGGCACCAGACTTAATACTGGCTCTTGACTGGATGGCCGCATGCAGGAGATTTCTACAATGGAGGGTTGGCAGGTGGTGGGTATCTGGAAGTGGCTCTGTGCAGGACGTGAGGATTCCTTGGGAGAGCCCAGAACCAGAGCACAGCATTGTGCAAGCTCTGCATAGTTGGAGAGCCCCCTGGATGACGGGGAATGCACAGTGTGCTACCCCACCTATCCCCAACTGCTAACTTAGAACCAGAAGTGGGGTCCTCTGTATGCGTGCCAGGCCAGGATAAAATGCCTGGGAAAGAGACTGGAGCTCAGAACTCCCTAACTCAAAGTTGCAGGATGGCAGAAAAGCCATGGGAAAGACAGGGCTATTTTGAAGATAACGCAACCATATTTTCACCATACGAGCTCGGACGCCGCCTCGGTAAACAAGGTCCATGCAGAGCAGTGACACCCCCAGGCTGCTTGCGAATAGTCTACTACTGGGAACATAAACAGATTAGGGATGAGCCCACTCTCCCATTGAACAGGTGCTAAAGTCATAGATACTGGGCCAGAAGGCGCACCGGAAACCACAGTATCACGCAACTCGCTTTTTTTTTTCTATGGAGAGTACACCGTCAAATAAATCTCGTACTGGTGCTCGCTCTGTGGAGCTCCACCAGGCAGGTGCAGTGCCGGGCTCTGAGCCTCGACAGAGCCCACCCTCAGCTACTGGAGGACCCTCTAGACCGTCTTGTGGAGTCAGCAGACGGCGGAGGAGAACTACTGACCAAAACAAAACAGAAAAAGAGAAACCCAGAGGGCCACTTGTCATGATGCACTGGAATGCAGAGGGAGTGAACAGCAAGCAGGCTGGATACAGCAAAAAGACAGAGCTGGAAAACATCTTGTATGAGAAGCAAGTCAGTGTTTGCTGTATCCAAGAGACTCACTTGAAAGCAGATCAAACCTTTAAAATAAGGGGATATCAATGCTTCAGATCCGACAGAAAAGATAGACGAAAAGGAGGAGTACTTACTCTTGTAAGGAATAACATTCCTGCACACGAAAGGAAAACCTTCATGGATGGAGCAGAATATCAGCTGTTGCAGATAAAGGTAGACAAGATGGAAATAGAACTCCTGAACTATTACTGTCCGAACAACAAACCCCTGAGTCTCAGCTCTATACAGGTACCAGCCACCAACTTTATAGCAGTTGGAGACTTTAATAGCCACTCCCAGAGCTGGGGCTATAACCATCTGGATCACAGAGGTGAAGAGGTTGAAACTTGGCAAGATGATCACTCCCTAATCCTAGTCAATAATGCCACAGATACTCCTACCTTCTACTCCAGAGGATGGCACACAACTTCAACACCAGATCTTGCCTTCTCCACACCAGATATAGCTGGATCTATTAGTAGAGAAGTAGGAGACCAACTAGGGGGAAGCGACCATCGCCCAATCTTTCTTACTGTCCAGAGTGCAACTCTCAGTACAGGCCCAGCCATTACAAGATGGAACTACAAAAAAAGCCAACTGGGGTTTATTCAGGCATCAGGTGAACACGCTGCTGTCTACCCTCAAGGTACAGAACAGAGACATTAACGAAGTGGTAAAAGACTTCAACAGATGCATACTACAAGCTGCAAAAGAAACCATTCCCAAAGGATGCCGGCGTAACTACATACCATACTGGTCCAGCACACTCCAAGAATGTCAGGTAGCTATGGACAGGGCTAGAAAGGACGCAGAGTCTCAGCCTTCACTTGAAACTCACAACAAATGGAAAAAGGCTGTAGCAGAGTTTCAGAGAACAAAGCTAGAAGAAAAACGGAAAAGCTGGAGAACTAAAACGGCATCGCTGAACCTTGAGAAAGACGGCAGGAAACTTTGGAGATTAGTCAAGTCTCTAAATGAAGAGCGTTCCTCACCTAGGCAGACTATCACATTGGATGAAGGTGGCAAACTTTTCAGAGGAAAACAAGCTGCAGACTTGTTTGCTAGAAGATACAGTTCAGAAAGCAACTTACCCATTAACATAGATCATCAGAGAGAGATAAGAAAAGAAATACTGGCAACCATGGGACAGACAGATACTCCTGCCCCAATGAGGGAACCCATCACACTAGGAGAACTACAGAAGGCTATTTCCAAGCTTAAGTTTCAAAAGTCACCCGGCCCAGACAAAATCAGCAATGAAATGCTAGTAAATCTGAGCTCAGCAGCAAAGACAAAACTGCTTGAGATATTCAACCACAGCTGGTTGAAAGGAACGGTACCCCAAGTATGGAGAGAAGCCATCACAATACCCATACTAAAGAAAGGGAAATGTAAGACCGAGGCTGCAAGTTACCGGCCAATCAGTCTCACAAGCTGTGTTGGGAAGACTATGGAGCGAATAGTCAACCACAGATTGAAATGGTATTTAGAGTCTGAGCAGATCCTGGTGCCGGAACAAGCTGGATTTAGAGAATGCTACAGTATAGAAGACCAAGTTACTTACTTGTCTCAAGCAATAGAAGATGCCTTCCAGGAGAAGAAAAAGGTCCTAACGATCTGGGTCGACTTCAAGCAGGCCTTTGACAAGGTGTGGAAAGATGGCCTCATTGCAACACTTAGGAGAAGTGGAATCCAAGGCAACATGATGAAATGGATCCAGTCATACTTGCATAACAGGAGAACTAGAGTCACTCTTGATGGTCTGCAGAGCAGAAAAGTGTTGCTCCATCAGGGGGTACCTCAAGGAGGAGTAATTTCCCCAACACTCTTCCTTGTTTACATCAATGACCTGGTGAAAGATCTCCCTGCAGGAGTTAAAGCTGCCTTATATGCAGATGACCTAGTACTCTGGTGCGCTGATGAAAATGTCACCACAGCAAATTATAGAATGCAGCGGGCAGCAGACATGCTAGTGTCATGGGCAGAGAAATGGCTTATCACAATAAACACAGACAAAACCTCCACAACACTGTTCTCCCTCGCCCCCAAGGACAAATCAGCTAACATACACCTAGGGACAACCGTGATCAAGGAAGAAAGCTACCCCACCTATCTTGGGGTGACATTTGACCAAAGGCTTACATGGAATAAGCATATTGAAAATGCAGAAGGAAAGGCCCGAAGACGACTAGGCATACTCAGAAAATTAGCAGGTACCAACTGGGGAGCAAATGAACGAAATCTAAAGAAGATTTATAATGGAGTAATAAGACCACACTTAGAGTTTAGCTCAGCAGCATGGTCATCAGCTGCTAACTCACATCTGCAGTCTTTGGACAAGGTGCAAAATCAAGCTCTCAGGCTCATTACAGGAGCCATGAAAACTACACCAATAACAGAGATGCAGAAGGTTGCTGGATTACAGACATTGTCCCATAGAAGAGACACAAAAACCATGATCCAGATTGGAAAAGTACAACAGTATGCCAATGCACCCAATGAAGGCAAGACTAGATGATCTGGCATTGGGACGTCTAAAGCGTAGCAGCTTTGTGCATCGGGGGAAAAGACTTATAAGACAGCATCAAGAAGACCTATCCATGAAGACAACACCACTGAAGCCCACCCTATACCCTGTACCATGGGAGCAGGCCAGCAGTGCCCTCCAAATTAATACATCAGTCAGTGGTCTCACAAGTGGATGTGAGTATAACGATCTGCAAAAAACGAACTGCTACATTGAGTATGATCCAAGAAAGCTATCCCGATCAATCATGGATACATGCCTATACAGATGGATCAGCAACTAATGCTGTTAGGAATGGAGGTGCCGGTATCTTTATCTCATATCCTGACAACCACTATGAGACTAGGCACATTCCCACTGGTAAATTCTGTTCCAACTATACAGCTGAGGTTCAAGCTCTAGAGCAAGCTGCAAATATGATTTATAACACCAACTCTGACTGCCACCAGGTAGTCATCCTCACAGATGCACTGTCTGTCCTGCAAGCTTTCAAAGGTGGTAAACTCCCGCATCTGAGAAATGAACTAAACAAGGTAGCTGCCAAAAAGAGAACCATACTTCAGTGGGTACCATCTCATTGTGGTGTACCCGGAAATGAAAAGGCAGATAAACTTGCAAAAAAGGGAGGAGAATGTGAACAAGAAGATAATGAAGTCACATACTTTGAGAAAAAGAGAGCTATCCAGACTATCTGAAGAGAACAGAACCAACCGATCGCAAGAAGAAGAAGAAGATATATTGAGAAAGATGGCTAATTGTGTTTGTAAGTTGGGAAAGGTATTTAAAGAAGTATTTCTTGAATGGAATGAGACACCTGACAGGAATTTAAAGAAGGATGAAAGGGATTGATTCACAGTATCGTTTGACATATTATTTAATAGTTTTACTCACAACCAAATTATTGTAGGGAGGCGAATCATGGGGAAAATACTTATAATTAAGAAGGTAGAAGTAAATTGTGATCACTTTGAATTGAAATGATTGTTGATAACTACACTATAACTGGTGCATCTGCTAGCACGCTTATCTGAAACTGTCTGTCGTCCCCATCTGTGTCATAAGAGGGGTATGGATAGAAAATACAGGGATTGCGTTTGAATTCATTGCACGTTTAATCCTTTAACACATGTCTCAAAATCAGAAGAGGCTGCTCTAACAAAAGTTGCAACGTATGCAGTGCCAGTTGGTGATAGCAGGCCCGTCATCACGTCTGTAACTACTGGAACGAGTTCATCTGAATTTCATATCCAACATATAAGGGAGCCATCTGCAGTGACGAAGATAAGTTGCTTAATGCAACTATACAGCATATCCAGTTACAATAAAGACATAAACGCATCCAGTTTGTGATGACCAAACTAATATAGTGTTTATATAAACTTGTAATAATAATAATAAACAATCATACATGTGAATGATCAAGCAAGCGAAAGTTGTCTACAAGAAGATAGACATTTTGACCCAAGCGAAAAACAGTTGTTAACTATTATTATTTATTTAATGTTGTAAATATTTGAGTTTAACACTTTTCAAACAGAAAAGAGAAACTGTTAGATTAAATTGTAAATATTCACCATAAGACTTTCTTAGATTCTTTAAGTTGAATTACAGTTCTTGTTGGTGAATATAATTATATAAATTACCCCTAGCAGAGTCAGAAACATATTAAATACCATAATCACAGAGGCGGATCAGGAGAGGTAGCGGTTAGGGACTCAGAGTACTACATCACCATCTTCTCTGGGAACTTACATAGCTTGACCCTACCTTTGTGTCTATACACCCTTACTCTCTTCAGAGAAGGGGGTATTACTAAAATGACCAGACTCTTATCTGGCACTATCCTGGTATCATCTGATACACCTTTATATCCAGGATATCTTATTCTTTAATAACATCTCAAACCTCTCGCGACAATCGCCACTTGGTGTGATCGGCAGCTTCATCCTCCCAGGATACTGGATTTATGTCCAGTGCCTTCATGTCTCTGTTGCATACATCTTTGTACCTCAGCTGCAGTCGCCCAACTGTTTTTTTGCCATCTGCCAGTCGTCCGTAGAAAATATCTTAAGGGATGTGGCCATCTTCGATGCAGCGGACATGGCTAAGCCAGCGTAGTCTGCACTGTCTAAGCAGTGTATACATGGTTTGAAGGCCAGCACGTGACACCACCTCGATATTTGTAACTTTACCCTTTCACAAAATACCAAGGATGTGACATAGACACTGTAGATGGAAGGTATTGAACCTTCTTTCTTGCTTAGCATAGGTTGACCATGTCTCGCTACGATATAGAGGCTTGCTGGTGACACAGGCATATATACTGCAGCTTTGGTCATTGTGGGTTTTGAGTTCCCCAAACACATATTGTTAGGTGGGCAAAGATGGCTGCAACTTTGCCAGTGTGGCTGTCAATTTCTGTGACCAGAGAGAGTTTGTCATTGATGGTAGACCCCAGGTATGTGAAGTGGTGCACCACTGCCAGTTCATTGTTATCGATAGTGATAACTGGTGCAACATCCACATCCTCACCCAGCACATTTGTTTTCATTAGACTTATTATGAGACCAAAGTCCTTGCATGCTTGAGAGAAGCAATTCATCAATCTCTGGTGCTCCTGTTGACTTTAAGTGATGATTCAGCATCATTAGCGAACAACTAGTCTTTTATAGTGACCCATCTGATTTTTGTATTTGCCTTTGGCCTTGCGAGATTAAACAGATGGCCATCTGATTTAGTGTGAAGGCATATTCCTTCAGTTTCATCTCCAAATGCATGTTTTAAGAGCAAGGCAAAGAAGATCCCGGAGAGAGTTGGAGCTAGGACGCAGCATAGTTTGACGCCACTACGTATGTCAAAAGGCTGGGATGTGTTTCTAGCATATTGGACTGTTTCCTTCATGTCTTCAGGAACCCTATATTCTGCATGGAGTGAAAAGGATTGGCTGAAACATGTGTATACCCTTAAGTTGATCTAATAAGTGTTGGCCATGTTACATGTATTTTAATTGGTCTTGATATTACATTTCCATAACAGTCAAATTTTACTGGGATTTTAAAAATATATTTCAATGCCTTAAAATTTGTCAATCACCATCATCATCAGGTGCCATCTTCACATCGAAGGTCAGCTGCAATGGATCTCCATCGTCTGTCTCTTTGTCTTGATGGTCCACTCTGACAGACTCTTTCCTGTCCATCTCTTGATGTTTTCCTCTTACACGTTTGCCTTCAACTCAGCCTTCTATTATGGTCTTCAGTAAGGTATTATGTCTTTTTTACATGGCCAAAATATTTTAGCTGTCTAATTTTGATCTCGTTCATTAATTCTGTTTTCATTCCTAGGTTTTCTAGGACTTCTTCATTTGTTTTCTTCTCTTTCCATGAGACATGTCTTACTCTTTTATATTTCCACATCTCAAAGGCTTTGATTCTTTCTTCTAATTGCTTGTTCATTGCCCATGTTTCTACACCATTCAGCAATGAAATATATATAGCACTTGATGATTCTCACTTTGAATTTGTGAGTTAGTTGTTTTGATGTTAGTATCTGTCTCATGTTGTTGAATGTAGCTTTGGCCATTCAAACTATATACATCAAAATACATCAAATAGAAACTAATCTATGATTTTATAGGATAATGTAACTTCTTTACGCATTAGATACCTTTAGGGCATTAGTGTCCTACATTAGTTAGGTTCTGTTTATGCTAATGTAATATTCTGTTCCTGAATCTTTATCTCTGATAACTTTGATGTCAAATCCTCAGTTATGTTAACTATTTGGCAACATGGATTATCAGTGCAAAGCTATGATTACGGCAGTTTTGCTCTTCATGGCTCTGATGTTAGCCGTCTCACACTGTATGATGGAGTAAGTGACTTCATTTTTTCTTGTCGTATGCAAACAATAAACCAAGACACAGAATTTCTTTGGGAAAACATTAGTTTTGTAAAGGTGTGTATTTGGAGAGGTTATTACTTTAGGAATTAAATATTATGCATGTTCATGTAGGAAATGAGATGTTACAGTATATGGCTTATATTTTCTACTAGTTGAAAGGCATGTAACTGCTAAGTGTTAAAACTTTATTAGGTTCTACATTCTCATTTAACAATCTCCAAGAATGGAGGTTTTTTTTTTTTTAAATAAATTTCCCCAAATCCTTTTGTTTTTTGCCCTTTTTCTTTTTATTCTATTTTCTTTCTGCCAAGCAGTACTGTAAGTTTCTTCTGATTGTCTGCATTTGTTTCTTTAATGAATGGTATTTTGACCTTTAATATCCAGACTGAATTCCATCATATTTAGTGACAGGTATGTTAATTCAGTTGTACTGTGATCAGACCACGTTGATATTGGTGCGTTTTTAATGTGCTTCAGTATATATGAATGATGTCTTTTCAGTAGTTCACTAACAAAGAGCTGTATCTTCTAACACAGCGGTTCCCAACCTGTGGTACGCGTACCCCTGGGGGTACGTGACAAGACGTTCAGGGGTATGCGAAAAAAATTGAGTAATGGCGGAAAAAAAGATACATATGTCTGCAGTGTAAAAGACAAGTCAAAAGTTGTGAAATTAATTCAACGCTATACTATACAACATGAACTGTGTGAGACAATCTCCGCCGTTTTTCTTGCGCGCCACTGGCGTGCTGTCTGCTTGGACGCGTGTGTGAAAATCTATGGCGTTTCGTATGACCACAATTCAATATTTTTACACAATAGTCTTCATTATGATGACTATGGGATTATAGTTGTGCCGTTGAATATTTCATCAAAAATATGACTTGTTTGATGTTCCACACTATCTATGAACGTCTAATGTCCCGGAAGTAATAGTGTCGATTCTTGACCCAAATTTTACAAACGTGAGACAGCGAGACAGTGTTTCTATATACAGTAGTTTTTGTCATTGTTTTAACTTAATTTAAAGTGATTAATTGTTCAATTTGTGTATTATCAGATATGGATCAGTGGTTGAAAACCGGCACAGTAAAAAAGCTGAAACATAATGTGGAATGTGATCAGTCGCCAAGTACTTCTCAGGACACGCCTAAGACTTTGGTGCAGGATAGTGAAAAGACACGATCTTCAGTTTTACATAGAGCTAAAAAGAGAAAATACAGTGACGAATACATGAAGTATGGGTTTTCGTTTATAGGAGATGAGGACTGTGCTAAGCCCCACTGTGTAGTGTGTCGGGAAGTATTATCCAATGGTAGCATGAAACCTTCGTTACTCTTGCGGCATTTACACCCCAGTTATGAAAACAAGGAACGCAATTTTTTTCAGCGCCTATCGAAACAACAGAATGTGACATCGTACTTGTTGTCAGCTAACAAAGATAACGAAAATGCGGTTGAAGCCTCCTACCGTATTAGTTATCGTATTGCTAAATGTGGTAAAAATCATATTATAGCTGAGAATTTAATTTCTCCTTGTATAAAAGATGCCGTTCTGTGCATGCTCGGAGAGGAACATGTTCACAAAATGAACGCTATCCCTCTTTCGAACAATACAATTTCTCGAAGAATGCAGGATATGTCTGACGATGTTGAAGCGACAATAATAAGTAGAATTAAAAATAGTAAATTCTTTGCTATTCAAGTTGATGAAAGCACAGATATTGCTAATTTTGCTGTTTTGCTTGTTATTGTGAGGTATTTGAAAAGCAATAAAGTTGAAGAAAACCTTTTGCTTTGTCATCCTCTGTCAGGGCTTACAAGAGGTGAGGATATATTTCATGCTATTGATTCTTATTTCAAAGAAAAGGACATTAATTGGTCTAATTGTTGTGGACTATGCACTGACGGAGCCAAGTCTATGTCAGCCTGCTACTCCGGTCTTCGCGCTCGTGTCACGACGGTAGCCCCCAATATAACCTGGAGCCACTGCTGCATCCACATTCAAAGCCTTGCATCTAACCGCCTCCCTGATGAATTAAAAGTCGTTCTTGATGAAGCTGTGAAAGTGGTTAATTTTATAAAGTCAAAGTCCACAAACTCAAGGCTTTTCAAAGCACTGTGTGAAGAGATGAATAGTCTTCATTCTACCCTGCTCATTCATACACAAGTAAGGTGGCTCTCTCGTGGTAAAGTCCTTACCCGGCTGTTCGAACTTAGACATGAAGTCCAACTTTTTTTTGAAGACCATCCTTTCCAACTTACACGACTGTGATTGGCTTCAGAGTCTTGCATACTTATCGGATATTTTCCTACAAATAAACAAACTAAATTTGGCACTTCAGAATAGCTCGGTAACGATCTTCAATGTTTCAGACAAAATTGAATCTATGATTAAAAAATTAGATTTTTGGAGGTCGTGTATTGAAAAAGGCCAGCCTGAGGTATTTGAAACTCTGCACAATTTCCTATCTGAGAACGAGCTGCACCTCTCCCAGGAAATGAGCGAGAAAATAATTGAACACGTGAAAGGGCTAAAATCATCTTTCGAGAAGTACTTTCCGAAACCTGGAAAAGAGAACTACTGGATTGTAAATCCCTTTGAAGAAGAATATTTCCAAGCAGCCACATTATCAATCAACGAAAAAGTGAAGTTGATTGAACTTTCGACTGATACTACTTTAATAGCTGAATTCAAAGGAAAATTCATTATTAATTTTTGGGAGAATATGAACAACTGACCGACAAGGCGCTTAAGTTTCTGTTGCCATTTACAAATACTGAGCTGGTGGAGAGGGCTTTCTCTTCTTATACCTTTATAAAAACATAAATACCGTAGTAAACTGAATGCAGGTCCAAAATTGAGACTGTATCTTACATCACTTGAACCTGATTTCAAAAAACTATGTGCCTCAAAACAAGCTCAAGGATTGCACTGAACATTTGTCATGGTCACGTGACATGTGTGTTATAAAACGTGATTTCTACTTTTAACAATAACAACGTTTTTATTATTATTAATTTTTATGTAATAAATTTTTTTTTAATGTTATAATGTGTTAACTGTTTTTTATTGTAACTTCTAATTTTTTTAATGTAGAAAAAATATATGCACTGTTTGTTTTTACCATTTTTATTACACTGTTTTTTAATTCCTGTGGTTGGACTAACATATATAATTGATTTTAGTTATCATTTGTTGTGGTAGCCGATCTTCTCCCCTTCTGCAGACATGGCCGAACCACTGTAATAGAAACTGTTCCACTTGGGTCTGCAGGAGCTGGGTTTTGATGCCATGACATATCGTCTGGTTGCGCACCATGTCTCTTCTTGTTGCTTCAACCACCTTCCTCATTTCTGAGGTTTGGAGCTGGCTTTTGGGGGTTGTAGCTTTTGCCCAAAACTCGCGTCCATACTTATGACTGGAACATAGGTGGAGCGGTATACAGCCATCTTTGTCTTCTGGCCAATTTCTCTTTTGCTGAGGAATCCTTGATTTATGGCCTGAAAAAGTATCTTAGCTGCTGCTCTTTGGGTAGCCATCTCTTCTCTGATGCCTCCCTTCCAGCCTATGACAGCTCCAAGGTAATGCTAATGGACTAACATAAGTAATTGACTATTTAGTTATCATTTGGTTATAATACCATGTCAACCAACAGTCACCAGTACTTGTCTGAATAAAGCTGGGTGCCTCTTCTGTTGCATTTACATGCATGTATATTATTTTGTATATGTGCATGTATATTTGTGTTGTCATTCAGTACCTTAGGCTTTTTAAATGCGAAAACCCTTGACCATGTAAGTCCTGGATTCTTCAGATTTTTACAAATGTTTGCCTGTGTTTTACTATCTGTAGTATATAATTTCCATTTTATTTCTCACCCAACTTCTCTAAAGAATTCCATGAGCCAGGTGGTCATGCTGATTGTAGAGGTCAAACTAAAAGATGAGTTGACTGACTCCCTCCCACCTCATCTTTATACAACGTGTGATGAATGTGATGTAGTCCAGATTGTGTTTGCTTTCTGTCCGCACAGCAAGTCATACTCACACCTGTATGGAAATGTAAGACTGGTTTGTTTGTTTGTGGTCATACATTTTGTGACTATGCATGTAATTATACACTTATTACCAATGCATTCATGAGCTCTTGCAGTAGTGGTTTCTGAAGAAATGTGTTGTACATGATGAGGTTGCCATCCACATACAAATCCTCGTATTAGTGACCTTTTACAACATGCCTGAGTAAGCAGTAGGCTTATTCTTTCTTTATCTAAGAGACCCCTGGCAACTACATGGGGCTAGCTGCAGGGGTGGCTTCATGCTCCATCAGTCAACACGCTTTAGCTCCCCAGGGAGCATAGGCCTTCAACAAACACATGCCAGATTCTCCTGTCGCTTGCAATCAGCTCCTGTTCTTTCCATGTCTTCCTCAATATTTTCAGTTCTGTCTCCAGCTGTGTTCTCCATGTGTGTTATTTGGTCTACCTCTGCCTCTCTGACCCTGGGAAGTAAATAAGAAATATGATGATGAAATATACTTAATCAATTATGGTTAACTGAGCAGACAACTTATGTAAATATCAAATCTAATGTGTTAATTTTTAGAATATAGAACTAATTAGTCAAAATATTATGTGTTAAGTGCAGATACTATGTATTTAGTTCCAGTTAATGGGAACTAAGTAATGAACCATTGCACCTTACTAACAATGTTGTAAAAGGTGCATGAGGTGGGTTATGCATGGGCCTTCTTTTTCATTGATCCTTAGCCTCCGACTGTCAAAGTAGTCAGCGGCCATCACACCTGATGGCGTCTTGAAGGGCAGCAACACTCTGCTTCTACTTTGCTTGGTCAGTGGCCATCCTTCATGCAGTGCCCCAGGTCTGGTTCATTCTTTGCATCTCAGCCTCCACAGTTCTCCGCCAAGTTATTTTTGGCCGGCCTCTCTTTCACTTTCCTTCAGGGGTCCATAGCATACCTGTTCTTATGATGGCATCAGGGTCTCTTCTGAGGACATGGCGAACCCAACTCCAGCATCTGTCACCTAATGCATGGGCTTAGCAACCTCATATAAAACAAGTTGAAACAGAAATCTCCACTTCAGAAACACATGACGACCTTTGAGGTAGGCTTCCAGCAAGAGGTGCACTGCAATGGTGGTTCATGCTTCTTAAGAAGCAAAAAAAATGGTTTAAAATTTTGTACAGGATGAGATAGCCAGTCCCCATGCCCAGCCTTCCTTAGCCACGTTCTAGGAAATGTTTTACTGGTTACAGTGTTATTATTTTTTACTCCCTGTTCTTACCCTGGTAATATTTTGAGAAAACTGTTAGACAGTACTACAAGGCAGTACTTGTTCTGGTCAGAGGTCATGACACTCAATGTAGGCAATCCTGAGCCAATAACAATAAGGAACCAGAAGCTAGAACAGACAGGCACATTTACATACCTAGGATGCATAGTAACACCAGACGGCGGAACAAGCAAGGACATTAACAACAGAATGAATTAAGCGAGAACAGCCTTTGCTAGTCTCAACAATATTTGGAGGTCTTCCCAGTACAGCACAAAAACCAAATTAAGACTGAATGAGAGCTGTGTACTTTCTGTGCTTCTCTATGGTGCGGAATGCTGGAGAGTAACAGAGAAGGAAATGTCGAAACTGTCCTCCTTCCACATAATCTGCCTAAGGAAAATGCTCCGAATCTTTTGGCCAAACACCATCAGCAACCAAGAACTACTTATTTGGAGTAACCAGGAGGACATGCACACCATCATAGCTGGCAGACGCTGGAGTTGGGTTGGCCATGTCCTCAGAAGGGACCCTGATACCATTACAAGAACAGCTATGCTATGGACTCCTGAAGGAAAGCGAAAGAGAGGCAGACCAAAAACAACCTGGCAGAGAACTGTGGAAGCCGAGATGCAAAGAATGAACCAGAGTTGGAGCACTGTACGAAGGATGGCCGCCGACCGAACAAAGTGGAATCAATTTGTTGCTGCCCTACAAGATGCCACCAGGCGTGATGGCCACTGACTGCTTTGATTGTCGGTGGCTATGGATCAAAGAAGAAGACGAAGACTTGGAAAACACATGGAAAAGGGAATTAACCATAGACATAAAGAAGACATGGAAAAGGGAAGTAACCATAGACATAAAGAAGACATGGAAAAGGGAAGTAACCATAGACATAAAAAAGACATGGAAAGACCTTGAAGGGGTGGCACAGGACAGACGGGCTTGATATATATTTGTTCAAGACTTGTGCTCCTCAGGGAGCTAAGAGTAATGATGCCTTTCTTCATTTCCTCTTTATTTGGTTTTTCACAGTTAACTTGTAACTCCATGTCTGCTGTCTAGGGATCTTGCAGAGCTGGTCTATTTAGAAGTCCCTCGATATGTTCCTTTTAACTGTTCATTTTCCATTTTATACTGCTAAGCAATTTTCCATTCTTATCCTTCATGAGGCCATTTGATTGCTTGTTTGACTCTGTTAGCTTCTTTGTACCACTGCACAAATCTACTTATTTTTCCTTTGGCTAGAACTTCTTCTGCCTCAGTTACCAACTTATCAGTATATTTCCTCTTGTCTCTTCTGAATCTTCTTCTTGCTTCTTTATTTCGTTTTATGTGTAGCTCATGAGCCTCAGCTCTGAAACTTCCTATTTTGCTTCTATTTAAATCAGCCGTCTTATGTTTTCTTTCCTATATTTATGGTTTCTGTTGTTATCCATTTGTTGTTAATGATTATCATAGAAATATTTATTAAAAAATTTATTGCAGATCATCCCCCCCCAACCCCCCCCCCCCCCCCCCCCCCGCCCCCCCCCCCCCCCCCCCCCCCCCAACAATTTTTTTTTCATGTCAATTTTTTTTAGACGTTTGATGTTGAAAATGTATTTTCAAGTCTAATAATAGCAGATTAACATATCATTCACCAACATTTACTGTTTAAAATGTGGTGAAACATGTTGAGAACCCAGCATTGGACACTAAGCTTGGAGGAGTCACTTGAGCCCCAGACGTAACTATGGCTTTTTATCTGGTTGGCTGCATGCAGGAGGATCTCATGATGGTCAGAGGGAGCTGAGAAGTGGCTCTATGTAGGACATGACAATTCTTTGGGAGAGCCCAGAACCAGAGCACAGCATTTTAGCTCTGCATATTTGGAGGGCCCCCTTGGATGGCGGGGAATGCACAGTATGACATGCACATCTTCCTCCTAGCTTGGTACCAGATGTGATGATCCTTTAAATGTCAGCCAAGCTGGAGAAACTGGAGGTCATGACTTCAACTCAACACATTTCAGAATGACAGAAAAGCCACAGGAAAGGTCTAGATCTACAGTGTAGATAATAAAAGGAGTATTTAGGGTGGTATTGGCTGCAAAAGAGTGAAATGCTCAGCAGTCCTAGTTAAACAACAACAACTGTTTAAAGTAGTGATATATATTGCATGGCTTTGTGTATTATGTTACTTCTTACAGGTTTTGCCAGCTTGGAAGAGTGGCTCCCAGTTTCCAAGTGTGGAGAGATTTGATGTTTTAGATTCACAACTGGAAATTCTGTGAGACATGTTATATGCTTCTATTTTGAATATGATCAACATTTACAGTTTCAAATATTAAATAGTTTTGATAATACTTATGCACTACTTACTTTCTTGATTTGGACAAAATGAATCTTAAACAATTTTTGCTGTTAAATTAACTTGAGTAAAATTACTTGCTTTTTTCTAACTTGAATTGTAAAGTGTTATTATTGTTTGAAAAAAAAAAAAAAACAGAGTTACTAATCTCTAACATAACATGTCAAGTAGGGCCAAATACAAATAGTATGATGATGAGCATAATCATGTCACAGTCACAAATATTAACACTACTGTGCCAGTGCAGTAGAAATCTGTTGAAAGCATTACAAGGCAGGTCTTCTTCAGGAGATTCCAAGGTAAATGAGGTAGTGGGAGACCAAAAAATTCATGGTGAAGATAACTAGAGACAGAATTGAAAGGGGTAAAGAAGACATAAAAAAAGTCTTGAGAGAATGGCACAGGACAGGAGAACCTGACATCAATTTATTAAAGGCCTATGGTCCTTGAGAAGCTGAAGGGTGATGAAGATGATAATACCTGTGCAAGCTGTCAAGACACAGTCACTGTGTTAACTGTTAATGTGAAGTGTATTAACTGTTAATGTGAAGTGTGTTAACTGTTAATGTGAAGTGTGTTAACTGTTAATGTGAAGTGTGTTAACTGTTAATGTGAAGTGTGTTAACTGTTAATGTGAAGTGTGTTAACTGTTAATGTGAAGTGTGTTAACTGTAAATGTGAAGTGTGTTAACTGTTAATGTGAAGTGTGTTAATTGTTAATGTGAAGTGTGTTAACTGTTAATGTGAAGTGTGTTAACTGTTAATGTGAAGTGTGTGAACAAATACATTGTAAAGTTATTTGAATTCTACGTTAGCAAATAGAAAAGAAATGAGTAATGCATAAAATGATTATATAATTAAGTTACTGAATATCACAAGCACATTCATACTATCTGCGTATTATTACCAAATAATTATGTGCACGTGACCATTAGAAAGAAGCTGCAAAAAAAAAAAACCACTTGTTTCAAGGAAAAAAGCAATCAACAGTCAATAGGTACTATTAAAAAATACCGCTGGGGGGAGTGTGACAGACTACACACAGAGAACAGCTCTATAATCTGAATGGCATTAGACTGGAACCTTCAGGGCTGATGGAGAAGGGGAAGATCATTTTTGGTATGTTGATAAACTCTGGATATCAAGTTCAAATCCTCAGAAATAATTTGGAGAAAGTGAAACTGCAGACTCAGCATCTACCACTTTGGGGATTTGCTGTACATTCCACTAGCAGCAAATGGGATTAAACAAGGACATTATTTATTCTTTTGAGTGTGTAAAACAGGATAATTTATTACTGTTAGTTTCATAATGTAAATTATTTAAAAAAGAAAAGAGAGATAATATTAGTGTCTGCTGGGTCTCTTGTGTTTTTTTGCAGGTACACATACCTCCAGAACAATCTGAGCTTATTGGCAGGAAATGCAAGCCCTACCACAGGTCTGAAGAGAATCGGGTTTGAGATGCCAGAATTGTTTGTGTAAGTATTAGAGCTTTGAACATTCTACCATCCCTGTGGAAGCAAGATGCAGAAAATGCTCAACACCATTTTCATATCACATAGTACTATTAGAACCAAAAATTACACACTGTACAGAAATGGAAGATCACAGCCTGCAGGATACACTGCCTGATAATAGTGTTTTCTCTTTGACAGTTACTATTTAAGTTTGCAGATCTTTAGAGTGACATGCCCATAAATGGTTGGAATATTTATTGTACTTCTCCGCCATTGTTACTAAACTGTTTCATTGAGAAATTGGAAGCTGAAGATTTATTTATAAACATATATTTTTATGGTTGTAGAAAATCTGACTTGTATAGGAGACACACTATATCTTCAAATTGTGTCTTCAGTTGGTAAATGTATCTGACAAGTTACTAGCAGTTTGAAAATGTGAGCATCACATTTTATGGCACATTGCAAGACATAAACTCTTATGTTAAGAGTCCATTTTAGAAAAGATGCCTGATAGATGATTTTATTACTGGAGGTGACAAAAGGTAGCTGAGCAAGTTACAATTATTTTCTAATCAGAGGTGTTTTTATTAAACACTGCTTCAATGTCACTCACCAAGCATTTCTTGATCAGTGCACTTCAGACTTGCATGTGGCTATTAAACTGACTGTACTCAACACATACACTAACTGTGATGCACAAAGTGCTCTTTATATGGTTTTGAGCCCATGAGATAGAACAGACATTCATTTATTTCTCAATCCCTCATTTTACTGACCAGAATTGTCATCATCACCATTTAGCTCACCCAGGAGCATAGGCCTTCAACAAACTTAGCCAATTCCTCCCATCCTGTGCCATCAACTTCTTTCCATTTCTTCCTCATTCCTTTCATGACTGTCACCATTTCTCACAATGGAGATTTTTTTGGTCTCCCTCTACCTCTCCTACCCTGGGAATTCCAGAACAGGGACTGCCTTGTAATATGTTCAACAGGGTTTCTATTGTCGCCAGCGTCTTCTTCTTAGGTTTCTATTGTCGCTAGCGTCTCCTTCTCAGGGTTTCTATTGTTGCCAGCGTCTCCTTCTCAGAGTTTCTATTGTTGCCAGCGTCTCCTTCTCAGGGTTTCTATTGTCGCCAGCGTCTCCTTCTCAGAGTTTCTATTGTTGCCAGTGTCTCCTTCTCAGGGTTTCTATTGTCTCCAGTGTCTCCTTCTCAGGGTTTCTATTGTCTCCAGTGTCTCCTTCTCAGGGTTTCTATTGTCACCAGTGTCTCCTTCTCAGGGTTTCTATTGTTGCCAGTGTCTCCTTCTCAGGGTTTCTATTGTCTCCAGTGTCTCCTTCTCAGGGTTTCTATTGTTGCCAACGTCTCCTTCTCATCTCTTGTTTCACTGGCAGTTGTCTGATTCTTGTCATCAGTTCCACATTAGTGATCTTGTCATACCATTTCAATACCTCTGTTCTATGCAAGCGCCCATTAATGAAAGTCTTTAGCTTCTTGGTTGCTATGTTTGTTGTTCTCCATTATAAAAGCCATACAATAGGACTGATGTAGCATTTGAGTTGAAGATACTGATTTTAGTGTTGGACTTGATTTCTCTTGATCTTCATATATGTTTCCCGATGCAATGAAAGGTCCCTCTTTCTTTGGTATTCATATTTTGATATCATTGTCTATACCTCCAACTCTTATTTGTATTGATTCCAAGATAAATGTATGATTCTATATCTTCTATGAGTGTTTGTTCAAGTGAAATCTAGTTATTGTTTCCTGCATTTATTCTCATTATCTTTGTCTTTTTCCTGTGTATTTTCAGACCAACTTGCTGTGACCTCTCATCAAGAATGTTCATTTTGTCTTTCATCTGATTACAGTTATGGGATAGAAGAACCAGGTCATTAGCAAAAACTAGATTGTCAAGCTGCTTAGTCAGTCTACACTGATTTCCATTTCTGTTGGTTGATACATGGCCTAATCTATAGCTGGTGAGAAGAAAAATGGCTACAAGGAACATCCCTGTCATAAGCCAGCATCTTTTTTTTTATAGGATTCTGTAAGTTGCCCTTCATGAAGAACTCTGCATGTCATATCTTCATATGTTTTATATATTACGTTATTGATCTTCAAGGGGACACCATAATGCCTCTTCAATTTCCAAAACAATTCACTACCTATGTTGTCAAAACTCTTTTCATAGTCCACAAATGCAGTGTAAAGAGGTGAGGTAAATTCTAGACTTTGTTCAACTATTATTCTCAGTGTGGCTGTTTAGTCTGTAAAGGATCTGTTTTGTCAAACCTGTTTGTTCATCTCTCAGTTGTCTATCTATGGACTCTTTAAACTCTCAAGGATGATCCTGTGAAATATTTTTCTTGGCATTGATGTAACATTATTCCTCTGTAATTTGTGCACTATTGTAAATCTCCTTTGTTAGGCAATTTGACTTGGTATCCTTTCATTCTGCTGGCATTTCTTCTCTATTACAGAATTTGCCAGTTGTATCAAATCTCTGCAGAGGTGTCAGTACCTGCTTTGATGGCCTCTGCTGGAAAGCCATCTGGGCAGCAGCTTTTCCATCTTTTAACAGCTGAATGACTTTCTTTAATTCTTTCTTTTTTTTGGTCTTTCACAGTTTACTATGAGCTTTTCTTCTGCTGGCTGGATGTCTGGGGAATTTTGTGAACCTGATCTATTGAGAAGTTCTTCAAAATGTTATGTCCACCTATTCATTTGCTCTTGTATATTGCTAAACAATTTTCCATTATCATTTTTCTTCTACTTCTTCTTCTTCGATCCTTAGCTGCTGACTGTCAAAGCAGTCAGTGGCCATCACGCCTGGTGGCGAATTGTAGGGCAGCAACAAACTGCTTCCATTTTGCTCGGTTGGTGGCCATCCTTCGTGCAGTGCCCCAGCTCTGGTTCATTGTTTGCATCTCGGCCTCCACAGTTCTCTGCCAAGTTGTATTTGGTCGACCTCTCTTTTGCTTTCCTTCAAGGGTTCATTGCTTAGCTGTTCTTGTGATGGCATCAGGGTTTCTCCTGTGCTGCTTGTTGAAGTTTGTATGGTTTAACATTTTTACAGAATGGTGCAACAGGCCCCATGCTCAACCCTACTTAGTCGCTTTTTACAGCATGCATGATAGGTTACAGTGTTACTAGTTGTTGCTCCCCTTTTGGGCACTGGTAACACACATGCGTGAACAACATATATTTCATCTGATGCATACATGCCACACCTCAGACATGAAAAACCTGTACAACAAATCCAAAAACCCTGTACAGAGACCCGCAAAACCTGTACAGACTGAAAAACGTAACAATAGAGTTAATTAATGTACAAATATATTCAATTAGATGGTTCTGCACCATCATAGTGACATGCGCCCTTTGCCTTTTTAAGCATGTCTTCACTTGCTTTAAAACCTAAACAACAAGAGTTAGAATTTATTTTGTACCGGTATTGTAGAAAAGCTGTGACTGTATCATCATTTAGTCTATTTCTGCAAAAAAAATTAATACAATTTATGGTGGAAATGAAGAACAGTTTGGTGTGTGTTCTATAGTGCCTTATAAAAGTATAGATCTAAAGAGACCAGTAATAAGCGTTATGGGTTAGGTTTAGGAATCTTAAATCAAATATATATATATATATATATATATATATATATATATATATATATATATATATATATATATATATATATATATATATATATATATATATATATATATATATATATATATATATATATATTAAAGCTAGCAATGAAAATATAAACTGGCGCAATATTATATATTCTCTACCGAACTTCAAAAATTGGAATAGCCGTTATACCCATACGAATTTTAGTGTCAATCAAACATTGATAGTAATTAATTATTTAATAAATATAAATCATTGGATGACCGTAATGATGATCACCCAAGGCAAAAATCACATTGTTTTTTTTAAAGAAACGAAATTAAAACTAAGAAGAGAAGTAACTCCAAATAAACTTTTCTCTGACCTGGTTAAGATGCAAATTTGCCTTGCTTTTGTGGGTTTTTTTTCAGTTTCATAATTTGGTCATATCGGAATGACGGTCGCCGAATGCTCCGCATGTATTTTCGTACCATTTAGATTTCGGGTTAACCCTAACCCCAACTGTAACCCTAATCCTAACTCTAAATGGTACGAAAATACATGCAGAGCATTCGGCGACCGTCATTCCGATATTAGGCCTACCCATAATTTGTTTTTGTATTATTATTCAAATTTACATTTCTTACGCACTTTCTACCGTAAACCTAACCTCAACCTTAACTCTAAATGGTACGAAAATACAAATATTAAACATACTCGACGGCAATAAAGGTAAAGATTACCAGAATCTCAGTAAAAAGAGTTGTCAGAATCATTCAAGTTGAATAAATTCAACTCAAACAAGAATTTTCGTGCTCTTTTTCCACAAAATGTTTATGATTCGGCGGTATGGCAGCGTCCATGTTTGTAACTTTCGCTTTTGTAAAATCACTATTATCAGTTCTACCGTATTCGCTAGCAGTAAAATATTTTGTTCGTTTCAAGCTTAGTGGCCAGATTTTTCAATGCTGAATCCGATTATGCCCAGCAATTGCCGATACGATTGTAAACAGAAGAGTTCTGGTGCTTTTAAAATAGGACGTACGTTTTATAGGTGTATGGGAACGAGGTATCGCACTACTTCCGTGACGTACTCGGTACGGCACAGCGACAAAAATTGTCAAGATTTATGCCGTATGGCGTACGTCATAATGGTGCTGAAAGGGTTAATAATTAGGCGAAAAAACCCGTACAGACCCGTGTACGGCCCGTACACATCTGAAAACGCAAACACCCCGTACAGATTATGGGTAAACCTTTAAGTGTGGCATGTATGCTGATGTGTTTTATAATGAGTAGTCTTTAATTCTAGCTTGGTTATAATTGGTTGACTTTTGAAATGTTTTCCTCAGTTTTCTTGAGCACCTGAACAAAAGCTGTGGACTGCATGGACCAGTAGTTCGTGAGGTCTTCCATTCTTTGACAACAACATCAGACTTCAGTGATGGTCCCAGTGATGACAAGGTATGCTGGTTGTGTTAATATATTACTTTAATGTTTTATTTTGTTGTTATGTAGTTTTTTAGTCTTATTTATACATTGGCTAATTTTGCCAATTCATTCTGCGATGCCAGAATATTTTACATTTTTTCCTGCCTAGAATTATCCAAAAATTTTGTAGACTTATTTCAGAAAGCATACATTTAGCCATATGTGTGGAATAAAGTCAAATAGGGAATTCCAGCCTGCAAGGTCTTTTATATTTGGATAGGAATGTGGCGTAATATAATTAACTGACCATGTATCAACGTTTAATGGGGCTTGCATCACCAAAACAAGGCAAAACTTATATACAACAAGAAAAAAAAAGGAAACAGAGTAAACCTATAGCAAACAAATGTTAGCAGAACTTTGAGACAACCAAATGAAAAAAAATTTGTTACTGATGTGGAGATAGGCTTGTAAGAGACAGATAAAGAGATTTGAGAGAAATTATTGATAGTAACAGAAATAATGTCAGTGATGAACATCCACAAGAGCATATAATGTTGAGAAGGTAGGGCTATAACCTACTTTGTCTGTGACAGATAATGTTATCATGCACGAGTACTGCACGAGACAAATACATGTTTGTGTCATGCATTTCTATTATAAAAAACATGTAAAGCAATACAGTATATTATATAGTAACATTAGTACAGTTCTAGTATGCTTGAGCTTTTATTAGATGTACATTCTCTTATACATCTATTTTATTCTGATAATCCACAGATAGTTGTCACCATAATTACTGGTATGCCAGGCAGCGGGAAGGAAACACTTACGTCATCACTCACTTCTTACAACAAGAACTTCACAAAGTAAGTTGGCATGGGAAGGAGTTGACTAGATTTATCTTTCAGAAATCATATCAGCCATTGACATTGGAAAACAGTCAAGATGCCTTGGAGATGAAAATAATCTTTGCTGATTTTCAGGTGCTGAACATGAAAGTATTGGTTATAATTCACAATTGGATCTGTTTAAAAGCTTGTGAGCAGGAGAATTGAAAGATGCAGTCAGCAACCAGAGATTGCATCACTATTCTTGAAGTTTTCTCAGTGTGTAAAAGAGCACTGCACCATGCACACATGTCTTGGAGCTAGCATAAATATGGTACTACCTAGAGGCAATCAGTCTCTCTTTTTTGTAATTATGTGGCTGTTCTGTTATTTCTTGGCATGCAATAGTGCATGAGTGTTTGACCAGTGAAAATAATTATTTTAACGTAAGTGTTGAGTTGACTTATGTCACAGAAGCATATGTTTATACCAGTGGTGAGGAAAGCCTTTACTTTGGATGTACAGTTCTCAGAACACAGTTCTATACATATACCTCAGTATTTGTGCAACAATGATTAAATTGCAGAAGCTGATATATGCTATTTACAGTGCTGGTCTTCTTCTTTCTTCTTCCATCCTTAGCCACCAACCGGCAAAGCAGTATGTGGCCAGTACGCCTAGTGGCGTCTTAGGGCAACAACAAATTGATCAATCTATCGCTGTTTCCACCACGCCTAGTGGCGTCTTTGTGGAACAGAAACAGACCAAACAATCTATCGTTGTTTCCGTAATCAGATTGGTTGGCAAGCAGGTGATCAGCCCACTGTGCGAAGTTTTTTACGGGATGGGGTAAACAGCCCCATGCCCAACCCTCCTTAGTCGCTTTTTACGACATGCGTGGTAGGGTGCAGTGTTACTATTCTTTGCTCCCCTTTCGGGCCCCGGCAACACACGGGTGACAGTGCTGGTAGTTTGGCCAAATATGCGGAGACAGCCCACCGATCATGTGAGCAACTTTTACTTACTCATGGTACCCACTGACCAGCAACGTATTTCCAAGAAGAAAAAAAACAGATTTTAAGCTATCCAAATATTCCATCTGCTATTCACCGAGTACCACATGGTGAAGGACTACCTATTCCAAAACCCCGAGACTAATTTTAACAGGTTTAAGCTATCCACATAGTCTATCTGCTCGCAGTAGCATACGGTAAAGCAGTGCCTGAAACTTTGTGGTAATGAAGCTTCTTGACATCTTGCTTGGCTAGCAAGGCTACACAAACTTCTATCATTTCTTTGTGAATAATACAGCAGTTAAAAAACTGTCCATTAAATGAAAGGAACTGATCTTGCTGAAAATCCCAGGAAACCAGGACGAAATGTACGTGTACATGTACTGCTGGTAGAATGCAGCAAAATTTTGTTTTTTAGCACATGAGCCATTTTTTAAAAATCCACCATTATTATGTCTGGTCTTTGCTAAATAGAAAAATGATTAAAAATTTTTTTGTTAGTGTTACGTGCAGTCTTTGATATCTTACAATATTATACATTGGTATTCTTGTTATCTTCGCAAATATTTTGAAAGCAAAATAGTGCTTAAGGGAAAGTCATTATTGTGTTACTTCCCTTGAAAGTTGTGTCGGCTCTTTCGATCAAACTCCGCGGATAAATCCATTTTACTGCGATTTATTCGTTGTTTGGGTAATAATAGATTGTTCTTGCTTCAGAATATCTATGGCCTGAATTTATGTGTATTGTTTGTCTGAGTAGGATGAGTCTGTCTTATATCTGTATATCTTTACATATCTAAGTCGAACTATATGTTCTGTTGTCTCTAGAGAGGTCGAAGGCTATTCGGCGGATGTGTCGCTAGAGAGGGGTGTGATTTGGCTTCGTCCTGATAGGGACTGTGTTTTTCCATGTCGGCCTGTCGCCGGGGAAAAAGTGATCTCAGTATTTGTGGGGAAGGTGATAGTCGTCTAAACCTATCGTGTATGCTTTACCCCAGTGTTTAGTCGTATTGCCAAGGAATGGCAGTTTCATATTTCCTATACCAAGGTAATCAAAGATACTCTTATGAACTCTCGATCGAAGCCACCATTTTCGATAGTTACGATTTGAATGTCTAAGAGAATATATTTGACTCGATGAAAACGACTTCGATTCCTAGCAGCACTATATCCTGTAGATTGCAGTCAATTGTTCATGATCAAATCTACAGAGCAATGAAATGTTTTATGAATGACTAACTTTAGGACAGATTCATTATCTGTACCCAAACGTGAGTGACAGCTCACGAGTGAAGCCATCTTGGAACCAAAACATGTAGTGACTTTCAAGAAGAGAAAAGGAATGCCCGTATTATCGCTTGATCAGTCCAGAGATCACTGCTACACATGAGAACCCATTGCTAGCGGTATAATATTATTATATGGAAAAATATGTGCTGAACATTATGTTGAAGAATCGTCGCTAGACGAGATTAGGTTTAGAAGCCATCTGAAATATTGTTTATAAGCTGACGTGCTCAGTCAGTGAAGTCAGATGATATATGTATGGGCGATACTGAGTGCTTGGCTACTGACAGTCCATTATACACTTATTCTACATGAGTGCCCATGTAACATTGCAAGACCATTTATCCACTGTACTATGATGTATTATGGCAACCTGTGATTTGTCACTATCTGTGCTGTCGAGTGTGTACGTCCAATTAAACTTTAGAAAAGGTACACAGTCGTTGGTGTCGATGACTTCCAGCCATACATGAGTGTGAGAAAAGAACATTTTTTGTCAACACCACGAACCTTTATTATCATTCGCACATTATACACTCAATCCATGTCTACACACCACTGCGTAGGTCAAGTTGACATTCCATACACTACAGTGGAGCAAACAACACCATAGAGATCTTATCAACTGATGATGATGATGATGTCTGCTTCCATCCACTTATATCTATCTTTTGGTGGATATCATTAACGGGAATAAAAATCCAACTTTATCAACTTTATCAACTGGTGGACCAGCTTTCTGGGTTTGACCTCGCAGAAGTTCAGAAGTCAACAGATTACCGATACCAGACCGTTTCCTGTGGCTGATACGACACACTTGCAGTATTGGTTTGCTCTTTGTCAACACTTCGTCACGTGACCTGTCAGGTGAATGCAGTATGTAGGTCAGCGTTGTTGACATTTTTTACATTAGACATTATAGAGTTTCACAGAACAGTTGGATCAATTCTTCTCAATGTTAACAGGAAGACAGTATGAGTGAACTAAGAAGTCCTATTTTCATCGATGGATCTTCTTGTTTTCCATATATGAACTTTAATATTTAAGGCCAGAATGTTTAATTGAATAAAGTGGCAGTTTGTTTGTTTTCATAAAAATAACTTTGCCATTACTGTAAGACTGAGCCTATTTTGCAACACATACTATCATACACATAATTTATATATATTTATGTTTACATGTTATTTGTTTGTATAGTATGTTAGTTTCTATGTCAGCGGGTTGTGTTTAAGGTTGGGCGGCGTCCTCACAACAGAATATCCCACGTCATAGAGGGTCCGTTGTGGGCGTTTTCTATAGGTGCAATTTTCTTGATTGAAAATTTGCTGCGACAACTGTTGCTTTTGTGTTAGCTGTGAAGTCTGTAATTATTGTTATTTTTGTAATATTTCTTTGTTCTTTAGTTTTGTTTTGATTTGTTTGTAATTTGTTGGTCTAACCTTTTCTATCTTTCAGTTCTATTCACAATTTATATTCATATATTGTGACGTCATTTGTGTTGTTATTCTTTGCAGATTCAGTGATTATTTTCATTGATTTCCCTATTTGATTTATTTTGATTTCTGCAAACGTTCTTGTATTGTCAGTCCTATTTGTACTTTATGTATTCTGTTGGTTGACATATGTTTTATATAGGTATATTTCATAAGACACAATTGCCTGTGCACTGCACTTGGATTATGGTATAAACCAGTACCTGATTATTATTACTATTATACAAGACCTTATTAAAGGCTTGTGACCCACAGATATTGGGATAGTATACTGATTAATCAAGTCATTGAGAACTTGTGGTATTATTATTGATTCAGGTGATTAGTATTATTGTTAGACATCATGGCTACATTAGAATACTTCATTACACAAGGGAAAGCCCTTGATAAGACTGGTCAACAATTAGAACAATGGGCAGTTGCTCAATATGACAAAGCATTAGCTGCAGAAGAGAGAAGAGCTATGGCAGAAGAGAAAAGATTAGCTGCAGAAGAAAGAAAAGCTATGGCGGAAGAGAAAAGATTAGAAAGAGAAGCTGAGGCTGCTGCTGAACAAAAGAAATTGCAGATGCAGGTAGAGGAAAGGAGATTTGAAGCTGAACAAAAAAAATTGGAAAGAGAAGCTGCGGCTGAACAAAAAAGATTAGACAGTGAAGCTGAACAAAAAAGATTAGACAGGGAAGCTGAACAAAAAAGATTAGACAGGGAAGCTGAACAAAAAAGATTAGACAGGGAAGCTGAACAAAAAAGATTAGACAGAGAGGCTGAAGAAAAAAAAGCAATAAGAGAACATGAATTTGAGTTGGAGAAATTAAGATTGACAAGTATGAGTAATGTTAATCAGGCATCTAGTGGTAATGATAAACCTTCTACTTACAAGGTTAAGGTTCCACCGTTCAATCAGTCCAGTGACGATATTACATTCTGGCTGGATAGATTTGAACGTTCTTGTCGTACACATAATGTGGATAAATCACAATACGCTAATCAATTATCAGAAAACTTGAAAGGTGAATCTTTGACTAGATTATGCCTTGTAGGAGAAGCAGATAAGGATAATTATGATGTCATTAGGGCGGCTTTGATAAAAAAATATCAGCTAAGTGAGGAAGGCTATCGCCTTTTATTTAAAACGATGGTACCTGAGACGGGTGTAGAATTCTCAGAATTCACTGCAAAGGCACGTCTCACAGTTGATCGTTGGATTGAGCTTTCCAAAACAGAAAAAACGTATGAAGGACTTATGGATTTGTTGCTCAGAGATAAGATTATGTCATGTGTGAACAAACCTTTCCTTGAATTTATACATGAGCGTAAACCCAAATCTCTAAAAGAAATGGAAGAATATTGTTCCCAATATGTCACTGCACACCCCGACGTGACTTTTGGCAACACTAAGATTAAGGAGAGTATGCCAGTTGCTTCAGCAACACCATACAATCCCAATTATTCACACAGATTTCAGGGACCTCAAAACAGATTTGATAAAAAAGGTAACCATAATAGTTATCAAAACCAAGGTAACCAATCATTTCAGGGTTCTTCTTCAAAGAACTGGAGACGACCTGATAGCTCTCGACACAGGGGTGGTCATAATTATAGGAATTTCCGTAGAGGAAGTAATTATAGAAACTATCAGGGTTATCCGTCTTGGAGTCAACAAGATCATAATTACAGAGATACTCATTATAATGAATATGATAATGGTAACCAAGGGAACTATGACTCAAACCCAAATAGGGGTTACAATAGAGGTAACAATAACTACAGAGGTGATAATAACCGAGGTAGATCTCAAAACAAAAGACATAAACCACATTTTCAGGCAAACTCTGCACAACAAGAGTCCCATGAAGCCTATAAACAGAGTAAAGATAATAATGATGCTAGTAATATGGCATGTGCCGCTTTTGATTTTGGGAGAGCATCTCAGTGCCCCCAATGCAAAACGTTATTTGAGCCAACCACAGTGTCTACTTTAAGCTGTGGCCATCCTCTTCCTGCTCTTCCAGCATCAGTCGCGCATGATGGAAGAGGTTCTCTTGTCTTACATAAGGGTTTAGTGAATAACAATCCAGTCTCTGTGCTATTTGATTCTGGATGCACCATAATTGGTGTTAGGCAGTCACTCGTAGATCCTTCCCGTGCCACTGGACAAGTAGTCAAATGTGTAACATTTGGCGGCACATTAGAGAAATACTCTACTGCTATCATTAGGATTGCTACTCCTTTCTTTACAGGAGATGTACACGCATGTCTTCTTCCGAATCCGATCGCTGACCTCATCATCGGTCGCATTCATGGAGTCAAGGAATGCACTCCGCAACAAATTTCCACGTGGGAAAGGCAAAACATGCAGATTGCTAACGCTGTAGTCACTAGAGCTCAGGCTCTTAATATGCCTCAAACTTCATCTATTGAAGATAATGAAGTGCATAACCAAGATAATCCCTTGGTAATTTCTCGTGACTCGTTTATAAAACAGCAAGAAGATGATCCCACTCTGAAGAAATTCTTCATTCTTGCAACTAAAGGTGATCCGAATAAAGACACAAGTCGTAAATCGTGGATTACAAAGAAGAATGGCGTACTTGTACGTATGGTTCAAGACTCCATTACGTCAAGTCATTCTCAAATCCTGGTTCCCAAGAATTTGAGAGTTAAAATTTTGCAGCACGCTCACGACTCTCAGTGTGCTGGACACATGGGTTTTTTCCGTACTAAGTCAAGAGTCCTTGCGGCTTTCTTTTGGCCATTGGTAAACAAGGACATACGTATTTATTGTCGATCTTGTAAAGTATGTCAGGAAGTTAAATCCAAAGGTCCACGGCATGCTGCACCCATTCAGGCGGCGGACATTCCTATTCGGCCGTTTCAAAAAATGGCCATAGACATTATTGGTCCATTTAAGATCAAGTCTGCCAGAGGACATCAGTTTATCTTGACGTGTGTTGATATGTGCACACGTTGGCCAGAGGCTATTCCTCTGAAGAGCATTACTACTGCTGATATTGCAGATGCTCTTTGGCTTATATTTTCTCGTCTGGGGTTCCCCGGAGAGATATTGTCAGACCATGGCACCCAACTAATATCAGATACCATGTCTCAAGTAATGTTTACTCTGCAGATAGATAGATCTTTAAGTAGTATCTACCATCCAATGTCTAATGGTATGGTCGAACGCCTTAATAGAACACTTAAAAACTTACTGGGGAAGATAACTGAGGATCATCCTCAAGACTGGGACAGAGTTTTACCTGCGGCCCTCTTCGCTTACAGAGAGGTACCCAATGAACATACGGGATTTTCTCCCTTTGAACTCGTCTTTGGCGCGCGTCCGCGTGGCCCTATGTCGTTGCTTCACGATCTCATAACATCTGACAATATTGACGATGACACAAAGTCATCCTACGAATATGTCATCGCGTTGAGACAAAAAATTATCGAAGCATGCAAATTAGCAACTTCTTCTTCTGAATTTGCGAAACAGAAGGCAAGGCAATTTGCCAATAAGAAGAGATGCTTACGACAACTTTGTCCTGGTGACAAAGCATTTGTATTACTACCTTGTAGGGAAAACAGATTACTTATTTCTTGGAAAGGTCCGTACGATATAATATCGAAAATTTCCGATGTCGACTATATTGTCGATATTGATGGGAAGCATAAAACCTTCCACATCAATATGCTTACTGAATTCCATGAACGTCCGGATTATTTGCAACCCATTTTCCAAGCAACGGACAATTCTCCAGTACAACATGGTCATTACTCATCACTGTCCGTGATACAGGATGAGGAAACAAGTTTTTCAGATGTAAATCTTCCTCTTCCAATGATCCCACTTCATTCCAGTGAATCATGGAAGAACGTTACTGTCTCTCCTGATTTGTCTCTAGGAGAACAGCGACAAGTTTCAACTATGTTGCAAACATTTCAGGATGTACTCACTGACATCCCTGGACAAACGAATGTCATTCAACATGACATTGTTCTAACTGACCATACTCCTATTAGGGTTAGACCTTATCCTATACCTATACATTTTCAAGCACAGGTCGAGAAAGAGTTGGATGAGATGATAGATTTGAAAATAATCGAACCATCCACCTCTGCATATTCTTCGCCGATGGTTATTGTGCGTAAAAAAGACAATAACATACGTCTTTGCGTTGACTATCGAAAATTGAATCAAGTAACTAAGTTCGATGCCGAACCTATGCCTTTACTGGAAGAGCTACTTACTCGACTCTCCAAATCTCATTTTTTCACTAAACTTGATTTGTCTAAAGGATATTGGCAAGTTCCTTTATCTGAACGCGCCAAACCTCTCACGGCTTTTTCAACACCTAGAGGTTTGTTCCAATGGAATTTTATGCCTTTCGGTCTTATGAACGCACCAGCTACGTTCGTACGCATGATGCGCCGAATCCTATCTTATCGGTCAGATGTCATTGCATATCTAGACGACATCTGTCTTTTCAGCGATACTTGGGAAGATCACTATTCAGGGTTAGATGAATTGCTGTCTACTTTGCGTGAGCACAACCTGACAGCGAAACCCTCTAAAGCCTATATTGGTTTTAGCGAAATTTCTTTCCTAGGCCACCGAGTTGGTCATGGTTTCCTAAAGACAGAGGACCATAATACTAGTAAGATACTTAACATCTCAATCCCTAAGACTAAAAAACAGGTGAGAAGTCTGTTAGGTCTTATTCAATTTTATGGCAGATTCATTCAGAATCTATCCTCTATCATGGCACCTCTCTCAACACTTCTAAAGAAAGGTTCGCCTAATGTGGTCCACTGGTCTCAGGAATGCCAATGCTCTCTGGATAAGATTAAAACATTGTTTTCAACACCACCTATTTTAGTGCTACCTACTAAAGATAAGACATTCGTTCTTCGTAGTGACGCTTCATCCACTGGGATTGGAGCGGCACTAATGCAAGAGTACTCTGGAACTCTGCATCCTGTAATGTATATTTCCAGAAAACTTAATGCGGCAGAAAGGAATTATTCGGTTTTAGACCGTGAGCTATTAGCTATGGTTTGGTCGATCCTCAAACTACAGAGATTCCTTCTAGGCGCACATTTCATAGTAGAAACCGACCAAAAAGCTCTTACTGCTATACAGAGTAAGAATTTGAAGAGCTCGAGGTCTACTCGATATGCAATTGCTCTTCAACCTTTTCATTTCTCTGTGCGAGCTATTCGTGGATCAGATAATGTGATGGCAGACATTCTGTCAAGATGCCCACATGATTCCACATAACTATTAGGGCTTAGACTTCTTGATATGTCTAGTTCTATAGTAGTTCCTTTTCTATATCATGATAGATACACATTTGTAATTTAATAATATAATGATTGTATCACTACATAGCGGTTCATTGATGTTTATTCACCGCTGTGCTTTGATGATTTTTTCTTCATAAATCATAAATTTAAGATATCTAATACGAAATGATGATATGAATTTTTTAGGCATTGTGTAATTGCCAGAATTGTATTATACTTTGATGACACCTTCCTGGAAAAATATACTTGTAGAGAAATAATTTCTCTCAGTTTATGAGACACATTCTCACCAGTCGCTCCATAAGTCGACTTAGCCTCATATTAGGCGTTATAGGTATTCCTGATATTTTCATCTGCGCATTATTCATGCGTTGTGAGCCTATTGTACGTTGCTCCTAGATGTATTTCAAAAAAAAAAAAAAAAAATGTTCCCTTTTTTTTTTCCCGGGAGGTGTGGTAAGACTGTTACGTGCAGTCTTTGATATCTTACAATATTATACATTGGTATTCTTGTTATCTTCGCAAATATTTTGAAAGCAAAATAGTGCTTAAGGGAAAGTCATTATTGTGTTACTTCCTTGAAAGTTGTGTCGGCTCTTTCGATCAAACTCCGCGGATAAATCCATTTTACTGCGATTTATTCGTTGTTTGGGTAATAATAGATTGTTCTTGCTTCAGAATATCTATGGCCTGAATTTATGTGTATTGTTTGTCTGAGTAGGACGAGTCTGTCTTATATCTGTATATCTTTACATATCTAAGTCGAACTATATGTTCTGTTGTCTCTAGAGAGGTCGAAGGCTATTCGGCGGATGTGTCGCTAGAGTGTGGTGTGATTTGGCTTCGTCCTGATAGGGACTGTGTGTTTTTCCATGTCGGCCTGTCGCCGGGGAAAAAGTGATCTCAGTATTTGTGGGGAAGGTGATAGTCGTCTAAACCTATCGTGTATGCTTTACCCCAGTGTTTAGTCGTATTGCCAAGGAATGGCAGTTTCATATTTCCTATACCAAGGTAATCAAAGATACTCTTATGAACTCTCGATCGAAGCCACCATTTTCGATAGTTACGATTTGAATGTCTAAGAGAATATATTTGACTCGATGAAAACGACTTCGATTCCTAGCAGCACTATATCCTGTAGATTGCAGTCAATTGTTCATGATCAAATCTACAGAGCAATGAAATGTTTTATGAATGACTAACTTTAGGACAGATTCATTATCTGTATCCAAACGTGAGTGACAGCTCACGAGTGAAGCCATCTTGGAACCAAAACATGTAGTGACTTTCAAGAAGAGAAAAGGGATGCCCGTATTATCGCTTGATCAGTCCAGAGATCACTGCTACACATGAGAACCCATTGCTAGCGGTTCAATATTATTATATGGAAAAATATGTGCTGAACATTATGTTGAAGAATCTTCGCTAGACGAGATTAGGTTTAGAAGCCATCTGAAATATTGTTTATAAGCTGACGTGCTCAGTCAGTGAAGTCAGATGATATATGTATGGGCGATACTGAGTGCTTGGCTACTGACAGTCCATTATACACTTATTCTACATGAGTGCCCATGTAACATTGCAAGACCATTTATCCACTGTACTATGATGTATTATGGCAACCTGTGATTTGTCACTATCTGTGCTGTCGAGTGTGTACGTCCAATTAAACTTTAGAAAAGGTACACAGTCGTTGGTGTCGATAACTTCCAGCCATACATGAGTGTGAGAAAAGAACATTTTTTGTCAACACCACGAACCTTTATTATCATTCGCACATTATACACTCAATCCATGTCTACACACCACTGCGTAGGTCAAGTTGACATTCCATACACTACAGTGGAGCAAACAACACCATAGAGATCTTATCAACTGATGATGATGATGATGTCTGCTTCCATCCACTTATATCTATCTTTTGGTGGATATCATTAACGGGAATAAAAATCCAACTTTATCAACTTTATCAGTTAGATTGTTATAACCATTTATTATCCAGGCTGTTTCTAACCTGTTATGTTAACTTGCATTTTTTTTAGTATGTCATATGTATTGCTTGAAAGTGATGATTGTTACAGTAACTGTTTTCTTGAAGTTTTGTTGCAGGGATTAAGGGACTCTCAAAACTCATTGGTTGTTTTGTCCTTTCACAGTTGGCTGGTGTATAAACAACCAGAAGAATGTCAGATGGACACAGCCTTTCTTCATCAGTCGATGTCAGCTGCTGCCCAGTCCAGAGATCAGTGGCTACTTACTAAATCAACACGGTTCATTATTGTAGCCCCTGGGTGAGTCACATTTGCATGTGTTGTGTGCTGGCCTGTTTGCATATACACAGATAAAGGAATTTATTGTTGTTACGTTATGACAGCTCAAGTTTGTGTATTCCCATCTTAGGTTACTGGGGTGCACGACACTGGACCAGAGTTTTGCTGGATAAATACGTACAAACGAGAGATAACATTTTGAGCATATAAGGATTTATCTATTACATATTTAAAGAACGTGAAGAATGCTTTCAAACTATATAAGAAAACAGTAAACAGAGAATGATGAATTATACATACAAATATAACCTGTCCTCTGAGTGCACTTTTCCATGTACACAGGGTTCATACTTTCTTTGTAAGTTATGTTTAAGATTGGTAATTCTTTTTTATGTCAGATTATTTTTATAGGAAGTTTCTGTCCATGTGGTTCATCACTTTACATGATAGCAAACTTTGGCCTATAACAAACTTTGGCCTAGAAATGTAGTATGATGAGATGCATTGAACTGTGCAAACTGTCAATTAACCAGTCAATCTATCAATGCCCTTTAGCTCCCCAAGGAGCATAGGCATTCAACAAACACATTCCAGTTCTCTTATAGCATGCCATCATCTCAAGATCTTTCTATTCCTTCCTCATCATTTTTACTTCTGTCTCTAGCTCTCTTTTCCATGTGTTCTTCCATCTGCCTCTTTCTGCCTGGTAATGCTATCAACAGGTTTCCTCAGTGTGTGTCTAATCCATCGCTAGCTTCTTCTTCTCATCTCTTGTTCCATTGGCACTTGTCTGGTTCTTGTCATCAGTTCCATGTTGGTAACCTTATTGTACAATTTCAATCTTTCTATTCTAGGCAAACAGCCATTTATGAAAGTTTGTAACTTCTGTGCGAACATTAACATACCTTAATTTTTTTTTAAAATAAGATTTAGTAGATTTAACAGGATGTTATGGGTTTTAACATCTGCTTAATATATAGCACAAAGAAATCAAAATATTAACGTCTCATTGAAGTTAAATTAACATGTATTAAATGTCGCCACAGAGTCAGCTTGACCTCACAAGACTAAAATCCTTAATCTGTTGCAGTATTGTACATAATTTTATACCAGCACTAAATATTTGTCATCTTTTTTTTTTCCAAAACAAACATTTTTCATTATTTTGTTTATTAATGCTACAGTTTCTGTGACACAGCTGAAGTTGTTCGGGTCATCTGTTTTCACCCAGATCACAATCTTCGATCAGAGTTTGTTATTGGATCAGTGACCTTGTGCATTGATCCAGAGAATACATTCATGGAACACAAGTAAGATGGCTCACTTTACTGCATTAATCATTCTTCATACTTGTGCTACACAGCTGAATATCCTGCATTGTACATTTATTTCTTTTAGAGACACATTACTCAATTACTGTTTATTATTACTCATACTCGTCAAATACCATGTTGTATATAGAACTATTGGGAGCCGCGGTAGCATAGTGGTTAGTGCACTGGCTTCCTAGCTCAGTGGTCTATGGTTCGATCACCAGATGAGGTGGGATTTTTTTAGGCCGCAAACGGCTCCTGGGTCGACCCAGTCCCAAATGGATTCCAGAGCAACTCTGGGAAGGTTAAGGTGGCCGGCGTGATGCTGACTACATCACCCCTAGTGTGCCGACGGTCGAGAAAATATGGGCCTAACACCATATTCTCAATAGGGCGTATAACGGGATCCCCCCCCCCCTCTCCATACAGAACTATTGAAGTCCCATGTTGTATACAGAACTATTGAAGTCCCATGTTGTATACAGAACTATTGAAGTCCCATGTTGTATACAGAACTATTGAAGTCCCATGTTGTATACAGAACTATTGAAGTCCCATGTTGTATACAGAACTATTGAAGTCCCATGCTGTATACAGAACTATTGAAGTCCCATGTTGTATACAGAACTATTGAAGTCCCATGTTGTATACAGAACTATTGAAGTCCCATGTTGTATACAGAACTATTGAAGTCCCATGTTGTATACAGAACTATTGAAGTCCCACGTTGTATACAGAACTATTGAAGTCCCATGTTGTATACAGAACTATTGAAGTCCCACGTTGTATACAGAACTATTGAAGTCCCATGTTGTATACAGAACTATTGAAGTCCCATGTTGTATACAGAACTATTGAAGTCCCACGTTGTATACAGAACTATTGAAGTTCCATGTTGTATACAGAACTATTGAAGTTCCATGTTGTATACAGAACTATTGAAGTCCCACGTTGTATACAGAACTATTGAAGTCCCACGTTGTATACAGAACTATTGAAGTCCCACGTTGTATACAGAACTATTGAAGTCCCATGTTGTATACAGAACTATTGAAGTCCCATGTTGTTTACAAAACTATTGAAGTCCCATGTTGTATACAGAACTATTGAAGTCCCATGTTGTATACAGAACTATTGAAGTCCCATGTTGTATACAGAACTATTGAAGTCCCATGTTGTATACAGAACTATTGAAGTCCCATGTAGTTTTTGGGGGTCGCTGAAGAAACAAAGACAGAATAGGACAACTACACCCTGAGGCAACTAAAATGAGGTTGTGTATGGTGGCTGGCAACCTCATCATGTAAAACAAATTGCCGCAGAAACCACTGCTGCAAGAGCATGTGAATGCCTGGTGCAGGCTTCCTTGTAAGGGGACCAGCTATAGAGGTGGTTCTATGCTCTGTTAGGAGCACAAAGGAAAATGATGAATGATAATAATAATAATAGCCCCTTCAGTCATAACTGACTATGGGAATGCGCCCCTGAGGTGACAGCCCTCAGCTGCTTATTTTATTATGATGAATGATACAGTACGATATATGTCTCTGGTTAAACATAATCTATCAGGATTGTATCTCCATTTATGCTCTGTTATAATGATCCCATTATTTAACACTCCATTGTTTTAGGAATGTATCCCAAGTGCTAAGCAGGGTATTACTGTATGGACTTCTTCTCTTACATAGGCAGTGCCAGCAGTGTATGCAAAATATGAACATACCTTACTCAAATACTTAAAATGTAGATGTTTAAATATTTTTACTGTGTTTCTGCTCATCTGATTGGCAGAATGGACATAGCACTGGCCTCTGGTGGTGTTGCGTGATAAATTCTCGCAACATCGTTTTATTTCAATATCTGTTTTATAACGCAAGGGCAACAACTGCTTGGAATTTATAGTCACTTTTCTCGGTAAGCATTTGTCTTCTCGCGTTGGTATCGAATGCAGTTAAGTTTGAGCTGTGGTCGTTTTGCGCTGGACTGCGCATGACTTGTCTTGCTTCTTTGTCGATCGGTTTCCGCCCACCACTAGTGGGAGTGAGCGATTTGGAATGGCGAAAGAGATGCCTCGTTGAAGAGGGGATCTCCGCTATTTTTGTTCTGTCAGGGATGTGTAGTCCTCTTAATGGATATTTCGTTTATTCGAGATAATACCTCTAGTGTTTCCCACATGTCGGGAGGCGTGATATTTCTGTGTATTTCATGAAAGCAAGGTAAATTGACTCTTTCATTAACTCTATTGATTTTGGGTCGTGAGCGATTTCGATTCATAGCCTGTCTGCGAAAGTCGTCGTCACGAGATGTTTTCCTAGCTCACATGTCGCTGCATTGTACTGCATCGGTTGATGCAGGTACCAAGGACCATTACTTGCTACTTTGTTAAATGAACTAGGTTTGGAAAACCTTTATTATCTAGAGGATATTTTTGAGGACATTATTTATACTTCGGCAGACGTGTCTGTCTTGCTGAAGTCAAACTAAGGAGAGTGAACTGATCTCATACATCTGGTTATCTCCTGGCTGTTATAGAAAAGGATGGAGTTGTTCACCTGACTACATTTACAGCACTTTGAAATATAACATGCATCTGACTCATCATTGTAATGCTGTCTACCGTTTATTGCTGTATTGAATGTTGCTGTGATAATGACTGTTTGATGTGCCTACACATTTGCGTAACCATTTTGTCACTGTGGCGTCCACAATAAATAATGAAGAAAAAACGTCAACGGCTGTTTCAAGACTCATTGACTTTATACGTCGTGAGTTTACTGACGTCCTATGTGGATTGCCCTGTTATTGTTGCATGAACATTGTTTTGACTGAACACATCTACACACTACACAAAACCAGACATGCGGATGCCATCCATCATCATATGGCATCACGCATCATTTGGTGGCCAATGTGCTGGTTTGATTCTGGTACCAGCAAACACGGGGTCCCTTACCCACTTCATTTTCAACAAGAATTCATCAGCATCCTTCAAGAAATTAACATTCTTCAATACAGTCAACATCTTCAAAATTTTCAAAGTACTCGGCGTTGCCCGGTAAAAGTCAAATTTCAATTTTTTGACGGAAACAAGAATTTGACAGTACCCGGCGTTGTTACATGTTGCCGGATAACTCGGACTGCTGTTATCTTTTACGCAAGTCAAGCAAGTTGCTGCTGTCAAGGTTCCAGTGCTGTCGTTTTTTGAGAAGGTCAAGTGCCGGTTGAAACGGGTTGTTTTCTGAAGAAGGCCAAGTACCGATTTCCATCAACTTACTTTTGGATTAGAAGGTCAAGTGCCGAAACAACTCAACACACAGTATGTCAGAAGCTCTTGTACCATCGTGTTAGCAGTGGAAGCAGTTCAGATGTGCCATCATCGTTGGAGCTTCGCTCTTTAGGACGTTGATTGACATCCGTTTTTCTGCTGTTCTACGATTGGGAGCCTATAAGTTAAGTGGCCTGTTTGTATGTAAACTGTGCCCTTATACTTCTGCTGAGTCTTCTGTGTATCATCTCATTCTATATGTTTTATGTTTATATGTTATTTGTATATTTATATGTTTATATTTCAGCGGGTTCTCGGTTGGGTGGTGTCTCCGTTAGATTATGCCACGTCATAGAGGTCGTCTATTGTGAGCGTTTTCTGTAAGGTTTGCAAATTTCCAATACTGGAATTTGCTAAGCGACTTCTGTTGCTATTTATGTTAGCTGTGATGACATGTTTTAATATTGTTTTCGTTATTATTTCGCATTCTTTAGTTTTGTTTTGATTTGTTTGTGTTTGTTAGCCTACTCTTGTCTATAATTTAGTTTCATACAACATTTTTGTTTATACACTGTGGTGTCATGTATTTTGTTTAATTCTATCGCAGATATCGTCACATTTTTTGTGATATTTCATTAATTTCTGCTTTATTTTTAGTTGATTTCTGCGAAAGTTTTTGTATTGTTGCTGATCTTTGTTATTGTTTACATTGTTATTGTTTACATTGTTTGTATTGTTTACATTTTCAATGTTTACATTCTGCATGTGTTTACATAGTCATTGTTTACAGTTATAGTAATTAGTTAATGGGCTATGCTAATGCACTGTTACTACTATACTGATGATAAATGAATGATGAATAGTGTCGTGCACTATTGAATGAGAAGTGCACTTATGATCAAGAATTGAGTGCTGATATTTCATATACAAGTTCTTTGATTGGAGACTTGTTTCCCACAGAGACTGGGATAATATAAGGTGATGTGAATATACAAGTGCTTAATTAAGACTTGTTACACTTAGGTTTGAAATAAATTAGTTAATTATTTCAGGTTTTGGACTCATATGTTAGACAACATGTCTACATTTGAGCACTTTATTGAGCAGGGTAAATTGCTTGGGAAGACTGGTGATAAGTTAGAAGAATTTGCAACTGCTCGATATGATAAAGCAATGGAAGCTGAACAAAAGAAACTGCAGATGCAGGTGGATGAAAAAAGATTCCAAATGGAAATGGAAAAACAAAAAAGGGAATCAGAAGCTGAGGAGAGAAAACTCCAGCTACAGCTAGAAGCTGAAAGACTTCAAAAAGAGGCTGAGAATAAAAGACTTGAAAAAGAGGCTGAGAATAAAAGACTTGAAAAAGAGGCTGAAAATAAAAGACTTGAAAAAGAAGCTGAAAATAAAAGACTTGAAAAAGAGTCTGAAAATAAAAGACTTGAAAAAGAAGCTGAAAATGAAAGACTTCAAAAAGAGGCTCAGGCTGAGGAAAGAAGATTACAGAGAGAGTCTGATGAGAGGAAAGAGAAAGCAAAAATGGAACATGAAGAAAAGGTCTTAGCTTTAGAGTTGGAAAAATTGAAATTGACAAGCATGAGTAATGGTAATGATTCAAACAAGGGTTCATCTTCTGGTAAGGCTAATAATGATACTTTTAAGATTAAGTTACCAACATTTAGTCCTTCCAGCGATGACATAATGTTCTATCTGGACAGATTTGAACAAGCATGTACAGCTCATAACATAGACAAAGCAAAATATGTTTATCAGTTATCAGGGATACTGACAGGTAAAGCTCTAAGTATATTAAATATGGTGGATGAACCTGACAAGAACAATTATGAGGTTGTCAGGGCCGCTTTGTTAAAGAAATATCAGCTTAACGAAGACGGCTATCGTCTACAATTTAAAAACATGTTACCTGAAAATGGAGTTGAATTCTCCGAGTTTATTGCAAGAATACGCATTACTTTCTCACGATGGGTTGAACTATCTAAGACGGAAAAAACTTATGAAGGACTTATGGACTTAATACTTAGAGACAAAGTCATGTCGTCTGTCAATGAGTCTTTCCTTGCTTTCCTTCATGAACGTAAACCTAAAACAATAAAAGAAATGGAAGATTTCTGTTGCCAATACGTAACTGCGCACCCACACATAACCATGGGTAACTCTAAGGTGAAAGAAGGTTTACCAGTTGCTTCGGCAGCTCCGTATGGTCAAAACTTTGCTCGTAGATCCCAACAAAATTTTGATAGAAAGAGTAGCGGTAATTTCTGTCAAAATCATGGAAATCAATTTCATGGTGATTCTTCTTCGAAGAATTGGAGACAACCTGATAGTACTCGTTACTATCACCCTAATAATTATAAGCATTTCAAAAGAGGATATGGTAATAGAGGTTATTCCTGCCGAAGACCTCAGAACCAAACAAATAGATGTTCGCATCAATGTGAACATGATAGTAATCGTGGAAACTGGAATTCGAACCAGTATAACAATTACAATAGAGACAATAATAACTGCAGAGATAATAATAACTCTGATAACTTCAGAGGTAATAATAGTCGGGGTAGATCTCAACAAAAAAAAAAAGAGATATCAGCAGGCTAATGCTGTACAACAGGAAACTGAGGCAGCCTGTAATCATGTTGTTGATAGTAAAAACTTTGACGCTGTCACTAGTTCTGCTTTTGACTTTGAGAGAGCAAACAAATGCCCCCAATGCAGTACTTTATTCGAACCGGGTACCATAACTACTTTGAGTTGTGGTCACCCACTTCCCGCTCTTCCTGCTGCTGTTGCGCATGACGGGAGGGGTTCTTTAATCCTACATAAAGGTCTTGTTAATGATACTCCGGTCTCACTACTTTTCGATTCCGGATGCACCACTATTGGTGTTAGACAATCGCTTGTAGATCCATCTTGTGCTACAGGAAGGGTTATTAAATGTGTCACATTTGGCGGCACTCTAGAAAAATATCCTACTGCTGTAATTCGCATTGCCACTCCTTTCTTTACTGGAGATGTGCATGCTTGTCTCTTACCTAATCCTATTGCGGACCTTATTATTGGTCGTATTCACGGAGTTAGGGAGTGTACCCCACAGCAGATTGCTGCTTGGGAAGATAATAACATGCAAGCTACAAATGCAGTAGTTACAAGAGCACAAGCTCTACAAACACCCGAAACTTCACTGAATAGTGATAATGAAGTTGATAGCCAAGATAGTCACTTAGTGATCACTCGTGACTCTTTCATAAAATTGCAAGAAGAAGATTCTTCTTTAAAAAAATTCTTCGTTCTTGCGAAGAAAGGTGATCCGAATCAGGATACAAATAGAAAATCTTGGATTGCAATGAGAAACGGCGTACTTGTACGTATGGTACGAGATTCGGCTACGTCGGCACATTCGCAAATTCTTGTTCCCAAGAGCATGAGAGTCCAAATATTGCAACATGCTCATGACTCGCAATGTGCTGGACATATGGGTTTTGCCCGTACGAAGTCGAGAGTCCTTGCGGCTTTCTTTTGGCCTTTTGTCAATAAGGACATTCGTATTTACTGCCGATCATGCAAGGTATGTCAGGAGGTCAAATCTAGAGGACCACGACATGCTGCGCCTATCCAGGCTGCTGACATTCCTATTCGGCCGTTTCAGAAAATGGCCATAGATATTATTGGCCCTTTTAAGGTCAAGTCGGCCAGAGGACATCAGTTTATCCTTACATGTGTCGATATGTGCACACGTTGGCCAGAGGCTATTCCTCTTAAGAGCATATCTACTACAGATATCGCAGATGCTCTTTGGTTGATATTTTCTCGCTTGGGGTTCCCCAGAGAAATATTGTCAGACCATGGCACTCAACTCATATCTGACACTATGTCACAGGTAATGTCTACCTTACATATTGAACGATCTCTCAGTAGTATCTACCATCCTATGTCTAATGGGTTAGTTGAGCGTCTGAATAGGACGCTCAAGACTTTGCTTGGTAAGATAACTGAAGATCATCCTCAAGATTGGGACAGGGTTTTACCCGCGGCTCTCTTTGCCTATAGAGAAGTCCCTAATGAACACACAGGATTTTCTCCCTTCGAACTTGTCTTTGGCGCGCGTCCACGCGGCCCTATGTCTTTATTACACGATCTCATCACTGCCGATGATATTAGCGATGAAACTCAATCCTCATATGAGTATGTCATTGCTCTTAGACAAAAGATCATTGAGGCATGTAAGCTAGCAACTGCTTCATCAGAAATTGCTAAAGAGAAGGCAAGGCAGTTTGCTAACAAGAATAGATGTCTACGACAACTTTGTCCAGGTGACAAAGCATTCGTCCTACTCCCCAGTAGGGAAAATAGACTTCTTATTGCATGGAAAGGTCCGTATGCAATAGTCTCTCGGATTTCCGATGTTGACTATGTGGTCGATATTGATGGAAAGCATAAAACTTTCCACATAAACATGCTTTCGGAATTTCACGAACGTCCGGACTATTTGCTGCCTATTTTCCAGGCAACGGATGATGCTCCTGCGCCTCACGGTCATTATTCATCCCTGTCTGTCATTCAGGATGAGGAAGCTACCTTCTCTGATGTCAACCTTCCCCTTCCAGTGGTTCCATTACATTCCACGGAATCTTGGAAAAACGTTTCTGTTTCTCCTAATCTTTCTGGTGACGAACATCGACGAGACTTGTCGATGTTACAAACATTTCAGGATGTTCTCACTGACATTCCTGGACACACAGATGTCATAGAACATGACATAATTCTTACCGACAATAATCCAATTAGGGTTAGGCCGTATCCTATTCCTATACACTTTCAGTCGCAAGTGGAAAAGGAATTGGATGAAATGATTCAATTAAATATAATTGAACCATCGACTTCACCATATTCTTCTTCCATGGTTATTGTCCGGAAGAAGGATAAGAACATACGAATTTGCGTTGATTATCGCAAATTGAATCAGGTCACAAAGTTCGACGCTGAACCGATGCCTTTGTTAGAAGATCTACTGATTAGACTTTCTAATTCTAGATTCTTCACTAAACTTGACTTGTCTAAAGGTTATTGGCAAGTGCCTTTAGCAGAGCATGCCAAACCTCTTACTGCTTTTTCTACACCTAGGGGTCTATTTCAATGGAATGTTATGCCTTTTGGTCTCATGAACGCCCCTGCCACTTTCGTTCGCATGATGCGTCGAATTCTGTCACATCGTTCGGATGTCATCGCATACTTAGATGACATCTGTCTCTTCAGTGATACCTGGGAAGATCACTATTTAGGGTTATATGACTTACTGTCCACTCTACGTGAGAATAATTTGACAGCAAAACCTTCTAAAGCTTTTGTTGGTTTTGGTGAAATCTCTTTCCTGGGTCATCGTGTTGGTCATGGTCTCTTGAAGACAGAAGACCACAATACTTCCAAAATACTGAACATCTCTGTTCCTAAAACGAAGAAACAAGTTAGGAGTCTCTTAGGTTTAATTCAATTTTATGGGGAGATTTATTCCAAATTTATCTTCGATCATGGCACCTCTATCAACATTGTTGAAGAAAGGTTCGCCTAATCTGGTCCGTTGGTCTGAAGAATGCCAATCTTCACTAGACCAAATCAAGAATATATTTTCTTCTCCTCCCATCTTAAGATTACCTACTCTTGATAGGACTTTTGTTCTTCGGAGTGATGCTTCATCCACTGGGATTGGAGCAGCACTGATGCAAGAATATGCAAATACTCTGCATCCTGTTATGTACATTTCTAGAAAACTAAATGCGGCAGAGAGGAACTACTCGGTTTTAGACCGTGAGTTGTTAGCGATGGTTTGGTCAATTCTAAAGCTACAAAGATTCCTCCTGGGCGCACATTTCATTCTAGAGACTGATCAGAAAGCTCTTACAGCTATTCAGACTAAGAATTTGAAGAGTTCGAGATCCACTCGATATGCTATAGCTCTTCAACCTTTTCACTTCACGGTACGAGCTATCCGTGGTGCGGATAATGTGATGGCTGACATTTTGTCTAGATGCCCACATGACTCCAACTAATACTTCTGTCCTATATTTCCATATATTACAGAGTCATAACACACCTATATTTCTACAATAGATTAGCACATCTGTACTTACTTTATATGTACACACTATCGTGCTTTGTTGTCATCTTCTTCTGTTCGTTTTTTAAGATGATAGAGGAGGACTGAGTAGTTAATATAAGGGCCGTTAGTTTACTAAACAGCCACAATTATTAATAATGTATTGTACCTTATGAAGCATATTAGTTATTAATTAGCATTATATTGCTTGTACTTTCTCAGAATGTCATTGTTGAGCTGAGGACTTACCTTACGAGTTCTAGATTGTGTACTTACCCTCGGAATACCAGAGCATATGTCCTGGATCGTCATGTAGTTTAACTTTACTATGTACTTATGTCATTACATGTCAAAGAATGTACTATTTAAATTTTCCTATCAGATTTGTACATCCATTTTTAAAGACAATATTAGAGTATGCTGTTTAATGATGATTATAGTAACTTGCATACGTATATTGTGTTTACATGCTAACGTGATGTGTGTTGGTGACACCTCCCCGATGTGAATATTTTTTGAGACATATTTATTTTTCTGTTGAGGTATATCCTCACCAGACACTCTATAATTAGCCTATTGTTTGGCAATTTAGTTAATTATCAGCGCATAATTCGTGCGTTTTGAGCCGCTTATCGCTTGCTCTTTGATATTGAAAAAAAAAAATATGTTCCACATTTTTTTTTTTATCGGGAGGAGGTGGTGATATGTTGCGTGATAAATTCTCGCAACATCGTTTTATTTCAATATCTGTTTTATAACGCAAGGGCAACAACTGCTTGGAATTTATAGTCACTTTTCTCGGTAAGCATTTGTCTTCTCGCGTTGGTATCGAATGCAGTTAAGTTTGAGCTGTGGTCGTTTTGCGCTGGACTGCGCATGACTTGTCTTGCTTCTTTGTCGATCGGTTTCCGCCCACCACTAGTGGGAGTGAGCGATTTGGAATGGCGAAAGAGATGCCTCGTTGAAGAGGGGATCTCCGCTATTTTTGTTCTGTCAGGGATGTGTAGTCCTCTTAATGGATATTTCGTTTATTCGAGATAATACCTCTAGTGTTTCCCACATGTCGGGAGGCGTGATATTTCTGTGTATTTCATGAAAGCAAGGTAAATTGACTCTTTCATTAACTCTATTGATTTTGGGTCGTGAGCGATTTCGATTCATAGCCTGTCTGCGAAAGTCGTCGTCACGAGATGTTTTCCTAGCTCACATGTCGCTGCATTGTACTGCATCGGTTGATGCAGGTACCAAGGACCATTACTTGCTACTTTGTTAAATGAACTAGGTTTGGAAAACCTTTATTATCTAGAGGATATTTTTGAGGACATTATTTATACTTCGGCAGACGTGTCTGTCTCGCTGAAGTCAAACTAAGGAGAGTGAACTGATCTCATACATCTGGTTATCTCCTGGCTGTTATAGAAAAGGATGGAGTTGTTCACCTGACTACATTTACAGCACTTTGAAACATAACATGCATCTGACTCATCATTGTAATGCTGTCTACCGTTTATTGCTGTATTGAATGTTGCTGTGATAATGACTGTTTGATGTGCCTACACATTTGCGTAACCATTTTGTCACTGTGGCGTCCACAATAAATAATGAAGAAAAACGTCAACGGCTGTTTCAAGACTCATTGACTTTATACGTCGTGAGTTTACTGACGTCCTATGTGGATTGCCCTGTTATTGTTGCATGAACATTGTTTTGACTGAACACATCTACACACTACACAAAACCAGACATGCGGATGCCATCCATCATCATATGGCATCACGCATCAGGTGGCAAAGGTTTAAAACACTCCAGTCTACCCACCTGTAAATGGGTACCTGACTCTGCTCTTGAGTCAGGGAAAGAAAGGGGAACTGGTTACCTCACATCTCAAAGCTGGACCTAGTATAGTAAAGTATTTAACACGTCACTCCCCGATGAGACTACCTTTACCTTTTACTGTGCTTGTGTATATCTATCTACCTTGTTCAGTACAAAATCCTTGTAGGTCTGTCTTATATCTATCTACCTTGTCCAGTACAAAATCCTTGTAGGTCTGTCTTATATCTATCTACCTTGTCCAGTACAAAATCCTTGTAGGTCTGTCTTATATCTATCTACCTTGTCCAGTACAAAATCCTTGTAGGTCTGTCTTATATCTATCTACCTTGTCCAGTACAAAATCCTTGTAGGTCTGTCTTATATCTATCTACCTTGTCCAGTACAAAATCCTTGTAGGTCTGTCTTATATCTATCTACCTTGTCCAGTACAAAATCCTTGTAGGTCTGTCTTATATCTATCTACCTTGTCCAGTACAAAATCCTTGTAGGTCTGTCTTATATCTATCTACCTTGTCCAGTACAAAATCCTTGTAGGTCTGTCTTATATCTATCTACCTTGTCCAGTACAAAATCCTTGTAGGTCTGTCTTATATCTATCTACCTTGTCCAGTACAAAATCCTTGTAGGTCTGTCTTATATCTATCTACCTTGTCCAGTACAAAATCCTTGTAGGTCTGTCTTATATCTATCTACCTTGTCCAGTACAAAATCCTTGTAGGTCTGTCATATCTATCTACCTTGTCCAGTACAAAATCCTTGTAGGTCTGTCTTATATCTATCTACCTTGTCCAGTACAAAATCCTTGTAGGTCTGTCTTATATCTATCTACCTTGTCCAGTACAAAATCCTTGTAGGTCTGTCTTATATCTATCTACCTTGTCCAGTACAAAATCCTTGTAGGTCTGTCTTATATCTATCTACCTTGTCCAGTACAAAATCCTTGTAGGTCTGTCTTATATCTATCTACCTTGTCCAGTACAAAATCCTTGTAGGTCTGTCTTATATCTATCTACCTTGTCCAGTACAAAATCCTTGTAGGTCTGTCTTTTATTTCGTTTAGATTCTCAAACAAAAGGTTATTTAAAAAAATGTACAATTCTTGTTATAAGCGTGTGTGCATGCAAGCATGCAAACGATCACAATCTCTATAAATAAAGGTGTTATGAGACTAATGTAGCATCTGTAAATTTGTGTAACTGTTATTGTACTGTTACAATGTTGGGATTTTATTTTATTGTACTTTCTTGTTATTTTATTATTTAAGTAACATTTAGGATACGTGTGAGAATAAATAGATTAACTATGGAAGAAGAGAGAAAGGAAGGGCAGAATGTTAGACGGGCCTGCGTGACCAATTCTAAACCCTTTGAAAATAAAGTTCGTTCGTTCGTTCTATCTATCTATCTATCTATCTATCTATCTATCTATCTATCTATCTATCTATCTATCTATCTATCTATCTATCTATCTATCTATCTATCTATCTATCTATCTATCTATCTATCTATCTATCTATCTATCTATCTATCTATCTATCTATCTATCTATCTATCTATCTATCTAATTATCTATCTATCTATCTATCTATCTATCTATCTATCTCTGATAATGTTTGTACTTTTCAACATATGTTATGTCATGCTTATAAGTAATTAATGTTAATATGAGTGTGCTATATTATTATTTTACTTTACAACGTTGAATTCCTTGAATTTGATATGTAAAATGCATATGAGAATAAATGAATTCAGTATGAAAGGTGAGAGAAAGGAAGGGCAGAATGTCAGACGGGCCTGCGTGCCCAATTCTCAACCCTTTGAAAATAAAGTTCGTTCGTTCGTTCGTTCAGTGTTTGTTGTCTTTTAACTCTTTCCAATGCTTATCAAGGATGACCTTTCCAATGCTGACAAGCAACTGTGCCCAGGGATGGGTCAACAATATTTTGTTTACCTCACAGACGCAAGCTTCAGTAAGCTGATCTTATTTTCTTTAAACTACATTTGGAAAAATACCTAAATTTGAACATGTTTTTAAATTATGAAATTATCTGAACATTTCTTTTGAACAATTTTTTATGCCTAATACATAAATGACTTGACAATTGTCTTAAAAGCCCCATCTTGTCATGTTACTTTTTTATATATTTAAGGATGAAGAATAGAAATGACAAATATATTGATCATACAAACATAATTAATTATTTCAAATTTTAAGGAATTTACTGAGCTCATATTTTAAAGGTTTGAACTTGTGGGCATCGATGAACCCTGGTACTGATATATTAGAACATCAATAACAAAGAAGTATAACACAATACAGTACAATGTGTTTGATTAGTTTTTTCTGGCTGTTCTTTTTTTTAATGTTTGATTGAGAAATACCATTTGAATGCTGTCAGTGATGATGTATGCTTCTTTGATTCTAGAGTGAGTTACTGGACAACATTCAGACTTTGATACGTAGCATTAACTCAGATGTGGCCTTACTGAAAGCAGAGAATGGACTAGTGAAAAGGTATGAAGAATAAAAGTGATGGTGATAGTAATACGGATGTACTCTCCATTTAATAGTTATTGCTTTCTGGATTCACATTTTTGGTTGGAGAGTATTTTTGTACGCTACTTGCTTCCTCTGAAATCTGTTTCTGTATGTGTATATATATTTTTGTAAATGTTTTTATGTTATTTATAAGTTGTGATAATAGAGTATATAACAGACTTAGCACAGTTGCATGTGCCATTACAATAGCAATTGATTTATATATCACGGGAGATAACTGCTTGCGTAACTTACGACCCCAGACTTACCACAAATTTTTTACCTCTGTTATTGGCTACATTCAAATTGAGAAAGTAACTGTTACAATTTGCTATCTCCTCCCTCCTCCTCATTCGTCCTGAAGAGGACGTTGGTTGCGTTATGTCCGTTTACAGCGAAGCTGCGATATTTGCGCCTTTCAGCCGACACATCTGACTTCAGCACAGCATTTTTTGGGACCGGGTTTGCCTTCCCTCTTCGATCCCTCTCTCAGCCAGACTGCAGTGATGCAGCCTGTTTCCAGGACCACCACTTGGAGGTGGAGTAGGGTCTTGGTTAGCTCTGGTTTGCTGACCCTGATGCAAGCAGTCAAGCTATGGGTCGCTGACTGCATTCATTATTTTTGCTGCCTCTTCGGTCCCCAATCTGCTGTCTAAACTTATGTTATCAATAATTCAAGCCCACAGGAGGTTAAAATTTATAAATATGAAGGAAAAGAGATTTAGCTTCCTGCAGGTAATAATGTTAATTCAAGAGTTCTGTGAAAATGTATATTGATCAAATTTTGTGCTACATGAAGAGTTGACATCACCACTGCTAAAACCTACATGCATATGTGTGTGTGTGCATACATGTGTGTGTGCACGTGCATGTGTACACATAAATATACACACACATTTATGATTTTGTTTTTTTAACATCATGAGTCTAATGATTAATATCTTAAGCCATAAATAGTACTGGAGACAGGAAGCTGTGGTGGCATGATCGCCTACGCCATCAGGTATAGTACTTGAAGAAAAAGAAGAAAACTGTCAGGCCAAATGAATTTTTTTACTTCATACGTTGTATTTTTTATATTCCAGAAGCCCTGACCTAGATCTGATCATGTCTGAGACAGCCTTTAGTGATCCAGCCATGGAGAAAGCCAGGGTGTTACTTAAGCCAAATTGGTAAGAACTGAAAGCTTTGATGTAGATACAGATAGAGAGCCATTAGAACCGATTTAGAATGTTGTTTTCAGTATTTTACACTATTCTTAATGATTGAGAATAACAACAATATTTTGAATCTTATAAGTAGATACACCTGAGAATGAAGTCCATTATTAATTCCAGAGGATCACACAAAATAGGCTTTTTCATTTTGGACATTTTGAATGAATGGAAGTTAACAGATAGAAAATGAAAATATGTACAAAGCAAAAGAAATATGATAGAAAAGGCTGTGACATAAGAGAAGATTTGAAAATAAAATTGAGAAAAAACATTACACTTGGTTTGATGAAGAATTAGAAAAGATGGATTATTCTGTAACAGTTTAGTACAGTATTGTCTAATTTTAATAAGGTTTATAAATCAGACAGAAAAACATATTAGAATGTGTGCATTTAGACATGTTGTTCTCCATCTTTCCAGAGCTGTGGAAGACAACAAAAATGGCAACCAGGAAGTTGCAGACTTTGATAAATGGGTGTTTGCATAGAATAAAAGGTATGAAATATTACAACAAGGTCACCAATGTGGAACTCTTGACAAAAACCAGACAAAAATGCCAATGGAATGAGAGAAGAGAAGAAGATCCTGGTAATGGATAGGACACACACTAAGGCAAAACCTGTTGATAAGCATTACAAGACAGTCCTTGATCTGGAATTTCCAGGGTAAGAGACACAGAGGTAGACATAAAAACATATGGAGAAGAGAACTGGAGACTGAAATGATAATGATGAGAAAGACCTTAAGCTGTTGGCATGGGAACGGAAGACGGTATAAATTTGTTAAAGGCGTATACTCATTGGGTTGCTGAATGGCAGGTATGATGATGATGGATTAGTTATTTAACAGAATGACTTCGGTTTGAACAAGGTTATTTTCTGCAGGCGTGAAGGTTACCCTCATGCGTGGCCATGTATCCCTCCAATGAAGGATGTTTTACTTCGTTTTACCCACCCCTTGGAAAAGCATTTGACTTTGATCAAACTCAGAGGTAAGGTGGATGCAAAGAAGTTAATATAGGAATGTGTAAGGTGAAGAGCAGTGAACTTTTCATTTCAGTTTGTGACATAGATGCAAATTTTTTTTTTTTCATTTAAGAATGCATGTACTTATTTGTTACTCTCTTGTGTCATCTGATACTGTTTCCTTGTGGTCTAGAGGAGGTTGTTTTCCAGTATTCTGGTAGCAGTATTTGATTTTATTCATCATCATCATTTGCTTTTTAGCTCTTTAAGGAGTATGGAACCACTACTGGAACTGGTCTCCTTGCAGGAAACCTGCACCAACCATTCATGTGCTTTTGCAGCTGTGGTTTCTGTTGCCAGGTTGTACATGATGAGGTTGCCAGCCTGAGGGAGCAGTATTCCTATTCTCACCAGAGACCCCCGGGAACTACGTGGGGCATTATTTGACATGCTGCATTAAAAAACCATTCATTTTTTAGATTTTAGAGATAATAAACAGTACCGCACTCACAAATTTAATAAAAACTTATTAGTTAAAATATTTTTAAAACATATTAGTTAATCAGTCAATCAATCAGTCAGTCAGTCAATCAGAACTTTTCAAGTCTCTGTGGAGCAAATATCTTCAACAAAAACATGTCTTGCATTCATGTCCATTACCAACTGTTCAAGGTCTTTCCACATCTTTTTTTTAATCCCTTTCCTGCCTGTCTTCTCTTCTCTTCTCTTCTCTTCTCCATGTATTTTTTAGTCTCCCTCTTTTCCTTTTACCCTGGGCATTTCATAACAGGGACTACATTGTAACACTACCAACTAGTTTCTGTCCATGTGTTACCATTAATAGGGAAACAAACACTGTAACCTGTCATGCCTGTAATAAAAGGCAGCTAACGAGGGTTGGACATGGGGCTGGCTAAACCCATCCTGTAAAAACTTCAGGTCACAAAAACCTCAACTAGCATACAAGTGGTTTCATATTATACTATTAACAAAAAAAATAGCATTTGGTTTACTTGGGTTTTTAAAAATTTCTTTTGAGGCATGTTAATGGCAGCGTTTAATAATGCAGTTGTAAGTGTTTAATATTTTTTTCCATCAAATTGTCAACAATTTTGTGATTGTTGGAACATCACAAAAATCATAAAAAATTGTACACAGTTGTCATATAAAATTTTTTTTGGACAATTCCAGCCATCAGAAGTTCCTTGAAGAGCCATCCATATGATGGAAAAATTTACTTTGTCCGTGGATATCTTACTTTCAGTGGTAACTTGTGTGTGTGTGACATCTTATTTCTCATTAAAAATTAATGTTACATAACTAATACTATTTTCTGGGTTATTTTTATCGATCTGCTTTTATGACGACAGCTATAACTCACTGTTACATCATTTTTCCCTTAAAGTAGTGTTTGTCAGGAATGTAAGAATTAGTGGTTATTTAAAAAAAACGTTATGAGTTTCATGATTTATTTGCTAGTCAGGTATTAAATTTGTTTTTCTTAAATAAATTTAGATCAGAGATCATAAAGATTTTCTTTTCCATTTCTTTGATTCATAAATATTCATCAGATATTTGATCAATATGTGATTGAAAAAAGGTACAACATTTTTTTCAGTTTCAAGACTACAGTTTTTAAGAACGCCGTGTTTTTCAGAAGACTTGAGATCTACCAAAACAATTTTCTCAAAGTCCCATAAAATCTGTTTATAGACATGTTATGCACATATACATGTTATTATCATTTATTATAGATTAGATGAATGTGGCAGAGAAGATAAGAGTCATTGATGAAAAAGCAATGCAGAATCAGTTTTGTGCTGTGTTATTACTGTAAGGTTATAAGATTGTCTCTAGCCTGCCTCTGTCACATCATTCAGGTGCTATTGCATGATTGTTTCTGTAGCGATTTGTTTTAATTGATGAGGTTGCCTGGCCCCATGCACTAACCTCAAATTAGTCACAAACATACGACATTCCTAGCATAGCAGTTCTCTTATTCTGTCTTGTCTGAGGCCACAGGGAACAACACAGGGAACAACACAGGGCAGAGTTTAATTTGCCTTCATGAAGTGGGGGCTTTGATCTACACTATTTATCGGTAATCTTTACCTTTAGTTCCATCGAGTATGTATAATATGTGTATTTTCGTACCATTTAGAGTTAGGGTTGGGGTTAGGTTTAGGGTTAGGGTTAACCCTAACCCTAACTCAATACACATATTATACATACTCGACAGCACTAAAGGTAAAGAATACCCTATTTATCATACAGGAACCTAGTTTTGATCCATCTATGGCTTTATTTACTTTTGTATTGTTCAATGCCCCTTAGTGTATGTTGGTCAATCAGCACCTACAACTCTTCTGAAAGAAGCCTTTTCTTGTACCATATAAGGTTCCATCCACTTAAGTATTGCCCAGAAGGTTTATTGCATGTTATATACATTTGAGAACATTTCTGAGCAGCACAGGTGACATGTACTGCTTTTTATTTCTGTCAGCCAAACTAGTGGTCAACTTTGTGAAGTTTTGGACATATGTTATTTCATTATTAGGCTTGGTGGTTTAGTGCTCTAATCCCATGTGTGATTCTCAATTAGGGCTCCGTTTTAAGTGTCTATTCACTTTGTTTTTTGCTGATTATTCTCATTAATGTCTCTGCATCTATTTAGAGCATGTGTCATTTATAATATGTCCTGCCTTGATCACATCTTTCTATGTCTATCTAATGATGCCTAAATTCATTGTACAGGTTTCACCTACCCCCTCCCCGAACCCATCAATTGGTCTCCCTTTTTTCTAATTTTCTGTGGATTCAATGTTAAGGACTGTATGTTGGTGTCTTGAAGGATATTGTCTCAGAGAGTGTTGATCCATGTTTACTTTCATATAGTTATCTGTGTCTCCACTGGCTTGACTTTCATCCTTCTCCACATTTTCTTATCATTTATCTCGTACCCCCAGTCTAGATGCAACATTCATCTTAGTTAATTTTTCAGAAAGTTCACAGTGGGGTGGAGGGAAAACAAAACAAGTTAATACATCCTACTGTGACAAAAGGCAAGAAAAAACCTATGTTACAGTCACAAGGCCTTTGTCAGGGACAAGCGGACGAAAACAGAAAGGGAATAAAGTGAGAACTAAGGGGAAAACATGAAAAATAAAAGCAACTACACCTGATTAAACTGGCATGGCTAGGCTAAAATGGCTGCCACTACCGCTTTTACTATTGCTTTTATTGTATACCAGTTCTCAGCTCTCTGGTAGGAAAAATATCTGTTGCAGGAAGTTCCAAGATATATCTTTTTTCAGGTATCAAACGCTATATGAGCTAAAGTGTGTGAATTAGTTTCAATTTTGACCTAGTGATATTTTTTATTCGCTATGGTTTTATATTCTGTCTGGGGATTTTTTGCAGCTGGTCTATTGAGACATCCAGCCAGCAGAAGAAGAGCTACAAATGAACTGTGAAAGACCATAGAAGGAAGAAATAAAGAAAGCTATAAAGCTTCTAAGAGATGGAAAAGTGGCTGGACCAGATGGCTTTCCAGCAGAAGCCATCAAAGCAGATATCGACACGGCTACAGAGATGTTATATAAATTATTTGGTAAAGTCTGGTAAAGTGAAGTGATACCAGAAGATCGAAGGAAGGATATCTGGTTAAGCTGCCTAAGAAGGGAAACTTACAAGAGTGCACAAATTATAGAGGAATCATGTTAATATCAGTGCCAGGAAAAGTATTAAACAAGATCATCCTCGAGAGATTAAAAGAGTCCATAGACAAGAAACTGAGAGATGAACAAGCAGGTTTTCGACCAAACAGATCCTGTACAGACCAGACATCCACTTTGAGAATATTAGTTGAACAAAGTCTGGAATGGAATTCACCACTATACATTGGATTTGTGGACTATGAAAAAGCATTTGACAGTGTAGACAGAGAATCACTTTGGAAATTGATGAGGCACTATGGAGTTCCCCTTATGATCATTAATTTAATAAAGAAAACTTATAAAGACATGACATGCAGAGTTCTTCATGAAAGACAACTTACAGAACCATTTGGGATAAGAACGGGAGTGCGACAGGGATGCCTCTTGTCTCCATTTCTTTTCTTACTAGCAGTAGACTGGGTTATGAAAACATCGACGACACGCAACAGAAATAGAATCCAGTGGAATCTGACTAAACAGTTAGATGATCTAGATTTTGCTGATGACTTGGCTCTCCTGTCCCATTACTGTAATCAGATGCAGGACAAAATGAAAACACTCAATGAGGTCACAGCAATAGGGTCTGAAAATACACAGGGAAAAGACAAAAATAATTAGAATAAATGCAGGAAATGATAACAGGGTTGAACTTGAAGAAACACCACGACAATAGGTAGAATCATACACATATCTTGGCAGCAATATAGACAAAGTTGGAGGGACAGACGATATCAAAATAAGAATACAAAAAGCAAGAGGATCTTTCATTGCATTGGGAAATATATGGAGATCAAGAGAAATCGGATCCAACACAAAAATAAGAATCTTCAACTCAAATGTCAAGTCAGTACTATTAAATCTATTACTAATAAATCTAGCCCCCACCTGCGGTATAGGAAACAGCCTGATATTGAAATTTTTCTAAGTCTGCAATAAACTGAGTTTTTCGTTGTAATGGTGAAAGGACGGCGGCTCTACAGGTAATCCGCGGTGTATTATATGAGGTGTCGGGCGCAGTTAGATTTCATTTGCCAGTTGGTAATGGCTTCACGCTTTGTCGGCTTCATGCAGGTGTGTCATTGGTGTGCTGCAGAACAACCGCAATAATTTGTCTTCCCTTTGTTACTTTCACAATTGCCTCCGGCTGGCGGAATTGTGGATTTTAAAGCTGCAACCAAGGTGAAATGGGTTCATTTGCTACACAAGACAACAGGAGGCTGAGACACTTGGGAGTCATGACCCAGGTGGGCTCGCCCCTCCCCTAGAGTGTAAAGGATAATAAGTGGCTGAAACACTTGATTGGGGGGGGGGGGGAGACCACTTCTGATGATCAGATTGCCTCCTGTTGTATTGCTCTAAAACATGGAGAACAACAAAAACAACAACCAGAAAGCTACAGACTTTCATAAATGGGTGCTTGTGTAGAATAGATGGATTAAAATGGTATGACAAGCTTACCAATGTGGAACTGATGACAAGAACCAGGCAAGTCCCAGTGGAATAAGAGATGAGAAGAAGATGATGGCGATAAATAGGACACACACTGAGGAAACTTGTTGATAGCATTAAAAGGCAGTCCAGGAGCTGCGCTAGCGTAGTGATTACCACACTGCACTGGCGACCATGTGACCCAGGTTCAAACCCGGCGAGGAGATTTGAAGATTTTTCGTCGACCGGGATTTGGACTGGATTAACTCGAGCCCTGGCAAGGACATGTGAAAGAGTGTCATCGACCAGGGACTTCCGGCTCCTGAGCCAACCCAGCTCTAATGAGTACCTCCAAAATCGGCGAGTATCTGCCTGAATGGCAAGGGACACCTGTCTCTGTGCAAGAAAAAAGGGATACTCACGTAAAATCAGTCTCAGGTTAGACATACTAACCTGAGATTTCGCCTCGAGCAATAGCGGGCGTACGAAAAAAAAAAAAAAAAAAAAGCAGTCCTTGTTCTGGAACCCCCAGGGCAAGAGAGGCAGAGGTAGACCAAGAAGCACATGGAGAAGGGAGCTGGAAACAGAGGTGAAAGTGATGAGAACATGGAAAGAACTTGAGATGATGGCACGTGACAGGAGGACATGCCATGTGTTTGTTGAAGGTCTATGCTCTTTGGGATACACATCTACATATTTTCTGGTCTAGTTACAGATTTATTTATTTATTTCCTTTTATGGTTCATATTTCAGTCACTTGTAATCAGTCATGGGATATGGGTAAGTTTTCTAAGGAAAAAAAATCACAGATCTTGAGAATGATTTGTTATTTTTTTATTTGTTACCAAACAGCATTTTGATCATATGTTTTTGTTGCCATTTTAGGAGCAGAGACGTTTTATGATCATGCAAAGTGATGTCATTTAATGTTCCGTATCGTCTTCCAGGTTCACCAACTTTTGTCGACCTTCAGTTTACTACCTTGAGTGGAAAGCTTGTGATGAATGATGCCAAGATGGTTACACCATCAGGGGAAGGCACTGTCAGTTTCGTGTGTTTCACTGGAGTTAACCTCCACGATCAGGAGCTGAAAAAGTTTCTAAGTACTTGTGTCAAGCAGGTTTGTTAGAATGTACAGCCTAAACTGTTGTTAGTCCTTCCTTTCAGCGCTGCTGTCTTGTTCATTGTTGACATCACCATTTTATTTGTTGTAGCATCATGACTGAAAGGATAACATTTTACTTACTTATTCTCCAGAATAATAATTTTTCAAGAATAACAACCACAATTGATGGCATTTTGTGATTTCTTAATTCAAACACCGAGAAATATACATTTTTTTTTTCTAAAAGATTGTTTCACAAGAGGTAAAAGACTAAACCTTTTTTTCAGCAAATGATCTCCCTTATGGTTTAAGATTGAAATTTGTATTGAAAAATATATGCAACATATAGTTTACTTTCATACTTGCCTCAAGCTGGCAGCATGGATAAAACCAGGATTGAAGTTGAAAGTTGCAACCAAGGTGGAGTGAGTTCAATTCTTAGTGCAGGTGGGAAAAGGCAACAGGAGGCGGACACTTAGGACGATCCAGAAACACTTGTCAGATGGGGGACCACTTCTGATGACCAGATTTCCTCCTGTTGTATTGCTCTGTACAGAGTTTCTTGTCATCTTGAAGCTAATGTATCGTGACTGTACAGTCAGAAGTTTTTTATTTAAAAAATTCTAGTAAATACTTTGAGCCTTAGCTAATGGTTGTTCATATAAGGGAATGTGCCTTTTCTGTCTTTGAAGGTATGCAGATTGTTAAATATGAGGTTATGATAAAAGGTGCCATGATAATGATAAGCAGAAGTACAATCTAGGAACCGGGATTGAGAAAATCCAGCAGCTAAACATGTGACATAAGAAAGTATCTGATGATTTCCAAACTGTGCAGATGATGAATTGACGAGTCACCAAATGTAATGAGGAAAAATGGATAAGGTTACCCACAAAGATTAAAAAGTGGCAAAATGTGAGTGAGTTATCATTAGAACAGTGCCAAGAAACAAGCACCCACCCACCCACTATTTTTAGAGGCACTTTGTGTTGAAAGACAAGATCAAGGGTTACATTTAACCTATTTCAAAACTGCAATATGTGAAAAGGCAGGATGAGCCAATACTGAAAGGTTTGAAGAGACAGAAGAGAGGAGAAACATGTGGATAGCATGGCACTATGTGGACAGGAAGAATAATGTTGCAATTTGTATATACTATTATTCTTATATTGTTAACTGATAATTATTTTAATTCTTGTGTTTATGTGCATTAATATCATGCATAAATATTATGCATGGAGACATATCTGGAGTCATCCTTATATGACCACCAGTCCAGCTATGCACAGTGCTACAATATACATTTGCGGAAGTGAACCTCTGTCTGCGAGGCTAATTACACCCTCATTGACTCTTGACATCATCCACACACTTCCAGGGATTCCCCCTGTGGTGAAACATGTTGAGAACCCAGCATTGCACACTAAGCTTGGAGAAGTCACTTGAGCCCCAGACGTGATTCTTTGGCTTTGACCTGGTTGACTGCATGCAGGAGGATCTCACTATGGACCCAGTGATAGGCAGGGGGAGCTGAGAAGTGGCTCTGTGCAGGATGTGACAATTCCTTGGGAGAGCTCAGAACCAGAGCACAGTATTTTAGCTCTGCATAGTTGTTGAGCTCCCTTGGATGGTGGGGAATGCACAGTATGCCACATGCTTCTTACTCTTAGCTTGAGACCAGATGTGACGATCAATTAAATGCAAGCCAAACTGGAGCTCATGACTTCAACTCAGCACATTTTGTAATGACAGAAAAGCTACAGGAAAGTCCTAGATCTACAATGTAGATAATACCAAGGAGTCTTCAACATTGGTATTGGCTGCAAAAGAGCAAGAAGCTCAGCAGCCCTAGTTAAACAACAACAACAACATTATGTATATAAATTGAACTGTTGGTCATTTTCACTTCAGTGCATATTGTAATAAAAAGTATCGTGTATCCTGTAGCTGAGCTGTTAGGGCTATTACACTAAGTATAAAGCTGTGAAACATGGAGTAATACTTTTTTGCTTTTACAGCTGTACACTCTCATGGATATTGATAGCATATGGTCATTTAGACCACTCTGCTGTATCTATTACTTGACCACTCATAGGATATGTAGACCCTATTATCTATTTACTTAATGAACATCTGATTAGCAGAGTTGTTAGAATATTTGTATTTCACAGTACATTTACCAAGATCCAGGTTTGAAACCTGGTAGCATGACACTGCAGTCAACCCAGCTTTACATGGGTACCTGACTGTGCTTTTGAATGAAGGAAGGCAAAGGTAGCAAGGAATGGAACTGATAGTATAGTAAAGTCTCTACTAATTCACTCATTTATGGCACTATCTGCTATGGGACTTCCTTTACCTTTATTTACTTAGTATTTTCACTGAAACACCTGGATATTAATATTAACTCTTTGACTGCGGAACAACGCTCAGAGCATTGGTCAGATTTGACACCCGTGCCAAAACAACTCTCTGAGCATTGTTTTTAGTCTATCACAAATTAAAATTACGGCACAGGGTGGAAAATAATTGCGGAGTCAAAGAATTAACTGAGGAATATTTCTTGTTGAGGCACACATGCATACATTTCTGCATCTATACAGACACAAACTCATACATACACAGATACATACACAACTGGACATCTACTCAGGCAGGCTTGCATGTTTGTATTTTATAGTAAATAGATGGTGTGGTTCCAGTGAATTAGGAAACCTCTACCTTGTAGGATGAGACTATTGTTCAGGCATATTTTGTTGTATTTCAGGTATTCCAGCAGTCTTGAGCTGTGTAAACTGGCTAAACTGCCAGATTAGCAAACTGCTTCAATTGGATAAACTGCCAGATTGTCACTCTGCTTAAACTAGATTTGAGAATCTAATTTGAGATTTAAAAATTGACTCTTGAGATGTGGATATATTGATGAATTAGGAGTTAAAATATAATTAATTATGGAGATCAAAATTAGAGAGCTAAAATATTTTGGCCATATAAAAAGACATAACATCTTGCTGAAGACCATAATGGAAGGCAGAGTTGAAGGCAAACATGGAAGGGGAAGACAGCTGATGATGATTTTAAACTATACACATTTTTAAACTGCATAAATTGACAAACTGCTAAATTGGGTGATTGCAGATAAAGTGAAATATGCTAGCTATCATGTAACACTTCAAATTTTGTATACTTCATTTAAATGTTTCCATTGGCTTAGTGGGCTTCACAATAAAAGTGGAGCTCTTGTCAGGAACCACAGTTTTTTTTTGTCTCACTGTCTAATTTTTGTTATAGTGGAGTTAGAGTAGGCTGTAATGATGATGACAACATAACAACACAATCATAACACATGTAATCACTACAACATACCAGCACCTAACCCACATTTCTCACATTCCACCCCATCACAATAGAAATAGCTACAAGTTTCACAAGTTTATTATTAATAAGCATCTACAGTAATGGCTCCATACTTCATAAGAAGCAAAAAAATTAAATGATGATGCTGGTGATTGTGATAAATTATAATTAAGTGATAAACTTAAAAAACAAACCAAAAAAACTATAAGAAATGTGATATTTCATTTCAGAGACCTGATAAAAAGCCTTTGTTGACAAGAAAGGATTTAACAAGTGAAGAAATTGAGAAAATTCATGTGAGTTGTTTTTCTGTGTTTATAATAGTGATGTTTATGTCTTATGACTAAGAAATTAACTGTATTAAAAGCAAATATGGGTAGACGCTGGCATTGGGTCAGCCACATCCTCAGAAGAGACCCTGACACCATCACCAGAACTGCCATGCTATGAACTCAAGAAGGAAAGTGAAAGCGAGGCTGGCAAAAAGCCACCTGGTGGAGATCTGTGGAGATAGAGATGCAAAGAATGAACCAAAGCTGGGGCATCACATGAAGGATGGCTGCAGACTGAGCAATGTGGAGACAGTTTGTTACTACCTTATAAAACCCCACCAATCAGCAGCCAAGAAGAAGAAGAAAAGATAATTTATTTGTGCACAACATGTTAACTTTATACTCTGTTATAAAACTAAGCTTATATACAGAATAACTTGCTGCATTGATTGTGATGGACATAAATTCATGAATGTTTTTAAAGTTTATTTTCACATAAGAACAGTGAGATATTGAAGATTGATTAGTACTATAGTAACAAAGAAGAGCGACAGGCAAATGAATGAAAATAGTGATACAGAATGAGTGAAAGTCAAACAATCATAGTATTTCTGACATTTGTCTGTGTAAGTACTTCTGGTCATTTATGAAGCTGTCTAGTGATATGAAATTCTATGCAGAGCATTACAACAGGTGGTAGTATGATCATCAGAGAAAGTCCTCTGTCAGACGAATGTTTCTGCCCTTTTTCTCCTTTTCCTACTTATTTGTTTTTGTTGTTTTTTTCATTGAAATTGAGATGAACTGATGCAAATCATATTTAGATTAAATATTCTTGATTTTCTTTGTTCTAAGCCCTTGATGGTTTCAACAAGTAAAATCTTTTTTGTATTGTCTATTGTTGTTTCATTGTTGATCATATTTCTCCACCTCAAACCTAAAGCTTACTCATCTATTCTGAAGCTGATTGTTCATTTTTTTTTTCAAGATAATTTCCCTGCTTTTTCCCATTCTTCGGGATATTCACACTCTCTTTATCGTTCTCACATGACCATACATCACCATATAGTGAATCATGCAATGAATAATATAATGATTTAAAAAACTGTTTCAGTGAGGACATTTTACTTCATGATTTCATTTCAGAAGGCACACCATCTTGATGCACTGCCAGAAGGCTGGTACTACAATGGATCTCAGTTTGTTAGTATGGATGGGGAGCGTTCACTGAAGCATCCAAGTATCCTTTGTTTCATATTTTTTAATTCACATCAGCTGTTTTCTACAGTTATTCATATTATTTTTAAGATTTAAATTTTGTTTAACATAAATTAGAAAGTGAATGAACTCATTTTGTAATTCTTTTAGGAACTTAACTAGCAGGTGTGTCTATTATTTCATTGTCTTCTCTCTGGGATTTTTTAATCTCAAGTGTTCTGAAAATTTATGGATCAGCATTCAAGTCTTCTTGTGGCTGGGACTTTTGATTACCACTTACCTTGTTTTAAAGTTTTTCCTAGGCATATTTCCAGTCATCTTGAATCTCTAGTGCTTTCCATTTTATCTGAAATAACTATTTATTTATTCAGTATTCTCCGTACTTGTATATCAAAAAGTTCATTTTTTCCAGTTTTCATTTCTTTTACATTGTCATTCATCACTTCTTGCAAGCTGTGGCTTTGCAGTTTTTCTATAATGATTTTTGTATTCTTTCTAGATGATATCTGTCAGATCATGTCAGTTTTATTTATTTTTCATGTCTCATGAGAATCTGAGTTTTGGCCTAAGAACATCAATTTCTGTGCTGTTAGCTGCGTATGTCTCTTTTCCATTCAAGCAAAGAGACCATACTCAGTGTCTATAGGTTTGTTTGTGTGAGAATAAGTGATTGAGGAAGGGAGGTAAGGATAGAACAAATGAACTGATATGCCTCTGGTAGAATAGATATCTTTTATTTTGTTGGAAACTCTGTTTTCTTCTTGTTTCCTTTATTAATTATACATTTTAAAACATCACACTATTCATTATCATTGCTTGGTTCAGCTTTACTAATAGTCATAGTACCTCTAATTCATCTTCGTTAGCTATCTATACAAATATTTACATCAGGTGTTCTGTTGCAAGCGTTAATTTAATGTTAAACTGATGATAAATAGGGGTCTCAGATGATATTAAAGAAAAAGAAAAAAATTGGACTACTGCTGCCTCAGTTTGTTGTACAAGGGGATTGACATAAGTCTTGGGCCTGACCATGAAGGAGTCACAGGAGGAAGATGAAACTTGGCACATTTAAAGTTCATCATATTTGCACTGAATGTGTGAAGTACGCGTTTGTTTCTTTGATGGGTTTTCCCGCTACGGTGCACGGCGCAATGTACCCTATTGACCGGATCTGCTGCTCCAAAGATTTGACAAAACAATGGAAAAGAAGGAGGCCAGAGCTGTGATAAAATTTCTGATGTTTCAGGAAAAAACACCTACAGAAATACACAGGGAGATGGAACCAGTGTTTCGTGATTCTTGTCCTTCATATACTTTGGTAAAAAACTGGTGTCAACAGTTTAAGCGCAGCCGCTCAAATGTTGCTGATCTGCCAAGATCTGGTAGACCAGCCTCAGAGTGCAATGATGAAAATGCAACAAGAGTGAAGAAAATCATTGATCAGGATAGAAAAATGACAATTGTGGAGATAGCTAGTAGAGTAAAATTAAATGAAAGAACAGTTTATAGAATTTTACACAACAGACTGAACATGAGAAAAGTGTGTGCATGCTGGGTTCCGCGACTGTTGACACGTGAACAGAAGCAAACGAGGGTAAATTGCTGTCAACAGTTGCTCAAAAAGTGTCAGTCAAAAAATTTTTTGGAGACCATTGTGACAGTAGATGAGACTTGGGTACACCATTATGACCCCGAATCCAAAATTGCCAGCATGCAATGGAAAACCCCGGGCTCCCCAACACCTGTCAAGCCGAGAGCGCAGAAATCTGCAGGAAAAGTGATGCTGACTGTTGTTTGGGACGGTAAAGGTGTCCTTTTGAAAGATTATCTGCCTCGTGGCAACACAGTTAATGGACAGTACTATGCAGATCTTCTCACCAAACTAAGAAAGGTTGTGACTAGGAAACGAGGGATAACGCGCACTCAAAATCTTCCTTTGCTTCAAGACAATGCACCCTCTCACAAAGCACGGCTTGTGCAGCTAGCAGCCAACGATTTGAATATTGAAATTCTTCCACACCCACCATATTCTCCAGATTTGGCTCCAACAGGCTTTTTTCTATTCCCAAATCTTAAAAAACAGCTAAAAGGAAATCATTTTGACAGCGATGAAGAGGTGATGACTGGTTTAGTTTGAAAAATAGGGTGTTCTACTCCCAAGGTCTTTTCAAGGTCAAGCAGAGATGGCAGAAGTGTGTCAATTCAGACGGTGGCTATATTGAAAAGGAATAAACACTATACAAAATTTCAGCTCTCTGTGACATGTCCTTCATCGTCAGGCCCAAGACTTATGTCAATCCCCTTGTACAAGATGACTAACATGAGGTGGGGCATTATGCAGGCAACCTCATCATGTTAAACAAATTGCTACAGAAACCACCTCTTCAAGAGCTTTGTGCAGGCTTCCTGCAAAAAGGCCAGCTACAGTGATGGCTATGTGCTCTATAGGGAGCGAAAAGGAAAATAATGATAATGAAAACCAATAATCCAAAGAAAAAAAAGTTTTTTTTGTTTTTTTTCCTCGCATGAGGTCGCATTGGCATCCACCCCAAACCCGGCTCTGGTCAAGACCACATGTCCCAACACAAGAAGACCCAATGACAAACTGTGTCACTGTAGTGATCCTCTGTGTTCTCACACAAGGGACCTAATGACAACATGAATGGCACTGTACTGGTCCCTGTGTCTAGACACATGATCCTAGCCAAAGGCCAGATATTAGGGCGTTGGGTTTCACAGCGTTATTTGCGCTGTACACAGAGAAAAACAAGAAGAAAAGAAATTGAACTGCCATAGAAAGCATTCTGTTTTGTTATATTTGTTACTTCCCTTGCTTTTTTTAAATTTTGTTTTAAGCATGAACATGTGCAATGTTCTCCTATTATGTATGTCAACTTTTACTTCCCCATTTTTTGTTTCTGTTATTGGTTTAAAAAAAATACTTATAACTTTTACTTCCCCATTTTGTGTTTCCTTTATTGGTTTTAAAAAAAAACAACCTTATAAGTCATTGACATGTATAACAATATGCGCCTAGTGTGTATACATACAAATATAAAGTGTTACTTCCCTTCATTATAACTTCTTAACCACTTTCAGATCTTGAACAGTTTATTCAGGCCTATCTTGACAAGAGAAATGCTGAGATAGAGAAGTACAATGCTCAGATAGAGTCAGAAACCTATATCAAGCTGTGGCAGCAATGATAAAGCTGTTTGGCTGTTATTAGTTATCAGCCTTGCTTACCTTTCAGTTTTCAAGATCGTCCATATTAATGTATTGGGGGCCTTGCTTTGTTCATTTATTTTGATGTTGTGTTATTAAATTATGCCAGCTAAATGTTTAATGTGAGATTATTCTAAAGACTAACTTGTGGAATGACAATTTTTGGAATGCTTTCTCATTTACTTGCCCATTCATACATTTAGTGCTGCCATCTGCTTTGAAACAATAATTTATGAAAATAAACCCAGAAATAAGCCACGGAACACCCCAAACAAAAGCAGCATTATAGAACATGATAAGATCCTGTGAAACAGATCATGGTCAGTGAAAGCAAGAAATATGGTTCTTTATTTTAACACAAAGCCAGTCTGTTATAGATGTCACTCACAGACAATCATTAAACAAACAAGTAGATACCTAGTGACAGTCCTTGAGTGCCAGTGACAAGTTAGTTTTACATAAGACTGTTAAGAATTCTATGAACATCTAAAAAGACTTAATGAGAGTGACTCAGAAGAAGCCAATGTGCAAAGGATACTTAACAAATACATTACCCAGGGACATTCCACTTTTATTATGAGAGCATAAATGTTAGTATACCTTTATAACAACAGATAAAATTGATGGGAAAAGAGAGAATGCAAAGAGTGAAGCAGATGGGCCATGTAACGCTGGCATAAAAGAAAATAAACAAAAGGAAATTGACAAAAAACACTGGGGACAGGAAGTTGTGGAGAGACATTATCACCTTTACCAGCCCACGCTACTTGAAGAGGACAAAACCAATATTAAGAGGTATTTTTGAAATATTAATTTATTTAAAAGAAGGATTCACACAGTGTTTAAATGAAAGTAAAAAAAAAAAATATTAAACAGGGGATTTGTCTATTTTTTTACAACTTATAACCTCCTGAATCTAAATATTTCAAAATAAATTTTCAGAATACTTTCTGTGCAGGTGTATTATGAATTTGAAAACTATTTTCTTAAGAAATTGTGCTTTTCCAGTGAAGAAAACCATACATTTCTCAGAATCTTGTTTTTTTTGTTACTAATTTTAGTATAACTTTCTTATTTATGAATCAATCAACATGAGCTTTAGCACAGATACATTCCACTGCAGTATGAAACTTTTATTAGATCACATGTTTGATATCTGATATAATTTTGATTTTCTGCAAGAAATGTAAATTTAGCACAATTTTGACCAGCAATGCAACTGTCTCTAACAATCGCATTGTACACAACACTATTAAACAGCTCATCACAAGTAAGGCTCTTCCTCCCCGCGCATCTCATCTTAGGATTCATGAAAGTTCTTTGGGCAAGCTTATATTCTACATGCTCCCCAAAATTCATAAGATCGACAACCCTGGCAGACCCATTGTCTCGGCCTGTTCCTGTCCTACTGAACACATTTCTGACTTCCTCGATAGCATTTTCCAGCCTATCGTTGAGAATCTTCCCTCCTTTGTCAAAGACACTGTCACGAAGTGGTTTTAAGTTTTTAGAGTTTGCCTGAATGAAAACAAGACCCTAGTATGAGAAAGTCTGAGAAGATAGAATTTAGATGGAAAATGACATGCCTGTGGACAGATGAGACTATTGGCTCAAGGGATAGAACCAGGTTTTGACTCGCCCTTGCCGCTTCGTGACTTCAGAAAGGCTATAATCTCACCCTCCTCTGACTTCCTTTAAATACAAGGAGATAAGGTGTATAAAACGACCACAGACACCACTATACAGACGACATAAAGTAAGTATAGTAAAGAGTAGAAGCTGATCCAGTGTACAGTAAATATATATTTTTATTTACAGAATGAAAAAAAACATTAAAATACCACCAAACATCAGTCAAGAAATGACCTGCACTGTTGCACGGCCTGAAAAACAACGATTAAATTAATAGACACCAAAAAAAACCCCAAATCACATTCACTCTTTCTGTCACCCTGCTGAGGAACAAAAATTTTGGTTAGTGATTTAAACACCTCTAATCTTGTGGAGTTGTCGACTTTAGTCTCCACTCTCTAATAAAATAAGATTCTACTGTCTCAGTCCTGTTGACTCTTCCTCAAAGAACCGTCTACACAGCTTCCAACTTGGTAGGCAATATGCGCCACTATCTAACACCACTGGAAATGCTAAAATAATAGACTTGGAGTAACACAATGGCTCAGTGTCTATCCGTCAAATGGATACTGAACAGACCCTACTGGTCCTGTCTATTTTCTCCCTCCTTCTCTCTATCTCTCTCTCTCTCCCTTGGTCTCAGTGTCTCTCTAACACTCGACGACTGATGATGCGGCGTCTCCGTTACGCTCTTCTCTCATTACTTTCAAGACCCAGGTATTTTAACCCTGTCACCTGTTCCTGAATTCTGCGATGATGATGATTAATGGGTATCCAGCATAAGAACTTGATTAACTGTAGAAAAACTTCTCTGCTGCTGACTAGCTTCTATGATTTGCTCCTCTAACCCGCTCCAGATTTAGAGGCAAACACAGCCTTGATTTCTGGCTGTATACGATTTAACCCAGTCTCACTGCCACCTGCCGTTGCTAGAGACTATAATAGCGATGCTCTCGGCTGTATGATAAATAAACCCCGTTCCAGCTGAAGCATATGGACTTCACTGCCAGAGACCATAGGTTATTTTTTTCTTTGCTCCGGACGATAACTCGAGTACTCTGACCCTGAGATATGTCTTTTTGCCGTGGATAATTTTATTTGTCAAAATTATGCTCCCCACTGTTTCGCCGTGACTCGCTGAAATTAAAAGGAAATGCATCTATTGTATAACAACTCCAACATAACGCATCTCTAACCCATTAATCTTTATAACTCCCTTACTCAGTACTTCACTCGTCATGTATAACAATACAAAAAATAATATTACCCACGTGGCTCACTCGTCATGTACAACAATACAAAAAATAATATTACCCACGTGGCACTTAAATCTCTCTCCTCCCTCTCCCCTTCTCTCGTTCTGAAAAAAACCGATACATAAAATATTCCTACTCACGTGTCTCTTCATTCTCACTCCTTCCCCCCTCTCCTTCAACTATAATCTGCCAGGTAAGTAACCAGAAACCTCCCGACCTGTCTGCCTCTTATCTATTTGTTACGCGTGGCTACCCACGTGTCCAACATTCAACTAGGGAATTCCTTTAACGTTACCCATGAGGTTTCCCATTTACTCCAGAATTAAATGAAATCTCGCTATAGGAATAGTTTACTCCTCTAAGCCGTATAATTCACTTATAACATACATCTTTACTCTCCGACTGCATTTCTTGCATTAAGGCAAAAAAATAAAATTTAGTACACACAATCGATTCCCACTAAAATTATATTTGTAAATACACAGGAATAAATGGTGGTTTTACATAACATTCTACAACTATGAGCACACGTGTGGCTTATAACTTCCCACGTTCATATCTACTGCCAAAATCATAGAAAGAATGAGCACACTGTTGCATTTACGTCGTTCTTCAAAAATGATAATTAATGGCACTATCGTTTAGAACTAAAAAGTTAATATCCCCGAAGAAATTAACTGCAGGCGAAATTCTCAAAAACCCACTAATAAGTAAAACGATAATAAAATCCTACATACCAATTTATCGCTGGTTTTTCCCACAGTGGAGACGATAAATCGACGTCGACCGGCGGCAATATTTCTTCAGAGAGACTTGCCCGCCATTTAACTGGCTATTTATACACACCGGGGCCACCCCCGCGTGTTCATTAATCTACGCACTCGGGCCAATGGAAACGCTTAGAAAAATAAACATAACTATGAGCTGCGCCAATCAGATTTGAAAACAACGCAAACCGCGTGTCCGAAGATTGCGTCACGTTATGTGACGGCCGCGTGTTTCTGACTTGCCTGCATGAAATGGCAATTTCCGTAAACAAAGAAAATTGCGAAATATCAGAAGAAAGTAAAACTGGTCGAGTGTAAAATAAATCTACCGTCATAAACGAACCCATTTAATTTATCTACCAAACATACCAAAAACGATATATATACCAAGGAGAAGAAAAAAATGATTAAAAATTCAAAATAAAAGAACATAATCGGGCCGGTTGAAAGACAGAATTACAGTGCAGCATCACAGACACTAATCATGCTCTTATAACTTTCTCCTCTATCCAACTCTCAGCAGACCGCTCATACCGCCTTTTCTTGTTAGATGTCTGTTCTCTGTATACCTCAGTTCCCCACTCTGATGGTCTCCGAGCTCTTCAGTTTTTTTCTTGACCAGCGCACTTGTCCTTCTATATCCACTGACACTCTTCTCCGTCTTGCTGAACTGGTCCTTCAACTTAATTCCTTTGAATTCAATGGTCAGTTTTTTTTAACCAAATTAGTGGTGTTGCCATTGGAACGAAGATGGGTCCTAGCTATGCCTGCTTGTTCATGGGCCACTTAGATATGGCAACAATACTCCAGTCCTTTCCCCGGGTTTTACCGCAGGTATATCGATGATGGCATAGGTCTCACAGATATGTCCGAGGCTGATTTATCCCACTTCATTGACTTTGTCAACCACTTCCACCCCACCATCAAGTTCACCTCCCGCATCTCCACAGTATCTGTCAACTTTCTTGACATTGCTATTACTATCATGCCCTCCGGCCTTAATACCTCAGTATACTCCAAGCCGACAGATGCCCATAGCTACCTTCTGTACACCTCTTCTCATCCTCGGGCTTGTCGTGACTCCCTTCCATTTTCACAACTTCTCCGCCTCTGCCATTTGTGCCTAGACGACGATGACTTCCACGCCAATGAGATGTTGGATTTCTTCCGTAGCAGACTTTATCCGGAATATGTTCTCACCTCTGCCCTCCAACATGTTCTACCAATCTCTCATCAGGAGGCCCTCAAACCTCACTATAAATCCACTTCGGATAGAGTCAAATTAATCTTGACCTATCATCCTCACAGTACTGCAGTCAAACAGATCCTTTTCCGCCACCTACCTATCCTCCAAGCAGATTCTGTGACCTAAGAAGTATTTGGTGAAGCACCTTTGGTGGCATATAGACGCGACAAGAACCTGAAGGATCTTCTTGTTCACAGCCGTCTCCCAGAGGAGAATGCCACTCACTTTGGCACACTATCCTGTGGTCGGACACGATGCAACATGTGCAAGTATGTCATCCAAACCCACAAGGTGTCTTTTCCTGAGGCTACGTACACCATCACCAGTAACTTCACGTGTGAGTTGCGCAATGTCATTTATACGATCATATGTAAACGTTGATGCAAAACCTATATTTTCCAAACAGGCAAACGACTTGGGGACAGATTCAGCCAGCACTTGAATGACATCTCTCAGCAAAAATCCACACCAGTTGCCATACACTTTAATGGTCCTGACCACCATGGTCCCATCGACATCCAGGTCACGGTGATCAGATCCTGCTCCTCTGACACTGCTAGCCGAGAACAGCTTGAGAGCCATCTTATCCACCGCATGGGGTGTCTAAAACCAGCTGGTCTTAACACTCTACACATCTTTGTCTGAGGTCACCCTTTCCTCTCTTGTTCTATTTTGACTCTTTCTACTCTTATCCTATTTTTCTATTTTCTGCTGCCCTCTAATAATATGTATGAATATATAATACAATGATTTTAATATGGCTTGATTTTTTATTTCATATTTATTTATCTCCAACTCATTCTGTCCTCTTCTATTTCCAGTCCCCACTAATATTACGTTTGGGTAGTTTATTGTTCAGTTTCGTTTTTTAGTTTCTTAGTATGTATTGTGTACATCCGGTGGTGGCAGTCATTTCCTTTTCCGGGCACGCTCGTCTGTTCGCGGGCAGCAAAAGTGTTAGGACTTCGATGCATTTAAGGAAGTACCTAGGTTTTATTTTTATATTTATTTAGGTTCTTATGTGTCCTATCTAGCCTTCACTTTCTTTTCTTTCCCTGACGAAGGTCTTGTGGCCATAACGTTGGCTATTTTCTTTGTCTTTTATCCTCGTAAGACGAATCACCTTTTTTTCGATTTTCACACCCATCCATTATTTTTTAGACACTAACTTTAAAGCTCTGTAGCTCATGACCTTCTAATGTTATCAAAAATTAAATCTGAAAAAAAGTTAAAAATTACAATAATGAGCTTCCAATTCCAATTTGGTGCTCATAACTCACAAATTAACAAGCCTTAATGAATTGAAATATAGCATTTAAATTAAATATCTTCCTCTGTTTATATAGCAACTGATAGCATTCCCACTACTGACTATGAGGATGAGGCAATTGATACATTTTATGACAATCTGGATGAAGCAATTAAGAAAATTCCAAAGAAAGATCTCATCGTTCTAGGTGATTGGAATGCTAAAATAGGGCCAGATGCATACGGTCACTGGGCTGGCACAGTGGGGAAATTTGGGACTGGAGAAACCAACGATCGAGGACTAAGACTACTAGAATTTGCCAGCAACTATAAACTAACCCTTGCAAATACACTATTTCCTCATAAGTTATCAAGAAGAACAACGTGGCATGCCCCAAAAACTGAGATACATAACCAAATTGATTTTATTCTTGTATCCAAAAGATTCAAGTCCAGCATTAATAAAGCCAAGACTAGGACTTTTCCTGGCGCCGACATTGGTAGTGATCACGACATGGTATTGATGACGCTCAAGCTTAAACTCAAAAAGAACTATAATCAAAACAGATGTTCTCAGTTAAGATTCAATTTAGACAAATTGAAAGATCCAGAAATCGCGGGAATCTTTGAGGCAACTGTTGGAGGAAAATTCGCAGCTCTCAACTTTTTGGAGGATGATATCAACTCAATCACAGAGAACATGAAAGACGTGCTCATTGAATCAGCAACAGATACTTGGTAAAAGAAAGAAAATAAACAAACCATGGGTTACAGATGAAATTCTGAAGTTATGTGATACATGGCGAGAAATGAAAAAGGTTAAGAAAGAGGTTCCTGAAGCAGCATGGCAATACATTATGGTGAATAAAAATATTAGAAAGAAAATGAAACAGGCCAAAGAAAAATGGGTAGCTGATCAATGTGAGTCCATTAATACGGGGCTAATAAAAGGTAACAGCAAGGCAGTTTTTGACACATTAAGAAGACTATCAAAACCCCAACAGCCCAGGGTAACTGTCATTGAAGATAGCAATGGGGCTCTGCTCAATGAAAAAACAGCTGTAATGAGAAGGTGGACAGAATATTGTAAAGAATTATATAACTGTAAACTTGACACTGACTTAGGCATATTAAACAACATTAAGTGCGAAAACAGAGAACTCGGAAATGCAGCAATACTACGGGAAGAAGTGGAAGAGGCTATATGTTCGATGAAAGGAGGGAAGTCACCGGGTGTGGATAATATACCAGCAGAGCTCTTGAAATATGGAGGACCAGATATAGTAAAAATCATGACAACAATTTTCCAGAAGATATGGAGTACAAAAAAATGGCCAAAAGAATGGACGCAGTCATTAGTAATACCGCTTCCAAAGAAAGGAAATCTAAAAATGTGCAAGAACTACAGAACCATTAGCCTTATTAGTCATCCAAGTAAGGTGATGTTAAGGATACTTTTGAACAGAATAAAACAGAAATCAGAAGAAATCTTGTCAGAGGAACAGGCTGACTTTAGACCAAAAAGAAGTACCTCAGAACAAATCTTCAATATTAGATTACTGATCGAAAAACATCTCCAGCATCAACATGATTTATACCATAACTTCATCGATTTCACAAAAGCCTTCGTTCGAGTCTGGCATGAAGGTTTATGGCAAATAATGAGAAAATTCAATTTTGATACCAACATCATAGATATCATTGAAGCACTATACAAGGACGCAAGCAGTGCTGTTTTTGCAAGCAATGACATTGGAGAATTTTTCAAAACAACTGTAGGAGTTCGCCAGGGATGTATCCTGTCACCAGTGCTCTTTAACATTTATCTAGAACATATTATGCAGGAGGCTCTCTACGATTATAAATCAACCATATCGATTGGAGGCCGACCTCTGTGTAATCTACGTTTTGCTGATGATATTGATCTGATAGCTGGAACAGAATCAGAACTTCAAGACCTTACCTCTAGACTGGAGAAAGTAACAAGAACATATGGGATGGAAATTAATATAGAAAAAAGCAAGATATTGGTGAATAGCCATAAGAAACATGTTCCGACCAACATTACGTTAAATGGGCAAACGTTAGAAGAAGTTAACACCTTTAAATATCTCGGGTCCACTATATGTAGTGATGGAAGATCAAATAAAGAAATCAAGACAAGACTTGAGATGGCCTCAGCTGCCATGACAAGGTTGAATGTGATCTGGAAAAGTAACATCAGTTTTCCTGTGAAGATCAAATTATACAAATCACTTGTATTATCTATTCTCTTGTATGGGTGTGAGGGCTGGACACTCACTGCAGATATGGAGCGAAGGATTCAGGCTTTCGAGCATAAATGTTATAGAAGAATTTTGCGCATTTGCTATAAAGAGCACAAAACAAATGTCTATGTTAGAGAGAAGATAAACACCTATGCAGGCCATCAAGAACCACTTTTGTCAATAGTGAAACGTCGAAAGCTTGCCTGGTTTGGGCATGTAACTCGTCATGACTCCCTTTCGAAAACGATCCTCCAGGGAACAGTCGAAGGTAAACGGAGAAGAGGAAGGCAAAGAAAATCCTGGGCTGATAACATCAAAGAATGGGCAGGACACGGTTTCTCCACACTTGTACGCATTGCTGAGAATAGAGAGCAGTGGAGGACCCTGTCTGCTGATGCTTCCACCATGGCACCCCTACGACCCATGACGGGTTATGGGTTGAGATGATGATGAGCATTATACCATCACATTCATTCACTTAATCATTCATTACCCTTCAGCTGCCCAAGGAGCTTAGGTCTTCAACAAATGTATCAAAGTATTTTTTGAAGTTTTTGTAACTTACATTTTCTACAGTAAGGGGTAGCCGGTTGCTTGCTACCCTCCTTGGTGATTTCTTATAACATACATGGTAGTTACAGTGTTAAAACTCTTTGCTACCCCCTTGGCCCCCGGTAAAACATGGGTGATACCATCAAATGCTTTCTTGTAAATAACTATTATTGTTTTAAGTGAAGCCTATTAGTTGTAATTTAAATCCTGCAATTATTTATTAAAATAGCATTTGGCTGTAGCTCCTCCCCTTTATTACGAGCCCCTATTCAATTTTAGATTTCATCTAAACTTTAACCTGGAGCACATCAACAGTCATGTACATCACCTCTAGTGTGCCGATGGTCAAACAAATATGGGCCTAACACCATATTCCCAATATGCCTCAATAGGCATGTAACGGGATCCTTTACCTTTTTTATATATACAGTCATGATGTAAACAAAATGAAAGTCTGATATCAGAACTATTTTATTTACTAGCAAGAGCTAACTCTCGGGTTAAATTTTCTTACAGGCTCAGATAGGATTTATAACTAACAAGCAGTCTACTGAAAAGTTGCTTTTTTTAAAATTTGTTATTTTAAACACTGAACAAAAAGTTAAGAGTGTAAAAATGAAGTCCTTGAGACATGGATATATCAAATTTTATTTAATTAAAACACAGAACAGAGATCAAAACAGATACATTGAAACAAGGAACAAAATTAGATAACTGATATATTGTGGACATATCAAAAGTTGAAATATTTTCTTCACGACTATAATGAACTGAAAAGTTGAAGGCAGACAGGCATGAGGTCAACAGCAATATAAATGTGAAAGAAGTATCAAGTGAGTGGTTCAAATCTGTCATCAAATGATGTGGATAAAATACGCAAGGAGGAAAAAATGGGTGAGCTGAAGTTGTCCTGCTGATATTAGCAATAAGAGTAGTAAGACATGATAAGTTAATGCTGTTTCTGATGTACATAGCAGAAACTTGGAGAACAAGAAAAACTACACAGAACAGATTACAGACTGTTTGTAAATAGATGCATATGAACATTTGCTGATAGGAAAGAACCAACAATAAAGCCCTTTGGACAGAACAAATCAAGAGCCTACAAAGCAACTGATAAGAAATCAGGAGTGAATTCCAGCCATTCAAACAGAGCACCATACTGTGTATTTGTGAGGCAAACTTGCCACACGCTACGGTTTACCCATAATCTGTACAAATTGTTTGCGTTTTCAGATGTGTACGCCCCGTACACCATTTCTGTACAGGTTTTTCGCCGAAATTTTAAATATACATAAATCGTTCATCTTGTGCTACACCATAGCCGATATTTGTGTCATGAGATTCGGCGAGATGTTAGGCCACATGAATAAAAAATCAACCAATAAAATCAAGCTGCTTTTTTTTCAATTGATGCAGGATTTGCGAGGGTCAGCGTGGTGTGTCATTCATTCGTCACTTTTCGCTAATGCAGACGGCAGCCAGCACGTTACTGATTATTTTAACGATTAAGTCACATTGAGCATTTATTATTTACTGCTGCTTATAAGCAACAACAACAAAAAGTGGATAACATTACATATTACTTGATTTCACTAAAACTTGTAGAATCTGCGTAAGAAATGTACATTTTAATAATAATATAAAAAGAAATATGAAACTGGAAAAAAAATCACGAAAGCAAGGCAAATTTGTATCTTGGTGGATATATCATTATTACGATCATCCAGTGAGTTATTTTATTAAATAATTAATTACTATCAATGGTTGTCGTATTGACGATTGAAACTAGTCATATGGGTATTTAAAACTGCCAATTAGGCTAAAACGGCTATTTTCATTTTTGAAGTTCAGTAGAGAATAAATTACGCTATCGCCAGTTTATATTTTTGTAGCAAATTAATGAGCTTTTTATTTTTTTTTTAAATTTATATGATAACGTGATTTTATTATTTTTAAAATTACATCAAATATTTATTGAACTAATTCTAAACCGCCCTAGAAACCTCCCAATTCCATTTCATTTAACAGGATAATATAGTTTAGTTCCATTTTTTCTCTTTGCAATAATAATAATAATCATAACAACGAAGTAGTAAAATTAGTTGTGAGAACAGTGGAACGTCTTCTTCGATGTCATCCTTGAACGTCGTTAGAGTTAAGATTTGGGTTTAGAATTTCTAATCCATAACCCTAATTACTGTGTCTCAGAATTCTTTTATAAGGTCCTATCAAACACAGGATTGCCTGGTCTGTTAGTGATAATTAAGCACAGAAATAGACTAAATGATGACACGATCACATCATTTTTACAGTGTAAAATAAACTCCAGCTTGGTAGAACCTTCCTTCCTACCAAGCTGGACAGGTTTGCGCTGGCAGGGGTCAGACTAAAGCAGACACCCTGGTCCTCCAGGTTGGGGGTTTTAGCATAGGGCTGACACCCTTGTCTATGTAAAAAGTAATGAAGTTCCCGATGACATCACAAGAACTGTGTGGTACTTGGAGGTCTGTGAGGAGACAAAGAAAGTATAAGACTACTGCAACCTCATGCATGTCAGACACGTTGACTAATATGAGGTTGTGAATGAGGCTGACAGCTTCATCATGTAGAACTAATTGCCATAGAAACCACCACCACAAGTACATGTGAATGCTTGGTGCAGGCTTCTTGCAAGGACCACCTGCAAATTATTTTTCAGGTGTACTTACTTACTTACTACTTACAGGTGTAAACATTTTAAAATACTACATCTTGCCATGACCCTGTTTAAACCAAGTTCTCAGTTTTCACCTGCTGTTGATTTGTAACTACAGTGCAACATTTTTTGTAGCTGTTGATGATTTAATTAGAGTTAAGTTGCCAGCTGAAGAATGTGCATGTGTTCTATAGCTACTGGGTGGTGCTGCATAGAGTGTCTGTGATTGCTGGGGAGCCTGCTGTAGCATTCTTCATTCTGTGGTGTGCTCTGGACCTGCATTTTTGTCTGGGTGGTTTTGATGAAAGGCCTAATTCTCTTTTGGTCATTTCATTCCTTTTCCATTGAGAGGCTTGCATGCTCTTTAATGGGTGTCCAATTTAGCTTTTATGGCAGGTGTGCAGTTTTCTGTATATTCTTGAAAATGTAGCGTGATTTTTAAATTGTTCATTACAGTACGTTTCTCTTAGACAATTAGTAAATTGGGGATTCTCCATGCAGTTTATGTAATTTTAATGTGCTGAGGACCAGTTTAACCATTAGGTGAACGAGGTGGTTTCCAGAGGTGGCAAAACTGAGTGGACCAAAATACTGGTATAATGAAAAACAGTTGTAATTCTGAGAAAAAAAAACGACTTTTTTCTCCTACCATTTTTCACCATCATAAATAAGCATTATCATACATGTGTATTATCACATTTATATATGTGTGTGTGTGTGTTTGTAAATATATATATATATACACACACATATTTCCTCACATATTTATAACTTATTTTAAAATACATCCTGTGAGAATAAGTCTTGTGCCAGGGTAAAACCTAAAAATGTTCCTGGGACAAAAAAAAAAGAGTTAATTTAAATAAGTTTACATAAAAACAAGCTGTACATCAGAACATCTATTTAAAACATACAGATTATTTGTTGTGTTTGATTGTATATCATATGACTAATATAAGGTTGTGCATGGTGCTGGCAGCATCATCATGTAAAACAGATTGCTACAGATACCATCGCTGCAGTAGTATACAATTGCTTTGGGCAGGCTTCCTGTGGGGGGGGGGGGGGGGGCAACTACAGTGGCTGCTCCATACTCCATAGGAAGCAAACAGGAAAATGATGGTGATTGTATATGACATAAAGTGTTTTCTTAAAACTGTTAATAGAACAATGAAAATATGCACGCACATGTTAGCCCTGTTTACATCATAAAGATTATAAGTACATATTTTTACCATTAACTTGTGTACTGCTTAGCTAGTGGAAACTTCAATTAGTGCTTCAAATTGGAGCTAATATAATATGATTTTATTCTTGGTATGTAATATTTTATACACCTGAAAAAATGCATGGAGGCGTAACTGGAGTCATCCATATATGACCACCAGCTATGAACAGCGATATAGTAGGTAGATTTGGATGTGAACCCCTGTCTGTGAGGCTAATTACACCCTCATTGACTCTTGAAATCATCCACACACTTCCAGGGATTCCCCCTGTGGTGAAACTTGTTGAGAACCCAGCACTGCACACTAAGCTAGGAGGTGTCACTTGAACCGCAGACATAATTCTGACTTTTACCTGGTTGTCTGCATGCAGGAGGATCTCACTATGGACCCCATGATAGGCAAGGGGAGCTGAGAAGTGACAGAAAAGCCACAGTAAAAGCCTAGATCTACAGTGTAGATAATACCAAATAGTCTTCAACTTGGTATTGGCTGCAAAAGAGCGAAGAGCTCAGCAACCCCCAGGTTAAACAACAACAACAGCAACAAAAACAACAACAACAACATTTACTTGAAAATAATAAAACGTACTCACAGGATAATATCATCATCATCATTTTCCCTTGAGCCCCATATGTAGTTGTTCCCCTTGCATTCACTAACTCTTGTAGTGTTGGTTTCTGTGGCAGTTTGATGTACTTGATGAGGTTGCCAGCCTCATCCACAACCTCATGTTAGTTGCCTTGTATGATATGCCTGAGGGTGCAGTAGCCTTATTCTTTCTTTGTCTCTTCAGAGACCTGCAGAAACTACACAACGCACATACAGCATAATATACTCTTGTATAAACTTCTTTGTCTCTTCAGAGACCTGCAGAAACTACACAACGCACAAAAAGCATAATATACTCTTGTATAAACTTCTTTCTTTTCTTCATCTCTTTCTTTCTCTTTTTGATTCCAGAATTCTTATTTTTCTTTTCTTTTCAAAACATACTGCTGTTATCACTAGGTTTATTAACATACAAATATCTACCATTAAAGCCTGTTTTTTTTTTTTTTTGGTCCTACAAAATAGAGGAAAATGGCACCTCATAATCTGCTTCGTGTGAGGTCCTGCATAATCTACTTTGCTTGGGGCTCCACATAATCTACTTTGCCTGGGGTCCAGCAACAGCCTAGGAACAACTCTGCTGGCAACATTTTACATCTGAGCATGACTGATTTTCTTTTTAAAGTTTGTTAATTGTTTTTCTGACTCATAAACTGCTGGCATAATGATTTGAACCTGTTGGTTGTGATAACTCAAGTGTTTGATTATCATTTATAATAAACATGGCTCTTCACTATGACTTGTGAAATATTTTACGTTTGACCTTTAGAGGTTTTGAAATAAATAAAGAGGGAAACCCGAGGCCTGTTGACAGTAAATAAATAATACACATATAGGGGTATGTGAATCAGGACTAACCACACTGTCAACTATCGTGATGCCTAGCTGGCAGCATGGTTAGTCACGATTCACTCTCGTAGTGAGGCTGGGTTGACTGGGCCAATCAGTTCAGTTGTTTTTCTGTTATCTAGTTTTTCTACTTCTTTCTTCCTTATGAGTGCCTGCAGCATATGCCTTTATGTATATTATTTATTTAGAGTTTGTGATAGTGAAATATACACACATTGGGATCACACTGGGATCCTCGCCAGTGCTAAGGAGTTCATGCACTGTGCTAAGATCCTCCTTGTGTGATCTAAGGGAGGAGATCGGAGCATTGATGGAGCTGTCTGTGTGCAATGAAGATGGTCTTCAAAACCAAACCAAACCAAACTAAACCAAACCAATCCAAACCAAACCAAACTAAACCAAACCAAACTAAACCAAACCAAACCAAACCAAACCAAACCAAACCAAACCAAACTAAAGTGAAATATGATGTTTTATTAAGTGTATCTGAAGGTCAGCTGTACTTTTATCTGTGATAAACAAACTGGTATTTAGGGTCAGTTCTTCTAACTCATTTAAAAAGTCAATTTTAAGGACAAAGAATAAATGGAGCTGTATTGGAACAAGTTTGAAAAATGCCATTTATCTTTGACACATAATAAGAGAATGGTGGACATAAATGATGAAGTAGAATTCAAGAAGTGACTTCAGGTTGGTCAAAATGTACATTAAAACAATGTGAGAGACATTAATATCAAGCCAATAAACAAATTTAAAATTAATTCGTCATAGATACTCTCAATTATTTTGTTGTGTGAAACATGGATGATGAACAAACATTTGGAAGGCAGAATTGAACCCTTGAAATGTGAATATGCAATAGAAAGGGGCATCTTTCATGAAAACAGTGGCAATCAAATAAAGAGATCCTAGAAGGAAAAAAAAACAAAAGTAGGAATTAGACAAATAAAATATTTTGAATATATAAAGAGATCTAACATTTTGTTGACAAATCATGAAGAGAAATAGGCAAGAGAAAACAAATGCTGTAAGTGGGAAAGAAACATTTATGGACATACAAAAAAAGTTTATCACAATGTGCCATGAAGACAAGAGAACAACAATCCTGTAATTGAGAAAGAAATATCTAGTGGGACAGAAAAAAAGGTTGTTAGCTTATGAACAGAAAAATATTTCTTTTTCAAAGTCTGCCACAAAGGCAAGAGTTAAAAAAATGCTTCAGGTCCATTACAGCCCACCTTTGATGGGGAGACAACACTTGATCTGATTTAATAATGTTTTAACTGAAATAATTATACATGGAGGCATATTAGGAGTCATCCTTATATGACCACCAGTTATGCACAATGCTATAGTGTTCAAATGTGGAAGTGAACCTCTGTCTGTGAGGCTAATTGCACCCTCATTGACTCTTGGAATTATCCACTCACTTCAAGGGATTTTCCTTGTGGTGAAAGATGTTGAAAACTCAGCATTGCACACTAAGCTTGGAGGAGTCACTTGAGCCCCAGTCATACTCTGGCTTTTACCTGGTTGGCAGCATGCAGGAGGATCTCACTATGGATCCATGATAGTCAGGGGGAGCTAAGAAGTGGCTCTGTGTAGGACGTGACAATTCCTTGGGAGAGCCCAGAACCAGAGAACAGTATTTAGCACTGCATATTTGGAGAGCCCTCTCGGATGGCGGGGAATGCACAGTATGCCACGTGCTTCTTTCACCTAGCTTGGGACCAGATGTGATGATCCTTTAAATGCAAGCCAAGCTGGAGAAACTTAAGCTCATGACTTCAACCTCATCACATTTTGGAGTGGCAGAAAAGCCTAGATCTACAGTATAGATAATAACAAGGAGTCTTCAACATGTTATTGGCTGCAAAAGAGCGAGAAGGTCAGTAGTTCTAGTTAAACAACAACAACAACAAAAACTGGAATAATTCATCTGTCTAGATATATTCTATTTGTGTTATATTTATTCATATGATTTTTTTTTTTCGCTCTTTGCAGAGCATGAAGCCACAAACTACAGAAACTAGAGGACCATTTGTCATACCCAAAACCCTGAATATTAACTTCATATTCTGAGGTATACTAATGTTAATCAGAATCGTCGTCACTGCACTCTGGGCAAACCCATAGGTGCTCAGTCTCCCTCAGCAAATGTTGAAGGGTATGAGTGCTAATTGTTCCTGTTGCGCACAAAGAGGTATACTAAAACACAGTGGAATAGTAGACAGGCACATGAAGGATAAAGAAGATGTAGAAATATATTTAAATGATTTAGTAGGACAGAAGAGTTTGTCAATGAAGGTCTTTGCCGCGATCTATGCTCCCCAAAGAACTGACAGGTACTAGTGAGAGTACAGAGAAATATGATGTAACATGTACTTTAATTTTGTGTGTTTCATGAATACTATTGTTGCGTGCATATTTTGACGCACATATTACAAAAATCGATATGGCTATTTAAGATGGAAAAGATATAGACGTTCATTCATTTGTGTATGAAAATGCTGTCTATGGTAAAGCTAGATAATTCATGATTGATTCACACTTTTGATTATAGGAGTAATCGTTCTTGATATTGATCCGGCGCATGGATATGACACCCATGTCCGTACTTATTTGTTAGGGCCAGAAAATATATTAATTTGCTTATTATGTTTATGGCCTGAATTCATATGTATTACATATTATTAGTACAAGTAGAATCAGTCCTATATTGTATATTTTGGATGGGTAGGCAGGACTATATTCTTGTTATGCCGCTCTAGCAGAAGTATGAGTTGTCTTGACAAGTCGTGATGAGTTCCGAGGTACCGTTTACAATGGCGGTTACGCATTTTCCAGGGCTGGTATATTCTTCAGTAAAAATGATTTACGAAGTGGTTTTTCTTCTGTAGGAGATTGTGTCTCTACTAGAGCTTGTGTTAAAGACTCTCCTAATGTACAGTACCATGTATGATTCGGACTCCAGGTAATTCCAGACCCTATTTTTGATGATCTCATGTCGGTTAGACCTAGCTGGAATATTATGCTTCGCAACGCTAGGGTCGTGTTTGTATCGACAAAGATGACGGGCTTCCATACAACAGTTATGTCTACGTGAAGTAACTGGATTACTGTAGAACTGTATGGAGAAACTTTAGGAAATCATTCATATGTATTTCGAATTAACTTTGGCTTATATATATACCCTCCTGTGAGCGAGTGAGCGACAACTCAGGAAGGCGGCCATGTTACATTCCTGTCATCGTATTTTTGAATCACTGTCCAAAGAACGGGGCATGTATCTTACTATTCGGACAGTGGCAAGGAGATCTCAATTTTGATAGAAACCCCTTCCATGGTTTCATAATATGATATAAACTGTGAACATAAAGCAACTTTAGTTACTTACCGATCCGCCTTCACTGACGCGCTTAGTCAGATAGGGGATGCGGCCATTATGTATCATGACATTGGAAGCTATTGATGTACTACCCATTATTTATGAATGTGTCATGACTTGGGATCTACTATGTATGCCTACAAATTGATGTGTCAACCTGTACCCATGATTTACTCGTTATGTCCCAGTGTGTGCGTCTAAATAAACTGTGTAAACAAAGATTCCAGCAGTCTGCATTGGTGCCTTGTAGACACAAGTGTATGAGTGATTAGATTGGTCAGAACACGAACAGTACACCATTCGCGTTAATCACACTCTACACTTCTACTCCATATATACACCATCCTGCGTCGGTTGAATTGACCAAGTTTAGAGCCTGCTTCCCTTGGAGCCTTAGAGGGAAATTACTGCTTACAGTGCCTTTGCCTTCCCTAACTCAGGACTAGGGTGAGTTACCCATTTACAGCTGGGTAGACTGGAGCATGCCTGATCTCAGTAACACCATACACCACAATTTACACAGATGGTTTACAGATGACTTTTTACACAGCACTTTACAACTATTTTGTAACAAGTAAAAAATCTGGAAAAAACAACTAAGTAAAAACAACTAAGTAGTGCCAGTTGAAGACAGTAACTAGAGAAAGAGACAACAGAAAGTGATGTTGAAAACTGAGACCAGTAAGACGAAAGGAAGATGTATGTATGTAGGCATCAACACAAATATAAATCACAACGTGCATTGGTCAGCACACAGGAATTATATCAGTATAAGCCAATCCACAACAGCAAATTAACTCTGGTGTCTCTTCACAACGAATAAATCTTTCGCCTTTTACTTTTATACAAAAGCAAACAATAACTTAATGATGTCACATTCTGATCAATAAAACAAAGTGGTTAAGTATGTTAAATAGTCTATCCGTACTGTATCATAATTTTAATCTATATTTAGTGATTATCAACCTCATCTTGTGGATGGCAACAGGTTTGTTATCGAAATGTGAAATGTCTGTTAAATCATCAGTGAATCTAACTGATAACGGCTCACCTGTTTCCAGGATAAAAGCCGTGGCGTTCAAAGTGTGTAAACAATGGCATGATAGGAAACTATAATCTGGTTGATCTCTCTTTCTAGAGCTTTCACACGGCTTGTACTTATTTCATACATAAGGAGTAGTCATTAGTAGTTAAGCGATCAAAAAAAAATCGCCATATCAACTTTCCAGTTTAGTGAACTTTGCATTGAGTAACAGTAAGAGCAATTCGAAAAGTTTTTAAACTTTTCTTTTTCAATGCGTTCGAATGTAGCACGGTGGAAAAAAAGGAAAAGTGCTAAAAAGAACAGTAGTTATATAGTAGTTATATAGTAGTTATATAGTAGTTATATAGTAGTTATATAGTTACATGCGACACGGATTCAAATTGGAATCCATTTTTGATACGTCTAACAGCCTCAATTTTCAAAATAATAATTTTTTTCTGTAATGTGAGATTTGTATTTTCTTGACTCTGACTTCACATCAGAAAAGGAACATAACTTCTTTATTGTATGGCTTGTTTTAAGTTGTATAATTTCTCAAGGAAAAAAAAAACATTATGTCAGTTAAAGTAACATTTTCTTCCTTCTTTCATTCTATAACATAAGCTGCCAGAGGAGTGCCATATTTGTTAATATCATACACATATCTGAGTTTAAAACAATTTAAAATGTTACAGAACTTCAAACAATACAAATAGGCGTTGTCACAAATTTTTATAACGTCAAGAAACACTTCACATAATAACGCAAAAAATAAGTGGTTATTTGTTGTAATCATTGTTAGTAGTGAATCCTAGCAGGTAGAGTATTTTACTTGTTAGCTCCATACATGCCACATGCTATGGTTTACCCATAATCTGTACAAGGTGTTTGCGTTTTCAGATGTGTACACCCTGTACATAAATTCTGTACAGGTTTTCTAACCCATTCCCCTTATTACTGTGTCTCAGAGTTCTTTTATAAGGTCCTATTGAACACAGGATTTCCCAGTCTGTTAGTGATAATTAAACACAAAAATAGACTAAATGATGACACCATCACATTATTTTTACGCTGTAAATTAAACTCAGAAATTTATTGTTTGTGTTTTAAAATAAGTGAAGACCTGTTTTAAAAGGCAAAGTCCTCATTTATAATGCAACCCACTGTAACTGAAAATTTTTTTTACACGAATTAACTCTTTTGATATGTTTTTTTCAGTCTTTGTACAGGTTTAGGATTTTTTGTACAGGTTTTTCATCTCCGAGGTGTGGCATGTATATAGCTCTTATGTGATGCATCAAAGGTCCAATATTTATATTAAATTCTTTTTGGGTGATTTATACTGTCAAGCTAAATATGACAAGCTAAATATGTCAAGCTAAATATGAGTATTTCAGATAAAACCTTTCACACTTTACTCCCCGTCCCCTTGCCTCTATATTTCACCTAGCGCATGCTTGTTGTTTTTCATAGTGAGATTCCAAACCATACATTTTCTTTCTTTGTGCTGTCTACTCAAGCATACTTATCCCTACATTTTTTGGTTCTATCATAATATATGTTTATAATGGTATTTCATAACTGTTTTGTTCATTATTTAATCATTTGTTTGTATTTTCTTATTTTACCCCCGCATACTGTGGGCCCCACCTGCACAGAAATTCATTTCCGTATCTCGGTGTCATTATTAATTAAAAAGAAGCGAACAAAATTGTTTTAATATGTTTTAGATTATTTGTAAGGGAAATATCCCGTTCGATCTCCGACAAGTTATAATTTTTTTTTTTTTTTTTTTTTTTTGCGTACGCCCGCTATTACTCGAGGCGAAATCTCAGGTTAGTATGTCTAAACTGAGACTGATTTTTACGTAAGTATCCATTTTTTTTTCTTGTACAGAGACAGGTGTCCCTCGCCATTCAGGCAGATACTCGCCGATTTCGGGGGTACCCATTAGAGCTGGGTCTGCTCAGGAGCCGCCAATCCCTGGTCGACGACACTCTTTCAAATGTACTCGCCAGGGCTCGAGTTAATCCAGTCCAAATCCCGGTCGACGAAAAATCTTCAAATGTACTCGCCCGGGTTTGATCCTTGGTCACCCGGTCGCCAGCGCAGTTTGGTAACCACTACATCAGCGCGGCTCCCAAGTTATAATTAAGACATATAGTATTTATAATTTTATGTATGACAATTAATTACTTCACTGTCCAGACTACAGAAATGCTATAGGTTCGCGTCTTGTTTTTCATCGGTGTAAATGTATTCTCCCTTAAACTTTTGTAGAGATAACTCCAATATCTTTTTGAAGAAATAACTCACTGAAAAATAGTATTGGAAACTGGAAGTTGTGTAGAGGCATTCTTCTTGTGTTCAGTTTATAGTCATGCTAAATCTGCAGGCCTGTTGCCATAGTCTTTTCCAGGTCGGCGCGGCAGCCCCATAGCTTCTGCCTGAGCTCAATACCCTATCTAGATCAAATGTCGTGGGTCATCATGGGTTGAGCAGTTGTGGAATACCGGTATGTGTTCAGGGGATCTGGATTCCGGTTCCACGTGGACATTCATTCGTATGAGATATCCGGAGACGATAGAGGTGGCCTAGTACTGTAATCCGCAGTGGCCAGTGGACAATGATGGTCTGCTGGTGTCTATTTAGCTGGGAATTTAATCATATCTGTTGTATATATCACCTTCCATTTTCCACTGGTATATGTACTTATTGTTGGTGATGGTTTTAGCTTCTCGATATTGCACAGGGTGGCTGATTGTTCAATTTTACTGCCACTTCTAGACAGAGCATCGGCTCTCTCATTTCCGGTGATTCCTCACTACTGAAGGGCAATGGTTGATGGCCTTTGGATAATGTTCAGCACAGATCTGATCTCATGCATCGTTTTTCCATTTCTGGTGTTTTGTGTAGAGACATGATCGTCAAGTGCCACCAGGCATGGCATTTGAAGGAGAAGTAGGACATGTCAGGCGATGAAAAGTTTTGGTATGAAAATGAAAGGCGGTATCGCTAAAGACGCGGCTGTGAACAAGCATGTTCCAAATATTTCATCACGTGCAAACCAAGATCAGACAAGAAAAAAGCGTAACTGACTTAATAGAATATTTTTGACAGTTAATCAATGGACATGGAAAGCTTTTTTTTTTCCCTATCAGACGCTTTATCTGGCATACAGGTGCGTTAACGTTATCTGGCAAGTACGCTGCTAATGGTTTTGATACGTTTTAAGATAAAACAGGTGCAGGAAACTAGCGTTGGCGAAAGACACCAAGTATCTCACGAGCTTTGTTACAGAAGCCATTGTCATCTTTATAATAAGTTTTAATAGATTTCAGTTGGATGAAGCAACTTTTCAAAACTAAAGATAAACATATGGGTTAAGATTCGTGGGTGCGCAATTAGGTATGCATATTGGCAATTGGACTATTTCGATACGCAGACAGAAAGATACAGTTTCTGAAGCGTGCGCTGTCTTAAGGCTTGACTTTTGTAAATCAACTGAAGCGGAAAGTTTATCTAATGTAATCGTCTATCCTTTTTTCTTGTTTATTGGAAAAGATCACTAACATGTCTTGGTCATGGGGTGGTATTCATAGTCCGGTGTCACTGCACATGCCAGGCACATTACACATACTGTAGCCTATTGAAAAATATGTATTGGTAATATTTTCTGTGATGTTACAGATTACGTTTATATAGTCCACGTCGATAACCACCCCGCTGAATATCGTCATTAAATATGACCCCTTTTCTGTCTATATATGCACACGTACTTCTGAAAGAACCAACGAGAAAGTTTCAAATTAAAGAAGATCTGAAGATACTCTTTGTGACAGAGTAACCATACTGCCATGAATGCCAGGAAGAAATAGCATTAAGCATTGTCTGCTACACTGTCCATCGCAGCATGTGCATTACAATGGAAAAGGTGCCGAGTAAAGATGTCCTAGTCGAACTTCAAAATATAATCGAACAGTATCACAGGCTGTGGATACGGGTGCTTGGCCAAAAGAAGGCAACGACTTTCAAAGGGTGGAGGGGAGAGACGCTCGCTACCGATTCTTTAACCAAGTATTTGTCAATAAATAAGAAGGGTGCTGTAAAGCTGGTACGGAAATAAATATATAAATTAAAAAATAAAATGGTATGGAATCAGTTTTATAAATTAACGGTACACAGGAAACACCTCTAGTAGTGGATTCCTTTTCATTTGGCTTCATCTCCAGGATCACGCGGTCTCTCCAATCGTCTCTTTGCTTATCGGTTCTAGCCAGGGGAAAGCGAAGAAAGTTGAAGGACAAAAGGTACTGATGAAATAAAGACAAGACGAACAAATAAACAAACAAATAAATAAAAGATAACCACAACAAAAAGTTCTGGTGCACCCTAAGAGGAAGGGCTAGCGCTTTCAATCCGAACTAGGGGGGGGGGGGGGCGCAAATACACCTAAAATAGAAAATAGAGAGGGGAAGTTAGAAAACAGCAAACAAAGACAAAGTAAAAGAGAAGCATTAAGTACTTAAAGTGTTAACACTGTGAAGCTCAAGGATTGCCGTGAAAGTTTAGAATTACCGCCAATAGCTCTCACCTTGGTTACACACCCGATGAAGAGTGCCCCAAAGTCTCACGGTCTGATTGTCTCCATCTCTGATACACAGGGATCGAGGTGCCTTAAAATCCTCTGATCGTAGAGGCACCCTACCTCTGTGTCCACTTGTTGCAGGATACACAATAGCCCATTCCAGGAACAAGTAGTAATAATACCCGATGGCAATAAAATAACAACCACAGCAGTACCGCAGTAAAGAGGAAAAAATGAATATCTATTGTATGTATGTATGTATAGATAGATAGATAGATAGATAGATAGATAAAGATAGATAGATAGATATAGATAGATAGATATATAGATATATAGATAGATTGGAATAGATAAGATAAGATAGATAGAGATAGATAGATAGATAGATAGATAGATAGATAGATAGATAGATAGATAGATAGATAGATATATAGATAGAGATAGATAGATGATAGATAGATAGATATATAGATAGATAGATTAGATAAGATAGATAAATAGATTAGAATAGATAAGATAGATAGATTAGAATAGATAAGATAGATAGATAGATAGATAGATAAATAGATTAGATTAGAATAGATAAGATAAGATAGATAGATAGATTAGATTAGATTAGATAGATAGATAGATAGATAGATAGATAGATAGATAGATAGATAGATAGATAGATAGATAGATAGATAGATAGATAGATAGATAGATAGATAGATAGATAGATAGATAGATAGATAGATAGATAGATACATAGATAGATATGGCTTCCAGAATATACAATGTTTAATAAATAAAAACCATAAACCAACAAAAACTATCCACACGAAAATTAAAAGTAAGGATCATTATAACGTGAACGTAATACTGTTCTAATGTGCAAGAGCTAAGAGGAGTGGCGTCACAACGAACAACCTGGAGAGCACTGGTTTCTGCCTTATGCGCCGTGTTTGGTGCTTAAAGAATTTATTATTATTATTATTATAATACTGTTCTAATTTATTAAAGCGATTTCTTTATATATATATATATATATATATATATATATATATATATATATATATATATATATATATATATATATATATATATATATATATATATATATATATATATATATATATATATATATGTGACAGGGGCTAGATGTACCTCACACCCAAGACCCGTGCACTAAGAAAATTTATAAAGGATCGTTTGACAGGGGTTGCAATTATTGGTTGCTTGCAACCCTCTCAGCAGCAGACTTAACAATTCAAGCAACCCAAAGCCTTATGCAGATCAACATTTAATTCTACCGAACAGAACCGAACACCAAACAAACAATCAAACAAACACCCAGTCAGTGTTCATAGACTGTCTGAAAAACAATAAATAAAACAATGTCTAAGTGAACATCAATAGCATGGATAATAATAACACTTACCATACAGAAAACATGCGCCCACCTGATATCATCAACTATCTCACACACTCATGCGTGTCGTCCAATGCGACTAGTATGGTGTTGTGCATGAGGCTGGCAATCGCACCGGGTAACATAGGTTGCTACCGAAACCACTACTGCAAGAGCATCTGAATGCTTCATGCGGAGGCAAACCACACTGGTGGCCCCATGCTCCCTCAGGAGCGGAGAAGAGAAATATACATCTCCACGTACGCCCACGTGCTCTCACAAACCATGTTCACATAACAATAATAATCAACTGGACATAAAATAATATTCTTCAATACATGTACAACAACTAATCTCAATAATGAGAATTAACTGCTACCTCTCAACCGACCCACATCAATACTCGTCCCTGCGCTCTGAACATGTCGTAAGTGATGACTGGTGCGCCTGGCCACAAGCGTGTCATATATGACCCCTGATGAGATTGGGAACTCATCACATGAAACACATTATTTCAGAAACAACCACTGTAATAGCATAAAAATGCTTCTGTTGACTTGTGGTGGACACCAGCCGCATTGGTGTTTCCATGCTCCCCCAGGAGCAAACAGAGAAACACCTGTCTCAACTTGCCTTACGCAACCAAGGAGTGGCTCTCATCTCACCAGAAATCTAAATGACTATTCTCCCTTCAAAGTAACCACTTTTTTTTTTTTTTTTTTTTTTTTCGTACGCCCGCTAATACTCGAGGCGAAATCTCAGGTTATTACTATGTCTAACCTGACATTGATTTTACGTGAGTATCCCTTTTTACTTGTACAGAGACAGGTGTCCCTCGCCATTCAGGCAAATACTCTCCGATTTCGGAGGTACCCATTGCAGCTGGGTCGGCTCAGGAGCCGCCAATCCCTGGTCGACAACACTACTTCAAATGTTCTCGCCAGGTCTCGAGTTAATCCAGTCCAATTCCCGGTCGACGAAAAATCCTCAAATGCCGTCGCCCGGGTTTGATCCTGAATCACCCGGTCGCCAGAGCGGTGTTGTAACCACTACGCTAGCGCGGCTCCTCAAAGTAACCACTAAAGATAAACAGTAGAATAATCAATCATCGTGAAATACGCTCAATACTTTTACATTAAAGAAATAAAATATAATTATTCTCGACTTAAACCAAACTGGAACTAAATACACAGCGTGTCACCTGACGTAACATTTACCATGCGGTGCGTGTTATTCCGACTCGCTGGCGTCGCTTTTTATCACCACGAGGCTGCTATCTTGCTATCGTTAATCTTATCTAAATTCCAGTGAAATAGCCTCACACTATATCTGCCTTTCTGAAGAATGAAATAATCGCTCTTAAACTTTCACATCTATCTATCTACCTATTTATCTCATTAAACATTAAAATAGCCACATCGATATTATTTCAGAATCCTAGAAAACTAATGCTAATTTAAATTAACTCACGTGCTCAAGGCATTTACAGCTTGGCTCTGTGTGTCTTCTTCGTCTGTTCTCACTGGGCGGCTCTCTCAAACATAGACCAGTTTCGCCGCTTGCTACCCCTTTTATAAGCCCTGGCCTAACCACTCAATTTACTGCGCGCTACGCGTATTAATCTGCGACACACAGATAACACACGCGATTATTGCTCCAGAATGCATGAAAACACAAATTTACACAACTATTTCTAGAGCAAAAACACAACTAATATGTAGGCTTTATTATGGCCTTGCAACAAATCTTCTTCTCGAAGATAATGGGGCGAAAAGGCACTAAACCACAGAGACAATATGACTGCCCAGATGGGGCCAGCGCCGAGAACGACAGATCTCAAGATGGCGCTGTCATATATATATATATATATATATATATATATATATATATATATATATATATATAATTCTACACACAAGTATAACAGTATTTCTAAAAAGTAATGTCTTAGTACCAGACCACAAGGTCTTTTTATATTTGAACTTGCGTCATAAGATAACCGAAGGACCTTATGTCTAGGTTGAATTACGCGCGCCTCGCGAAAACGAAGAAAAACTCTTTTTTTTTGACATTTCTAAATGACCCACTTCTTATGTGCCCCCCCACACACACACACACACACAAAGGAAATTAAACTTAACTTTCTAACATCTGAGCATTCATTGCATTCGGAAATATATGGCGTTCAAGTCCAACATAAACATTCCTAACCTCTAACTTAAATATCAAGTCAGTCCTATTGTATCGTTCTGAAACATGGAGAAAAACATAAAACACCAACCAAAAAGCTACAGACTTTCATAAATGGGTGCTTGCGCAACAATAGAAGGATTGAAGTGGTATGACACAATCACTATGTGTAACTGATTAATAGAAGCAGACAAGAGTGTCAGTGGAACGAGAGGATTGACGAAGACGCTAGAGATGGTTGAACACACATAGACGAAGACGCTATAGATGGTTGAACACACATTGACAAAGACGCTAGAGATGGTTGAACACACACTGACGATGACGCTAGAGATGGTTGAACATTGCTGAAACTTTAACATAGCATTAGTTGGCAGCTCATGTTCTGGAATTCCCTTGATAAGAGAAGTAGGAACAGATCAGAGAACGCGTGGAGAAGAGAAATGGAGACAGACACGTAAAGACCGTGACCTGATGGCACGGGACAGAAAGACTTAGCATAAGTCTGTTGCAGGCCTATGTTCCTTGGGGAGCTGAAAGGGGCTGGCAACCTCATCACGCAGAACAAAGTGATAGAGAAACCACGGTTACAAGAACACGTGACTGCAATGATCAGGCTTTTTGAAGGTGACCAGTTGCAATGTTGGTTCCATGGGAAAGGGGGAATTGATGATAACGACATACAGCATTCTCAAGTATGTTTATTTTCTACTTATACTTTTGCCCCTAAGCTTAGTAGTGGGATTCACTTGTTTCTCTGTAACAAAATGAAGAAACATGACACAGAATAAATAAAATCCACTACCGGCTTGCTAAGGCTGTTGCATGTTACGAGACATTTGGCTCATGTTCTCGCGTATATCTTACATTAATTCTCCTTAATAAAATAACAAATCTTATCATACATTATTTTTCCTTAATAAAATAAAGAATTTTATCGTACATTATTTCTCAGCAGTAGGGTAAGATAGAGTTCGCTCCTATATGAGTTTTTGTTACTACTCCACAGTAAAGTGAAAAAAGAAAATATATACTCTCACGGTTTTTAAACAACATTCTCTCTTCTCTGTTTCATTCTCTCTCTCTTCTCTGTTTCATTCTCTCTCTCTTCTCTGTTTCATTCTCTCTCTCTTCTCTGTTTCATTCTCTCTCTCTCTTCTCTGTCTCATTCTCTCTCTTCTGTTTCATTCTCTCTCTCTTCTCTGTTTCATTCTCTCTCTCTTCTCTGTCTCATTCTCTCTCTTCTCTGTCTCATTCTCTCTCTCTCTTCTCTGTTTCATTCTCTCTCTCTCTTCTCTGTTTCATTCTCTCTCTCTCTTCTCTGTCTCATTCTCTCTCTCTTCTCTGTTTCATTCTCTCTCTCTTCTCTGTCTCATTCTCTCTCTTCTCTGTCTCATTCTCTCTCTCTTCTCTGTTTCATTCTCTCTCTCTTCTCTGTTTCATTCTCTCTCTCTTCTCTGTCTCATTCTCTCTCTCTTCTCTGTCTCATTCTCTCTCTCTTCTCTGTTTCATTCTCTCTCTCTTCTCTGTTTCATTCTCTCTCTCTTCTCTGTTTCATTCTCTCTCTCTTCTCTGTTTCATTCTCTCTCTCTTCTCTGTCTCATTCTCTCTCTCTTCTCTGTCTCATTCTCTCTCTCTCTTCTCTGTCTCATTCTCTCTCTTCTCTGTCTCATTCTCTCTCTTCTCTGTTTCATTCTCTCTCTCTTCTCTGTCTCATTCTCTCTCGCTCTTCTCTGTCTCATTCTCTCTCTTCTCTGTCTCATTCTCTCTCGCTCTTCTCTGTCTCATTCTCTCTCTCTCTTCTCTGTCTCATTCTCTCCCTCTTCTCTGTTTCATTCTCTCTCTCTTCTCTGTTTCATTCTCTCTCTTCTCTGTCTCATTCTCTCTCTCTCTTCTCTGTCTCATTCTCTCTCTCTTCTCTGTCTCATTCTCTCCCTCTTCTCTGGTTCATTCTCTCTCTCTTCTCTGTCTCATTCTCTCTCTCTTCTCTGTTTCATTCTCTCTCTCTTCTCTGTTTCATTCTCTCCCTCTTCTCTGTTTCATTCTCTCTCTCTTCTCTGTTTCATTCTCTCTCTCTTCTCTGTCTCATTCTCTCTCGCTCTTCTCTGTCTCATTCTCTCTCTTCTCTGTCTCATTCTCTCTCGCTCTTCTCTGTCTCATTCTCTCTCTCTTCTCTGTCTCATTCTCTCCCTCTTCTCTGTTTCATTCTCTCTCTCTTCTCTGTTTCATTCTCTCTCTCTTCTCTGTCTCATTCTCTCTCTCTCTTCTCTGTCTCATTCTCTCCCTCTTCTCTGGTTCATTCTCTCTCTCTCTTCTCTGTCTCATTCTCTCTCTCTTCTCTGTTTCATTCTCTCTCTCTTCTCTGTTTCATTCTCTCTCTCTTCTCTGTTTCATTCTCTCTCTCTTCTCTGTTTCATTCTCTCTCTCTTCTCTGTTTCATGCTCTCTCTCTTTTCTCTGTTTCATTCTCTCTCTCTTCTCTGTTCCATTCTCTCTCTCTTCTCTGTTTCATTCTCTCTCTTCTCTGTCTCATTCTTTCTCTTCTCTGTCTCATTCTCTCTCTCTTCTCTGTTTCATTCTCTCTCTCTCTTCTCTGTCGCATTCTCTCTCTCCCTTCTCTGTTTCATTCTCTCTCTCTTCTCTGTCTCATTCTCTCCCTCTTCTCTGTTT